>CM033741.1:30821313-32021313 GCA_019671005.1 Hibiscus mutabilis
TCATTATTAAATACATAATTAATAATGATTTTAGAGCATTTTTCCATAATTTTTCCAACACCAAAAATATACAATCCTGAAACCGACTCGAATCTCTACTCTGGTCCACCGGACCGTCTAATAAACCGCCAAACCGCTAAGCCCTAAAACCGGGTTGTTACAAAATACTTTTCCTAGAATTTTCATAATGATTGAAATTTCTAAAACTATGATTAATTAAATGTGGACTGGATTATAAAGTATTTGTAATTACTTAGTGACTAAAGTGTGAAAGAATGAAAGTTTAGAGCTTAAAGTAAAGAAAAATGGTTAAGGGTGTAATAAAAGAAAGATGAATGGCTAATAGTTAAATATAACCATGGAATGTTGAGTGTCACCGATAGAAAAGAAGAAGATTGGCCCTATTATTATACCATTTTGTATTTTAATGACTAAGCTATTTAGGAGTTATTTAGTGCAAATTGGTCCTAAATGTATTAATTGTTAATTAAATGTGGACTGGATTATAAAGTATTTGTTATTACTTAGTGACTAAGATGAATGGCTAAAGATTTAGTTTGGTGAGATCTATCCTGACTTTTCATGTTGTAGTAGGCTTAAAAAATCACTATAAATTCTACAAAAAAAGAATTAGAAGGTGAACTTTATATCGTTGAAATCAAGAGTTAGCCTAGTTTCGTTTGCGAAAAACGGTGACTAATTTTGAGTTCTGTACTAAAAGATATGAATTTTTAACTGGTAAAATGTTATAAAAACTTGGCAGTAGAACTGTACGAAACAACATTGGCAGTTACTTTATAAAATTACCATAAATCATACAACTGGAACTAATGATAGTACTTTATATGTCTGAAATCGTTAATGAATCTAGTTTCTGTCACACCCTGATTAATATGTATGTATTACAATGTACAAAAAAGGGAGAATGCAGTCAAAGGGTTTCAAACCTGTGACTTTAGCTTTTGGTGCAACGGCCTTAGCCAATTGAGCTAAGGCAATTCATTGTCTTAGTTTAACACAATTTAATTTTAAGCTTTGCCTTGTGGTTATTTGAAAAATAACTAAGTTTGAACCAACTCCCCATCTACCGAATCATAATGCTATTTTTTGTTTATTTCCTAATTTGAAGAAAATATCATATTCCATTTAGAATACCCAAGGTTCTTGACCCTTCCCCTCAATCACCCCTCACCTATGCATCGTTGATCTCGGCCACCACTGCACCGTGGCTATCATCGCCATCACCAGCATGTTCCCCGTCTCAGCCCAAACAAAAACCCCCAAGCCACTCATGCCATCATTGCTCAAATCTCAGAGAATCAAGGCAAGAAGGTTCATCAAACCTAGGTTTTAAATCGAACTGCTATCTGAGTTTTTTAGCCACTGTAACCGTTCGATCGTGGAATCATTGCCGCCATTCTCCTCCTCGTGTCGAGACAGTTCTAACCCAATCGCCCGATCATCGTTTCGACCTCGACAAAGGACTCATTGGATTATTGTCTTTTCCTGGCCATTTTGGTAAGTTTCGGTAAGTTTTTGGTATTTTTAGGTTTGTTGGTTGCTTGATTATGGGAATATTGTGATGGTGGTTAAAAATCTGGGCAAAATATGCATTTTGGGACATTTTTCTAGCCATGTAAGGCCGCGCGTGAGCCCCATGCGCCGGCCGGTATGATTTTCGACCACCGCAACTGATTCACTTATAAATCAGCCCAGTCTAACCCGGTCCAGTCTGATCTGACCCGGTCTAGCCTGAACCCAAACCGAACTGAACTGATCCAACCCGAACCAAATTGATTCAACCTGTCTGAGTCTACCCATCCGAGTAAACTCGTCTGAGTTAACTCAGTTGACTTTGATTGTTGACTTTGAACATTGACTTTAACTATTGACTGATGATGTTAGCATGACATTATATCGATGTTAGCGTTGACTTTGACTTTGACAAAAAAGTCAAATTTTCTAAAAACCCCTATTTTATGTTTTTTGACATCTTGGGCCCATTTTTTAAGTCTGTTTTGTGAAATTCTAACATGAATACCTCTAAATATGATATTGGACTCAAACATACTTATGTCTTTCATCATTTAGTTTAAAGGTAATATGATTAAGGACTGATTTTGGATTGTGGTTAAATAAAGGTATTCATATATCCTAGAGTGTGAGATCCAGAGGGACATCGAGTTTGAAATTGGTCGAAGATAATTTTAAGAGCTTAAATGGTATAGCTCGGAGTCCATGTAATACATTTCTACCTCTTGCATGCTTTATGTAACATATTGGTATTTGGTTATAGCATAAGACAATGAATGTGTGTACAGATTAACCTGTTTAAGTCAATTTGACTTCAAAACAAAAGAATGGTAAATAAAATAAGATTTTAAATACTCGAATAAGAAGTCTAACAACTTAGAAGGATTTCTAATATTCGGTAAGCAATTAGTAGGACTGTCAACTTTCAGATTGAATCATGGTTAATAAAAGAGATAATTTTTGAATTTTTGGATTCAATTTAATTTAATAACAATAATACCCCTAATAAAGGAAATGACCTAGAACTTAATTCTTGACTTGATAATAAAACTGATTCATCTATAACTCCTGGCCTACCTGGAAAATTTCTGGTATTAAGTTTCAAACATCTGGGAACGTAAAACTTGTAGACTCTCCTAAATTATAAATAAGACACTGAAGATAATCATCAAAAGTTTTGTATTTATCTGAATTGATCGATGTGAAGAAAAAGACTGAATTATATGGAATAATTGTAAAGGTTGTATGGAGTAAAATATCCTCGAGCATCAGATTACCAAATTAATCAAAATGATGAATATACCCTCAAGTTCTGAAATAAATGAATTTTTGTGGAAGGACAAAAAAGACCTGAAATCCTAAAATGCTAGTAATTAATTAATCGATTAAACATACTATTGATTAAAGATAAACGAAAACTCCAAAAAGCCTGGAATTTATTGGTAAAGCTCTAAGGAACATGTTGGTTAATGGTTTAGGCAAGAATAATTAAATGAAATAGGATATAGTATAAGGATACTGGTAAAGACCCTTGTGATATGATTAAGAAATACATGACACGTATAGATTCTGAGATTTGTAAATTAACTGATAAGTCGGTTATCCTTGAATACATGTTAAAACCTCAATTAACAAAATCTTATTATAAGAAATTTGATTCGAAAGTGAATTCGATATTGAAAAATATGTGTATTCCCTTTCTGTAACTATTGAGTACATCTGAAAAATGAATTAAGACTGTCTCTCTAATCTGAAGCATGACGTCTATCTGTCTGAAAGTATACCCTTGTGCTTCGTTAGAAACTGTGTTCTCAAGTTCTCTAGCTCCCGTCACACTAAGCATATATATGTATATATAAGTCTAATTCCTATTTTATTGATAAATATAAATATTTGACTTCTGATCTCTGATCTATAATCCTTAATTTCTGATATTACTATTTACTGATTAAAAAAATTGATTTTCCTATAGGGTATACTCCTGGATATGATTGAGATGTCTTCAGGTTTAGCCTTAACTAGGCTGTTAATACTAGGGTAATACCTTCTAGCTTATGTATCAGGTTCCTATGCTTCAGCTAGGGTAATACCTTCTGGCTTTTGTATCAGGTTTCTATGCTTCGACTAGGGTAATACCTTCTGGCTTCTGTATCAGGTTCCTATGCTTCGGCTAGGGTAATACCTTCTGGCTTCTGTATCAGGTTCCTATGCTTCGGCTAGGGTAATACCTTCTAGCTTCTACATCAGGTTCTTATGCTTCTACTAGAGTAATACATTCTGCACTCAAGCTTCTATACTTCTGTTAAGGTGATTCGTTCTGGAATTAAGACATCCCTTTAGGTCAGCACCTAGGTCTAACGGGCCAGGGTTAAGCCCTTATATATGAAATTCTAGGAACTACATACTGGAGTTCGGTTGAAGGGTAGTTAGGTGATTAAAATAAAACTTTCTTGCCCCTTTAAACATCTACCTACTAAATTAATTTCTCGAAGTATGAAACTTTTTATATGCTTCTGATTTGCACTCAATAGAACACACTAAACTCCCTAGTTTAACTTAATCCATCACTCTTCTGATTCTTCGGTGTATAGGCTTCTAGCCTAATACTCAGTGATCGACTAAAGAGCATCTCTTTTACCTTCAGATTTAATGTTGTGTTGAATTGTCGAATCTTGATTGGAGTTTGTTGTTGCACGAAACATCATCACAACTTTATGCTTTGCCATATACCTACGTGTGCCTTTAGCATCTCTTGGTAGTTCTGTATTGCTGAGCTTTTTCAAGCTCACATTGTTTTTACCATTGCAGGATATAAGAACTTGATCATGTTTCATCACCCGACATTAGTTAGGGGAGTTCCTCGGCGTTGCTTGTGAGTATGGTACTAGTATAGTTAGTGGGCATGTATGTTGTGTCTTATTTTATGTCAGAGTCTGTAATATGTTTTTTGAATTTGTATTTTATGTAAAAATGATTTTCTGGAGTGATGATTTCAACAAATTCTACTTTATGGTATTAAATGTATTAAAAAGAAAAAACATCTTTATGCGAATTTTTACTGTGTGTCGCTCTTGTGACCCTAATGTGACCTTCTAAATTTAAGTGTAACGCATAGGCGGGTCTAAGGGGTTACAGTTTCTAATAGAACAAGCAGAACAAGATTCTCACTTGTTTATTGTTTTATAGAAATGATTTTTTATAGTAGTAAAATCTGCCAAATGGGAAAAGTAAGTGCATTTTATGCCTTTTAATGACTATATCGAATTGAAGGCTTATGATAAGCTGATATAAATTGCATGGTATTTGAAAGTTTGGTAAGTTTATTATTGGCATGTTTATTACATGTATAGTGTAAGTTTATCACATACAATTACAAAGACTTATGTTAAGTCTACTGTATACGATATTACTAAAGGGTACATGTAATTTAAGCAAAAGTATGGATAATGAACATAGTAGGGCATGAGCTGCCCTATTATAATTGATGATGATATTTATATTGAATAAATATGATGACATTTTTTACAGATACTGAATGATACAACTTTACACTCGTAAGACGCACTCTGGGAGTATGCAGAGTAAGACTGTATACTTGTAAGATACACTCTAAGAGTGTGCAAAGTAATACTTTATGCTCGTAAGATTGATCTATGAGTACTCTGGCTATATAATGTTTGCTTGTAAGACGTGCTTTATGAGTACGCTGACTATATAATGTTTGCTCATAAGATGTGCTCTAGGAGTACGTAGATTATAGCTTATTGCTTGTAAGATATGCTCTAGGAGTACAAATAGCTTTATGCTCATACAGTCTTTGGACCTAAGAGCACTAGGTGTCATAGTATTCTGGGAATACAGTACACAAGGCTTTATGCTCGTTATTAGCACTCTGAGAGTGCATGTCTCAAATACCTTGTTATCTCTTTGGTGTATATACTTTGGGCTAATATTGAATAAATTAAGAAGTTATTTCTATTGAAACATATATTTATTGATGCTTGCATTACATTGCTTACATGCAGTTTACGATACTATAATGTCATTATAGCTTTATATGTTAAGACTATCTCACAAAGCTATGTAAGCTTACTCTACTTGTTTAATTGTTTTCAGGAGATCGTTTTCATTAAACAAGTTCAAGATTGCATTTTGGAACATTGCAAGTCAATTATGACCTTATCGGTATACATGTTCAAAGTCTAAACTCCTAGAAGGTGGCTATGTGATATATCAAGGTTACGTATGAGTATAGTTTTATATCATTTATAAGTTGCTTGGTAAATATAAACTATACCTCTAACTTCGCAAGAAATATAGTATGGCCTCCATTGATGTTGAAATAAAGAGGCACCAAACATGGGAGGTGGAGATGATAGACTAAGGTGGTTCTAGCAGATCCATGCAGTTCACCCCCTGTAGATTTGGGGTAGAGAGTCGCATCGAAAATGGTTATTTAAGAGGAAAAGATGAGAGGAGGAAGGGAGGGGTTCAACCCTCTTAGTTCAGCCTTGCCCAAACAGATTGTGTCCATCTCAAATTTAGTCTCTCTCTTCGGGAGCGTGGGTATTTATATCCCCTTAGTATTGTTGGTGATTAGATAGTGCTAGAGCCTTTTGATAGCCTATAGATGGGGTGGCAGAGATAGACCCAACTTCCCTATATTTGGCTTTGCATGTTGGTCACGTGGATACCGAGCAGTGGCGCATGACCGTGTCTATTCTCAAGATAACTTGAGGACTCTGGTAATATGAATCTCCAAAAGAGTCAACCTCTAGAGGATTTGCTATTGTAGACCATTTCCAAAGTTCACCATATATGAACATGTCGAGGAGTATTTCGGGAATTATGCAGAGGCGAAAGGTTTAGGTGTAATAGTAACTTAAATTGTGTGGTATCAGAGATAGAGTTTAGTCGATTCTATGACTAAAAAGAGGAATATTTCATGTTTTATGTTTACATATGCCACCTAGGAATTTAAATTGTGTTCGATTTACCGACTTGCAACAATTCAATCTATTTTTTTGTACAACTTGTTGAGATGTTTACATACAATGAGTCTACAAATCCCGAATTGATTAGTGATTCTTTGAATACAAAACATAATAAAGTTCTAAAATGTGTTGATAATGTTAAAGGTATTCGCACAAAGGATAAAGTATTCTAATAATGCACCATTCAGCTTACGAGCCTTTAGCAAAGGTATTTTAATAGTGAGCTACAAGTTGATCTATCCAACTGAGAGGTGACTCGAGTCAACCTATTGTTAACATGATAAGTTCTAAGTAATTTTGAATAATATATTCTGGCATTTTTTAAGATCAAATAGATGTCAATCTGGAAGATAGAAATATTACAATAAAGACGAGTACAAAATATGTCGATCCTCCAAGTGCCAGATCCTGTAGCCTATCCAAAAACTAACTGAAAAGAAAAGGTTGAGGCGTGGGGCTCACTGTGTTACAACACGTGCATACAGAAAAATACTTAAACAATTCAGTTAATTTATAAAAAAAATTAATTCAGTAAAAACATGCTATAGGGCATCCAAAGTTTTCATTTAAACCTAGCTACCCTCCAACCATACACCAATATAAAATTTCCCAATAACTGAAGGTTAGTCCTAGGCCCGAAGGCGTAAGAGGCCTAACTGGAGGCTGGTCCTAGGCCCGAAGGCATAGGAGGCCTAACTGGAGGCACATGTGGATCATGGTTGTAATTGAGGATCTCCAATCACTCCTTCAGTAATCCCAATTAAAACAATTTATGCAGAAACAGTGATATCAGCAATTATTTTATGGTATACATTTCAGTAATTGTAACCAGAGAGCATGCTATCAAATCATACATACATCCATATAATATTTCAGGAAAACATATCAAGATCAGTTCAGAAAATCATTTCAAACTATTCATATAAAATGGTAATTTAGCACACAAGGAACACACCTTAAAAGTTGGTCGCAAATTAACGAACACCCTCCTCGCTACGATCTGCAGCAGTGCTAGATCCTATGACATAACGAACCAGGGTTACTAAAAGGAATAATGATAATTTCTGACTTAATAATTGGTCTATAAAATTTTAAACATACTGGTAACTACAAGAGCATGTGGGGTGCTAATCGGGAAGAGTAGGGCTGAGCAGATGAACGATCGAGCGTATCTCGAGTACCTTAAACAATAACATTTCATGTCAGAATCCTTAATTCAAAATTTGCTCTTAAATTGAATAATTTAAATACTTATGCATGATCGGATTTAATGTCGATTTTGAAGGCTTTCGGGTTAGAATTTCACAAAATGGGCTTCATAAACAGACTTAGGACATCGAAAAACATACAATAGAAGTTTTAAAAAAAAAATTGACTTTTTGGTCAAAGTCAACGATGACGTCAGCAGTCAAAGTCAACACTGACGTCATGTTGACATCATCGGTCAAAGTCAACAGTCAAAGTCAATCGAGTTAACTCGGACGAGTTAACTCGGGCGAGTCAAACGGGTCGGGTCGATTCGGGTCAAACCAAGTTAGACTGAATTGGACTGGACTGGTTTACGGGTGAACCGGTCACGGCGGCCGGAAATCACCTTGGCTAGCGCGTGGAGCTCACGCGCGGCCTTACACGATTGAAAAATGGCCCAAAATGCATATTTTGGCCAGATTTCATACCCAAAACGCATAATCGACCCAAGATCACTCAAAATCCACCAAAACTTACCTATCTTACCCAAAACTGTCTGAACTCCGGTGAAGGTCCGAGCGGCGTCCGTTGGATGATCGGCGGCAACTAAGAAACTTATCTCGAGACGGGGAAATTAACGGTGGTGACCAAACCACCAATGGATGAGTGTGGCAGCCGAAATCGATGATAGACCAAAAGGATCTTAGCCTAGGTTTGTCGAACCTTCACCCACGTTTTCCCGCGAACGGCTTAGTAGACCAGCGAGAAGTTAAGGGGGTTTTGATCGGAGCTCGACAGAGAGCAATGTGGTGGTGGTGGCGGCGATGGCCACAGACGGATGATGGACGCAAAAATGGACGGTGGCCGAACGGAGTAGGTGAGGGAAAAATTTTGAGGGGGAAATATAGAATTTGGTTCGAATGGATTTTTAGGAAGTTGAAGGGCCAACTGGTTTATATTATTATTTGATAACCCAACTCAAAACATTTAATTTAAATTTTTGGTAAAACCATCACTAAGAGCTATCTAGCTCAACTGGCCCAGTAACCAGCCTTGGCACCATTAGGTTGTGGGTTTGATTCCCACAACCAGCAATCTCTTTTTAACTTAGGTTGTTACAACTCTCCCCTAAAAGAAATTTCATCCTCGAAATTTACCTAGATTGAACAGGTGCGGAAACTGCTCTCTCATAGATTCCTCAGTCTCTCAGGTGGCCTCTACGGGACTACGGTTACTCCACTGGACTTTAACCATAGGAATACGTCTGTTCTTTAGAACCTTTTCATCAAAATCTAGAATCTGTACAGGTTCTTCCTCATACGATAAGTTTGGCCTCAGATCAACATCTTGAACTTGAATAACATGACTCGGGTTTGGATGATACTGTCTCAACATAGATACATAAAATACATCGTGGATACGGCTAAGATGGGAAGGCAACTCGAGCTGATAAGCAACAGGCCCAACTCTCTTCAAAATACGGTACGGCCCGATGAATCTCGGACTCAGCTTGCCTTTGCGCCCAAATCTCATAACTTTCTTCCACGGAGATACTTTTAAAAAGACATGATCACCAACCTCAAGCTCAAAATATTTCCTTCTCTGATCAGCATAAGATTTCTGTCTATCAAAAGCCTCTTTCATGCGATTTCGGACCAATCTGACGGTCTCCTCAGTCTCTTAAACCAACTCGGGGCCCAAATTCTTTCTATCATACAACTCTTTCCAACAGATAGAAGTACGAAATTTGCGACCATACAGAGCCTCATATGGTGCCATGCGAATGCTCGCCTGGTAGCTATTATTATATGCAAATTCTGCCAAGGGCAAGAAATCCTCCCAACTACCACGAAAATCGATCACACAACCCAGCAACATATCTTCAAGAATTTGAATCACTTTCTCTGATTGATCATCGGTCTGAGGATGAAAGGAAAAAAATTCTGACGTGTGCCCAAGGCCTCCTGTAAAGCTTGCCAAAATTAGAAGGTGAACCTTGGATCTCGATCAGAAATTATAGACAAAGGTACGCCGTGCAGTCTGAAAATCTCTAAGATATACAACCTAGACAGCTTCTCCAGTGAATAAGTAACTTGAACATGAATAAAATGAGTAGACTTGGTGAGTCTATCAACAATCACCCAGACTGAATCCTTTTTAGAGGGAGTGAGAGGCAATCCGGTAAAAAAGTCCATCGTGATCTTTTCCCACTTCCACTTAGGAATCCTGATGGGCTGCAAAAGACCAGAAGGATGTTGATGTTCTACCTTAACCTGCTGGCAAGTTAGACACCTTGACACATAATTTGAGATATCCTTCTTCATGCCAACCCAACGATATCTCTGCCTCAAATTCTGGTACATCTTATCCCCACTTGGATGCATAGTATAAGGGCTATTATGAGCCTCACTGAGAATGGCTCACTTCAACTTGGTGTCGTAGGGCACACAATAACAACCCTTGAAGCACAGAACCCCATCCTGATCAAAAGCATAAACAGATATAGATCCCTGCTCGACCAGCTATATGACAGGAAGTAAAGAACTATCCAAAAGTTGTTTGGCCTTGATCTCCGCCAAGGTCGGCTTAACCTGTAACTCAGCCAATAATCTGGCATCATCAAACATACTCATCCTGGCAAACAGAGACCTCAGATCTGAAATAGCCTTTTGACTCAAAGCATCAGCAACCACGTTAGCTTTTCCCAGGTGGTACTCAATCTCACAGTCATAATCTTTAAGAAGCTCTAACTAACGCCGCTGTCTCAAATTAAGCTCTTTTTGAGTAAGAAGATCTTCAAGATCTTATGATCTGTATAGATGTAACACTTCTCCCCGTAGAGATAGTGTCTCCAAATTTTCAAGGCAAAAATTACAGCAGCCAACTCCAAATCATGTGTTGGATAATTACACTCATGCGGCCTCAACTGGCGTGACGCATAAGCGATCACCTCCCCATCTTGCATTAGAACACAACAAAGCCCGAAATGTGAGGCATCACTATAAACTGTAAAATCCTTCCCTGACTCAGGTTGGGTCAAAACTGGAGCTTGTGTCAAGGTTGTCTTTAATTTCTCAAAACTCTCCTGCTGAGCATCAGTCCATATAAAAGGGTACGTTCTTCCTCAACAGCTTCGTCAGAGGGGCAGCAATGATAGAGAAACCCTCGACAAAGCATCTGTAATACCTGGCTAAACCCAAGAAGCTACGAATCTCAGAAATGTTCTCAGGTTGCTTCTAACTCACCTGACCAGAACTGAATTGTTTTCCCATCCCCAATAATGAAACAAATATTTTGGGAGAAAGAATTACCTAGCAAAGCAAGATTCGAAGAAATGCTCCTCCACACCCATTTTTTATTCGATGCACCCAGGTTCTTAGGCAATAGTGAACAATTTGTTGGCTCATAGATAGCAGCAACAATCTTTCGCCACAAACTATTTGGTCCAATTCCATATCTCCATAACCACTTACATAGTAAGGCTTGATTTTTTGTTTTGAAATCAAGTAAACCTAAACCTCCAAATTCTATAGTTAAACATAAGGATCCCATTCCAGCTAATGAATTGTGTGACGATCCAATGAACCCCATAGGAAATTAGCGATTAGCTTTGACAATTGAGAGTTGATCGAAGCAGACATTAGAAATAAAGAGATGTAATAAATTGGTAGATTAGACAGGACTGACTTGATTAACGTTATTTGACCCCCGAAAGATAATAGTTTCGACTTCCACCCTACAAGCTTGGACTTCACTTTATCCATAATTGGCTTCCATATCTGGACTAGGTTATTAGCTCTACCCAAAGGTACACCAAGGTATAGACAAGGAAATTGCTCACTATTATAGTGAAAAGGGAAGCCCAAAGATCAATCAACTTGTTATCCATATTTACGCCAAGTATTTTGACTTACTCAAATTAAATTTAAGACCTGACACAAGTTCAAAGCCTCTCAACAGACGAATCACATTCCTGACTTGAGATTCGCTGGCTCCACAAAAGAGAAAAAAGGAAAAAAGAAAAGAAAAATGAATGAAAACAAAAGGTGAAAACCCTAAGGGGTGCCTAAAATGAAGAAAAAAAGAAAAAAAAAGAAGGAAATAAGAAAAGAAAAAAAGAAAAAATAATATAGGAAAAAGAACTAGAGTGAAAACCTGAAAGGACGCTTTAAGAAAAGCAATCTAAAGTGAAAACCTGAAAAAGACGCTTAAGAGCAAAAGATTCAAGAATATAGGAAGAAGGTTATTAAGGTTGATCCCAAGTGTGAGATGGAGTACCAATGTAAATTGAGATCCAGTGAAGAAGCGCAGTAAAGAAAGACCGAGATTAGTCTTCTAGAAGGCGAGAGTTGTTCGAGTGGTCCCAAAATGCTACAGTGCATACATCATATATAGACATACATAAATTAGAGTCATGCTAACATTCATCAAAGTAATCTATTATGTTTTTACAGGGATTTTAAACTCAACAAAGAATACAGAGCTCATAATGAGAAGAGTTCAACCATCAAAGAATGAAGAGTTCCTAATGAGAAGAACTCCCTCAACAAAAAATGAAGAGCTCCTAATGACAAGAGTTTAACAAATAAAGGATGAAGAGTTCCTAATGATAAGAACTAGCCCAACAAAGAATAAAGAGCTCATAATGAGGAGAGTTCAACCAGCAAAGAATGAAGAGCTTTTAATAAGAAGAGTTCAACCAGCAAAGAATGGAAGTTCCTAATGAGAAATCATGGCGGTGGCCGAGATGGTAGTTAATGGTTTTGTTCACCGTGTTCTTCCTTTTTATGAAGAACACGTGATGAACACCAAGCAAAATATGGTGTTTCGATCTGTTTAGGTAAGATTTTTGGGTAGGATAGTGTTAGTAGAGAGAGGAGTTGAGAGAATTGGGGGTAGAGAGAGGGGTAATTGAAAAAATAAAAGGAAAAGAAAAAAATTTGGGCTGAAAAGGGTTTATATACCCAGTGCAAAATGCACCGTTTTGAACACATGTCGAATCTAAGATCCAAACGTTTTTATTTGGCTCGGGTTTCAGGATTCGCGCCATTCTTTTAAATTTTTGTGAATTGGGCATTCAAGTTCAATAAAGATCAATTTACTCAATTCCCCTTTGTTTTTAAGTTCTATTTTATTCAAATTAGTCATATTTTCTTAATTTCAGCTTTAATTATTTAATATAATTTAATTGCTTGCATTATTTGATCTAATTAATACATGTAACATTATCTTATGGGACCTTAAACACTTAGACTAATTTTGAATAGTATATTAGAGCCTTATTTTTTGGTTCTTTAATTAGGGCTTTAATTAAATAATTTGAATATGACTTAGATAATTGGAGCAATTTAATAAATGTTGTTTAGGAGATTTGGGAGTTCAAATTTGAATTGTATCCTAAAGTAATTGGATGTTGTTCAACGTGAATTCTTAAATTGAATAAATAATATTTATTAGAACCCTAAAAAATATTAAATAACTTAGATAATTATTTTAGAGCCTTAGATAGGATTAATTACTTTAAACAAATAGAATAAATAATTGGTAGGGGAATAGTATCTATGAATCCTAAAGTAATTGGGTATTGTTCTGTATGAATTTTGAAATTAAATAATATTCATAGACTTTAAAAAGATTCATAAAATAATTAGAGCCTTTTAGGTTATTCATTTAAAATGAATGTCATAAATAATTGCAGAAACATCAAAACCATTTAGAAACAAAATATATTTTAGGAATATAAAAAGACGATACCCTGATCATATATGGGTGTTTTCCATTTTATATTCAAGATAAAATATATTTTGACCTAAAAGGAATATTTTCATTTTAAATATAAATACAATTATAAATGAATGATTAAATTAAAGTCGAATTATTATTTTAAATGCCAAAATGCAACACAAAATTAAATAAGTACTGATTTTGGGTGTTGTGGGGTGCTAATCCTTCCCCACACATAATTAACTTCCAAACCCCAACTTTTAAAATCTCTGGTTATTTTTGGTGTCTGGTCTACCAAGGTGATCAGTGGCGACTCTATTTTCTAAAAATCAAATTAAAAGACAAACCTCTAATAAAAAAAATCGTCCAAACAATTTTCAAAAAATGGTTTCGACAGCTTGGCGACTCCGCTATGGATCTCGTGAGTCAGGTCTAAAGTAATTTCATGTTGCAATTTGACATTAAAAATAATAGTTCAAATTTAATTTATTCATTAATTCTTAATTGTGTTTGTAGGAAAAAAATGAAAATATGCATTTTCTTTGGGTGATTTGGCGATTATAACTCTCATTCATGCATAGGCCTTCTACCTGGGCTTTGTCCTTTAAGTGGGATTGAGACATTTTCTTATGTGGGGTTTTTCGCCTCCGTGTGAGAATTTTGTCTTTCTTCCGAGATACTAATTTTATATTTCGTGGGGTCTTCACCTTCGTTTGGTATAAGGGAACTTATACCTCGAATCGATGTCTTATTGTCTTAGTAGATGGTAACGGCAGTTTGGGTACCCTGAGTCTCGATCTTGAACCACATATTGTGAATCTAAAAGCCCAGGCCACTAGGGCCATATGGATAACTGTGGAGAATTAGACAACATGCTGTTAAGATGTCAGTATCTTTAAGTTTATTTCTCTGGTTATTTTCTCCCATTATGTATTGTTTCATTTTTAGCAATTTAATTTTTGCTTATACGATTATTTCACCATACCGACATATTTTTTTGTTTCCCTTCGTTTTGTTGTTTTCTGTATATATTGCATACCATTGCATCACACTAGAGGTGTTGATTCAAGGGTGAGTCCAATAGAACGCGATTATAATGGCTGATGGATTTGATAGACAAGGGAAGATAATACAACAGTTTGGACTTGGTTTAAAGAAATACAGTTCAAAAAAGGAGACAGTATTTGAGGTGATAATGTGTCGCAAATGGTGAGTTATACCCACATTAATTCCAAACAGAATGAAAACTTACCAGAATTGAAGTACATATGGAATCAATGGGACCCTGATATGAAAAAATGTTCCCAACAAGAGTATGGTGACATAGAAGTTCTACTAGATGTTCAAATTGATCGAGAGTTATTTAGGGCCATGAACCAGTTCTAGAATCCAGCTTACAACTGCTTTACTTTTGAAAGCGTGGACATGACACCGACCATTGAAGAGTATGAAACATTGATACATTGTCCAAGAATTCAGAAGAACAAGATTTATACTAAACCTCCTAACCATCAGGGTTTTAGAAAGAAATTAAAAGATGTCACGTGAATGAGAGAAGACTGGTTTAATGGGAAACTAGCTGAAAAGAGAAATACTGATCAAAAAGAGGATATATAATGTATAAATTGGAAGGTTATTCAAGATTTAATTCATATATATGAGGACCCATAAAATAAAAGAGATTTATTCGCTTTGTGCATCTATAGATTAGTCTTGTTCCTAAGAATCTTAGATCATATTAAACCATCCACGTTGGGATTGTTCGAACGGTTGGAAAAGGACATTAATCCAGTACCAGCAACTCTAGCAGAGAGATTTAGGTCCTTGACTGCCTGCAGAAAGCTTGGAATAGGAAGGTTTATTGGCTCTGTACAACTCTTAGAGGTTTGGTTTTGAGGACATCGGTGGAAGATATCTCATAGTTATCAGAGGTTTTCAGCACTTACTCACTATTAGAAGAGCACATTGCGAAGTGTACAATTGAAAAGATGACGGAAGATCAGCGATCTCAATGCTTCAAAGACATAAAGGATACTGATATTGTCTGTACCGATATGAGAATAAGGACTGGGTCCCATTGCAGACGTGTGGGGAGGAGTTGCATATTGTCCTCTACTAGTATCCAAACAGTTGACGTCAATGCAATTTATTCCTGTTACTGAAAGAATGGTACAATTTATTCCTGTTACTGGGTCCCAAAGTGCAAAGTATTGCTGATGCTTGGAAAGAACCTCTAAGGGTAGAACCGTACTGTAACACCCCTTGCCCGGCTTAGGAGTAAACCATACTAAGAAGTATTACTTAACAAACAAGGAGCTCTAACTTACCCATAGGTAAGTCTTCAATCGGAATGTAAGGCAAACAAGAACAAATTTAGGCTTTCAAGGCTAAACCTTATTATTATTATTATTATTATTATTATTAAGTCATTTTAAAGACATGCCTTTGTAATTAAACTAAAAGTTTGAATGGGAAAAGTTAGCATATACACCATTCGAAAAGACCTCTAAAACAAAGGTTATTTTATTAAATTGTATAAAGCCTATCCACTTTGTTAATTCGATTGGACTATAAACAAGATATAAAGATTTCAAGTTGGAAACATTCTAAGACTAATCAATTACATACATGACTAAACAAGCAAAGCAAACTTGACCCTAGAGAATTATTATCAATTGATATTCTAATATTAAAATCATGGATAACCTATTCACAATTAAACATTAGATTACAAACTTACATAATTTAGTACTCAAACAACCATTAAAAGTCTATCAATATACTAAAGCCTCAAACAACTTTCGAACATTTCGAAATTAAGTTATTTAATAACCCAATCATTCTAATACCATCAAAACATATCTTAACCACTTACATAAATATTTAACCACATATATCATGACTTAAAGGCCAAGCAACACTTAAAACATCAAGCTTAACAAACCCCAAAAAACCACCAACCACAAAAGGATTATAGGCCATTACATACCTCACAAAGACCACTTAATCACATATATACATATGTAAACAAAAAGGGATTATCTAAATGCATTATGCATAACTAAGACATGTGCCACCTACTAGGAGTTGTTGAATGAAAATACAAAACATACTTCAGGAGTTCTTGTGATCTTGCCCGGGTTCACAGCTTACCAAAACAACTTCAACTTGAAGAATGGTGAAAGGATAAGTAAGTACTATTACCTTATAAGGAAATCCAAAAACACTAGAGCATATAAGGGTTATCAAATCCTTTCACTCAAAAGTAGTTAACCAAGTACATTTCTAGCTTGGATAAGATAATAACTATTTTGCTAAACATAAGAGTGTAGCCTAACATTTCATGCTTATACATGTATTACTAATCCTTACACATTTAATATAAAAATATTATGACATAGATCATCAGAAATTATCACCAATTATAAATTGAGAAAGAAGTACTTAACACGGCATAATGAGATCAAAGATTACTTAACAAGAAAGTTTCAAAACACATCTTATTCAGATATACATTACTTGTTTATTAAGTTATCGATATAATTCACTAGCAGAAATTTTTATTAAAACCTTTTAACATAGCCTTGAAATCAAGCATCAGCCTAGGTACTCGAATCCCCATCCAACTGTCGCCAAACAGAAAGGTACTCATAGTACCAGTCAATCCCTCCTATTGTCGCCAAGTGACCACAATACTTCCCTCCTACTGTCGCCAAATAAGGATCGTAGTCCACCCGAAAACTGAGCTCTATGGACTCTATGGCATGCAAACTATACCTAAGACCGACTTGAGACCAAGGCTTTTCATATATTCTTATCTTATTAACATATGAGCTTAGCTCTATAATCATGTAATCTTATACATGTTAATATCTTATCATATTCAAAACCATTAAGCAATGTTCCATATCATAATGTCAGATAACATATCATGTAACATAACTAATAACACATATATGAGCATGTGGGTTATATCAAGATCATAGCTTTGAACTAACGTAGACAATAGGTTATGTATTAGCTTATCTTGTCATGCACATCATTAGTAACAACTTCCAATTCGAACATACTTTGATTCAAATACTTGTATAACATAAATCTCTTTATCAAGTAGTTACTTACCTTAGTCCAAGCTTAGCTTAAGCACTGTATAACATAAACATACGGTGACATAAAATAAAATAACAAAAAAATTGCTCGGGAAAGCTTTTTGCCTATCTCGAGATTTAAACTACACTCACAGATCAATCCGAGCTAAATTTGTTCTTGGATCACGATCCCCTTTTTCTTGTCTATTGATTGATCTACTACAGCCCTTACTCCTTCACAATCTTCATGATCTAATGTAACATTAAGTGTAACTATACATTAGAATAATTCCCTAGCAATCAATCACATGTAAAGCTACTCTAGTACTTATGGACACGTACAAATTCACTCAAACATTCCATTTAGCATTTATATAGATGTAAAACAGCTCCAATACACAAAGATAAACTTGTATAAACATTCAAAACAATCCCACGCCCTTGCACACACATTTACATGCCCGAAACAATGTACTATGTCCATTGATTTACACATAACAATAACAATGATCTTCTTATACATTTTTGAATTCAAAACAATCACATATAGCAAAAATAGTCCTAAAATATATATATATATATATATATAAATACAGAACAATCCCCTGTTTTAATATTAAACTGTCCATTCTTTCCCCCTTTCTAAAATAGTCTAATAACTTTATTGAATTTGAAAACAGCCCCTAAACAACAATTCTACTCAAAGCAGTCCAATAATTGAATCCTTAATCTAATATGGTCACAACTTAATTCGACAAAGCTTATCTAATATCAAGATTCAAATCGATAATCTAATTCAATCCAATCATTAAAGTTCATAGAAAACAAGTATCAATTTAGCCAAAAGCAAAATCACGATTACATAACCAATTGTCTTAAGCACTAATCTAGCAATTTTACTTATGTGAACCATAATCTTTCGTTACTTAACCAAAATGCTAGCTTAAAGATCTAGAACAATTTATCTATTCTAAAATAACTCCTCAAATCATCATTACACAAACCACGAAAACAACCATCAACATTTGGCTTGAATCTTGATTAAGAAATAGAAAGGATATTGTTTTCACCTTCTTCCTGAGTCTAAATTGAACCACGATTGTGCACCAAGTGAAGAATTCCTTGCAATTCTCTCACTAACTCTCTTTCTCTCTAGCTTCAGCTTAAAGGAAGAAGAAGGATAAAGATACTGAATCACATTATCTCATCAGCATAAACCCCATACTAATTCCTTAATTGACACATGAAAAGGCCCCTTAAATGTTTATAGTTTAACATGTAATTCCTAAAGTTTCCATTTATTGCAAAATAACACAATACAAAATTGCCGCTCAAATTCACTCTACTTACAATTTGGTCCTTAAACCCTTAATTGATCAAAACTACAAATTAGATCTTGATAATTGGAAATGTAACCAATGATAACATTCTACTAAGCCATACTTTGGGTTATTACACGTACATATAGGGATACAAAGATGACTATTCCAGAATATGATGCTTGGAGAGCTCGTAGGATTAATGATAATATTTTTTAGGTAAATCAAGATTATTTTTGGTCTACGGATGAACATGTAAGGAATGCTCCCTCAACCCTGGATAAAACGAAGCAAGGCCATGAGCAAGCCTAGAACAGGTACGAGAAATGAATCTGTGACTTCAAAAATGAAACCTCTACGATGAATCTAGACCTTGATATCCAGAAAGGACGTGAAAAAACACTTCAGGAAGAAAAGAAGAAAATTAGAGATGAATTGGAGGATTTGAAGAAAACTCATGCTACTTGTCAAAAACCACAAAGGGGTAGCTTGAGCAAAATTATTGAAGAGTTGACTAAACAACTGGAAGGTTTTAGCAAGGATGCAAAGAGCTATAAGAATTCATATGAAGAAACTACGATGTTGGCAAAAAAATAAAATTCAGGAGCTAAAGGGTTCGTACAATCAAACCAAGCAAAAATTAGAAGAAGAGCAGACTAAATTCAAAGCTGAGATCATAGGTTTCACAACTCCAGAGGGATATTCAGGAGTACTATCATGAAGAGGGAGTGAATATTTAGCAGGGAAATGAGGAATTAAAAAAAAGTGGCAGAAATGGAAGGTGCTTTACAAGATTTGAAGGACCAGCTCGCTAAGTTCGAAGGAGCATTACTGGTAGAAGACAAAGCATTGAAGGGTAAACTTCAAGCAACTACTCAGACAATTCAGAGGTAGAACAATGATATGGTCAACTTTAGAAGCCAAGTATGAGGAATTGCCCAATACGTGAAAATGCTATCCAATGAAGCAATGAACCTGTAGCAATCCGTTGGCATCGATACTGAATTGGGATAGACGCTGAACCGGATGTTAAATGAAGTAGTGAACTTGGGGGCTAGCCGATATTTGTAGTTTTATTCTACTCTTTGTATCGAACTTTTTAGCTAAAGAAAGTTGTTCTAAGTAATTTTCATTGAATCAATACCTCAAGCATTCATGCATTGCATTTTATTTCGCAAAATATAATGAGATTAATAAGGAAAGGTTCCGTGGCAGAGTCTTTGATTTGCAAACATTAGTACTCGTACAGAACTCAATTACGTTCTAAGGCTATGGCTGTGGTGGATAGAATTGCTAGCTTAGAGACTAATCGTTCAAAAGTGCAAGACCGACTGGATCGCATTAAACAAACTATGAAGGACAAAATCATGCAAGCACAAAGGGAAATAATTGGTCAGCTTACCGCCTTTCTAGGACCCAAGGACTTTGGTAAAGACAAAGCTCAGGAGGGAGGTTCAAATGTCGTGGAAGAGCTAGAAAGGTTCATGTCAATGTAGCTGGGGCAGCTGCCAGTCACTCGGTTGATCTGGGAGTAAATTTTGGATGCGTCAATGAGAATGAGGTCCCATATCTGAAATTGTTAATGAGGTTGAGAAAATTCGAGTTGATTTGGAAAAGAAGTATGAAGAGAATTACAAAGCTCTAAAAGAGACAGTAAGGACAATGTAGATGACAAATGAGTATGGAGTTGATGCGGCTGACTTGAGTCTTGTATCTGATCTGGTTCTTCCACCAAAGTTCAAGGTGCCAGATTTTGAAAAGTATGATAGAACGACTTGTCCTTCAACACATCTTACAATGTAGGCATAAAGTCAAAAAATACCCCCAACATTTGACTGAATAGTCATTTTAGCCCTTATTCTTTTTTGGAGCAATTCAACCCTCAACGTTTTATTTCAGGTCAAAATAACCCCTCTACAGATGAAAATTGTTAGAAAACTAATGGTAAACAGTTTGAAATGACTTGACAGAATGATAAGTTAGCAGGAAAAAATATTTTATATTTTATATAATTTTATAAAATTATTTTTGACCAATGTAATGTTTTTTCAAGTCAACACATTTGTCTATATGATATTGCCATGTCAGCGTGTACTACCATATATGTTTGTCTTGTTATTTCAAGCCATTTACAGTTAGTTAACTAACAGTTTTCATCCGCAGAAGGGTCATTGTGACAAAAAATGAAACGTTGAAGGTTGAATTGCTCCAAAAAAGAATAGGGGACAAAGTGACTATTCAGTCAAACATTGGGGCGCTTTTTGACTTTATGCCTACAATGTATTGTCGAAAGATGGTAACTTTCTTGAGGGATGAAAAATTGCTTTCAAGATAGCTTGACAGGGTCAACTACATAATGGTATACCCAGTTAAGCCGAGTGAACATCCGGACCTGGAAAGAACTTTTGAGAGCTTTTGTAGAGCAATATAAGCATATAACAGACCTGATGCCCAACTGTCTTATGTTAAAAGGTATGAAGCAAAATTTGAATGAAGGTTTCCATCAATATGCTCAAAGATGGAGAGATATGGCTGCTCAAGTGCAACCTCCATTAATGGAAAGTGAAATCACCCTACTTTTTGTGCAAACTTTGAAAGAAAAACTCTTCAATCGGATGATAAGCAATGCTACCCAAAATTTTGCTGATATGGTTATGATTGGATAGTTGGTAGAAGCATCAATAAAAGTGGGAAAATCGATGGTGGAGATAGTTCCCACAAAAATTTCAGAAGAAGAGATAATGAGGTGAACAATACGAACGTTTATGATGCTCCAAAGAATGTCACAATCACACCAACCAGTGCCGAAGTGGGAAGTTCATAATGTTTAAACAAGAGAGAATCCCGAGGCCAACAAAGGGAAAATGAGAAGATGACCTTCACATATTTAACAGTGTCATATGCTGAATTGTAACCACACTTATTTAAGGCGAATCTGGTTTGACCTTACTATCTCACTCTTCTTCAACCTCCATATCCTTAGTGGTATGATGTAAAGTCTTGTTGTGAGTATCATGCTGGGTTTTAGGACACTCAATTGATAATTGCCTTGCATTAAAAAAGGTAGTGCAGAATCTGATAAACACTAGGGTTTTGAAATTTGATGAATCAAATATAGTGGCTAATCCACTAACCAATCATAGAGGACGAGGAGTGAATGCTATAGAAGAAGAAGAGGCCAAATGAGTAATAGTTGATGTGTATGAAATCAAATCTCCATTAAAGTGGGTGTTTGAGAAATTGTAACATGCAAGGCTGATAAGGATGGACATAAAGATTGAGAATGAAGGGTCAGGAATATATTGTGAATATCATCAAGAGGATGGTCATAAGATTCAGTATTATTCTGAATTTAGAAATTTAATTCAAGGAATGATGAATAATAATGAAATTGAATTCTTTGAAAATATTGGGGACAAGAAAGAAGTAGATGTGTACACATCTGAAAGTTCTGGAAGTAAATATAGGGTGAACATGCCATTGATTATTTCTGCAAAATCAAAGGTCGAAAGTTTACCCAAGGAAGGAAATCAGGTGGTAACCCCTAAGATTGTAATTTCTTCTTCGGCTCATTTCATTTTTAAGGATAACCAGAAAGTTCCTTGGAATTTTGCTACTAATGTGTCCGTACCAGAAGAGACAAAGTCATAAGAGGAAACAAAATTGTCAGATGAGACAAACCCAACACAAGATGAGAAGCCAAAAGTTGAAATAGTAAATGAAGTAGGGCATTTTACAAGGAGTAAAATGTGCTATTCTCTTAAAGCACCCAAGGAAGGTGAAAAGGCAAAAAGGGAAGTCATCTATTGCACTTAAGAAGATATTTAGAGATAAACCTGCACCAAAAATTAATGAGCCAGTTACGGAGGAGCAAGCTCAGGAGTTTCTGAAGTTTCTAAAACACAGTGAGTACAATATAGTCGAATAGTTTCACATACAGTAGGCTCGAATCTCTATATTGGAGTTGTTATTAAGCTATGAGAGGCACTATAATGCTCTAATAAATGTGCTAAACCAAACTTTTTTCCCAGTGACATATCTGTAAATAAGTTGGACCGAACTGTGAACCATATAGCAGAAGACAACTATATCATGTTCAATGACGATGAGATCCTAGAGGGTGGTATGGGGTCAGTTAAAGCTCTGAACATCACAACTCATTGTAAAGGACATGTTTTGCCAAAAGTGTTAGTTGATAATGGGTCTGCCCGAAATGTTCTTCCAATGGTCAGTTTACAAAGGTTGCCTATTGACAACTCACACATGAAAACTTATAAGAATACTATCAAAGCCTTTGATAGTACCCCAAGAAGACGTATTAAGGAAGATTGAGGTGCCGCTTTTGATTGGACCCATAATATATAACATCAACTTTGGGGTAATAGATATTAAGCCCACTTACAATTGCTTACTAGGGATTCTACGGATTCATTCTGCCAGTGCCATACCTTCATCCTTGCACCAAAAATTGAAATTTGTGATTGAGGGGAAATTAGTGAGCATTAGAGTTGAGGAGGACATTATCGCCTTTGTAACTACAGATACTCCATATATAGAAGCCAACGAGAATGCTCTGGAATGTTTTTTTAGGGCCCTAAAGTTCATGAATGCAACATTTATTGAAGAAGAAAGTAAGATACCTCGCCCAAGGCTGTCCAATTGCACTAAGATGACTATTCTTGAGACCCTGGGTTGAAGAGCTAAAACTAAAAAGGGCTTTGGAAAGAATTTATAGGGTAGTCTGTGCCTAAAGCCTATCATTGAGAAAAAGGAAAGATTCAGACTCAGGTTCAAGCCCAATTTTCTATAGAGACAAAAAGGAATAAAGAAAAAAAGGGATATAAGGAGGGCCAGATTTCTTGGAGGTGACATATCATATGAACTCATGACATTTCCTGGTCTGAAGGATACATTCAAGTCTCGAGGGTTCGAGAATACTGAGAAACTATTGAAGAATGATATTTGAGAGAGTGAAAAACTCCATGAGGAAGAGATCTTTGGTGAAGCCACAGAAGGACTGTACATTAATGGAATATCTGAAGAACTCAAGGTTGGGAAGTTTTTGGATGGAATTCACCTTTGATTTCCTGGAGAGACGCTCACCAATTGGACTATGGAGGATCTTCCTTTAGTTTTTAAGATAATTATAGAGTAATGCTTGGAACCACCTTTTTGCTTTTGCCTACGAGCATTAGGGATCTTTTGTAAAGGGTTGCTATGCTAGTTTTGCTTATAATAAAGATGTTTTCCTTTCATTTCTCAAATGGAAAACATTTTTCTTGTTTTTTCATTCCAAAATATATATTCTCGTCTCAATTTTTCTTTGCTGGTCCCATATTATTAATTGCATGAATGATTCTGAACCTAATCCTGAAATAGACTTCGAGCGACCAATGTGTTTAACAAAAATCAATAAGTGTCAAGATGAGGCAGAATGTGAAATTCCTAACAAATTACTAAGGTTGGTAGAAAAAGAAGATAAATAGATCTTACCTCACAAAGAACAAATAGAAAATTTTAATTTGGGAACGGAGGAAGCAAAAAGGGAGATAAAGATTGGCCCTACTTTCTCGCCAAAACAAGGCAAGAGTTGGTAGATTTGCTCCAAGAATTTAAGGAAATATTTGTCTCATCTTATCAAGATATGCCAGGATTAAATACAAACATAGTGGTGCACAGGTTACCCCTATGGTCTGAATGCAAATTGGTTCAACATAAGCTTAAAAGATTGAGACCGAAAATGTTATTGAAAATTAAAGAGGATGTACAAAAAAATTTGATGTAGGGTTTCTACAAGTGGCCAAATATCCAGAGTGGGTAGCCAATATAGTCCCGGTATCGAAGAAAGATAGAAATGTACGGATGTGTGTGGACTATAGGGATCTCAATAGAGCAAGTCCGAAAGATAATTTTCTTTTGCCCCATATAGACATTTTGGTTGATAATACATCGGGTCATTCATGATTCTCTTTCATAGATGGTTTCTTGGGATACAATCAGATAAAAATAAATCTAAAAGATATGGAGAAGATGACATTCATAACCTTTTGGGGCAAGTTTTGTTACAAAGTAATGCCTTTTGGGTTAAAGAATGCATGGGCAACGTATTAGAGAGCCATGGTAACTCTTTTCCATGAAATGATGCATAAGGAGATTGAAGTGTACGTAGATGATATGATAGCTAAGTCTCAAACTGAGGAGGAGTATATTCAAAATCTGAGAAAGTTGTTTCAAAGATTGAGGAAATACCAGTTGAAACTTAATCCAAATAAGAGTACTTTTGGGGTTACATCTGAAAAGCTCATAGGCTTTATGGTTAGCAGAAGAGGAATTGAAATTGATGTAGACAAAGTGAAAGCTATTCAGAGTCTTCCACCTCCTCTTACACAAAAAAGTACGAGGTTTCCTAGAAAGGTTAAATTACATTTCTCGATTTATTTCTTAGATGACCGAAAAGTATAATCCGATATTCAAACTGATTCAAAAGAATAATCCAAGATTATAAGATGAGGAATTCCAATATACACTACACAAGATCAGGAAGTACCTAATGAATGCTCTGGTTCTAGTAGCATCAGTTCTAGATAGATCATTGATGTTTTATTTGATAGTCTATGAAAATTCAATAGGGTGCGTATTGGGGCAGCATGATGATTCTGGAAACAAAGAGAGGGACATTTACTACTTGAGTAAGAAGTTTACTAATTGTGAAGTACGATGCCCACCAATTCAAAATTTATGTTGTGCTTTGGTTTGGGTAACTCGTAGGCTCAGACAGTATATGTTATACCACACTACTTGGTTGATATCTAGACTTGATCCATTAAAATTTTTGATGTAAGCACTAGCATTAACTGGGAGGATGGCTCGATAAATGCTATTGTCAGAGTTTGATATTGTTTATGGGAGCCAAAAGGCAATAAAAATGAGCATTATAGCATATTTCTTGGCAAGTCGCGCTTCAGATGATTATGAGTCCCTGAACTTCAAATTTTTGGATAAAGATTTGATGTGTACTTTAATTGAGGAAAACGAAACTCCAGAAGATAAGTCTTGGGAGATTTATTTTGATAGAGCATCTAACGCCCTAGGTCATGGAATTAGAGCAATGTTGATCTCTCTAAAGAATGTGCATTGCCCTTTTACATGTAGATTAGAATTCCTTTGTACCAATAACATGATAGAATATGAAGCTTGTGCTATGGGACTACGAGTGGCCATTGAAAGAAAGATAAAAGTTTTGAAGGTATATGGGGATTCATCGTTAGTTATTTACCAACTCAGAGGAGAATGAGAAACAAAGGATGTAAATTTGATTGAGTGTCGAAAATTAATTCTGGAATTAATAAAAGAGTTTGATGAAATCACTTTTACTTATCTTCCTAAGTAACATAATTAGATGGTCGATGCTTTAGCTACAGTGTTCCAAGCAAAAAAACCGGCTGATATGATGCCAATAAGAATGCAAAACTATGGAACTTATGCTCACTGTTAGAGCATAGAAGGAGAGGTAGATGGTAACCCATAATACTATGATATCATATAATATATTGTCTCAAACTTACCCTAAGGAAGAAAATGAGAATGACAAGAGAACCATTAGGAGAATGGCAGCAGGATATGTCCTAGAGGGGGAGATCCTATACAAGAGGAGAAAAGATCATATATTATTAAGATGCGTCAATACCCGAGAAGCTAGAAATATATTGGAAGAAGTGCATGATGGGATATGTGGAACACATGCTAATGGCTTCTCAATGTCTAGGAAAATTATGAGATATGGATATTATTGGTCAACTATGAAAGGGGACTATGCTAAGAAGTGTCACAAATGTCAAATATATGCTGATAAGATCCATTCTCCACCATTACCTCTACATACTATGAATGCACCATGGCCTTTTGTTGTATGGGGAATGGACATTATTGGACAGATTCATTCGAAAGCTTCCAATGGACATCTTTTCATCCTGGTAGTTATTGACTACTTTACCAAATGGGTAGAAACAGCTTCATATTCCAGTATCACAAGATCTACATTATGAAATTTCTTGAAGAAAGAGATTATCTATCAATATGGGTTTGCAAAAAGAATTGTCACCGACAATGCCTCTAATTTTAACAACAAGATGATAGTAGAAGTGTGTGAGTAATTCAAGATAATGTACCATAATTTTGTGACTTATCGTCCTAATATGAATGGGTTAGTGGAAGCGACAAATAAGAACATTAAGAAGATCATATCAAAACAACATATACTTACAAAGACTGGCATGAGAAATTACCTTTTGCCTTGTTTGCATATTGAACTTCAATATGAACTTTTACGGGGCAATGCCATATTCTTTGGTTTATGGAACAAAGGTCGTGTTACCTATTGAAGTTGAGATTCTATCTCTTCAAAATTTGACTGAAGTCAAATTGGATGAAGCAAAAAAGGTACAAGCTCAGTATGATCAGTTGAATCTTATTAAAGAGAAGAGACTGAAAGCCATATGTCTTAACCAGATTGACTAGAAAAGAATGATGCGAGTTCATGATAAGAAAGTTCGTCCAAGAGAATTTCAAAAGGGTGATCTAGTGATTGAAAAGATCTTGCCAATTCATAGAGATTACCATGGGAAATATATGCCTAATTGGGAAGGGTCATATGTTGTCAAAAAAGCCTTTTTTCGGAGGAGCGTTGATTTTAACTAAAATGGATGAGGAAGAGTTACACAAGCCAGTAAAATCAAACTCAATTAAAAAGTACTATGCTTGAAGAATAGAAAAAGAAATTGAAAAAAGGAAAAAAAGAGACAAAGCAGAGTGAAAACCCCAAAAAAGAACTTGTAAAAAGTGTCTTGAAACTGAAGGAGGATCTGAGTTGAAAACCCGTAAAGGGCAGCTTAGATATGTTTTGAATAGTCATCCAGCAAGTAAAACCTCTTGGGCACCTGGTATTTTGGGAGGTATTTCAGATCTGCAAACTTATTGACAACGTTCGAGGTCTACTAGATAAAGGCTCAGTTCTTAGCTCGAAACTTTGTTCGGTCGATGGGTTACTGAATCATTCATGCTATGGATGCCTAGGGCATCTGAATTTGTTTCTTGATTTTGTTATTTTCTGTTTGCCATGACTTTTTAGATTCTTCTAAACTTTTCACAAACAATAATAAAATTCCAAAATTCTCTTCCGAGCTTTCTTTTATTCATAAGCATCATGCAAGTAGATTAGTATAGATTCATGAAAACAAAAGTTTTTTGGTATTAATATGAGTTGAAAGGTGCAGGTGATTCAAAACATAAAGTCATCTTTAACACTCGAGAACATGGATAGAGAGTGTATAAAGAAAAGAAGTGGGCTACACTTTGAATTGGCAGAAACGAGGATAATGAAAGAATAATGAGACACTTAAGTCAAGTATTGTCAGAGAGGACAAATGATTTATGTGAAAAAGATAAAAGAAAATGAATGAAAAGAAAAGGTGAAAACCCTAGGGGTGCCTAAAAAGAAGAAAAAAGAAAAGAAAAGAAAAGAAAAAAGGAAAGAAAATAAATAGAGTGAAAATCAGAAAGAGCGCTTTGAGAAAAGCAATCTAAAGTGAAAACCTAAAAGGACACTTAAGAGCAAAGGATTCAAGAAAATGTGAAGAAGGTTATTAAGGTTGATCCCATGTGTGAGATGGAGTACCAATGTAAATTGAGATCCAATTAAGAATCACAACAAAGAAAGACCAGGATTTGTCTTCTAGAAGGTAGGAGTTGTTCGAGTGGTCCCAAATGCTACAGTTCATATCATATATAGACATACATAAATTAGAGTCATGCTAACATTCATCAAAGTATTCTATTATGTTTTGATAGGAATTTTAAACCCAACAAAGAATACATAGCTCCTAATTAAAAGACTTCAACTAGCAAAGAATGAAGAGCTCCTAATGAGAAGAACTCGCTCAATAAAAATAAAAAAGCTCCTAATGAGAAGAGTTCAACCAGCAAAGAATGAATAGTTCCTAATGAGAAGAACTCGCCCAGCAAATAATGAAGAGCTCATAATGAGAAAAGTTCAACCACCAAAGAATGAAGAGCCCCTAATAAGAATAGTTCACCCAGCAAAGAATGAAGAGTTCCTAATGAGAAATCATGGCGGTGGTGGCGGTCGAGATGGTGGTTAATGGTTGTGTTCATCGTGTTCTTCATTTTTATGAAGAACACGTGATGAACACTAAGCAAAATATGGTGTTTTGACCCGCTTACGTGAGATTTTCTGGGTCGAATAGTGTTAGAAAAGAGAGAAGTTGAGAGAATCAGGGGTAAAGAGAGAGGGAAAATTGAAAAAATAAAAGGAAAAGAAAAATTTTGGGCTGAAAAGGGTTTATATACCTAGTGCAAAATGCACCGTTTTGAACACAGGTCAGATCTAAGATCCAAGCGTTTTTATTCGGCTCGGGTTTTAGGAATCGCGCCCTTCTTTTAAATTTTTGTAAATTGGGCATTCAAGTTCAATAAAGATCAATTTAGTCAATTCCTCTTTGTTTTTAAGTTCTATTTTATTCAATTTATTCCTATTTTCTTAATTTTAGCTTTAATTATTTAATATAATTTAATTGCTTGCATTATTTGATCTAATTAGTACATGAAGCGTTATCTTATGGGACCTTAAACACTTAGATTAATTTTAAATAGTATATTAGAGCCTTATTTTTGGGTTCTTTAATTAGAGCTTTAATTAAATAATTTGAATAGGAATTAGATAATTGTAGAAATTTAATAAATGTTGTTTAGGAGGGGAGTTCAAATTTGAATGGTATCCTAAAATAATTGGATGTTGTTCAACCTGAATTCTTAAATTGAATAAATAATATTTATTAGAACCCTAAAAAATATTAAATAGCTCAGATAAATATTTTAGAGCCTTATATATGATTAATTATTTTAAACAAATAGAATAAATAATTGGTAGGGGAATAGTATCTATGAATCCTAAAGTAATTGGGTATTGCTCCGTATGAATTTTGAAATTAAATAATATTCATAGACTTTAAAAAAGATTCATAAAATAATTAGAGCCTTTTAGGTTATTTACTTAAAATGAATTTCATAATTAATTGCAGACATCGAAACCTTTAAAAAACAAAATATGTTTTAGGAATTTAAAAAGATGATACCTGATCGTTAGGGATGTAAAAACGGGTAATTGGATGGGTTTCAGGTCAGGTCAAATCGAATACATGTCATTTCAGGTTGATTTGATGTTTCGACTCAACTCGGGTCGAGTGCGGGTCAATTTCAGGTCGGGTTAAAACGGTTCGAGTTCGAATCAGTTAATTTATGGGTTAATTCAGTCTCGGGTGGACTTCAGGTTGGGTTCATTTCAGGTCTGTTTAATTTTTGGTCGGGTTAATTCAGGTTTCGAATTTGTATTAAGTTTGAGTTCAGTACAAATAGTCGATAGACTTTGGTTGGGTTATTTCGAGTGAATTATTTAATACCTTTCACGAACACGATCACATTAAGAATAAATATTAGGGACTAGAATGAACAAAAATATCATCATATTTAAAATATTGGACTAAATTACAAAAATTAGAAATAAATAAGGGTCAATTTTGGCTAAAAATAAAATATTAGGGACTAGAGTGAACAAAAATGTCAGCATATTAAAAATATTGGACTAAATTACAAAAAATATAAAATAAATAGGGGTTAATTTTGGTTAAAAATAAACTTTTAGGGACTAACATGAACAAAAAAAATATCATCATATTAAAAATATTAGACTAAATTACAAAAAAATGAATAGGGGTCAATTTCGACTAAAAATTAAACTTTAGGTACTAGAATAAACAAAAATATTATTGGACTAAATTACTAAAAATATAAATATATGGGGCAATTTTGACTAAAAATTAAATTGTAGGGACCAGAATAAACAAAAATATTATTCGACTAAATTATCAAAAATAGTAATATATATGGGTCAATTTCAGCTAAAAATAAAGTTTTAGGGTCTAGAATGAACAAAAAAATTATCATATTAAAAACATTGGACTAGATTATAAAAATTTAAAATAAATATGGGTTAATTTCGGTTAAAAAATAGGGACTAATATGAACAAAAATATACCCCTAAACCTCAAACATCAACCCCTAAATCTTACAATCACTAATAATTAAAGTGCAAGCCTAATCCTCTAAAGCCCGAATCCCAAAACTAATCCCATAACCCCAAACATTCAACTAATCACATAACCCCAAACACTCAACTTGAAACCTATAACCCCTAAACCTCAAACCTTAACCCCTAAATCTTACAAACAATAATAATTAAAGGGCAAGCCTAATCTCCAAACCCCAAACTCAAAACCCCTAAACTAATCTCATAACCCAAACCATGAATTTTATTTTAATTTTTAATTAAATGCATTATAATTAAAATTACAATAAATAAAATATTAAATTGAATATTAATTTAATTTAAATTATTATTTTTAATTAAATGATAAATTGAATATTAATTTAAATACATTAAAATTCTTATTTTTAATTAATTATTAATTTAAATAGTAATTTAAATACATTATATTTAACAATACAATAAATTGAATGTTAATTTAAATATTAATTTAAATACATTAAAATTACTATTTTTAATTAAATATAAATTTAAATACATGATATGTAACGCCCCGGTTTTGGGCCTAGCGGTTTTAAAGCTTATTAGACGATCTGGTGGACCGGGTTAGAGATTCGAGTCGGAATCAAGACCGTATATTTTTCGGTAAGATAAAAATATGGAAAATGGTTAAAAATTATCTTTTAATATATGATTAATATTGGTGAACTCAATTTTGGAAAATAAGGTTTGGAGGTGTGACATTTTGGCTAGTGACTAAAATGCAAGTTTTGAAAACTATTTTTAAAGGTGACTCAAATGAAAAGGATCAAATTCTTAGAATCCTTAAGGAACTAATTTACCAAGTTTTTGCTGGTGATTTATCCCTACAATTAAATCATTTTAACATGTGTTTTTAAGGATAATAAAAAGAGATTTTAGATATTAAGTTGGTTATTTGGTTTTAATAAAAATTGATGTAACTTTTCTCTCCACTTCTTTTCTGCCAAACACTCAAGTTTTCATCAAAAACTAAAGGTGAGAGATCAATTTTAATTAGATTCTTGAACTACAGTTTATTATTTGACTTTGATTTATAAAACCTCATTGAAATCTTGTGTTTTTCTATCTTTAAACAAGCCAATTGAGGGAGAAATCACACAATATGGGTAAGGTCCATGATCTCCTCTATTGAATGGTTCTTTATTGGTATACCCAAGTGTTTGATCCTTGATTTATAGTTTATAGTCTGATTTTGTGTTTTATTATCGAATTAATTAATTTAGTTGGGTGAAATTGATGAAAAAGAGAAAGTTGCGAATTGGATCTGTTTTCCAGTGTTGATGGTTGATTTTAAACATATTTTTGATGTATTATAATGTTGTTAAGTTTATTTTAACAATGGAATCCCGAAACTCTTAAATCTCTAATTGTTTAGGTTGTTAGATTGGTGTTTTTGTGAAGTTGTGGTGGCTGTTTAGTTGATGGAATTGTCTAGATGGAATACTCCTATTTTTAAGTGTTAATTGATGATATTGAAGATATCTATTGTTATATTGTGGCTGTGTTGTGTTTGGAAAGGATTAGATGATGTTTTCGGTTGTTGTGGTTGGGTAATTGTGAGAAGATTGTGGAAGTCCGTGTGGTTGTGTTGTTTCAATGTTTGAATGAAATGAGATGGATTAATCCTCTGGTGTAATATGGTTAAAACAAGGGAGATAGATACGGAAGGGATCGGTGAAGCTTTGGGGGCTTTAGACGCTTGTTTTTGCGTCGGCAAATCGAGGTTTTGCATATCTGTGAGTAAGAACGTGGATTCCAGCATTGGAATGTTTTAAAGGTGGTTTATGGGAGTTTAAACTTAGATTGATAAGCTGGTTTAAACTCGGAAGTAAGTAAAAGTGGATTTTTTCTCTCGGTCGTGCTAATGTGAAATGGTTTTTATGTACTTGTTTTGATTTACATTGAGCCTTCTGTTTAAGCATGATTTAAAGTATTTGATATACTGTTTTAATCATGAAATGCTAAAGGATGCACATGGTAAGTGATCCTTGTAAGTATATGGTTTATACTTGTGGTTTAAAGCATGGTTGTTGCTTTGGAAAAATGGTTTGGTTAATGCTTGTTAAAAATAGTGAGGTAAATGTTAAATGGTTAATTATTTTGGCAAGTGATGTAGTTTTAAAATTGTTATCGAATATAGTTGGCCGGCCATATGATTGATAGTGCACTATAATAAGTCACCTTGGATGTTTAGGGGTTTTATACGGTGTACTGAATACTCCATCCAAGTACCCTAACGATCGAGGGGTTATATGGTACCGTAAACTCCCATTAGTGGGTTATACATCTACCGATGAGTGGTGTTGAGGGATTTATATGGTGTACCAAATACTCCACTACGGGTGTCACAACGGTGGAGGGGTTTATGTGTACCGAAAACTCCCATGTGTGAACCTTGTGTTGCCGATGAGAATGTATGAAGTGTTAGGTAAATACATGTTGAATCCATGTATCTGATGAACTCTTTTGGTAAATAAATTTGGTTAATGATCACTTGTGAGTCAATATAATTGCTGATGTATCATTGGAAAGTTTATGTTGTATAATGTGATTTATACATGTTTACTCTTTAAGCTTTACATATGGTTGCTATGCATGGGAAGGCTTAAATTGAGGTTTAGCAATGGAACTTGCTGTTGGTTAATGATACATGTATCACGTTTACTCTTTAAGCTTTGCATATGGTTGCCATGCATGGGAAGGCTTAAATGGAGGTTTAGCAATGGAATTTGCTGTTGTAAATGATTCATATTGCATATGGTTTAATATGCTGGCTTTAATGATGGAAAGTGCATGGTTTTCAAGGCATGATGTTTCAATAGTAATGTTTAAATGATGTTTAAAGAATGATTGAAATGAGATTTCAATGTGTTGTTGATAAATGGTTTTAAATGCATTGATGGTGTTTTGTTTTGAGCACTCCTCACTAAGCCTAGTGTGCTTACGCTGTCTTTGTCCATCAATGCAGAGAATTAAAAGCTTGGAAGGCAGCAGAAAGCAAGGGATCGGTACAAGACTTGGTAACCAAAGTATGTTTGAACTAGACTATAAGTAATAAGGGCAATGGGGGTTCCGTTATTGTGTTGGGAGATGTTTTTGTAGAACTCCCCGTTTGAGCAAGTTTGTTTAGCTGCTCTTGAGTTGTAAATGGCCTTTATGGTTTGTTTTTGGTAATGGTTTATGGTTTGGTATTCAAATTGAATGGTTTTCTAGGAAGCATGCCTATAGTTTTACATATGATGCGGGATGCCATGAATCGATGTTGATTTTGTGATGTTTAGATGTGGTTTGAACCCTGAGTATGCGGGATGAATGTTAAGAGCATGTTAGGTTGTTTTGGTGTGGTTGTAAGAATGTTTAACCAGCTATAAATGGCATTTCAAGTCCAGGCGTACTGGTACGGGTGTCTCCATTTCAGTACAGGTAAGCCATTTTAGGCTTAGCGTATTGGTACGTGGGCAACTATTTCAGTACGGCTAGGCAAAATCAAGTTGGGCATTTCAATACGGGCTTGGGTGTACCGGTACGGACTTACGCTACTAGAAACTACTTTTTGGAATATAACCCACGTACCGAAACACCTTCATACCGTATCGGTATGGGTGTTAAGTAAATTTAATCTGAACCTTATTTCCAACTAGGCGTATCAAAACGGTATACGGTGTACCAAAACGGGGCTGTTTTATGTAAGACACCGTATCGATACGGTTACCCGCGTATCGGTACGGTTGTCTATTAATTCAGTTAATGTCATGGAAGTAAAGTTCTATTTCCTTGCATTTTAGTCCCTAAAATCTTGGTGATGCAATTGAATGAGATTGAATGATCGTTTTTAGCTGATTTTTTATATGTAAGCATGGAATATATTTAATTAAATGTTGGTAACTTAAAATTGAGAAAAGTCCCTGTATTTTGTTGAAATTGCAATTTGTGTCCAATTGAATGTCGGTTTGATGCCCGATTGAGTTGAGTTCTCACATGTGAACAGTATGTACATGTAGGAAAGTAACAATGCATCTAGACAAGATAAAAGAAAAAATGGATGCGTTTTAGGTTTCATCTTCCCGATTTACTTCGGTAAACCTAATATAGCTCGCTCGATTTAGTCTGACGTCTAGGCCGGGTCGAGGGGTTACATTTGGTGGTATCAGAGCCAGGTTTGCAATAATTGGGAGTTGGTATGATTGATGTGATGTTATTATGAGTTGAACTCTATTGTTGCTATGCACGATGACTGTAAAATGCATATTTATTGCTTTATGCCATGTTGGGGGGAAATTCGGGAAACCTATTGCCTTATTATTATAGTCTGAAATGTTATGATTTTAAAATGGAAGTCTTGGAACCTTGTTTGAAGCTAGCCTAGTTATTTTTATTTTGAAATGAGTATCATGCCTTAGAAAATATGTTATGGCACGACCGGGAGGAGATATAAGAATTAGCGTGATGTTGTTGCCTTGCTATAAGTGAGTGAAGAGAGTGTTGTGTCTCTTGGGGGTTTGTCACCCTGAAGTATGTACCACATGTGCCGGTTTAGCTAGTGTTAGGTAATGTGATGCCTTGCTATAGGCGATGTTCTAAGCTTTTAAGCTGGTGTTGCTGGAGTACGTGTGTTTGCACTGGCAGTTGGGCAAACGAGGTTGCCGTTAGAATATCTCTGTAGTTTGGAAGGAGTTGAGTATCGTGGGTTGTATCTCGAGGCATCTGAGATTGGATAGCCAATGTTATTTGGGTTTGGATCGGATGGGTGTATTGGTACCTGTAAGTTGGGATGTATTGAATCCCTGTTGCATGATGATGTTCCTAGTTGGTGGACAACTGTATCTGCAAGCGTAGAATCCCATAATGTGGATTGGGAGTCTTTCCATGTTGTCGTAAAGAAGAAGTTTCTGGGGTTTTGACACTTAGATAAAAAGGAACGAGAGTTCATGGCTTGGGTTCAGGACTGTGTGTATGTGGCCGAGTTTAGGGTACAAATTATCCAGTTAAGCTGGTATGCTCCTGAACGGGTACCGAAAGAGAGGTATCACTGTGACCGATTCTATTATGAGTTGGTACAAGATGGTAAGGTGTACATGTTGGCTTTCGACTACACCATTTTCGATATATTGGTGCACGGGCAAAGTGCATTGAGTAGAATCTGGGTTTATTGGTTTTGTATGGAAGGTTCTGGCTCTGGCAAACGAATTGCAGATTCTGATTCCGGTAATGTTCAGTTTGAAAGGAATGGTGATAAAAGATATCGCCCTAAGTTGAGGCGAGGTGATGACAGTGCTAGGTGAGGACCGCAGGGTCAGAGTATCCAAGCTAGAATAGTATTTATTACTAAGCATTGCATGTTAAAGCATGAGAAGCATAAAAATGGCTACTTGATTCAATGCATTATGTTTCAAATCGTATCTATTTTACATGTGATGGATGGTTTGCTTGCACTTCACATTCTTATTTTGCTCTTACTGCACATTATGTCGATAATAACTGGAAATTTCAGTATAAAATACTAAATTTCCCCGTTTTTCCCCACCCCATAATGGTGAGTCGATTTTTAAGTTTGTGAAGAATATGTTATGCGAATGGGGTTTTGAAAAAAAACTTTTACCATAACTCTTGATAATGCTTCTGCAAATGATAGAATGGTTAAGAGACTCAGAGATGATTTGCATGACATTTCTCCCCTTCCATGCAATGGTAAGTATTTTTCATATAAGGTGTGTTGTCCATATTTTGAACTTGATAGTTTAAAAAGGTTTGAAGGTAATTGATTCTTCTGTTATTAAATTGCGTAAAATAGTTAAGTTTATTGATTCTTTTGATGCTCGACTTTGTAGCTTTGAATTGGTTGTTAAAGATTGTGGTTCTTCTTTTTATGGTAACTTGTTATTGGATGTTCCTACTCGATGGAACTCTACTTACTCAATGCTTCGTAGGGCAATTGATGCTAAAGTAGCCATTAACTTGTTTGTTAATATGGAAAATGACTTGGATATAATTGGTGATGATTGTACACACTAAATTTTATCAGAGTTTAAATTAAAGTGCTCGAAATAAAATCAATACACATCACCCTTTTAATACCCAAAATCTTATACCCTAAGCCCAAAATTCCATGGCCCGTTACATATAATTCTATATAGTAAAATAATAATAAAAAAAATATAAAAAAATCTCAACTACTTCCTCATTAAGGCTTTACTCACATTGGTTGGAAAGTACTTGCGGCTCAAGACCTTAATTTTTATTGGTTCTCATTTTTTAAGGGGATAACCCAAAAATACCCTTTATCACCTTGTATGTTAAAACATAGATCCCATTTTTATTCCAATAAAATACCCTTCTTCACCCTATATATATATATATATATGATTCCTACCCAAAAAAATGCATTGTTCACCCCTATTCACTCCCCACTGTTCGAAGCAAAAAGAAGACCCCTACCCTACATTTTTTACACACACGGGATGGTTTCCATTGTTCCCATTTCCATTTCACTTTTTCATTCCACCAACACTACCACTCTTCATTTTTTCATTCCCAAGCGTGATTTCCATTTTTTCAAGCCTCCGTTCCTACACTGCCGCACCACCCCACCATTCAAATCAAAAAAAATCACATCCATTCGAACCACCAACCCTTAGATCAAGTTTTTCAACCCAACAACAACGATACGTGGATTGATTGATCGAGCATATATTTGGTATTGTCTTCCCTATTTTGTTATTTTTTTTGTGTAATATATTGTTATGGTTTAATGAAATATTGATGAGATTTGTTGATATCCTCTTCATTTATTTTAGTTTTTTCTTATTTGTTTTATTTTGTTTAATATTTTGTTTGTGATATGTAGGTTATTTTACTTGTTGGAGGTAGTTTATTATTTATTCGTACATATATATTATATTTATATCATATATGTTATATATTATCCATATTATCACAAGTATTGTAATACCCCCAAAATTTGCTTAGTGACTAAAGTACAAAGAATCAAAAGTTAGTGGTTTTAGTTTAGTGACTAAAACGTAAAATTTTGAAGTTTGGTGGTCAAAGTGAAAAGTTGAGAAAAGTTTAGGGACCAACATGGTATTTTCCCAAATAGTAATTTTATTCGTATAAGTGTGAATCGGATCGAAATAAGTATTTTTATATCAATTTTGAGAAATTCGATATAGTAGAAGGTGTCGAATTTGGATCGAATAAAATTGTTAAGCGTGCTCAGGCCATGAGATGGGCGACCTCTGGGAAGGTCCATAAAAGTGTTTCAGATTAATATTTTGGACACTGAATAAGTAGAAATAAGGATTTTAAAGAGAATTTTATCCGATAGAGATTTCGGATAATTATCGGTATTTTTGGATTGAGTCCAAATTTCAGAGTTAGACTCTATAAATATGTGAGATTGAGTATGACAGTATTATTTATTTATGGAATTTATAAATATGAGATTTTGGTTTGGGAATTTATAATACGATTGATGGAAAAAAATCTTAATAAGTGATTTTCGGATAATTGGATCGAACAAAAATCGTAAAATGAAATTTTATGATTTTTTTTATGGATGGCTAGTTAGAAAGGAACTAAATTAGTTCCAATGTGATGGATGGGCTTTTGGAAAGAAGATTGTAAAATAAACTTTGGTTGGAGGATAAAATAGTCTTTTAATTACTAAAAGATTATTATATTGAATTTTTGGTAATTAAATATGCCATTTGGCACTAAATAAAAGTAAGAAAGGTTGGAAATTTCATCATCTTTCTCCCTTGGCTGCCGAAACCATCAAGGAACCTAGGCAAGAACTTTGATTCAATTTTCAAGCTTATTTAGTTAGATTTAAACTTGAGACATGAAATAAGAATTTATCTCCATCAAATTCTCTATCTTTTGGTATAATTTTTGCTTAGTTTCCATGAATCTAAGGTTGAGTTTGGTGATTTGGTTGGATGAAGGACATGTAGTAAACTTGGATTTTTAATGGTTTTTCTTGTTGAAAGTATGCTTGTGATGTTGTTTTCATGGTTCAAACATTGAAAATTCCATGGAAACTGAACTAGTGACCATTTGGTTATGATGGATAATTAGGAGAAACTATGTCAAAATTTTTATTGATGATGGAAATGGTGAGAAATATGCTATATAAGCTTGAATTAGTTTTTTGATGAAGAAATTCTCATGTTCTTGAAATATGGAAAAATTAGGGTTTAAGTTAAGTTAGGAATTTTAAGTGGTGAATGAAGGAAGAATGGTTCAAAATGATGACACAAGGTGTTTGGAATGAAAATCCCTAATTATTTGACATTAGGGACCAAAATGTAAATTTTGGAAAGTTTAGGGACTTGATTATTAAGCTTGTTTTTTTGAAGTATTTTGGGTTGAAAATTTAATTTAAGTGATTAGAAGGTTGAATTTGGAGTTTATATTAATTTTGGGACTATTTTGTAATTTTCGGCAATATTGGGGATTGAAATGTAAATTTCTAAAGTTTAGGTCCTAAAGTGTAAAGATTGAGAAATAAGAGGATTATATTTGTAAATGATGATTGGGATCTTAAAAGAGTCCATAAGGACTAAAATGAGTATTTTGGAAAAAGTTGAAGAATTATGGAAAAGTATGAGGAATTTTTGTTCGAATATAGAAAGTTCTATCGGGATAATTTTGTGTATAATGGAAAGTTATCTAGTTACTTTTCATTATTTTGTGTAGTATGAATAAGTAATTAAGAGTGCTTGTGTTATGTATTTTATATACATACAGATAACAAGCAAGATCGAAATCGAAACAAGTTGGGACATAAAGAGGAAATACTGGAGTGAAACATTCGGTACAAGGAAATAAGTGAGGCATTTAAGGTGAGTGCATTTATATGTTTTGAAATGTATTTTAGTAAACTTTTATAAATTCTATTTATTTGATTTTATTAAAATGATAACATGGTTTTTCCATAAGTTATATGATGATTCACAGGCAAAGAAAAAAGGTTAGTACATGATAGGGTATGAATTGCCATATTATGTTTTATTTTGATAAGTTTTATTATTGAATAATGGTGATATATGAATCATTTATCAAATGATAATTTACAAGTCAATTGTAACACCTCTTCCCGTATCCATCATTGAATACAAGACAGAGATGTCACAAAACATTTGTAGAACCATAACATATTTATAATTCGGTAAAAATTTGTTTTACAAAGGAAAATATTACAATTTAACTTTTATTTAAAAAATCTAATTAATCGCGTAAAGTCAAAACTTTATATTTTCGTCTTCAAATCAAATTTAATTTCAGGAAGCAACTTATTAATTTAATTTAACTTTATATAATTAATGAAACTGCCTAAAAACTGCCTGATTCAAATTTCATCTAGATTCCAAATAAAATACAATTTAGATCAGAGCTCGCATAACATTTTAATAAACATGCCAACTAGCGAATATCAAATAATCTCAAATGTTATATTACTGATACTGATGTACCTATTCTTGACAGATGATGTCCACTAGTGCTCCTTACTCCAAACGTTCCACTTTTCCTACGCGTGAAACAGTCGCACGCTAAGTATTTACTTAGTGAGGCAATAATTCGAATTCAAGTGCAATTGTCATAATATCAATGTCAATATTCGTAATTAACAATGCATATGATCACCTTACCATTACATGCTGGTTAACATAAATAAATATGTAATAAAGTATATGTATGTTAAAGTGATAAGATTAGATTTTACCAATACCGTTGACATTTCCATTCGTAAGCTTTCAATGCTTACCAATACTTGTTTTTCATTTCTATTTGCAAGCTTTCAAGCTTATCTTCTTGTTTTTTTTATTCTTTTCAATTTATTTAGCCCAAGGTATCGAATTAAGAGATTCTATGTACACGAGTCATCCCCCTATACTTACTTGAGTATGGTGTATTATTTGTACCGTAGTACTTAGCACCCTAAGTGCTTCCATATACCCAAACCTTGCATGAGTATACCCTCATTGAGTATTTATAAAATTACACCGTAGTGCTTAGCACCCTAAGTGTTTCCGTATACCCAAACCTTGCATGAGTATACCCTCAATGAGTATTTATGAATATTGTACCGAAGTGCTTAGAATATTTATACAGCTGTTTATGACTCTATGGATATCCAACTATACCTTTGAACCTCTATATCATACTTGGGCTTTATATCATCAAATATTTCATCCATTGCAATGTATATCAATTTATATTAACATTTAACAGTTTATAACCAAAATAACATTCATATTATACCATCATCAATAACTAGTGATCAATGCATTTTTTTCAACCTTTGACATATTTAAAATATGTCAAATATATCATCAATGAAATAAATATCATGACAATATATAAACCAGGTAGACTCATCGCAAGTCCTACCGGTGATGTATAAGACATCCATGTATCATGTTATGTATGCATTGCACTCACCTGGGCCATTTATTTATATGCCTCACTAAGTCCTCTTTAGTATTTTTCTTTATTACCCCTCGAATCTCTCTTGATTCAAACTTAAACTTCATAAATCAAATAAAAGAAATATTTGTTAGATCTCAATCTGACAATATCTTAGACGTACTATTATTATAATCACCCGAATATAACATTTATAAATATTTTCATTTCATCCTTGCACTGTTCAAAACTTATTACGGTCCTTAATGACCAATTTGAACATTCAACAATTATTCATGCTCTAAATGTTCCAATTCTTCTATTTTAAAATCATTCGAGTCATTTTCCATAAAGTTTCAAACTTTACTAATATGACTTTTTAGTCACTAATTTTACCAAGGTACTTGAATTTAAACTTAATTCAAGTAATCACCTATTACCAATAATTATAACATTTTCCCTTTTATTTTCCATTTGACCGAAATGGTCACTAAACTTTGGAAAGTTTGAAATTTTCCCATTTTAGTCCTTAGTAAGCTTGAATCATCATTTCTAGCACATTTTCATCTAAGCCACCCTCAAAACAATAATTTCCAAAATAACCCTCTAATTTCCCATTCTTGCCAAAATGGTCATTTTTCATCATTTCAAGCCTATTTGATCACATTTTCAACAATTACTTTTTAATTCTTCTTCAACAGAACAATTCCATAAACATCCTCTTAAATTACTCAAATTGCCGAAACAGTCTTCAAACTTTTTTGAATTTGCAATTTGGTACTAAATTGTCAATTCAACCTCAGAACATCATTTTCTACTCATTTCCATCGTCATATAAATTTTTGACAATTTAATCCCTAATTTTCTTCAAAATGCCAAATTGATCCTCTAACTTTTTAAAATTTTCATTTTGGTCCAAAATGCTAAAATAAGCTTCTAACATCACAATTTAGTCACTTCCATCACCAAAATAATTTTTACAACTTAGTCCTTAATTTTTTCCAAAATTTCAAATTGGTCCGCAATTTCCTACAAAGGGAATTTCATCTTCAAACATCATATTCTAGCCTTTTATTTATATCCTTAATTCTCAAAACCCTAACAAATCCCTAAATTCAAGATTAGGTTTTATGAATATCAACATAAAATTAACTTGATTTCAAGCTTGATTTCAACAAAACTAAGCTTAATTCATCATTTACTACTTAAATCCAACCAAAATCCATGAAACCCTAATTTCTCTCTCTTTAAACCCTAATCCAAAACTTCATAATTTCATGAAAGATTACTATCAAAATGTAGAGAATGAAGAGTAGATCACTTTACCTCAAAGAAACTTGCTTGAATTCCTGATCAAATGCCTTGAATTTGAGCTAGAAAATTTCTGAACATTTTCCCCCCAATTTTTTCTTCCATTTGAATTGCTAGAGAAAGATGATGAACTTTCGTTCATGTTTTTTAACAAATAAATCTAATATAACCATAAAATGCCACATGTTTCTTTAAAAATGAACTTAAAAAATTTTTTTCTTTCCAAATTTGCCCTTTTAACTAAATGAAAATTACATCTAGTTCAAAATTATGCCATCCCATTACAATGGAACTAGGTTGGTTCCAATCCAACCGGCCATCATCATTAAATAATCATAAAATATCATTTATGATTTTTGTTCGATCCAATTTCCCGATTTTCACCTTCTACTATTTTTCTTTTATCAAGCTATCAACTCTAATTCAGGAATTACATATTTCCTCAATTCCATAAATAAATACGTACTTTCATACAAAATCCTCCACTTTAATAAAGTCAAACTTAGAAATTTGACTTGATCCAAAAATATCGATAATTACTCGAAATCTCTATCAGGTAACATCTTTCTTGAAAACCCTTCATTAAGCATTTATACGAATCTTTCCTACTTCTTCTGAGTCCTTTTTACTGATCAAAATGCTGATATGTGACACTTCCCAGAAGGTCACCAAAAACTTTCTCTAATCTGAGTACGTTTAACAATTTTATTCAATCAAAATTCAATATTTTCTATTATATTCTAACCTCCAAAAATATTACCAAATCCTTATTCTGATTGAATTTATCCTTATACTGAATAAAAATTATTCTTAGGGAAATTTACACTTAGGTCCCTAAACTTTTACCAACTTTTCATTTTGGTCACTAACTTTTTAAACTTCAATTCCCATTCCAATTCCCTTGGAATTCAACCAAAATTTAAGAACACCTTATTCAATTCACTATCTATCACATGAGACCTTTAAACCTTACAAATTTCCTTTTCAAAACCCATAATTAGAAAAATCCTAACTTTTGCATTTTTGTCATTTTGTCATTAAGTTAGCTTTTAAGCTAATATCTTAGTACTAAATGACCCTTAATTAAATTAGTAAATTTTGGGGTATTACAATTCTCTCCCCCTTATGAAAATTCGTCCTCGAATTTTCAACATATATTTGATTCAAAAGATTCGGATATTGCTTTTTCGTCTACTTCTTAGTTCCTCAAGTGGCCTCCTCAACCTTGTAGTTTCTCCAAAGAATTTTGACCACAGTGATTTTCTTGTTCATTAATTCTTTAACTCTGTATGCTAAAATTTTAATTGGTTCTTCTTTATATGTTAAATCTAGTTGTAACTCAATTTCCTCAGGAGTGATGACATGTGAATGATCTGACCAATCTCTTCATAGCATAGATACATGAAATATATCGTTTAGTTTGCTTATCTCTGGTGGTAAGGCTAACTTGTAAAATAATTGTCCTACTCTTTTCAAGATCTCTTATGGTCCAATAAATCTGAAGCTAAGATTTCCTTTTTATCCAAATCGTAACCTTTTCTTCCAGGTTAATACCTTTAGAAACACTTTATCTCAAATTATTCTGAATAATTCTCACTTTGTTCTCCTTTTCTAGAGTTAAATCAACTTCGTTTTCCTTCAAATAACTTTGTACATTTTGGTCCTTTAGCTCAAACCAATTAAGTAGGGCCTTACATCTTCTTCCAGATAATACTTCAAATGGTGCCATTATGATGTTTTTCTGGTACTATTATTATAAGTAAATTCAGCTAAAGGAAAATACATTTTCCATGATCTTTCCAATTCAATTACACAAGCCGTTAACATATCTCTAAAATTCGTATAATTCATTCTGACTATTCATCTGTAGAGGATGAAAAGCTGTATTAAAATTGAATCGAGTACCCAAGACTTTATATAAAGATTTCCAAAATATTGAAGTAAACTTTGGATCTCTTTCAGATACTATTGAAGCAGGTACTCTATGTAACCGAACTATCTGGATATATATAACTCATCATACTTGTCCATAGAATAATCTATTTCAGAGAGGAATAAAGTGTACTGATTCAGTCAATCTGTCAACTATTACCCAAGTTGAATCTTTCTTATACAGTGTCAAAGGTAGCCCCGTTACAAGATCCATGGTTACTAGTTTCCCCTTTTTACTAAGGAATGGAAATTGATTGCAACAATCCAGAAGGCACCTAATGTTCTGCTTTTGCTTGCTAACATGTCAAGCATTTATAAATAAACTCAGTTATAAATCTTTTCATGCTTGACCACCAGCATCAATCTTAGGTCCTGATACATCTTGTTTCTACTTGGATGCATAGTCAATAGACTATAATGTGCCTCGAACATAAGTTCTTTCTTCAATTCTTCATTCCTCTAAATATAGATTCTTGCTCGATAATACAAGCATCTTTCTTAAAGTCTTTAGTTTTACCATTTTCCACTTGCTTGAACCTTGATAACACTTCTCATCTTTTCTTTGGAAATCTCTTTATTCACTCAAATAAATGATACATCTTTTCTTAGTATCTTGGTCATTGGAGAAGCAATCATTGAAAATTTCTTTACAAACTTTCTATAATAATTAACTAATATCAAGAAACTTCAAACCTCTGATATATTCTTTGGTATTTCCAATCAACTATAGATTGTACCTTCTTGGGATCCACTCTTATTCATTTTTCCGAAACCACATAACCAAGAAAAGTAAATTCCGAAAATCAACATTCACACTTTGATAATTTGACATATAGTTTCTTTCCCCTAAGGATCTAAAGAACAACTTGAAGATAAGCATCATGCTCATTTCCTGTCTCTGATTAACTAAAATATCATCAATAAATATCATCACAAACTAATCCGAATAAGACTGAAATATTTGATTCATCAGATCCACAAATACGGCAGGAGCATTATTCAATCTAAACAACATTAATACAAACTCATAATGTCCATACAAAATTTGGAAAACCGTCTTTAGAATATCTTCTTCCTGAATCTTCAACTGATGATACCCTAATTGAATATCAATCTTGGAAAATACAACTGCACCCTTTAACTGATCAAAAAGATCATCAATCCTTGGAAGAGGGTAATTATTCTTCACTGTTACTTTATTTAGCTGACGATAATCTATGCATAATCGTATAGATCCATCTTTCTTTTTCATGAATAAACCGATGTACCTCAAGGTGTCACACTTGATCTTATAAAACACCAATCCAACAATTCTTGTAATTGTGCCTTTAACTCTCAAAGCTCTGTTGGCGTCTTTCTGTACGAAGCCATCGATAGGGGTACAGTACCAGGTAATACCTCTATTTAAATTCTACTTCTTGATCAGGGGTAATCCTGGTAATTCATTAGGAAATACCTCTGGATACTCCTGGACTGTAGGAATATCTTCCAATTTAATTTCAGCAGTTCTGGTATCTACCACATTTGCTAAGAAAACTTGGCAGCCTTGTAGCAACAGTTTCTTAATAGAAACAACTGAAATCACATTAGATAGAAGATTCATCCTTTCGCCTACTACTATTATTCTCCACCTTTCGAAATTTTCAAGATTAATCGCTTTAAGCGACAATCCACAATAGCATAATAAAAAGATAACCAATCTCCACCTAATAGCATTTCAATTTCTTCGAAATGTAGCTCCATTAGGTTTGCCAGAAACTCAGTTTCCTGCACCTTTTTCGGACAATTTCTACATGTCCAACTCATCCTTGCATTATAACTCAACAAGTTTGTAGTCAGTATATTACTCGAAAATGAGTTCTAAGAGTCGTTTACCACTTAACTTCGTACTTATAAAGTCTTCATCAATCAAAACTAACACAGTTTATCAAAAAGATAAAATGTGCCAACAATGATTTTCAATTCATTCAAATCTTTATCAGCCCTAAAATTATAAAATTAGACTGATATGCACAACCTTGACTGTAAAGCAAATTCTTACGATTCCCTCTATCTATTTTATTCTCAGAGTAAAAACACAATTTCATCCAATTTCTTTCTATCCAACAGTAAAATCCATCCAGCATGATCTTCAAATAATTTACCCACCAATCTGCAGTTACTAGACCTTTATCTGTTTTTCATTTAAGTTCAGAGTTTCCTTAATCCTACATGTCACTCCATTTTGTATCGGTGTTATTTCTTATTCCACTAAATTCAAAGTACTATTACCACTCATGTTTCTTTTCAGAACCTCTCATTCCCCAACTCATCTCAAATTTATTTTATTAAGCAGCGGCATCAATCAAATCATATAAGCATCAAATCAGTAATATTGATATCCTAGTGACATGTATACTCTTTTTTAAATAAAACCCCTTTCATTTAGGCTGAGAACCGGCTAAACCTGTAGCTCTGATATCAATTAAATGTAACACCCCTTCCCGTATCCATCATTGAATACGAGACAGAGATGTCACAAAACATTTGTAGAACCATAACATATTTATAATTCGGTAAAAATTTGTTTTATAAAGGAAAATATTACAATTTAACTTTTATTTAAAAAAACTAATTAATCGCGTAAAGTCAAAACTTTATATTTTTGTCTTCAAATCAAATTTAATTTCAGGCAGCAACTTATTAATTTAATTTAACTTTATATAATTAATGAAACTGCCTAAAAACTGCCCGATTCAAATTTCATCTAGATTCCAAATAAAATGTAATTTATATCAGAGCTCGCATAACCTTTTAATAAACATGACAACTAGCGAATATCAAATAACCTCAAATATTATATTACTGATACTGATGTACCTGTTCTTGACAGATGATGTCCACTAGTGCTCTTTACTCCAAACGCTCCACTTTTTCTACTCGTGAAAGAGTCACACGCTAAGTATTTATTTAGTGAGGCAATAATTTGAATTCAAGTGCAATTTTCATAATATCAATATCAATATTAATAATTAACAATGCAAATGATCACCTTACCATTACATGCTCGTTAACATAAATAAATATGTAATAACATATATGTATGTTAAAGTGATAAGATTAGATCTTACCAATACCGTTGACATTTCCATCCATAAGCTTTCAATGCTTACCAATACTTTTTTTTCCATTTCTATCTGCAAGCTTATCTTCCTGTTTTTTTATTCTTTTCAATTTATTTAGCCCAAGGTACCGAATTAAGAGATTCTATGTACACGAGTCATCCCCTCTATACTTACTTGAGTATAGTGTATTATTTGTACCGTAGTACTTAGCACCCTATGTGCTTCCGTATACCCAAACCTTGCATGAGTATACCCTCATTGAGTATTTATAAAATTACACTGTAGTGCTTAGCACCCTAAGTGTTTCCGTATACCCAAACCTTGCATGAGTATACCCTCAATGAGTATTTATGAATATTGCACCGAAGTGCTTAGAATATTTATACAGTTGTTTATGACTCTATGGATATCCAACTATACCTTTGAACCTCTATATCATACTTGGGCTTTATATCATCAAATATTTCATCCATGGCAATGTATATCAATTTATATTAACATTTAACAGTTCATAACCAAAATAACATTCATATTATACCATCATCAATAACTAGTGATCAATGCATTTATTTTCAACCTTTGACATATTTAAAATATGTCAAATATATGATCAATGACATAAATATCATGACAATATATAAACCAGGTAGACTCATCGCTAGTCCTACCAGTGATGTATAAAACATCCATGTATCATGTTATGTATGCATTGCACTCACCTGGGCCATTTATTTAAATGCCTCACTAAGTCCTTTTTAGTCTTTTTCTTCATTACCCCTCGAATCTATCTTGATTCGAACTTAAACTTCATAAATCAAATAAAAGAAATATTTGTTAGATCCCAATCTAACAATATCTTAGACGTACTATTATTATAATCACCTGAATATAACATTTATAAATATTTTCCTTTCATCCTTGCACTGTTCAAAACCTATTACGGTTCTTAATGACCAATTTGAACATTCAACAATTATTCATGCTCTAAATGTTCCAATTCTTCTATTTCAAAATCATTCGAGTCATTTTCCATAAAGTTTCAAACTTTACTAATATGACTTTTTAGTCACTAATTTTACCAAGGTACTTGAATTTAAACTTAATTCAAGTAATCACCTATTACCAATAATTACAACATTTTCGCTTTTATTTTCCATTTGACCGAAATGGTCACTAAACTTTGGAAAGTTTGAAATTTTCCCATTTAAGTCCTTAATAAGCTTGAATCGTCAATTCTAGCTCATTTTCATCTAAGCCACCCTCAAAACAATAATTTCCAAAATAACCCTTTATTTTCCCATTCTTGCCAAAATGGTCCTTTTTCATCATTTCAAGCCAATTTGATCACATTTTCAACAATTAATTTTTAATTCTTCTTCAACAGAACAATTCCATAAACATCGTCTTAAATTGCTCAAATTGTCGAAACAGTCTTCAAACTTTTTTGAATTTGCAATTTGGTCCTAAATTGTCAATTCAACCTCAGAACATCATTTTCTACTAATTTCCATCATCATATAAATTTTTGACAATTTAATCCCTAATTTTCTTCAAAATGTCAAAATGATCCTCTAACTTTTCAAAATTTTCATTTTGGTCCAAAATGCTAAAATAAGCTTCTAACATCACAATTTAGTCACTTCCATCACCAAAATAATTTTTACAACTTAGTCCTTAAATTTTTCCAAAATTTCAAATTGGTCCCCAATTTCCTACAAAGAGGATTTGATCTTCAAACATCAAAATTAGATTTCCATCAACAATATAAGGTTTCAAACATCATATTCTAGCCTTTTACATCCTTAATTCTCAAAACCCTAACAAATCCCTAAATTCAGGATTAGGGTTTATGAATTTCAACATAAAATTAACTTGATTTCAAGCTTGATTTCAACAAAACTAAGCTTAATTCATCATTTACTACTTAAATTCAACCAAAATCCATGAAACCCTAATTCTCTCTCTTCAAACCCTAATCCAAAACTTTATAATTTCATGAAATATTACTATCAAAATGTAGAGAATGAAGAGTAGATCACTTTACCTCAAAGAAACTTGCTTGAATTCCTGATCAAATGCCTTGAATTTGAGCTAGAAATTTTTTGAACATTTTCCCCCCAATTTTCTATTCCATTCGAATTGCTAGAGAAAGATGATGAACTTTTGTTCATTTTTTTATCAAATAAATCTAATATAACCATAAAATGCCACATGTTTCTTTAAAAATGAATTTAAATTTTTTTCTCTTTCCAAATTTGCCCTTTTAACTAAATGAAAATTACATCTAGTTCAAAATTATGCCATCCCATTACAATGGAACTAGGTTGGTTATAATCCAACCGGCCATCATCATTAAATAATCATAAAATATCATTTATGAGTTTTGTTCGATCCAATTTCCCGATTTTCACCTTCTACGATTTTTCCTTTATCGAGCTATCAACTCTAATTCAAGAATTACATATTTCCTTAATTCCATAAATAAATCCGTACTTTCATACAAAATCTTCCACTTTAATAAAGTCAAACTTAGAAACTTGACTTGATCCAAAAATATCGATAATTACTCGAAATCTCTATCAGGTAACATCTTTCTTGAAAATCCTTCATTAAGCATTTATACGAATCTTTCCTACTTCTTCTGAGTCATTTTTACTGATCAAAATGCTGATATGTGACACTTCTCAGAAGGTCACCCAAAACTTTCTCTAATTTGAGCACGCTTAACAATTTTATTTGATCAAAATTCAATATTTTCTACTGTATTCTAACCTCCAAAACTATTACCAAAATCCTTATTCTGATCGAATTTATCATTATACTGAATAAAAATTATTCTTGGGGAAATTTACTCTTAGGTCCCTGAACTTCTACCAACTTTTTATTTTGGTCACTAACTTTTTAAACTTCAATTCCCATTCCAATTTCCTTGGAATTCAACCAAACTTTAAGAACACCTTATTCAATTCACTATCTATCACATGAGACCTTTAAACCTTAGAAATTTCCTTTTCAAAACCCATAATTAGAAAAATCCTAACTTTTGCATTTTTGTCATTTTAGTCACTAAGTTAGCTTTTAAGCTAATATCTTAGTACTAAATGACCCTTAATTAAATTAGTAAATTTTGGGGTATTACATCAATTATATGAAATTGTTTGCCCAAGTTTATGATAGAGAGTTATAGTATAGTGGTATGCCAATAGAGGTCTAGTAGTCAAGGACTACGTGTAGCTGCACACCGATCTTTGGATCTATATGTTTCGGCACATATGTGTCTATATAATATAGACACTATTGTGTCTATATGATTCTGACACTTATGTGTCTATATGTTACCGGCACTTTATGTGTCTATATGTTTATCGTTACTTGGTGACTAGTACTCAATGAGTACCGACCTTGCATACTTTAGTTTCTCTTTATACAATTCTTGGGCTTATTTAAAGTTAAAGTACATGAATATCACTATTTCTTTTATATAAAGGTTTTAAATTATAAGAAATATTTGATTTGAATTTGCTTAACCATGTTTTCATTTATTTCATTACTTGATTTTATAACTACTTATAATTCCTCACTAAGTTATACTTAGCGTATGTATTTTGTCTGTGCATACGTAGATTGATCATACGGTTCATAAGCAAGGATATTTTGGCATCACCTCAAGTTCAAAGGGAAATTACAGGTTATCTTAGTAATGTTTTGACATCCGATATTATATTTTGAATAGTGGCATGTATAATTTGGAGTATGTATATTTTGTATAAAAGGACTTTAAACTACTCTTTAATGCGTATAAGTATAATTAAATATGGTTTAGAATTATTAGTAAGTAAAATGGAATGATTTATGGGTACTTAGAGGACTTATAATGGAATTAGATGATGATGTCTAGAAAACTCTGCTTTAGGCAGTGAGTTTAAAAATTTACCATAAATTCCATAGATTGAATTAGAAGGTGAAATTGATATGGATGAACTAAAAATTGAGTCTAGTTTTGTTTAAAAACACGGTGACTGATTTCGAGTTCCGTACAAAAAGTTGTGAATTTTTATTCGATGAAAGGTCAGAAAATAGGGCAGCAGATTTTCTCTGTGACGTGAATGTAAAATTTTATTGGAATTTTTGTAGTATAAATTTGAGTTTATAATTTATATGGTTTGAAAGATTGGTGTATCTAGTTTAATTAGAAATTTACAGAATGAATTTTGGAGGTCTATAAATTATTTATTTATTTAGTAACAGTGCAAGCTGCTGGTTTTATTTGAAATTGTGATAAATTGTTTAAATTTGTTTTGTGACATCTTCAACTCGTAATTGGAAACACATACGTGTAGAGGGTGTTACAACTATAATACAATATTTACGTATGTATAGTACATATATATATTACATATATATATAACACCTAACATTTAATTTCCGCCACTAATATTTATTTTCCGCCATTTAATTTCCACATTTCTTTTCATGTTAGATCCGGTCTTTTTTTCGGATTGCTTTGTTCGATCCGGTCCTTTTTTTGGATAACTTTTTTTGATATGGTCCCTTCCCGGATTCTTTTTAATTCCAGCTTTTATTTTTTCTCGCAATTTAATTTCCATATTTATTTTACGCATTTCTTTTTATGTTCGATCCAGTCTTTTTCCATATATTTAAATTCCCGCTCTTTATTTTATCTCTTTTTCGATCCGGTCCTTTTCTGGATTTTTAATTTTCGTCTTTATTTATGTTTTTATTTCGTATATATTTGCTTTATTTTCTCGCATTCGGATATGAACTGTTAATGCGGTCCTTGTTATTTGGGGGTAAACGTGGCCAGTATCAAACATAGTGATGGTGGTCTTGCGGTTTACTTTCGAATAATGGGACCCTTAAAATTTAGTCGCATGTATAACCGGATCTTAACATAATTGTCACTTTAATTTGGAAAGTTCGATATTAATAAAGCGGTAATTATTTATTTTCTTTTTACGCTACCAATTTTTTGGAGGTATGGGGGTGCCAAAACCTTCCCCATCCGTAACTGACTCCCGAACTTGCTTTTAAACGAATCTCTGGTTTTATGATGTCCAGCCTACCTCAGTGGCCGGTGGCGACTCCAAGTTTTATTGTTTTCAAAATACAAAATCTTTTAAAGAACTCCCCCATTTTCCAAATATTTTTCCAAAAAATTAAAGGAAACCTACTACTCTTTTTTAGCGATCACATTCGATTTTAAAAATTTGAATCATTTCAAATTTGGTCGCTACAGCTGGCGAATCCACTGGGGACTGGTTTTGATTTTTAAAACTAAAGTGAGTCAGGCCATTTTTCAAGAAAAATAAAACGTAATTGCCACTTTATTAATATCGAAAATTCTAAATTAAAGCGACAATTAAATTGATATCCGTTTATAAATGCGAGTTTATTTTAACGCATTTAAAATTTGACATTTAAACCCGTCTTTTTAAGTGGGGGAAAACGCTAGTGCTTTTGTGTGGATATTGTTCCTCCATATGGGCCTAGTAAGTACCTTCGGGGCTCGACTACCCTATGTTTTCGTGGGAGTATTGTTTCCCCGTACAGACATAGTGAAAGGGTCCCCCTGAATTGAACTCGGTTAAGAGAAGCCTATAATGGGTGATGACCGGGGGCCTTACTACTCTTTAGAAGAGGACAACGAGGACAGTTTGGGTACCGCTTAGAACCAAAACTGCATGTAGAAAACATAGAAAGCCTACCCCTTTAGAGCCTGCGGTAACCCTAAAAATCATAATATCCTGCGAATATGGATTATTTTGTGCTAAACACATGTCGGGTATATTTTGTCTTTTGAATATTTCATACTAGCCAGTGTTTTCTTTTGGCATCATATCAGTATTTCATAACATCATTATTTATTCACTCATATTATACTGTCATGAGGTATTGACCCGAGAATGGTGGACACAGTGGAAATCGTTCATGGATCGAGAGAAAATCTAGTAACCTAGACGTCAATTAAGTGCAATATTCAAAGTTGCAAATTTCTCTCATATATTCGTGGGTGTTGTTCCTCGAAAACCATGTCTAAATCAATACCTTTTCATTTAGGGTATTTACTTTCCATTTATATGCATTTGTTTTGAAATCATCACACTTTAACTTGCTTGCATCAACATTACATGACATAAAGGTGTTGGTTCGGGTGGTTTTCCCAATTAGAGATCTTTCATCACGGATGGGAGTTGTCTCAAAAAAGAGGAGACACGCTCAGGAATTCAACATTGCTTTGAAGCCAGCCAGAATCAGATTTTAATCCACAGTTCAAGATCATATAGGCGCCTCCGTAATCCTAGCCAATTCACCCAAGGTCAAGATCAATACAACATATTTTAAATGAACCAAGCACAAGAGATAGCCTGTTGTAGTAAGACGCTAGCCACGGAAGCCAATTCACTTTATCTTTTCATTACCTCAGGATGGGAGAAAGCATTAGACCCCTCTTAGCTATGCGGAGCCCTCAAAGAATTCGAAGACAGGTTCGAGACTTAGAATCATCTACCACTTTTGTAGCGAGAATCTTCCCAATCCCATAAAAGTTGCTCAAGGGTGACCACCAAAAGGAGTCAACACCTTTATAAGCATACATCCATGCATTTTATTTGTTCCATGCATTAAGTAATTGAACAATAAGATTAATTGTGGGGGATTTCGTGATAGTAATTAAAGATTCCGCATTCACACTTCACCCGACATCAAAAAAGGCAAATGGAAGAAAGTTTTGCCAAGATAGAAGCTGATCTTATGGGGCTATTAGAGCGGGCTCAGTCAGAATTGAGAGACACCATCATCAAGTCCCAACAGGATACGATGAAAGAGATATCTCAGATGTTACAGCTCAGTCGTGGAGAGGACCCAAGAAGAAAGGGTATCGTTAAAAATCCCACTCATAACCCAAAAGACCCTTCGTACTCCCTGATCTTTATCAACCCTATACCGAACCCTCCGTAAGGGGTATCCTCATCTCATCAGGCTGGAGCCTTTGCCCAAGTTCAACCTGGCGTGACCTTTGGAATTATCAAAAATATCGAAGATAGCATCCCAGACTTCAATGAGTTGGAAAAATTGAACCAGATCAAAGCGGAGTTCTCCAAGCAATTAGAGAAAATCAATAAGGATCTTGAAGAAAAATTCTGAGCAAAAGAGAATGATGACTGTTCCTATAGGCTGCATGCTAGGGATCTCAGTTTGGTTCCTGATGTGATGATCCCGTACAAGTTCAAGACCCCAGAATTTGAAAAATTCGATGAGGCGACTTGCCCCACTGCCCACATAACCATGTTTTGCCACAAAATGACAGGACATATTGACAATGAGAAGCTGCTGATCCACTATTTCCAAGATAGTTTGATAGGGTATGTCATGAGGTGGTATAATCAGTTAACACGGGCTTAGATCAAGTCTTGGAAGGATTTAGCTAGAGCCTTCATAGGATAGTACAAGCATGTAACAGAGATGATCTCGAACCGATTCCTACTGCAAAGTTTAGAACAGACGCTTGATGAGAGTTTTCGCCAATACACTCAACGATGGCGAGACATGGCAGCTCAGGTTCAACCCCCAATTCAAGAAAGAGAAATCACTCCTATGTTTTTGGATACTCTAAAAGGAGCGTGTATGATCGCTTGATAAGCCACCCTACCATTAGCTTTATGACATTGGTCATGACGGGAGAGCGCCTCGAGGACACTTTGAAAAAGGGAAGGATAAACAACTCCTACCCTCAAAGGAAAATGACTCCCACGTCCGTATGGTAGGTTCTCACTCCACCAATCAGCCTCAAGGCCACTACCATAATCAGTCATCATGGTCTGCAAAGCCTCCAAAGGTTTTTCATCCAGTTCCAATCTCGTACACTGATTTGCTTCCAATGCTTGTTGAAAGGAAGCTTCTGACCCCATTTCAGTCCAAACCGAATGATCAAGGATGTACATGATCGACCTAATACAAAACCTGTCAGAGATTCTGAAGAGAATAATCACAAGACTTAGTGTGCTACACAATTCAAAGGCTCAAAGTGAGTGTCTGCCATAATACCTTGGTTAGATCAAGAAAGTGAAGATTGAGTCCGAAGATTTAAGGGCATGTTTCTAGCCCAACATTGAGACAAAAGGAAGATCGTACTGATGGGCCAGGGGCAAAATAACAGTTAAACCCAAAGGCGAGATGAGGTGATACCAAGATCAAGAAGTAGAATAATACGTATCTATATGACTTTAGAATAGAGTTTTAGGTCTACATGGTCGACCTAGCATAAAAGAATGATTTATCAATGAATCATCACTACAGCAAGATTTCATATGGCTGACAGTCCAGAGATTTGAAGAAAGTTTCTGCCATAATGTTTTGATTGGTCCAAAAAAATCGAAAACCTTACCGAAGTATGAAAAGCTTTGAGACTTGGGGGCATAGTGTTCACCTCAATGATGAGATAAAGCAAGACTCGTCAGGAAAAGTCGTAGAAGGGGAAACAGTTAAGCCCAAGTGAAGTGCAGCAATGTTCCAAGAGTTGAACTTTAAGAAATGATAGATTTTGTTCTGACCAGTGTAAACCAGCAATCTCACTCGAGATGAGACAAAAGATTCAGCAAAGACAGATATCTCATGGAAGCTAAGGGTTGCTGACTAGAAAGCAAGAGTTTTCCCCAACAATTCTAAAGATGACTCCACTCATGCATCATTTAGTTAGACATCCTTATGTTAGGAGCATGCTAGTTCATACCACCATATCATTTTGTTTTAAATAGGTATTTGAAGATTGATAAAAGATTTAATCTACACCTCCATAAGAGGAAAAGTAGATCTCAACAAAGAATCAAGAGTCCTTTGACTTGCATAATTAGGATTTCTAAAGGTCTTTCAATCTCTGGTTATTCGAGAACGTCGAGCATCTTTTTATGCCAAGACGATCCTAAGTTGGGGCATTCAGTCGAGGTATTCTGGTAGTCTCTAAGTGAGTTACCACTTCCAGTCTAGGTATTCATGTAGTCTCAAAGCAAGATACCATTTCATATTAAAACTCAAATTTTCTGATTTTATCCTTTCTTAAGGATGTTTTTCTTAAAAAGGATTTCTTAATTTGATCATTTCTTAAGGATGTTTTTCTTAAAACAACGAATTTCTTAATTCAATCATTTCTTAAGGATATTTTTTCTTAAAACGAATTTCGTAATTCGATCATTTCTTAAAGATGCTTTTCTTAAAATAAACGAATTTCTTAATTCGATCCTTTTTAAGGATGTTTTTCTTAAAACAAAAGAATTTCTTAATTCAATCCTTTCTTAAGGATGTTTTCTTAAACAACGAATTTCTTAATTCGATCCTTTCTTAAGGATGCTTTTCTTAAAACAAAGAATTTCTTAATTCGATCCTTTCTCAAGGATGTTTTTTTATTAAAACGAATTTCTTAATTCGATCATTTCCTAAAGATTTTTTTCTTAAAACAAAAGAATTTCTTAATTCAGTCCCTTCTTAAGGATGTTTTTCTAAAAACGAATTTCTCAATTCAATCCTTTCTTAAGGATGTTTTTCTTAAAACTTGAATTCCCCGATTTTATCCTTCCTTAAGGATGTTTTTTCTTAAAACTCAAATTCCCCGATTTTATCCCTTCCTCAAGCATATTTTTTTCTTAAAATGCAAATTTCTCAATTTTGATCATTTCTTAAGGATATTTTTTTCAAAACCAATTTCTCATTTTGGTCCTTTCACAAGGACGAGTTATTATTCTTTAAATTTGACCCTTCCAAAAAAAGAAAGAAAAGGAAAAGAGAAAAATACATCTCTAAAGCAAAAACCCGAAAAGGCACTTTGGAGCAAATTTTTGGAGAATATGATAAAGAGGGTTGAATGGGGGCTGAGTCTTGACACGATGAGAAACAACAAATATGCAAAGACGAAGAAGAAAGTGAAAGAAAGACAAAACAAGAAGCCAAGAAAGAAGACGTCCGGGCATTGACTAAATTTTATTGGTCATGCATCATGAATAGTTAGGCATCCTTAAGGTAGGAGCATACTAACTAGCATCATCGAATTATTGTGTCTGTTTTTTTCTTCAGGTATTTGAAAAACAATAGAAAAGAAGAAGTAGATATCAACAAAGAATCGAGAGATCTTTTAACTATTTGTGGAGCGAAGAATATCGTATGCCGAGGCGATAAAGATCGGGGCATTCCTACAGTCTCTAAGCGAGATATCATTCGGTGTCAAGGCGACCAGAAATCACGACATCGTCTTCTGGGATCCTCAAGACGAGGTACCACCCTAGGCTGAGGCGACGAATATCGAGGTCATTCTAGTGTCTCTATGCGGGATATCATTCGGTGTCAAGGAACTAGAAATCATGACATCATCTTCCAGGATCTTCAATACGAGGTCTCACCCCATGCTGAGGCGATGAAGATCGAGGGCATTTCAGTAGTCTCTAAGCAAGATATCATTCGGTGTCAAGGCAACCAGAAATCGTGACATCATCTTTTGGGAGTCTCAAAGCGAGAATTTCAGGAAGAGGAGGGGCGAACGGTTCTATATAGGAGGAACTCGCGGTTCAGAATCTTTAGACAGGGAAGTGCGAACAAAATTTGTGTCTTTAGTCTTTGCCTATTCCCGTTTCATAGCAATGAGCAAAGAGGGGAAGCTGTAGACACTAAATTTTGTCCGAGTTTAAATTAAAGTGCTCGAAATAAAATCAATCCACATCACCCTTTTAATACCCAAAACCTTATACCCTAAGCCCAAAATTACATGGCCCATTACATATAATTCTATATAGTAAAAAATAATAATAAAATACAAAAAAATCCCAACTCCTTTCTCATTAAGGCTTTACTCCTATTGGTTAGAAAGTACTTGGGGCCCAAGACCTTAATTTTTATTGGTTCTCAATTTTTAAAGGGATTACCCAAAAATACCCTTTATCACCTTGTATGTTAAAACATAAATCCCATTTTTATTCTAATAAAATACCCTTCTTCACATATATATATATATATGATTCCTACCCAAAAAAGGCACTGTTCACCCCTATTCACTCCCTCCCCACTGTTCGAAGCAAAAAGAAGACCCCCACCCTACATTTTTTACACACACGGGATGATTTCCATTGTTCCCATTTCCATTTTCCATTTCACTTTTTCATTCCACCAACACTGCCACTTTTCGTTTTTTTCATTCCCTAGCGTGATTTCCATTTTTTTCAAGCCTCCGTTCCTACACTGCCGCACCACCCCACCATTCGAATCAAAAAAATCACATCCATTCGAACCACCAACCCTTAAATCAAGTTTTTCAACCCCAACAACAACGATACGTTGATTGATTGATCGAGCATATATTTGGTATTTTCTTCCCTATTTTGTTATTATTTTATGTAATTCGTTCTTATGGTTTAATGAAATATTGATGAGGTTTGTTGATATCCTCTTCATTTATTTTAGCTTTTCCTTATGTGTTTTATTTTGTTTAATATTTTGTTTGTAATATGTAGGTTATTTTACTTTTTGGAGGTAGTTTATTATTTATTCGTGCATATATATTATATTTATATCATATATGTTATATATTATCCATATTATCACTAGTATAATATAATATTTACATATGTATAGTACATATATATATATCTAACACCTAACATTTAATTTCCGCAACTAACATTTTATTTCCGCCACTAATATTTATTTTCCCCCATTTAATTTCCGCATTTCTTTTCATGTTAGATCCGGTCCTTTTTTCCGGATTGCTTTTTTCGATCCGGTCCTTTTTTCGGATTGCTTTGTTCAATCCGGTCCTTTTTCCGGATTGTTTTTTTCGATCCGGTCCCTTTCCAGATTCTTTTTAATTCCAGCTTTTATTTTTCTCACAATTTAATTTCTGTATTTATTTTATGCATTTCTTTTTATGTTCGATCCGGTCTTTTTCCGGATATTTAAATTTCCACTCTTATTTTATCTCTTGTTTGATCTGGTCCTTTTCTGGATTTTTAATTTCCGCCTTTATTTGTATTTCGTAAATATTTGCTTTATTTTCTCGCATTTGGATATATGAACTGTTAATGCGGTGCCTTGTCATTCGGGGGTAAACGCGGCCAGTATCAAACGTAGTGATGGTGGTTTTGTGGTTTACTTTCGAATAAAGTGGCCCTTAAAATTTTCTCGCATGTATAACGGGATCTTAACTTAATCGTCACTTTAATTTGGAAAGTTCGATATTAACAAAGCGGTAATTTTTTTATGGTACCAATTTTTGGGCAGTATGGGGGTGCCAAAACCTTCCCCATCCGTAACCAACTCCCAAACCTACTTTCAAATAAATCGCTGGTTTTATGGTGTCTGGCCTACCTCAGTGGCCGGTGGCGACTCCAAATTTTATTATTTTCAAAATACGAAATCTTTTAAAGAATTCCCCCATTTTCCAAATATTTTTCCAAAAAATTAAAGGAAACCTACTACTCCTTTTTAGTGATCACATTCGATTTTAAAAATTTGAATCGTTTCAAATTTGGTCGCTACAATGATGAGTTAGAAACTGCTCAAATAATTTGTGATTTTCTTGAGCCATTTTATGAAATTACTACTCTGTTCTCGGGATCTAAGTATCCCACTTCTGACTTGCACTTGGCTAATGTTGTTGCAATTGAAAAGTTGTTGTGTGATGCTCACAGTGATCCTTGTGAGGGTATTTCTGCAATGGCAGGACCCATGCTTGAATTATATGAGAAATATTGATCTGGTCACTTAACGATTCTCCCTTTTGCTATTTTGCTTGATCCTCGATATAAATTACAACTTTTGAAGGAGTTGTACAGTGTCCTTTATGTTGAGGATGATGTTGAAAGGAGGGTAAGTGTTGTATATAATTAGTTTGTTAATTTATATATATGTTATTCAAAATCTACACTCCATTCTTCCTCTTCTGTCCAAAGTAACTTATCTCAATGTACAAGTGTGTCAAGTTCCAGTCGGCCTCGAACATTTAAAAAATCCAATCTATTTCAGGTAAGTTTTTATTTTCTTAAAGTTCACTTAAGTTTCTATTTTCACAATTTTAATTAACTTTTTATCTTTTTGCATGTTAGAATTTTGATGCCAATTTAGCTGCTTCTATGAGTGGGAAATCTGATGTTGACTCCTACATTAATTTGCCCTTTATCCCTCGTACCGAAGATGTTGAGTTTGATATTTTAGAGTATTGGAAAGCACAAACTGCTTTTTTTGTATTTTTGCACATGGCGAGAGATATTTTAGCCATTTCAATCACTTCAGTTGCTTTTGAATCTTCATTTAGCATGGGGTCGGATTTGAACAAGTTGAGAGCTAAACTCTTGCCTAAAAATGTTGAGATATTTGTAACAACCCGTAATTGGTTGTATGGTTTTGAACAAGAGAAAAGGGATGAAGATTATCTTACATTAGTTAATGATTCTTTAGTCTCTAATATTGGTGAAGATTTACTTCCCGTTTAAGGTTAACCATTTAAATTAGTTTTCTAATTTTTATGTTTATTAATTTTTGAAAATGGTTTGTTATTCTGTTTTTGCTTTTGTAGGGTACCTTTACAACAAGCACATTAATGCTTATGGTATAAGCATTACATTCACATTGGTTAATCATTCAATGCTATACATGTATTCTTTTTTTGCTTAACTTTGGTATAAACTTGTATTCTATTCATGTTATAAGCTGTTTTATCCTATTTCTATGGACTGTAAAGGTTTGGTAAAGTTAGAAATGTTTGGCATTGCTGGCCATCGTATTCCCCTTGGTTTTACCGTTGTGTGTTTGTTCTAAATGAATAATGAACATTGTTTTATTCATTTTTAGGGACTCAACTTTTTATTAATCTGGGTTACTGTTACTGCTTGTTGCCTGCCTTTGGACTGGACAAGACTTACTTGCTCCTACTTGCTGCCTGCTACTAGCTGTTGTGCTTCTACATTTAGAATATTGTTGGTTGAATTATAGCTGTTTTTTTTTCTTATCTAAGTAGTTGCCCTTAATTAAATTATGCTGGTTTCACTTTGGCCTTCAAAGCTGAGAAGTTACCCATAATTTAACCATGCTGATAGCATTTAGATCTTTTGAGATAAATAGAAGCTCGATGAGGAAATTCTTGGTAGCAAAGTCGAGCATTTAGCCTCGTAAAACTTTTGCTATAAGATCTGAGAGCTTAAATTTTTACCAAAAAAACTTACTTTATTCATTTGTAATTTTTAAGTTTACTAAGTTGTAATAAATTTAATATTATCTTATTTCTTAATTTCAATTTGTACATTTGTAATCTAATATGGTAGTAAGGATAAGAAAAAATTAACTTAAAAATTATATTCTACATTACTTTTAGTCATAAAAGTGTTTTCTAACCTTAATGGAAAATGATACTTTAGTATCAATTAAAACTTTATTTTCACCAAAATTATTTATCAGCAGTATAAATTTGCGTATGATAATTAAAAATCATGGTACTTCAATTACAACTATAAATTTAAAACATTGTAAACGGTTAACCTTCTAACATTTGATTTTTAGCAAATCAACAAATAGTTTCAAACTCTCCCCAATAAAATTTGGCCAAAATAGTAAAAAAGACAAATAAATTTCCATCCGTAAAGTAATATTGTAGTGGAAGATGATAAAGTCGGGTTAAATTTTAACCTAGCCCGATAGGTCGCTATCGATCCATTAATAAACTTTGGCTAAACAACATAAGCAAGCAACCTATAAATGATCAAACATTTATCTAATACTAAAATCTTCAATTTTTCTACTTTGACTGAGAGACGTTTTTTCTTCCTCTCCTCCGTTTCTTCATGTTTTCTTCTCTTTTTTCGTACGTTTTCGATATTCTTTTATTATTGCTTTCGTTATTAATTTAACTATGTTGATGATGCTTTATCAAAGATTATATTTTGTTATGATGGGCTGAGGGAAAATGTTGGCATCTAAAGCTCTAATTTTTTTTAAATTTAAACTTGCATTTTCTTGCTAACCCAACAACAAAAAGAGTTTGTCCATTTAGGGCTTTGAATCTTATGTTTAAGAAGTGGCTTTAGCAGTGTAATTTGGTAAAAAGAAAATATAAATATGATTTTTTTTTTGTTTCTTTCCTTCCTTTTTTGATATTTTTTATTCAAGATGAATTTACTTGGTTGTTTAGAACAGAGACATAAATATAGTTTACATTTATTAACACTTTAGATTGGTTATACATGTATATATATATATATATATATATATATATATATATATATATATATATATATATATATATATATATTCTTATATATAATTTAATAAATTAATAATCAATAATTGAATTATTTAACAAAAAGAATTTAAATAAAAAATTAATAATTAATAATTTAAATGATGAAAAATTAGTTTCTCACATTATAATATAATAAATTTATAATTTCTCAAATACTTTATTTTTCTCTTGAAAATCATCAAATCATAGATTTTCTCAATTACAGGTTAGGTAAATATCAAGCCATATCAATATCAGTTCAAGTCAACAACAGGTCGAGATCAAAATAGGTCGGGTCAATTAACAGGTCGGATAAAATCGGATCTCGTGTCGTTTCAGTTGGGTTATATCGGTTATTTGCTAGGTTAGTCTCAGGTTCGAGTTCGTATTAGTCGGGTTCCGTTACCATAGTAACATGCTCAATTCGGGTTCAGGTCGTTCTCGGTCGGATGTTGGTCGGGTTCGATTACTACAGTATCAGGTCCAACTCGAGTTCGCGTCAACAACAGTCGGTTACATATCAATTTCGTGTCATCACTTCCTTGGGTCAAAAAAGTTTTGACTCGAGCAGGTTTTAGTCTTGTTTTCAGGTCAGGTCAGCTTTTTACATCCCTACTTATCGTATATGGGTGTTTTCCATATTATATTCAAGATAAAATATATTTTGCCCTAAAAGGAATATTTTCATTTTTTTTGAAATACAATTAACAATGAATGATTAAATTAAGTCGAATTATTATTTTAAATGCCAAAATGCAACACAAAATTAAATAGGTACCGATTTCGAGCATTGTGGGTGTTAATTCTTCCACACACATAATCGACTTTCGAACCCCAACTTTTATAATAATCGGTGGCGACTCCATTTGCTAAAAATCAAATTAAAAGACAAACCCCTAATAAAAAATAAATTGTCCAAGCTATTTTCAAAAAATAGTTTCAATTAATTTAATAATTTTTTAAATCATTATTTAATGGTATATTAAATTAATAAGTCATGATTTAATTTAAAATAGAATATTAAATAGATAATCATTATTTTGAGTTAATTTAAGTCTATTTCAATTATTTATTAATTTAATTGTATATTTAGATTTTAAACTTGAGTATTTAATTAATTCAATTAATTAGATAAAACAACCTAAATGAGGGATGTAGCCGCCGAAGGAGATAGAAAATAGAGTTTGGCTTTCACTATTAATGGAGAGAGATTCGAGTTTTTTGAGCCTGATATAGATCCGTCCATTACTTTGCTTGAGTTCTTGCGTTCCCGCACTCCCTTCAAGAGTGTAAAGCTCGACTGCGGTGAAGGGAGTTAGTCGCCGACGAGAAAAATTTACATTGGAAAGGCCTCTAGCAAGTTTTCGATCGGCACGGGAAAGTAATAGATGCCTTCATCCCACAAAATAAGGCTAGAGATGGATCGAGATTTAGATTTGTCAGAATGATTCAGAACAAGATGCGAGTATAATGGAGAGATTAAACGGTTTCTGGATTCATGGTGCTCATAATACGAGTATATGTTGCACATCGAAATGAGCGTGGTCAATTTTGGAGGCATAAGCCGAATCCGGAAAAATGGATGTCAAAGGATGCAATTAAATAGAAGAGTCTTAGAGGATGAGAATCGGATTAGGGAGCCTCAAAGAAGAAATGTTACGGGTGTGATTGATGAAGACAAGGTCAACATCCTTCGGAATTGTGAGGAAGGCCGATTGGTATGGCAACGTTAGCGAAAGAATTGCAGGCATCCAATCTTACTGGTTTCTTGGTTATGCGAATTACATGTGCAAAAGTGCTTTTAATGTTTACAAATAATGAAGATCGGTAATCAATTTTCAAGAACTAGGAGTTTATGGAAACAGCCCAAAATTGGAATCCCACAAGTGAATCACAATGATTATCAATTAGTGAAATACCGATACATACATGGTCGAGGGAGTCCATCGTAAACAAGGCGACACTTTGGGGAATGATGGTACGTTGTGATCAGGTGAATTTGGAACCAAACTCGTTTGATAGGGTGAGAATTTTGATAGAAACTGATAAAATGGACAAAATTGAGGAATGTTTGAATCTCATTGTTGATAGACACAATTTTAGTATTCGGGTAGTGGAGTTTGAGCCGATGATAGACCAATTATACGGGTGTGTAATGATGCTACAGATGGGATATCCGAGGAAACACAATCGACTGAAAATTGCAATTCAGGGAACAAGGTAGGGGAGCATTCAAGGATAAGATTAATGGGAACAAAGGAAGGAAAGCAATTTGTGGAGTCAGTGACTAGAGAGAGCACCCTTGAAGCACATGACAAGATGCAGGGTAATATTGTTGTATGGCAGAAAAATAAGCTATGGGAATAGCCGAGAGAGCATGAGGAGAGAGTAAGTTCGAGGGGTTGGATGACAGACGAGGAGGTGGGCATTATTAAGCGATCCGAGAAGGAAAATCTGAGATTAGACATATGGAGCGAAGCTATACAGAGGGTTAGTGGACTGCCCGGTAAGCTTTTTGCAATGGCCAATTGAGGCCGAGGGGATAATGTTACACATTAAGAACTCGGGGGAGCCAACAAAGGAGCTTGGTGTAGGTAATGAAGTCCTTAATTCAACTCGAAACATAACGAAAACTATATTCAATACAATAACACCGACTGAGTGTGTGGAGACTGAGCATATAACACGAAAGAAGGGACATGGACATCCTAAGAAGAAAAAAACAAGCATCAATCGGAGAATGCACAAGGTTACCGATCAGATTCAGAGATTTTCAAGCGAAATCAATGGATCTTACAGGAAGCTCGTGAGATGGTGGAGATGGGTTTTGGGGGCTACAACTATTGGAAACGGATTAAGAGTCGAGAACAATGAAAGCTTGGTCTTGCAACATTCGGATTTTCGGTTCGTCAATGGAAAAAGTTTGTATGTGACATGTTTGAGGCAACAAAGGTGGGAGAGTATCGAGGGCTTGTTTGAATGTTGTTTTTTATTATTAGATATGTTTGGTTTCATTATTTTGTACCTAGAGAATTCCCACAATGCCTTAAGCATAAACTAGAATAGAGAGGAAAAATTCTTGAAAAATAATTCTAGGAATTATTTAGAATTTTAACAAGAAAAATTCTTGGAAAATAATCCCAGAGATTATTTAGAATTTTGATATTTTTTCTTGTGTTCATATATTGAGTGATGCCTACACACATAACACACCTAGCATCAGCAAATGTGAAAATAGCAAAATTCTTTTGGTTAGAAGCGTAAATCTAGTAGAAGTTTAGATAGTAGAAAATAATCCGAAGACTTACGATGAGATTTGCGTCAAGCTTAGGATACCACTGCGATATTGGATTCTTGAATACACATGTACTTTATTATGAATTATATTTATTGTATTAAATATCAGGTTTGATCTATTTTAAAGAAAAAATTTAAAAGCTTTCTTTGCTCCTTTTTCTAATTTTTCTAAACCGAGACCAATACATACGTCTTGCTCATATCCAATTTTCAAGCAAAGAGCCTTTTCAACCTGAGCGCCTCATCGTAATAGAGTGTAAAACCTCATAAGCAGCGATAACATTATCAAAAATTAATCTGCGGGGCACAAATGCACTTTGGGCTTCATCAATACATATATGCAATACTTTCTGGAACAGGATGACCAACATCTTGGGGATAAGTACATTGCATAGGCTGATCGGTTTGAATTGCGTCAAATTTTTGGGACTTGCCACCTTGGGAATGAGGACAATATAAATAAGATTGATTTTCAATTTCGGAAAATCAGCATCGATGGTCTGTATAAAAAATTGCGAGATTTCAGTACCAACTACCAATATGTGCCAAAACCGCTGCTAAAAGACAACGCCAAGGCCATCTTCACCCGGTGCCTTGAGGGGGCTCATTGAACACAAAACAGATAATACATTTTCAGTGGAGAATGTTGGTAGAAGATTTGTGTTCATCTCTAGAGTGATACAAGAATTGGTGCCATTAAGAATATCAACAGGTTCTGCCACTCCATTGGAATGAAATGGCTCTTGAAAATAGTCTGAAGCAATATGTTTGATATCCTCGAAAAAAAGCCATTAGAATTGTGCAAACCTATAATCCTGTTGGTCCGATGCCGTTGAGAAGCAAAATGATTCGAAAAACCAGTATTCCTATCGCCATTCTTTAACCAATTAGCCCGGTGCGTTGCTCCCAATATAATTTCTCTTTGTCAAGCTCAATGTGGAGCGCAAACTTTGTTTCCACTAACTTGCCCACCACCTCATCAGTAAGGGATTGAGCATTCAACGATGCTGGAGACTATGAATGGAAATTTTCTTTTCTCGCTTAATTTTTGTGAACCAAGCTTCTAAACCAATAGACAGAAACCACAACTAATTGCTAGGGTCGTACCACTGCTGAATTCCCCAAGTTACGAGCTTCATACAATATTCCTCGAGAAGCCATGCAACCCCAAAGTTAAAGGGCCAAATCCTGTCTTGTGAAACTGCTGAAGAGACCGTGTTAATGAGCAAGTGGCAGTGGTCTGAAAACGAATGAGTCAAGTGGTATACCCTGTAAGAAGGAAAAAAATCATTCTACGAAGTGTAAGCTACACCGCGATCCAAACGCTCCCTAATATTCTTAGACTCAGTACGTCCCCATTCCCAGGTGAACCAAGTACCACGATATCCTAGATCATCAAGGGCACAGTCTAATAGAGAAGAACGGAAATCCTCTATTTGTCTTTTCGATTGTAATTGACCCCCTCGCTTTTCTGAGGGGCAAGTGATTTCATTAAAGTGATGTCTGGGCAATGGTTTAAGTAATGAATCAATTGCCAGGGCTCACTCCGATTAGAGACTTCCGAGGCTCCATAAAAGCTAGTAAAATGCCAAGACTTGCCATCAAATTCATCCTAAAAAGAACATCAATGTGTATATTGGAGTTTTATCTCCTTTGATAATAGCTGATTTCTGTTGCTGTTGGAGTTTGTTTTCTCCCACGTTAACGGCTGTTTGCTGTTGGCTCCCGCGTCATCTTTTGAAAGTTGTTAGGCCGTTAGGCAGCCTGTTGAGAAATAACCAACTGCTCAAGTAATAGCAGGTGTGGTTATATCTTGCTAAGGCTATAAAAAGAGAAGGGTATCGTTTACCCTGGCCATGCTTTTAGTTACTGGCCTACATCTCAAACCTCTCTAAACTCTTTCTTTTCTGTTTGTCTAGTTTTCTCTATCGTATCAACATGGTATCATTCGCCAGGTTTCTTCTTACTCTTTAGGGTTTCTTCATCTGTTCTGTTGCTTTCGCGTCGATCTATTCTTTGCTCATGGCCGATCCTGTGGTTCTGTTGTCCGAAGATGATGATACAGGCAGCTCTCGTGGTGGTCGAGCATTCACAAATAAACGAGTGAATGTTCTCCTCGATGAAACCAACTTTCTAGTCTGGAAGCAATAGATTCTCTTGACAGTTCTAAGCCATCGTCTTGAGAAGTTTCTTCATGGAACTGCTACGACTCCACCTGAGAAGGTTCGGAAAGCTGACGGGACGATGACAGAAAATGAGGCGTATGAGGTGTTTGTTGCGCAAGACAGTGCGTTGGCGTCGTGGCTGTTGTCCACGATGAGTCCACATCTTCGTTGGAGCTAAGACGGCGGCTCAGATCTGGACTATTGTGACTGAGTTCTTTAGCAGTCGGTCAACTACCACTGTTATGAGTCTCCATTTCAAGCTTCATGCGATACGAAAAGGCGATCTGAGCATGCGTACGTACATCTCGAGAGTCAAGGAGATCTGTGATGCGCTGGCGTCGTGTGGCAGCCCAGTCTCAACAACGGAGAAGATAGCGTCCATCCTGAATGGGCTTCCAGCTGAGTATAAACCATTTGTGGCGGTTATCACTGCAAGTCGTGAACCATTTACTCTCGATGGTGTCACGGCGGTTCTTGTTGATGCTGAAGCTCAGCAAGATATATTTGACCAATCGCATCACATTCCGTTGATTGCTAATAATGTTCAACTGTCATCTGGATCTGGTGACAACTCAGGCGGAGGATCTGAGCAACGTGTGGCTCGCCAACAGTCAGGGCAAACAAGTCGTGGTCGTGGTAAGAATCGGTTTCAATACCAACTCTGTGGCAAAATGGGGCATCTGGTTGATCGATGCTATCGACGATTCGATAAAACGTTTCCTGGCGTAACTGCCTCAGCATCTAGACCTCGTGTCAATGAAGGTGCGTCGTCTGCTAACATCTGTGCCACTGACACCATCGGTGCATCTCCAGCGTGCAACATTGCAGGCCTTGGTCCAGCAGCAGCTGGTTGTACCCAGTGTATGCAACATCATGGCTTTTCACCCTCATCTTCTTCTGAGCAGAGCGATGCTTGGTATGTAGACATGGGGGCAACACATCACGTGTCACCAGATGCATCCAATACTCATCAATGTGCAGACTACTCCGGCCCAGGTAAACTTTTGGTTGGTGACTGTAAGGGGTTAATCATTTCTGAAGTTGGCCACTCTTCTATTACATCTGCTGCTAGGGTTTTGTTATTGCGTGATCTCTTAGTTGTTCCTCAAGTCATTAAGAATCTTCTTTCTGTGTCCAAGTTTGCTAGGGACAATCATGTCTACTTTCAGTTTCATGCAAATAAGTGTGTGGTTCGTGATGAAGCAACACATGATGAGCTGCTATGGGGCATTGAAGACCATGGGCTCTACAAGTTCAATAATGGTGGTACTGCTACACCTAACCCTCAGTTGAATTTTGTTCATGTTAAGTGTACTGAGTATGAACTTTGGCACCGTAGATTAGGGCACCCTGCTCATCTTTTCTTCGTGAATAGTGAAGAAAATAAATTTCCTTTTTGCTCTGCATGTCATATTGGGAAAAGTCATAAACTTCCTTTCGATGACTCACATACTGTGTATGCTCAACCTTTCCAACTTGTTTTTACGGACCTATGGGGTCCGGCGCATGTGCCGTCGGCAGGATATCATTATTATACATCCTTTGTAGATGCATGTACTAGGCATACTTGGTTGTTTTTACTCAAAGAGAAGTCTCAGGCCGTAATAGCATTTAGGCATTTTGCTAAGCTTGTTCAAAACCAGTTTGGGGCTGTTATAACGGAGATTCAAAGTGATTGGGGAGTGAATTTTGAAGCCTCTCACCTATCCTGGCTGAAGCAGGGATCCGGCATCGTGTGACTTGCCCACACACATCGGAGCAAAATGGTGTTGTCGAGAGAAAGCATCGGCAGAGCTGGCCCTAATTCTCTTAGCTCAAGCATCCCTCCCCACAAAGTTTTGGTCATATGTTGTGGTTAGTGCAGTTTATATTATAAACCGGCTACCAACTAAAGTTCTAAATGTTGTGTCACCGTTTAAAAAGCTGCTGAGAAGGCAACCTGATTATAGTTTCATGAAGGTGTTTGGCAGCACCTGTTTTTCGCATTTACGATCGTTTTAGAGGCATAAGTTGGAGTTTCGCTCACAACCGTGTGTGTTTCTTGGTTACAGTTCGCAACATAGAGGATATCAATGTCTTACTCCTCAAGGGAAAGTGATTGTCTCGCGCCATGTTGTCTTTGATGAGAGTAAATTTCTTTTTGCAACCAACGATGCACACAAATTGGATGCATGTATGGGTGTGTCAGCTTCAGATTTTCAGTCAGCTTCTTTGAGAATAGTTTCTAGAGGTGATCAACCCTCGTCGAGTGATACCCAGTCAAGTCCTGTTGTTGATATGCCATCTGAAGCTGGTGGTGGCATGGCACAAGAGTCCACACAGTTAATGCATGGTAACCAACGTGATGGTATGTCACATGGAGATCAACCTGTTGTGCATTTTCCTTCTAATAACCCTAGCAATTCATCAGCACCTACTGAGCAGCTGGTCAGTGAGCAATAGTCCACTGGCAGCTCCTTTCTTGGGTCGAGTCCTACGTTGATGCCTTGTGATGTAGCCCCGGAAAATGCCCTGTCGGATCTTGTGGGGTGTGAACAAGACTTGAACACTAATCATAATGTTCAGGGCTTGTCAGACACAATATCAGCGGACATTGTGGTTGAGCCACGTGCTAGTGGAGTCACCAATTCGCACGCAATGGTGACCAGAAGCAAGAATGGGGTCTTTAAACCCAAGGTCTACTCAGCGGCAGTAGATACAACAGCTGAAGAAGCTCCTGACACCATAGAACAAGCTCTACAGTCCACTGCGTGGAAGAAGGCTGTTCTTGATGAGTATAATGCTCTGGTTGACAACAGCACGTGGAAGCTGGTTCCTTTACCAGCAGGGCGCAGGGTGGTTGGTTGCAAGTGGTTGTTTCGAGTGAAACGCAACCCAGATGGCTCGGTTTCAAGGTATAAGGCACGGTTGGTTGTAAAGGGATTTTCTCAAATACCAGGTCAGGACTTTAAAGACACATTCAGTCCAGTTGTTCGATTCTCAACCCTGAATTTGTGTTGGCCTTGGCTGTTTCTAATGGATGGAAGCTACGACAAATCGATGTCAATAATGCGTTTCTGAATGGAGAGTTAGATGAAGAGGTGTTTATGCAACAGCCTCTAGGGTTTGAGAAAGTTGCAACCGATGGTTCAGCGCTTGTGTGCTCTTTACAGAATGCTCTATATGGACTTCGGCAGGCTCCACGAAATTGGTACAACAAGCTGCGTGCTCATTTGGTTGAAGAAGGTTTTAGAGAATCCAAGGCTGATACGTCATTGTTTGTATGGAGGAGAGAAAGAGTCATCACGTACTTGTTAGTGTACGTTGATGACATAATAGTAACTGGACAGTCCAACTCGCATGTTGAAAGTGTGATACTCAACCTGAGTAGCAAGTTTGCTCTAAAAGATCTTGGTGAGCTCAAGTTCTTCCTAGGTGTAGAAGCGGTTCGAAACAGTGAAGGAATGCTGCTGAATCAGAAAAAATACATACTTGAGTTGCTTGAAAAAACGAAAATGCTACAAGCCAAGTCAGCCTCTACGCCAATGGTCTCATCAACAAAGCTTGGTCTTAATGATGGTAGTCCCCTTGTTGATGCTCATGAGTATCGAAGCATTGTTGGAGCACTGTTATACGTCTGCTACACACGTCCGGATATAGCATTCAGTGTGAACAAAGTGGCTCAGTTTATGCACAAGCCCAGCGAAGCTCATCTAAATGCTGTCAAACAAATTTTGCGTTATTTCGTGGGCACTATCGACTATGGGTTATGGTTCTCAGCTGGGGACAAGGGAAGTTTGGATATTGTGGCATATGCAGATGCAGATTGGGGCAGCAGCCTGGATGATAGACGATCCACGACAGGGTATTGCGTGTATATCAATAGTTGCTTGGTGATCTGGAGCTCAAAGAAACAAAAATCTGTATCACGGTCGACCACAAAAGCTGAGTATCGAAGTATAGCAGATGCTGTTGCAGAGCTTACATGGGTGCAAGCGGTTTTGAGTGACATGGGTGTCCAGGCAAAATCTGTTCCTATAGTATGGAATGACAATACAAGTGCTATAGCCATGTCTGCAAATCCTGTATTTCATTCACGCTCCAAGCACGTTGAGTTGGATGTTCATTTTGTTCGAGAAAAGGTTTCACAAGAACAAGTTCAAGTGAATTATGTACCTGCAGAGCATCAAGCAGCAGATGGATTAACAAAGCCTCTCTCCAGATCGTGTTTCCAGTTGTTCCGAAATAAGATGAGTGTACAAACTGGAAGATGCTCAACATGATTGAAGAAGAAAGTGGAGAGAACGGGGAGAATATTGGAGTTTTATCTCCTTTGATAATAGCTGATTTCTGTTGCTGTTGGAGTTTGTTTTCTCCCACGTTAACGGCTGTTTGCTGTTGGTTCCCGCATCATCTTTTGAAAGTTGTTAGGCCGTTAGGCAGCCTGTTGAGAAATAACCAACTGCTCAAGTAATAGCAGGTGTGGTTATATCTTGCTAAGGCTATAAAAAGAGAAGGGTATCGCTTACCCTGGCCATGCTTTTAGTTACTGGCCTACATCTCAAACCTCTCTAAACTCTTTCTTTTCTGTTTGGCTAGTTTTCTCTATCGTATCAACAGTGTATGTTGGAAAATATACCACTCCTTCCCGAATCCAAACATCCAACACGAGTCGGTGATGTCACAAACAACAACAGACACTTGCTTATAAAATTAAAAAAATCAATTTCAAACGTTGCCTTTTTAAATATTTAAAACTTTGTTTTTAACAAATTAGGAATCAAAACATAATATATTTGAAGCTATAATGGCCATAGATGGATTTAAAACCTATTTTTTCTCAATTTTTTTAGATATTTTAGACAGATTGCACAGTCAGTACTAGTATCGAGACCAGTACCAGTACGAAATTGCCATTCTGGAAATCCATTTTGTGCAAGCATTTTCGGTACGATCTACTGAATACTGATACGAACCAAAATACATTTTGGGTCTTTAGGATTTTTAACCAGTGCTAATTTTATTCCAGATCAGCACTAAGGTTCAATGCCTAACCATGAAGTTCTATGTCACCTATAATTTTAAATATTGCACGCTAAATTTTCATGAGTAAAAGACTTCCAAATAGAACCTATTAATTACTAATAAATTCCTATCATGCTTATAAATAATCTTAACATGCAACTCACTAGCTAGTGACCATATATTATCCTTAAACCATTCTAATATCAACATGAAACCATATTAAGGTTAAAAGACCATTTTACAAAAGCCATATCACGTCTTTATCAATTATACATGCCACTAAAGGAAATAAAAAACATAGAAAAGGATGTCGTTACTGTAATATTTTGCTGAATTTTCTGAACTTGATGCAACATATTGCTTACTTCAATGCCTCGATCAATTATTGATCTTTTGAATCAATTGGTTATTCTCAATTATCAGTTTGGTCAACTGACGTAATCGATTTAAGGTCTTATGAATTTCTTCTTGAAGATCAAAATGAAATCTACTAAGTCTTATAAAGCCTTTCGGATTACTTATCTATCTAGAATTTTTTTATTTCGGAACAAGGTTTGTCAGTTCCAAAACTATGTAATTGGCTTCGGAATTCACCCTTTGGGTATCGCAACACAATGTCCAATTGCAATACCGAAAGTCCATACAAAATTAAACTATTAAGTTTCTGAGTCCAGTATGGCCCAATAAAAGTTTCAAATATGCAAAAGTTTAGTGTGGGCAAAATGTAATTTTTAAAACATTTTATTCTAAATTGAAAATCTTAGAAAAGGGATGAGTTATCTAGCTATTTGACAATTTTTTTTTAAATTCCAAGACTTCTTAAATTATTGAAAACTACGGAATAATTAATCGCCTTAGACAAAGAAACGGTATTACAATTGAGTAATGACCTCAAAAAAATATTAAATTTCAAGATATTCCATTTCTATTTAATATTTTTTTAGTTAAATATATTTTTTAAAATAATTTTTACTTACGGGAGAGAGAATGGGGGATTGCTCCTACTGGGACTAAAACACAAGACCTAGGAGAAGAGATTGGATGTCAACATGAGTCTTTAATTGAATATATTTTGAATTAATATTTCAAATAGATAGAATATATTTTCGATCTATATGGTCTTATTTTTTAATTTTGAGTTTTCACTCAAGGCCCCAAAAATATCCGAGACGACCCTGCTTTTACCGAGTTTAGGTCACTAAATCTTAATTGAGTTTTTACTTATCAAATATGTATCAATGAGTGTAACAACCTAAGTTAAAAAAAAGGATTACTAATTGTAGGGATTGAACCCACAACCTAATGGTGACAAGGTTAGTTACCCAGCCAGTTGAGCTAGATAACTCTTAGTGATGAGTTTACCAAAAATTTAAATTGAATGTTTTGAGATGGATTATCAAATAATAATAAAAACTAGTTGGCCCTTCAGCTTCCCAAAAATCCATTCGAACCAAATTCCAGATTTTTTCCCCAAAATTTTTCCCTCACCTACTCCTTTCGGCCACCGTCCGTTTTTGCATCCACCGTCCGTCCGTGGCCGTTGCAGCCACCACCACCTTGCTCTCTGTCGAGCTCCGATCAAACCCCCCTTAACTTCTTGCGGTTCACTAAGCCGTTTGCCAGGAAAATGTGGGTGAAGGTTCAACGAACCTAGGCTAAGACCCTTTTGGTCTATCGTCGATTTCGGCCGCCGCATTCATCCGTTGGTGGTTTGGCGGCCACCATTGCTTTCCCTATCTCGAGACGAGTTTTTTAGTGGTCGTCGATCATCCAACCGACGCCGCTCGAACCTTCACTGGAGTTCGGACAGTTTTGGGTAAAATAGGTAAGTTTTGGTGGATTTTGAGTGATTTTGGGTCAATTAAGCATTTTGGGTATGAAATCCAGCCAAAGCATTCATTTTGGGCCATTTTTCAGCCGTGTAAGGCCGCGCGTGAGCTCCACGTACCGACCAAGGTAATTTTCGGCCACCGTGACCGGTTCATCCGTAGACCGGTCTGGTCCAGTTCGGTCCAAACTGGTTTGACCCAAACCGAACTGACCCGACCCGTTTGACTCAAACCGAACCAACCCGACCCGTTCGACTCACCCGAGTCAACTCATCCAAGTGAACTGGTTGACTTGGACCATTGTCTTTAACTGTTGACTTTGACCATTGACTGAGGATGTCAACATGACATCATCATTTACTTTGACTGCTCACGTCAGTGTTGACTTTGACAAAAAAGTTAAAATTTTCAAAAGCTGTTATTCTACGTTTTTCGACGTCCTGAGTCCGTTTATGAAGCCCGTTTTGTGAAATTCTAACCCGAAAGCCTTCAAAAGCAACATATATATCTGATCATGTACAAGTATTTAAATTATTCAATTTAAGAACAAAGTTTGAATTAAGGATTCTGACATGAAATGTTATTGTTTAAGGTACTCGAGATACGCTCGATCGTTCATCTGCTCAGCCCGGCTCTTCCCGATCAGCACCCCCACGTGCTCCTGTAGTTACCAGTATGTTTAAAATTTCATAGACCAATTATTAAGTCAGAAATTATCATTATTCCTTTTTAGTAACCCTGGTTCGTTATGTCATAGGATCTAGCACTGCTGCAGATCATAGCGAAAAGGGTGCTCGTTAGTTTTCGACCAGCTTTTAAGGTGTGTTCCTTGTGTGCTAGATTACCGTTTTTTATGAATAGTTTGAAATAATTTTCTGAACTGATCTTGATATGTTTTCCTAAAATATTATATGCATGTATGTATGATTTGATAGCATGCTCTCTAGTTACAATTACTGAAACGTATACTGTAAAATAATTACTGATATCACTATTTTTGTATAAATTGTTTTAATTGGGATTACTAGAGAGTGATTGGAGATCCTCAGGTACAACCTTGATCTAGCTGTGCCTCCAGTTAGGCCTCCTATGCCTTCGGGCCTAAGACTAGCCTCCAATTATTGGGAAATTTTATATTGGTGTTCGGTTGGAGGGTAGCTAGGTTTAAATGAAAACTTTGGATGCCCTATAGCATGTTTTTACTGAATTAATTTTTTTATTATAAATTAACTGAACTGTTTAAATATTTTTCTGTATGCATGTGTTGGAACACACTGAGCCCCTAGCTCATGCCTCAACCCTTTTTTTAGATACTTTTTGGATAGGCTACCGAATCTGGCACTTGGAGGATCGACATATTTTGTACTCGTCTTTGTTGTAATATTTTTATCTTTCAGATTGTCTCAATTACGGTGACATGGGCCTATGTTTTGTTACTATATGTCTTATTATGTTGCCCTATGAGGTTTATGATGTAATATCACTTAATATGGTTTATTTTGGATAACTAATTTGACTTATGTTCGAATTAACTATTATTTTTAAAGATTTTAAATCTTTAAACATTTGCGTGAAAAATCTTTGGTAAGTAGTGTGATCTTCTAGATTCAGACTTTACGCATAGGCTGGTCTAGGGGGTTACATTTAGTTGGTATCAAAGCTTTTGATTTTAAAAGCCTCAGACCGTGAATGGGTCATAAGTGAACAATTTTATAAGATGTTTTGCAAATGTGTTTTAAAAAAAGGCCATGTCACCAAGTTTCATATGTTTATATGTATGCGGTACTCTAGTGTCAGTTCTAACCCTAAAGTTTTACCTTGTGTAGAGAGCCTAAAATCATCTGTTATGAGCACCCGTAGAGGTCGTCAACCATCCTGTGGGCGAGGTCGAGCTGTTAGATTCACCGACTCGATAGATGATGTGGCTATAGATCCTCTAGCTCTTGTAGATCCCCATACTCCTGTAGCCCCTACAACCTTGGTAGATCCACCACTTGTCTCCAGTATTAATATGACGAGTCCAGTTAAAGGAGCATCAGCGTCGAGTTTTGAACCGACGACAGTGATTGATGAGACATTTAGTAGGCAGTTCTTACAGTTAATCTAGAGCATGGTTAAAGCAGCCAGCACCCCACCTGAGGTACCCATATCGCAGACTCTAATTTTGAATGGGGCCAGGACATTTGAGGGCGCTACTGGAGGTGCCCCAACTGAGGCCGGTGAGTGGCTCAGTGACTTGGAGAGGCGTATGGAACAGTTGGGACTTGATTCATCTAGGCGGTATTTGGGAGCTGTCTCTATGCTCTACATGAATGCCCACACTTGGTGGGAGTATGTAATTAGTAGTGTCCCTGCTACCCGTTTTAAAAGCAATATTTTAGGAGTCAGTTTATTGGAGAGCGATATTTGAAGGAGATGCAAGAATTGTTCAAGAATCTAAAGCAGGGAGACATGATTGTATCTGAGTACAAGTCAGAGTTTCTGAGGCTTTTGAGATTTGGTTCAAATCTGGTCACCTCTGAGAAAGAAAAGTGTTGCAAGTTTGCTCTCGGTCTCAGGCATGAGTTGTGTGAGAATGACATTGCCTTTCAGGATGAGGTGTTTGATAAAGTGGTAGAACGAGCGAAAGATCTGGAGGAGGTTGAGTTGATGACCGCTGGTAGAGGCAGAGCAGATCGTGAGCAGTATAGAAGGCCTTCAGGTTTTGAGTCTTCAGCATGCTCTGGTAAGCAGGCTCGTACTATAGCTCCTCAAAGGAGTACTACAAGTTCTAAGCCTACAACCCCACAGCCTTCTACAGCTTGTAAAGGTGGTTCGTCAGGTTCCGCGCAACCCAATCTTTGTGAGTATTGTGGTAATTGGCATAGATGAGAGTGTAGGAAGATGTCGGGTGCCTGCTTTCGATGTGGGTCCAAAGATCATTTCAAGAAGGATTGCCCTCATCCATCTTCTGTAGTTCGAGCTTCTCCCCAGACCCTTGCACGCTCGCAGACATTTGTACAAACTCTGGTCAGGGGACATCATCAGAGTAGGGCTTCTGGGTCTTCTGTTAGGTCTGATAACAAAAGTAAAGCACAACATAGTAGAGGACCAGTTATGTCTAAGGCCCAACAGCCTGGGCTTGTTTATGCTACTCGATGTCGTGATGACAGAGATGAGTCCGACGTCATTGCGGGTACTTTTACCATTTTTCGGTTCCATACTTTGCATTGCTTGATAACGGTTTTACCCATTCCTATGTGTCCAAATTCATATCCCGAGATATTTAGATTCCGGTTGAGATCACAGAGAGCGCAACTACCGTCATGAGCCCTGTAGGTCAATCTGTTGTTGTGAATAAAGTTTTTCGGCGATGCCCTCTTGAAGTTCAAGGGGAAATCTTCCTAGCTGATCTGATGGTGCTACCATTAGAAGAATTTGATTTAATTATTGGTATGGATTGGTTGACTGGGCACCGTGTTAGTCTGGACTGTGAGCTTAAAATAGCAACTTTAAAGACTTCTGACGATAGGACAGTGGTTCTGGTAGGAGAAAGACGCGAGTATCTATCTAATGTGGTATCTGCCCTGACTACTGATAAAATGATCTGAAATGTAATACCCCACTAATTAGTTAGTGACCAAAATGAAAATAATTAAAATTTGGTGGTTTTAGTTCAGTGACTAAAATGTAAACTTTGAAAGTTTGGTGGCTAAAGTGAAAAGAAGAGAAAAGTTCAGGACAAGCATGGTAATTTTCCCAATAATTATTTTTATGTCATAAATATACAGATCACTTAAGAGTGTGAATCGAATATAAAAATTTTGGTTTGATCCGATGCTTCTATTATTAGGAAATTACAGTTAAAGTTTAAATAGAATTCGGATGATCATTTGATCTCGGAATATTATGAAAACTTGAAGGGAGTCGTTAGAAGACTCGAGTAACATGATATTGTTGTTCTAAATCATTTTTGATTAATTTAGATTCGATTGAAATGCAGTATTTGAAATAGTGCATAAACGACATTTTTGAAGATACAAGAATTCATTAATGGCAAAATGGTCATTTTACCCATCCTTTTTAAATATCTTTGACTACATATTAAAGATAAGCATAGGTGCCACCACCTAATTGGTCATAACCCAAGGGTAGAATTGGTCCAACGCCTAATTGGTCATAACGGATTTTGTCTTATACTAGGAGAGACTTATTTATATGAGCCATATGATGTATTGGGAGGTCGTTGAAATCAGTTAAAACCAAAAACTTCTCATTCTTAATTAAAATATTATCTTCTTCTTCTCTTACGATTTTGTAAAAAAACCCTATCGTTAGAGTCGTCTCTAACATTGGTGCTTTCATTGAGCTGAAAGATGGTGAACAATACGGAGGCTATTCGAAACCTTCAGGATGCTTTCGCGCGCCAGGATCAGACCTTGGTTACTCTTCAGGCTACGATGACGGAGAACTCCCAGACCCTCCAAGATGTTCTGCGGCAGCTCACTTCTATTTCTGAGCATCTCGGCCAAGCCTCACAGGCAACAGTGGATCATGAAGCGGCCAGTGGAACAAGAGGATCACGGGGAAAAAAAAATCCAGGGAGGACGGTGACGACGGGTTTTCCTTCCCTCTAAAATCTACTTTTGTCGAGCTTCCTCTTTTCATCGAGAAAGACCTTGAGGAATGGTTTGCGTCAGCGGAGGATTTTTTTGACTTCTATGGCACCAAAGACCATCATCGGGTGACCATGGCGTCATTTCGCATGGAAGGGATTGCTAAACGATGGTTTCGAATAATGCAACGCCGCCGCCAGTTGGCCGGTTGGGGTCATTTGATTGAGGCTATTCGCAAGCGATTTGCCGTTACGAAGATCGAATCTCCAGAGGGCCAACTTACCAAGCTGACACAGGTAACGACAGTGGACGATTACCAGAATCGCTTTGAGTAAATAGCATTGAGAACCAATGACTTGTCGGAGGTATTTTTGATTCAGTGTTTCATCTCGGGTTTATGAGCCGATATTAAAAATAAAATTCTGGCAAGCTGGGTCAATACCATGCAAGAAGTCGCGGCGGTGGATCGTTTCCTCGAGGCTAAGTTGATTGAAGCCAAACACCTATTAGGTCGTAACGGCAGGCCCAAACAGCCTCCTCTGTTGCCAACTCCAAACTCTGCTCCCTTGGGCATGAAAATATTCCCCAGTCAACCCTCACCCGACACTAATAACCTAGATTCCCAACAACTCCGCCCTCAAAAACTGACCACCGCTGAAGCATAGGCCCGCCGCAAGAAAGGTCTCTGTTATTATTACGACGCGAAGTTTGTACCAGGGCACAAGTGCAAGAACCCCCAGCTATTCCTCTTCGATGATGACGCTGCAACCGAGCAAGAGGGGGTGAGATCGAGGTGGCCCTCAACCGTTACGAGTAAAAAAACCAACCATGGGTTTCTTTTGATGCTCTCGCTGGGTGCTATATGCCCAACACAATTTGTGTGACAGGGACGGTGAAGGGTCGCGAGATATGCATTCTTTTAGACAGAGGGAGTACCTATAATTTTGTCCAGACGCAGTAGCAAAACATTTGGGATTACCAATCACAGCGGCGCCTAATTTTTGTATGCTGGTGGGAAATGGAGCGAGATTGCATAGTGAAGGATTGTTTCAGAATGTGAAAGTTGGAATCTGGGGAATGGAATTGACCATCGATTTCTATGTGTTGCCGTTGGAAGGAACCGACATGGTTCTTGGGGTTGCTTGGTTGGCCGCTTTAGGACCGGTTACAATGGATTTTGCAAAGCTCACCTTTGAGTTCAAGCAAGAGGGCATCGAACGTCGTTGGCAAGGGGAACCGACGATGGGGCCACAGCCGGTGCAACTTCAATCCCTACGTCGACTCAATAGTACTCAAGGGATAGCTGGATATTTCCGATTGCAATTGCAGCCGAAGAGAGTGCCACCGAGACCCGAGAAGAATTGTTACAGTTGTCGGCTAAATTTGATAAGGTGTTCGACCCCCTCAAGGGCTACCTTCCCAACGAAACACTGATCATGCCATCCATCTAGAACTGGGGAAGCCACCAGTCAATGTGCGACCATATCGTTACCCCTATTTCCAAAAGGGTGAGATCGAGCGTCAAGTGCAGCAGACGTTGGAAAGCCAATTAATATAGAGGAGCACCAACCCATTTTCTTCTCCAATGATTTTGGTTAAAAAAATATGGGACATGGCAATTCTGTGTGGATTATCGAGCTCTCAACGCGATAACCATTAAAGATAACTTTCCTATCCCTACTGCAGATGAGCTGTTTAATGAGTTGGGTGATTCACAGCACTTTTCTAAGCTCGATTTATTGGCAGGATACCACCAAATCAGAGTGAGGGCATATGATGTCCATAAAACTGCATTCTGCACCCACGAAGGGAACTGCAAGTTCCTCGTAATACTATTTGACCTTACGAACGCTCCCTCGACCTTCCAAGCTACGATGAATGCCATCTTCAAGTCGTACTTAAGGAAATTTGTCCTTATTTTCCTTGATGATATCTTGGTGTTTAGCAAGGATTGGCAGGACCATTTGTGTCATATCAGACTGGTGTTACAAGTACTGTTGAACAATGGATTTGTGGCAAAAAGATCCAAGTGCATTTTGGGGCAAGAATCAGTTGAATATTTGGGCCACATTATTTTCAGGCAAGGGCTAGCAATGGATCCAGACAAGGTTGAGGTGATTAAAAACTGGTCGATTTCTAAAAATGTTAAAGAGGTCAGGGGCTTCCTAGGCATGGTTGGGTACTACCGCAGATTTATCAAGGGATTTGCATCCATTGATGCGCCAATTTCATATTTGTTACGCAAAGTTGATAAATTCGAATAGTCTACAACAGCTCAAGAAGCATTTGAAAAACTGAAATTGCTTCTCACCACCGCACCAGTTTTAAGTTTGCCTTGCTTCGATAAAGAGTTCTTTGTTAAGACTGATGCATCTGGTGTGGGGATTGGGGTTGTGCTTAACTAAGACAACAAACCCTTAGCTTATTTTAGTCAGAAATTAAGCCCCAGAATGCAAGGAGCATCGACTTACCATCGGGAGATGTTTGTCATCACCCAAGCAGTGGGAAAGTGGAGGCAATATTTATTAGGGAGGAAGTTCACTATCCTCACAGACCAAAAATCTCTCTGTGAATTGACTCAGCAAACCATTCAAACCCCGAAACAACAGCAGTGGGTATCAAATCTAATTGGCTTTGATTTTGAGATTCGTTACAGTCCGAGCAAGATGAATTCAGTAGTTGATGCCTTATCTAAAGAGGGAGAAACATGTTTGATGGCAATTTCGAGTGTAACTGTGGGATTACTCGAGGATATAAGAGCTGCCACCAAAGAAGATGTCGACTTACAAGACCTTCTAAGTAAGCTAGCATCAGGGACTCTCAGTCAATTTGGGTACGGTGCACAAGAGGGTTTATTACTCTTTCGAGGGAAAATAATGGTACCAAATGAGATTGCCTTGCATTCCAGGATTCTTAAAGAGTTTCACAACTCAACAATAGGAGGGCTTGCTGGGATACTTCACACATTTCATCGATTATCAACCAGTTTTATTGGAAGTCAATGAGGAAGAACGTTCGACGCTTTGTTAGTGAGTGTCAGACTTGTCAAAGGATGAAGAACAATAGTTTATCACCGGCGGGGCTGCTTCAACCTCTTAATATTCCTAATCAGGTATTTGAAGACATTGCTTTGGATTTCATTACTAACCTACCTAAATCGAATGGCAAAGAGGCAATATTAGTGGTTATAGATAGATTAAGCAAGTATGGACATTTTTTTCTCTTTCTCGACATTACAATGCTGAAATGGTAGCCAAAGTACTGCTTCACGGGGTAATCAAATTACATGGAATCCCTCGATCCATGGTGACTGACCGAGATAGAATCTTCATCAGAGCTGTCTGGCAGGAAATGGCCCACTTACAAGGCACAAAACTATGTATGACTTCTGTAGACTCTCTAGGTGAATGCTGGCAAAAGTGGCAAAGGTATGTGTTGGAAAAGTATAAAACAGTGCCAAGATGAATCTTTTTCGTGCAAGTATACACGGTCTGCAAGTAATACAGCTGGTAAGCTGAGTGTCGATCCTACAGATATTGACTTGGAATTCAATTTCTTTGACTGTTACTTTCCTTAAGAAAAAAGTTGGTTTGTTTTGAAGTTGGTTTTGGAAAATAATTAAAAAAGTAAAGAAATGAAAGTAACGTAAAGATGTTGGCAAGGAAGGTGCTTTAATGGATGATGAGCGTTGGCATGGAATGCGTGGTTTTCACGCTATTCATGTCATGCCAGCCTTTAATAACAACCTGTCTTGACATTGTTTGTCGAGCAGATTCAAAATTAGCAAAGCCTCTCTCGATGGTCATTGCCCTAAATTGATCATGTAAAACCCCTATATCTCTATAGTGCATGCTTTTAAATAAACTAATTTGATTAAGATCCAATCTATACTCCTAAGGGGTAGATTTCACTCCCGAAGTAAGTTCATCTACTTGAACGACTTCTCTCGAAGCTTCTCTCCTTAGTATTCAACAACTTGATCGTTGCTACCCCAAGTCTATTAAGATATTAAGGAGTAATAGGACAACAGTGCCAGCTCTCGCTTGGCATAGTATTTAGATAACATTAAAGTATGCCAAGGTAGATTTATTATCAAAAACTAAACATAAAAACAGCGTTTCAACGCAAACATCCCCCACCAACTATTGAATTAGTTCATGGTGAGGGATATAACTGAAAAACCATAAACGTTTTCAAAATACATCATCATTAAAAATTAAAAATAACTAAACAAAGAGAATAGGCAAGAAGGGGGTCTCTCGATGTAGCCCTTCAATGGCTCTAAGCCCTCGGTCTAGCTGGTCAAACCACGCAGCCTTCCTCTTCCGATCGTCAATGAAATCTTCTTTAAGTTCATCCAAAAACCCCTCATTGAATGCTTGCTTGGTTGGTCTTTAAATAGGCGTGCAAGGAGGGCATATGATGACCTTTGAATTTGAATTTGAATGCGCAAGGGATAAGAGATGTGATCACTTATCCAGATTTGAAGTGATAAGCTGATAAGGTGATAAGCTGATCAGGTTTTCACTAGGGCTGACGTCATATGTCGTCGATCCTTCGGCAGCCGATCTTGGCATCGTTCGATCTATCTCTGCTAGACAAACTTGGCATCATATTTTTTCGCCATCCTATTTTTTCGGAGTTTGATCAAATGCTATTTTTTCACATCCTGATCTGGTCCTATTTTTTCGGGCTGGCATTGCCAAGGGTTCTTGGCATGGCATCAAGTTCACTTCTCTGCCAACCGGTGCTTGGCATTGTCTAGTCTATCTGTGCTAACAACACTCGACGTTCTCTCTAGCATTCCTTACTGCGCTGCTTTTTTGTGCCAAATATTATTCTAAACCTGCAAAATTTCCAACAAAACAACCATTCACACTGCATAGACAAAATTCTAAACTCTCTATGTAAATGCATGATTTTAACAACCTTATGCAACTAAATGTACCTAAAAACAAGCAAAACCATTGTAAGATTGGCATTAAAAACAGTACTTTTGGAGAGGTAACACACCCCCAAACCTAACTCATTGCTTGTCCTCAATTAATGCAAACAAATAAAAACAAAAACTGTGAAAAAGTTACCTCGACAAAATTTTGGTTGAATGCCTACACATGCTGGCAAGCAGAATTTGGCTCTATTTCTGTCCTCAATATCTCAGCGCAATAATGCCAATCAGGTAGTAATTCAAGTGCAGCAATATAACTATAGTCTAAGTTTATGAAGAGTGCATGATGTGTAGGCAATATGTATCGAGTATCTTTTCACTCCCTTAGACAAATTTACTACCTAAACTCATATTTTTTATTTCTTTTATTTATTTTTTTCTTTTCCAAGGGTTTCTGTTGGCATTAATTTAAGCTTGCTTCGTGATACTATTTAGCGTGAGAGATAAGAGGGAGCATACCACGAATCCCCACCTTAATCTAGACTTCACTAGGTTTTCTCTTCAACACATACCCTAAAGTTTTAGACTTGAGAACTAAGAGGGAGCAAACCACGAAGCCCCAAGTAGCTTATTATCCCTAAGGTAGAGGAGATTTCTATTTTTTTGCCTTGGCAGAATATTGATGCCTTATTAGTTTCTTTACCCTGACATAATTTTTTCCTTTTCCTCTCTTTTTTTTAATCTGAGCAGAGTTTTAAAAAGTCTAAGTTTGCTAAGGAACTAGATACATACTAGGTGTTAAGTGTAAGTTCAATTCCCTAAACTATTCTGCTGGCATGGCATTTCAACTAAATATTAAAATTTCTTCATTGGACAGACACCTAAATCAAATTAAACTTGCCTAACAAGTGTTAACATTCTTCAAAATTAAACCGAGGCAAAAAAAATTCTTTTTTAGTGGTTCGGTATGCATCTATTCTAAATGACCTAGATGGCATGGCAACAGAATTTAAACATGAAATGTATGACATGGCATAAATGTGAGAAAATGCACACCCCCAAACCTAAGATGTGCATAGTCCTCAATGCATGAAAAAATACATATATACAAGAAAACATAAAAATAACATGCATGATCATGTAAATGCAATGGAATGACATGTAAAATAGTTTAGGAAGAGGAGGACTCCCCTTCGTAGACTTCTTCTCGTGTAGATTGGCTGGCATGGCATCATCGCTGGCAGAGGGCTCAGCAGGGAAATCTGGAAATGCTGTCACAAAATCATGGGACATTTTATTCAAGAACCTCCCTGATGATAGCATCTCTCTCCTTTGTGTACTGTCTTATCTTATCATTGAGCTCATCGGCTGTCTCTAACTTTCAGAGAATGATCTCCTGGCAATGGTAAATTTGAGATAACATTGCCAATGAACTAGTTGGCATGGTGGCTGACACTGCCTTTGACACCTTTGGCTTTGGCGTGGGCACTTTTGCCTTCCCCTTGCCTTTGTCTTTTGGCTCGGCAGCAGTGAGGTTTCTCCAAATAGTAGCTGTGATTGTTGTTCCCTTGATTCTTTGACCTTTATCTGTATCAAGCTTTGACACACCATGGAGCATGCAAATGTTAGAAACTAACAAAGGAAAGAACAAACTGCCATTACCTCTTGCTGTACATTTATAAATTTCATCGATGATGAGCTTGCCAATGTTAATTTTACGCCCCATCATGATGGAGTGCAATAAAATCAGCCTTTCTTTCGAGACTATCTCATTGTGGGTTGTAGGCATCAGATTAGCCTTTAAAAAGTGATTCCACCCTATCGGTTGATATTTCAATGCCAATCGTTTTACCGTTCAGTGGCCCTTCGATGACACTGTCGTGCCAGGCTCACACAAATCTGCTAGTAACTTCTTTCTCTTGGCAGCATTTATCGAATCGACATACTAAAAATATTCATCTCTGGACCATTCAATCCAAACATAGTGTTAATATACCCTTCATCAAAATGCACACACGTACCTCTAATCATCAAGAAGGGCGAATCTTTGGTCACAAAATGGGCATAGAACTCTTGAACAATGGTGGCATAATCTCCATTTTTTGTTGGCAAAACAGATTCCACTTGTGCATGTCGACTATTGCCATGAATTCTGGAGGGAATCCAATGGTTGTGTCGGTTCTGGCAAATTCAACTTGTACTGGAGAGACTGGAACAGTGGCATCAGACGACATCAAAGTGAGAACAGAGTGTGGACTGGCTGACATGTCATCCTTGGTAAGGAGGTAAGCATGGAACTCGGAGAAAGCTGGCAGTGTGTGGACAGACATGTCCTTACATGTTTTCTTCATGGCATGGTCCCTGACACCAACGTACTGCCAAAGCATCGAGTTTCTCTCATTGGCTTTCTTTAGTTTCTAGAGGATGACTTCCTGGCGTTGATATATTTGGGAAAGCATTGCCAATAAACCAGATGGCATCGGAGTCTAGGGCACTGCCTTTGGTATCCTGGCCTTTGGCACAGACTCGGCAACCTTTCCATTGCCTTTCTCCTCGGTAATAAGTTACCTCCACAAGACAGGAGTGATCGACGTTCCCTTGAGCTCTTGAGCTATATCTATATCAAAATTTGGCATGCTCCGCTGCATGCAAATGTTAGAAATCAATAAAAGGAAACATAAACTCTAATTATCCTTACCGACGCATTTATAAGTTTCATCAATAATGATACGGCCGATATTGATCTTGCGGCCCATGATGATTGACTGTAACAATTCCTGTCTTTCAATGCAAGTTGCTTCACTGTCTGATGGCATTGTGATGACACGGTCCACTTAGTGACAAGTTCACAAAGTTCCTTCAACATCCCCCACCAACTATTGAATTAGTTCATGGTGAGGGATATAACTGAAAAACCATAAACGTTTTCAAAATACATCATTAAAAACTAAAAAAAACTAAACAAAGAGAATATGCAAGAAGGGGGGTCTCTCGATGTAGCCCTTCAATGGCTCCAAGCCCTCGGTCTAGCTGGTCGAACCATATAACCTTCCTCTTCCGATTGTCAATGAAATCTTCTTTAAGTTCGTTCAAAAGCCCCTCATTGAATGCTTGCTTGGTTGGTCTTTAAATAGGCGTGCAAGGAGGGCATATGATGACCTTTGAATTTGAATTTGAATGCGCAAGGGATAAGGGATGTGATCACTTATCCAGATTTGAAGTGGTAAGCTGATCAGGTTTTCACTAGGGCTGACGTCATATGTCGTCGATCCTTTGGTAGCCGAGCTTGGCATCGGTTGATCTATCTGTGCTAGACAGCTTGGCATCCTATTTTTTGCCATCCTATTTTTTCAGAGTTTGATCAAATGCAATTTTTTTCACACCCTGATCTGATCCTATTTTTTCGGGTTGGCATTGCCAAGGGTTCTTGGCATGGCATCAAGTTCACTTCTCTGCCAACCGGTGCTTGGCATTGTCTGGTCTATCTGTGCCAACAACACTCGGCATTCTCTCTGGCATTCCTTACTGCACTGCTTTTCTGTACCAAATATTATTCTAAACCTGCAAAATTTCCAACAAAACCATTCACACTGCATAGACAAGATTCTAAACTCCTTATGCAAATGCATGATTTTAACAACCTTATGCAACTAAATGTACCTAAAAACAAGCAAAACCATTGTAAGATTGGCATTGAAAATATTACTTTTGGAGAGGTAACACACCCCCAAACCTAACTCAGTGCTTGTCCTCAAGTAATGCAAACAAATAAAAACAAAAACTGTGAAAAATGTACCTCGACAAAATTTTGGTTGAATGCCTACACATGCTGGCAAGCAGAATTTGGCTCTATTTCTGTCATCAGTATCTCAACGCAATAATGCCAAGCAGGTAGTAATTCAAGTGCAGCAATATAACTCTAGTCTAAGTTTATGAAGAGTGCATGATGTGTAGGCAATATGTATCGAGTATCCTTTCACTCCCTTAGACAAATTTACTACCTAAACTCAGATTTTTTTATTTCTTTTTTTTCTTTTCCAAGGGTTTCTGTTGGCATTAATTTAAGCTTGCTTCGTGACACTATTTAGCGTGAGAGATAAGAGGGAGCATACCACGAATCCCCACCTTAATCTAGACATCACTAGGTTTTCTCTTCAACATATACCCTAAAGTTTTAGACTTGAGAACTAAGAGGGAGCAAACCACGAAACCCCAAGTAGCTTATTATCCCTAAGGTAGAGGAGAGTTCTATTTTTTTGCCTTGGCAGAACATTGCTGCCTTATTAGTTTCTTTACCCTGACATCATTTTTTTCCTTTTCTCTCTCTTTTTTTAATTTGAGCATAGTTTTAAAAAGTCTAAGTTTGCTAAGGAACTAGATACATACTACGAGTTAAGTGTAAGTTCAATTCCCTAAACTAGAGATCAATAACCAAACAAACCTGGCATAACTATTCTGCTGGCATGGCATTGCAACTAAATATTAAAATTTCTTCATTGGACAGACACCTAGATCAAATTAAACTTGCCAAACAAGTGTTAACATTCTTCAAAATTAAACCGAGGCAAAAAAATTTCTTTTTTTAGTGGTTCGGTGTGCATCTATTCTAAATGACCTAGATGGCATGGCAACAAAATTTAAACATGAAATGTATGGCATGGCATAAATGTGAGAAAATGCACACCCTCAAACCTAAGATGTGCATAGTCCTCAATGCATGAAAACAATACATATATACAAGAAGACATAAAAATAACATGCATGATCATGTAAATGCAATGGAATGACATGTAAAAGAGTTTAGGAAGGGGATGACTCCCCTTCGTAGACTTATTCTCGTGTAGATTGGCTGGCATGGCATCATCGCTGGTAGAGGGCTCAGCAGGGAAATCTGGAAATGCTGTTACAAAATCATGGGACATTTTATTCAAGAACCTCCCTAATGATAACATCTCTCTCCTTTGTGTACTGTCTTATCTTATTATTGAGCTCCTCGGCTGTCTCTAACTTTTAGAGAATGATCACCTGGCGATGGTAAATTTGAGATAGCATTGCCAATGAACTAGTTGGCATGGTGGCTGACACTGCCTTTGATACCTTTAGCTTTGGCTTAGGCACTTTTGCCCTCCCCTTGCCTTTGTCTTTTGGCTCGGCAGCGGTGAGGTTTCTCCAAATAGTAGCTGTGATTGTTGTTCCCTTGATTCTTTGAGCTTTATCTGTATCAAGCTTTGGCACACCATGGAGCATGCAAATGTTAGAAACTAACAAAGGAAAGAACAAACTGCCATTACCTCTTGCTGTACATTTATAAGTTTCATCGATGATAAGCTTGCCAATGTTAATTTTATGCCCCATCATGATGGAGTGCAATAAAATCAGCCTTTCTTTCGAGACTATCTCATTGTGGGTTGTAGGCATCAGATTAGCCTTTAAAAAGTGATTCCACCCTATCGGTTGATATTTCAATACCAATCGTTTTACCGTTCAGTGGCCCTTCGATGAAACTGTCGTGCCAGGCTCACACAAATCTGCCAGAAACTTATTTCTCTTGGCAGCATTTATCGAATCGACATACTAAAAACATTCATCTCTGGACCATTCAATCCAAACATAATGTTAATATACCCTTCATCAAAATGCAGACACGTACCTCTAATCATCAAGAAGGGCGAATCTTTGGTCACAAGATGGGCATAGAATTCTTGAACAGTGGTGGCATAATCTCCCTTTTTTGTTGGCAAAACAGATTCCACTTGTGCATGTCGACTATTGCCACGAATTCTGGAGGGAATCCAATGGTTGTGTCGGTTCTGGCAAATTCAACTTGTACTGGAGAGACTAGAACAGTGGCATCAGACGACATCAAAGTGAGAACAGAGTGTGGACTGGCTGACATGTCATCCTTGGTAAGGAGGTAAGCATGGAACTCGGAGAATGCTGGCAGTGTGTGGACAGACATGTCCTTACATGTTTTCTTCATGGCATGGTCCCTGACACGAACGTACTGCCAAAGAATCGAGTTTCGCTCTTTGGCTTTCTTTAGTTTCTAAAGGATGACCTCCTGGCGTTGATATATCTGGGAAAGCATTGTCAATGAACCAGATGGCATCGGAGTCTGGGGCACTGTCTTTGGTATCCTGGCCTTTGGCACAGACTCGGCAACCTTTCCCTTGCCTTTCTCTTCGGTAATGTGTTACCTCCACAAAGTAGGAGTGATCGTCGTTCCCTTGAGCTCTTGAGCTATATCTATATCAAACTTTGGCATGCTCTGCTGCATGCAAATGTTAGAAATCAATAAAAGGAAACATAAACTCCCATTATCCTTACCGGCGCATTTATAAGTTTCATCAATAATGATACGACCGATATTGATCTTGCGGCCCATGATGATTGAATGTAACAATTCCAGTCTTTCAATGCAAGTCGCTTCACCGTCCGATGGCATTTTGATGACATAGTCCACTTAGTGACAAGTTCACAAAGTTCCTTCAACATCATCTTCCTCTTGGCATCATCCAAGGCTTCCGCAAACTTGGTGTGTTCATCCTCTACAACAAGTTCATTCTTCGCATTTTGTTCAATCACCCCATGTCAGTCCTTGCGTTGGCATTTTGCTTTGCAACAAAATCCTGCATTCACTCAAATGAACCTTTCAAAATAGAAAAAGAAAATAAACGAAAAACTAAAAATTTAAAACTGAGATATCCTAAGTGCTGAAAAAAAATTCTCCTAAATTATTCACAATGATCAAACTGAGTTGGCAAAGAGTTACTGAATTTTCGCATTGAGAATGGTTTCTTTTTTCATTATTTCGATTTCCTTCCCGGTAGTGCTTTAGTCTGTGGCAATCTTTTGTTTAAATAACTAACATAGAAAGCCAAAGAATTGCTTACCTTTGAGTATGTCGAACTCTAGATTGCTCAACAAGGGAGAATGTTTTGCCATGGGGGTTTTGAATAACCACCTTAGAAAACCAAAATACTTCTTTCCTGTAGGCCTATCAAATCTTTGATTGAATTCAGCACCCCAATAGTACTTAGGCTGTGGTACTTCTATTTCATTTGATGCCAAGGTGTATGCATCCTCAACTGATTCCAAACTTGCCATAACATTCTTAGGTGAATCTTCAATTTCTAGCGACACCATCTCTGCATTATTATCATGGCCAAATTCTCTTGCTTCAGTTCTTCAATTTCTACCATTTGGACTCCACTTTTTCTTCCAGTAACTAGCCATTTGAGCACACCTTGCTTAATGGCATCAGCCCTGACCAGAATCGATCTTCTCTGTGGCTCAATTGTTTTGCCTTCGCACTGGTGTTTTATGACATCAGCTTTCATTCCTTTGCAAGTCAATGCCAGGTTCTCATCCAAAATGGATTCTATTGGCTCAACTGCGTGGCATTCTTCAGGTTTATCTGCACACTTAAGAGCTTTGTCAATATTAAAAGTAACATTTATTTGTTTCACCAATGTAGGGTTGGCAATTACTGATTCCACTGGATTTGCCGAAGTGGTGTTGGCATAAGATTGAGATATGGTATTACTGGTGTTTGTTTCTCTTTTCTCAGCTTTCTTAGTTTCTTCCGTTGGCATTGATTTATTCGTATGGCAAACAATTGGCTCTTTTCCACGCATTAAAATCTCGACTTGGTTGCCACTTAGGGGAGTGACAGCTTTGCCTTTTTGCCGAGCATCATCCGTATCACATGGCAGAGTTTCTAGAGGTCTGGCATCAAATAGTGGTATAACATCATCAACCTCTGCCTCTTCTTTCTCTACGTCCTTGGGTTCACTTGCTGGCATTGATTCCTCTTCCTGCCAAATAATCGACTGCTTACTTTCGTCTTCTTGGTTTAGAACTTCAGGATATTGCCCTTCTTTCCTGGCATCGAACTTGGCAGCATTATCTATCTTTACCTCAATGTTGTTGTGTTCAAGATCCTTGCCCTCAAAATTTTCCTCACACTCTATTACCACTAATGAGTCCAATGTACCTGTTGTGGAATATTCTTCATCAGTATAATCTATTGATTCAAATGTGTTAGGAAAACCTGATACTCGTAATGTTGATTCTGAATTCCTTGAGGCGCAGATGAAGAAAGAAAATTGACAGCTTGTTGATGTAGTGTTGCCATGGCATTCTGATCGTTATCACTAACCGAAGCGTTTGCCACCTCCTACTACCTTGATGGAAGCTCTATCTCGTTCTCTTGAGGCATGCCATTCACAGCATTGGCAAGCCTCATGACTTGTTCTTCCAAGCTTCTCATAGCATCCATGGCTTCTTCATGTGCGTTTCCAATGTAATTTGTTTGCTCTTGAGGTGGATTGTTGTGCATCAACATATCTTGGGATGGCATTTGTTTAAAGTCTGGTGGTGCAACAAAGTTGTTAGGTGCATAAAAATAATCATCGTCTTGATTATTCCAAAAACTATTTTGCTACTGGTTCTATCCTCCGTCGAAGTTGTAGGAGGAATGATTGTTCACATTACAGTACCCCATGTAACAATAGGAATTAGGGTTGAAGGGGCAATTGTCAAACAAGTGGCATCCTCTACAATATGAACAAACAACTGGTGTTGCTTGCCTTTTGCTGAACTTCTTAGGCACTTGCATTGATGTAATCATGTTTTTCAAGTTAGAAATATATGCCGAGAGTGTTGTATAGGCATCCTCTTCGTGCGTTTCATATCATCTTTGCTCATTGACCGCTCTTGGAGTTAGATATTGGCAGTTATAAGTAGGAAAATGTAGTCATCATCATACCATATGTGGCTGCCCATACTCTTCTTTGTAGCTTTCCTAAAAAAGAAAAAAAATGATCAAAACAAAAAAACAAAGTTAGTAAAATGAAAACAAAAAAAACAAGTAAAAATTAAAGCAATAAATTCCGTCGCAATCCCCGGCAATGGCGCCAAAAACTTGTGGACTCTCTAGGTGAATACTGGCAAAAGTGGCAAAGGTATGTGTTGGAAAAGTATAAAACAGTGCCAAGATGAGTCTTTTGCGTGCAAGTATACATGATCTGCAAGTAATACAGTTGGTAAGCTGAGTATTGATCCCACAGAGATTGACTTGGAATTCAATTGCTTTGATAATTACTTGCCTTAAGAAAAAGTTGATTTGTTTTGAAGTTGGTTTTGAAAAATAATTAAAAAGTAAATAAACGAAAGTAAAGTAAAGACGTTGGCAAGGAAGGTGCTTTAATGAATGATGAGCGTTGGCAGGGAATGCCTGGTTTTCATGCTATTCATGTCATGCCAGCCTTTAATAACAACTTGTCTTGGCATTGTTTGCCGAGTAGATTCAAAATTAGCAAAGCCTCTCTCGATGGTCATTGCCCTAAATTGATCATGTAAAACCCCCTATATCGCTATAGTGCATGCTTTTAAATAAACCAATTTGATTAAGATCCAATCTATACACTTAAGGGGTAGATTTCACTCCCGAAGTAAGTTTCATCTACTTGAACGACTTCTTTCGAAGCTTTTCTCTTTAGTATTCAACAACTTGATCGTTGCCACCCCAAGTCTGTTAAGATATTGAGGAGCAATAGGCCAACAGTGCCAGCTCTCGCTTGGCATAGTATTTAGAAAACATTAAAGTATGCCAAATAGATAAAACATTTCAAAGGCAAATTTATTATCAAAAACTAAACATAAAAACAGCGTTTCAACGCAAACATCCCCCACCAACTATTGAATTAGTTCATGGTGAGGGATATAACCGAAAAACGATAAACGTTTTCAAAATACATCATCATTAAAAACTAAAAATAACTAAACAAAGAGAATGGGCAAGAATAGGGTCTCTCGATGCAGCCCTTCAATGGCTCCAAGCCCTCGGTCTAGCTGGTCGAACCATACAGCCTTCCTCTTCTGATCGTCAATGAAATCTTCTCCAAGTTCGTCCAAAAACCCCTCATCAAATGCTTGCTTGCTTGGTCTTTAAATAGGCGTACAAGGAAGGCATAGGATGAGCCTTTGAGTTTGAATTTGAATGCCCAAGGGATAAGAGATGTGATCATCTTATCCAGATTTGAAGTGATAAGGTGATAAGCTGATCAGATTTTCACTAGGGCTGACGTCATATGTCGTCATCCTATTTTTTTGCCATCCTATTTTTTTATTCCTATTTTTTCGATCTATCTGTGCCAGACAGGCTTGGCATCTTATTTTTTCGCCATCCTATTTTTTCAGAGTTTGATCAAATGCTACTTTTTGTAGCATGATCTGGTCCTATTTTTTCGGGCTGGTATTGCCAAGGGTTCTTGGCATGGCATCAAGTTCACTTCTCTACCATCCGGTGCTTGACATTGTTTGGTCTATCTGTGCCAACAACACTAGGCGTTCTCTCTGGCATTCATTACTGCGCTATTTTTCTGTGCCAAATATTATGCTAAACTTGCAAAATTGCCAACAAAACAACCATTCACACTGGCATAGACAGAATTCTAAACTCCTTATGCAAATGCATGATTTTAACAACCTTATGCAACTAAATGTACCTAAAACAAGCAAAAGCATTGTAAGATTGGCATTAAAAACAGTATTTTTGGAGAGGTAACAAGTTCTTCTTATCACCTACAAACTGATGGGCAAACCGAGGCTTTGAACAAGTGCCTAGAGATGTATCTGCGATGTTTGGCCGAGGATGAGCTAACTCGATAGGACCACTATCTCGCATGGGCAGAATATTGGTATAACACAGCGTACCAAGCTTCAGCAGGTATAACCCCATTCAAGGCCTTATATGGGCGTAACCCTCCAACTATGGTAGACTGTTTGGAGGCAGTGCATCGAATGAGCAAGTGGCACAGAGTTTGCGGGACCGAGATACTCTATTGAGGGAATTGAAAGGAAATTTGATTCGAGCTCAAACAAGAATGAAAAATCAATCTGACCGACACCGTCAAGAACTGGAATTGAAGGAAGGTTCGTGGGCTTTTGTTCGATTGCAACCCTATCGTCAAGTATCCCTTCGTTTGAGGCAACATCAGAAATTGAGTCCACTATTTTTTGGACCCTATCGTGTGCTACAGCGTGTGGGTGCAGTAGCATACAAATTGACCAGCATCGACACGTATCCACCCAGTGTTTCACATCTCCCAGCTGCGGCCCTGCAAAGGACTCCCCACCCAACAGATCACACCATCGCCCTTCCTACAAGAACCTTTGGAGTCTGGGAGTGACGCACTTGAGCTGAACCTTGAGGACAAGGTCATTCCAAAAGAGGTGGGCAATGTCACGAGCAATGCAGTAACCACCATGGGATAGCAGGACAAGGATGATGAGGATGAGCCACTAACGGTATTGTAGAGAAACCGCAAGGGTACCAGAGAGAGAAAAGGCCCCCAAGCATTAACCGATTTTGTCTTATACTAGAGAGACTTATTTAAATAGAGGCATATTATGTATTGAGAGGTTGTTGAAATCGGTTAAAACCAAAAACTTATTCTTCTTAATCGAAATATTATCTTCTTCTTCTCTTACTATTCTGTAAAAAAACCCTATCGTTTGAGTCGTCTCTAACATGTTGAAAGATAGCTTTCTTAGAATCCATGCGTTAGCCAAATAAACGTCTGGTTCCATAGCTGAATTCGGTGCGTTAATCAATAGAATATGGTGTTGGAAAATTGATCTCCTTAGAGTGCTATTCGATTGGGAAGACGCAGCTTGGGATTCTTTCATGGGATTGATTAGCAACTGTCGTATAAGACCCAAGGTTCCTGTTAGCATTAGTTGGAAAGCAGATTCAAAGGGGGGTTTCAATGTTAAATCTTATTGTAAGTCTGTAATTCCTTCAAACATCGACAAGGATGTGGTATGGAAGGTCGTCTGGAATAATTTACCCTTCCAAATGTTGAATCTTTTGTGTGGAAAGTGGTGCATGGTCGAATTCCCACTAAAGTTGAAATTTCTAAGAGATGCGCATCTTTTCAACATTCAGTGTTGTGTCCTTTTTGCCTTAAGGAACAAGAATCCATCATTCATTTGCTTTGTCACTGCAATTTTACTTGGCGTGTATGGCAAAGGTGGTGCTGTGTTTGGCTAGTCTCCTTGGTGGTTTCAACTTCGATGCGTGAATTTATTTTGATATGGTTCTAGATCTCCATCTCTGAGCTACACAACCAGGTATGGCTTCTTAGCTTCTTTGCTTTCATTTGGTTTATATGGTTGTTTAGAAACGAAGTTGTCTTCAAAGGAGTCAAGGTGGATTCCAGCCAATTGTTTGACATTTGCTTACTGCGACTGAGTTTGTGGTGCAAAGCTAGATGGTCTGGAGAAGGTCCATCTATTACTGATTTATTTAGCTGTCCTAGAAATTTTATGTCGTTCTTTGGTTGCCAATGTGCTCCCGGAAAGTCTTTATGGATCCCCCATCTGCCTGGTGGTCTAAAATTCAATACAGATGATGTTGTTGCTGGTAGTTTTGGTGATGGTGGAATCAGAGGGTGTTTGAGGAACGAGGATTCTAGGATGCTGATATCGTTTTCTAAATCAATTGGTTGCGTGGATGCTACGACTACGGAGATTTTGGCCGTCAGTCAATCCCCTTGGAAAAATTCGTTGAATGTGGTGTTGGAAAGTGATTGTAAAATGGTCGTAGAGTGGTTGCTAAGACCTTATTCCTCTCCTGAAACTTTTAAGCCTCTAATTCTATCTTGTTTGAATCTGTGTAAGGGGAATGTTAGGAAGTCCGTCTTTGTACGTCAGGAATGTAATGAATTGGCTGATAGTTTGGCAAAAAAAAAAGAATTTCGCGACTGGAGGATTATGCCGAGATCACTCCCAATTAGTTTGTTTTACTGGGTCCATGTTGAGCTTTGAAGTGAGTAACAGCTTTGAGATTGATCTTGAGCAAAAGCTTTGGCATGGTCCTTGTCTGCTGGTATTTTCTTCGACTGCTAATGGGCAGGCTGTAAACTTATTTGTAGTTTATGGCAGAGTTTGGAAGACGAGAAAATCTGGAGTGTGGTGACTCTTTCTTTAGGAGGTGTATTGAGTTATTTTTTGGTTTTAACTTTTTTTTTGTTTCACCTAGTTGGATATTTGGGTTTAAGGATTCTAGTATGTGAAGAGGTTGTATTTCGGAACTTTATTGGGACTGATATGGTGCACTCATTTTCCTCCATTTAGGTTTAGAGATATTTTAAAATGAGGCACATATCTTTGTCTTCTATTGTATGATTCTCATATATAAATCGTACAATAGCTATTTTCAATATATATATATATATATTATTTCTAAAATGTTTTGATGTATGCAATTAATTATGGAATTCATTTTAAGTAAATAACTTAAAAGGCTCTAATTATTTTATGAATCTTTTTAAAGTCTATGAATATTATTTAATTTCAAAATTCATATGAAATAGTACCCAATTACTTTAGGATATCATTCTGAATTGAATTCCAAAACTATAGATAATATTCCCCAACCAATTATTTATTCTATTTGTTTAAAGTAATTAATCCTATCTAAGGCTCTAAAATATTTATCTAAGTTACTTAATACTTTTAGGGTTTTAATAAATATTATTTATTCAATTTAAGAATTCATGTTGAACAACATCCAATTACTTTAGGATACCATTCAAATTTTAACTCCCAAATCTCCTAAACAACATTTATTAAATTGCTACAATTATCTAATTTCTATTTAAATTATTTAATTAAAGTTGTAATTAAAGAATCTAAAACTAAGGCTCTAATATACTATTTAAAATTAATCTAAGTGTTTAAGGCCACATAAGATAATGGTACATGTATTAATTGTATCAAATAATGCAAGCAATTAAATTACATTAAATAATTAAAGCTGAAATTAAGAAAATAGAACCTAACTGAATAAAATAGAACTTACAAACAAAGGGAAAAGGATTAAATTGATCTTTATTGAACTTGAATGCCTAATTTACAAAAATTTAAAAGAAGAACGCTGATTCTGAGACCCAACCCAAATGAAAAACGTGTGAATCTTAGATTCGACCCGCGTTCAAAACGGTGCATTTTGCACTGGGTATATAATCCTTTTTCAGCCCAATTTTTTTCCTTTCATTTTTTCAATTTCCCCTCCCTCTCTACCCCTAATTCTCTCAACTCCTCTATCTCTACTAACACTACCCTACCCAGAAAATCTCACCGAAAATGATCAAAATATCATATTTTGCTTGGTGTTCTTCAATGTTCTTCATAAAAATAAAGAACACGATGAACACAGCCATTAACCACCGCCTCAGCCACTGTCATGATTTTTTTTGCCACCCCTAACCAAACTCCGACCATTACTTAACTTTCGTCAGCTGCCGTGAGGCGATTCTGGCCACCGTCTCTGAACCTTAAAATCTTATTTTTCTTCTGAAAAACTTAAGCCCAGCCCCGATTCAATAGAATCACCCATCTTCACCCTCTTAAACTTAAATTTACTCGGTTCTCAGTCTTTTTCAACTTCACCGCCACTCAGACTCACTCTGATCACCACTCTGATTTGCTTTTTTATGTTTTCAATTTACTTTCCCTTTTAGTTTTCTATGTTTACAAACTAATGCTTTTTCATTATTTTTGCAGGAATCAAAATGGAGAAGGGAACATACCTCCACGACAGTGAAGTTGCAGTTTCGGTCTCCTTCTCCAGCGACGTTCAAGCTTTTCAGCGGCGATTTCACGTTTCAATAGCGGTTCGACTTCTGAGGTAATTTCTCTCTTCCACTTTCCTTTTTTAATATTATAATTATTGCTCACATAATTGATGTGACAATTTTTTCTCTCCTTTTATAGGCTCGGGTATTATGACGTCATATGGGTGACATCACTGCCAGCTTGCAATTAGCTGGTACTAGCTAATACAATGAAGAAGCACAATCTGTGTGCTTTTATCTCGGCCAACGAAGGAGTGTCACGTGTTTCATGAGTCAGATAAAATTTTAGTATTACGCGTTGCCATTGCACGGCACTCACGCCATCGACATGCAAAGCCTAATATTTGAAAGTTGGACTTATCTCTGCTAACGCATTTATAGGTTGTCACAGGCTCTGCTATCATTCAATCGCCAACAGTCTTAAAGGCTATAAATTCACATATAACCGAAGAGAAAGGGCAAGCTGAACCCTAAGAGCTATATCCTTTTTTTATGTCATCTCTCTTCCAATTTCTTCCTTCGCTCAAACTGTCATATTGTCTGCGATTTTCTACCCCAAGTCTATAGGGGTGAACCGTCTGAATCCGCTACAATCACCTTGGTTCATCATCTCCACTTTCTTTGTTCTGTGCTTCCTCATTTCGACATCAACCATATATGTAAAAAGTCTTGACTATTCTGTAATTCGATGTTTTAATTTATTTATAAATATCTGAAATCCTATTCAATAATAAAACAATCCATTGGTTTATATTCCCCATGATTAGGCTAATTTATATAAGCTTTTTTGTTTGTTTGCTGAGAAAACATTGAGACCATCACCCGTTACACCATATCAGAACAATTCTAAATCCATAGACGTAAATGGAAATAAAAGACAAACCTTTTCTTAATCAAAATCGTCACATCTTTTTCCTTTTGAAAATTAAAACTCAATAGTTGATTTTAATAAATCAATACTAGCACTAAATATACTGGTAAAGGCATTTTTTTTCCAGAAGTAGTTTTCATGGAATCCAATCATTGCCCTATTTTTGAACCATTAAACTTTTATTTTGGTCCTCTATGAATTGATGCATGCCTGAACACTTTTAGATTAAATAAAAAAATTATATACTAAACTGATAAAACTTGATAGACTTAACAAGTTATTTATTATTTTAAATAACTGAAACACCATTTTAAAGTTAAAGAGACAAAACGTCAAAAAAATATTTTAAGAAACAATTCAATAAAGAATGTATAATTTAAGAAGAAATAGTTTCTTTAAATTAAAAATAAAACACAATCAAATTTCACTGTAGTATTTTTTTTTTTGGACCTAAGGTTTCAATGAAAACCAGGAGTTGTACTTGTGTTCGGAGTAATTGCACCACACTGTTGATAACCAAGCAACATTTTAGCTTCAATGAGAAAGAATCAGATAAATAAATTTAAAATTAAATAGTTTGGTTCAGATAAATAAATTTAAAATTAAATTGTTTGATCATTTTACGAGTATTTTGACTTAATTTTGAGGTGACGGCCGTCTAATTTAAATATACATTTTTGATAAATTTTACAATTTTTTTTAGTGTAACTTAGTGATTAAGTATCGAACCCTTTCAAATTCCCTTGGTGCACCTATAAGATGGGTTGTTGATGTCACCACCTTGTTGTTCTGTAAAACTATTATAAAATAACACATGAACTAGTGATGAAGAGAGAAAAATAACGTGGAAAATCATAAAATATAAAAAAATACATTAACATTATCGTTAAAAATTAACGACTAATTATTAAAATAGGAAAGCACTTTACTAAAAAATAAAAATCAATAATAATTTTGTGAGTAATGGTCTAATTTACTCTTATTATTATAATCACTGTTGTTGTTAGCGGTAGATATTCGGTCAAGTCGAGTAAATTTTTTTTGAATTAATCGAGTTTACAAGTTTTATTTTATAACTAAACTTTATATGAATTTTTTTTTCTAGTTGAGTTTATGAAATTCGAGTCGAGTTGTCTTAGTTTTTGTTTAAATTAAATTGTAGATATTTATAATAGTATGGTAGTAATTAGTTTCAATTTAAACAACTTTCTGTAACCATATACGATATATATACATATTTCTTCATATTTTTTATATGTGATATACATATATCAAGCATAGATTATATAACTCATTTTATAATCTACTCGACTCAAACTTTATTGAAAAGTTTTTTAATCGAGTTTATGAAATTCGTGTCAAGTTGTTCGAGTTTCTGTTCAAATTTAATTGTAAACATTTATAATGTTATAGTACTAATTAGTTTCATCAACTTGAAAATCGATTCACTAATTACTAAAAACTCCGAATTATTCAAATTTTTATTTTATAACTCAAACTTTGTTTGAAATTTTTCGAACGAATTTATTAAATTATGAGTAGAGTAATTTCACGTCAAATCAAGTTGAAAATTTTAAATTTTTTTCTAGTCAAATTTTGTTCACCCCTATTCATATAATAGTTTAAACTAAAATCACCAAAAGTCTAACCAAGAAATAGAATGTGAACAAGACCCTTGTGGATCATAACTTGAGTTTTATACAATCGTTATTGTCACGTATGGCTTAAGAATTTATGAAATCGAACAAGTTCCTTAATATCCAAAAATCTTAATTTCGATCTTGACATAAATAATAAACAAGCTCAACTGGGTGAGTCCAACCAGATTTGTTTTTATTTTAACTCAGAGCTCGGATTTTAAAAACGAAATTTATATGATTTTTTAAGCATTAAATTTCAAATGGGGTTTAGAACAATGCTTTCATTTCCTGTATCATTTTATCCTACAAGGTATTTTCTGTGTTGGAACTCTTACTTTCTACGAAAAGCAAAATGAATGACAAACCATTACCGTGTTTACTAAGTTAACTTGTGTATTTTGAGGGTTGAATAAAAAACTTGAATGCTTATTCTCTTCTCTGTTTAACATGGACAACCCCCTCCTTGCTGCTCTGCATTCTGGGACGAATTGTCACTCGACTTCAAGTTCACATCGACCATGTCTTCCTGTTTTGTTGATGAAAGCGTTTCCATCCCTGGTAAAGCTGCGGCAATCTTGCGGAATAGCAGCTGCCATTTCACATTCATGATCAAACTGGGAAGTTAACAAATATGTACGTGTACGTGTTTGTGTGTGTCTTATGTACAACAATCGAATAATGTTGTTTTGTTTTGTTTTGATTTTTCACCTTGATGTTGAATCCTGCTTTTGCACTGGTTTCAATGAACATGATTCCGAATTCACGAGCCTTGCTATCTCCTTCCTCTATAGAAACCTGCCTGTTTAATTGTCAAACCGAAACAACATTAAGAATTACTCGCAGCAAATAGAGAAAATAAGATCTCAACTCCCAGTGAATCAGTGATATGGAAAAATGTTGAGTTTCCAACTAGGCACAGACCTTTTATCAACAAGATCAGTTTTGTTCCCAACAAGGACAATAATGACATCACTTCCCCGTTCGGTGCGTACCTCCTCAACCCACTTAGACGTGTTCAGAAACGACTGCCTATCTGCAAGGACATATCCGAGTGAGGAATGTAAAACAATTAAGGTTAACATACGCCAATTTTATGTTAGTGGTAGTTGATACTCACTTGCTACATCATAGACAATTACTGCAACAGAAGAATCTCTAATATAACTGGGAATAAGACTCCTAAATCTCTCCTGGCCAGCAGTATCCCTGTGGAATTATAAGATAAAACTCAATTGAAGATTTGAAGAGCATATGAACTTTATAAGCCAATAAATCACAGATTAATCGGCATGCTGCCGAACATGGAAGACTAGATTGTTATAACAAATCTCAACCAAGCATAAGGATGTCGGAGCACAACTGCAATGAATTACTTTCTAATTCCAAAAGACATCACATTTCCTAGCTGCATACAAGAGGAGATGCTGGGAGATTAAACAAGAAGAAATGGTTTTTCTTTCTTCCTTTCTTTTTAACCAGCTGACAACAAATTCTATCCGTCTTACAACAAAAGCAAGCTCTAATTTGTAGTTTAAAATCTAAATTTATAAGCAATCAACATTATGAGAGAGAGAGAAATCATAGTACCAAAGCTGCAACCGAACCGTTCTATCTTCAAGATACATTGTTTTTGACAAAAAGTCAATTCCTATGGTAGCCTGCAATTTATTTATATTCAATAAATCATGAGCAAATTCTTCTTAAAAAGCTTAAGAAATAACATATAAACAGTCAAGTCACATATTCTACGATCAAGAGTAAAAAAAATCAAATTCAATGAATTCGAAACAATTATGATGGGCTAAAGAAAATGAGAGATCATATAAGGCCAAATCGATCAATAGAAACAAGCATTTCTAAACTAGAATAATATCGTTCGGGTCAACAAACACATTAACACAATCAAGAACCGATATTAAATCGGTGAGTAACACTAGAGACCAATAACTAACTTGAATACGTCAACTAAATCACTCTCAAACAATGCACGAAACAGAGCAACATAAGAAACGGTCAAATCTGGTTTGAATCCATAAGAATCAATGAATTGTTCAAAAATAAACAATGAAAAAGTGTTTACCTGGTAAGTGATGTCGAATTTATCGTACATGAATAGGGTGATGATGCTGGTTTTGCCAACGGATTGATCACCTAAGAACACCAGCTTGTATTTGGCAAGAGGGGACACTGTCGCCAATTTTGCAATTTGTTCTCTCAATTTTTTATTCCAAACGAGAGAGATTCAGATCTGAATAGGGAAGAAAATAGTCTTGAAATTATTGTTATTACTTTTGATAATTATGACTGATGGAATCAATAGACAAGGAAAGCCTTGAGAATTTAATTTAGTTTCTTAAATATATAACCAAGACCAGGTGGAGAAACAAACCAAGTCGCCAACCATGACCAGTCAAAATCTTTGAAGCACTTATCTCTTTCCAATTTTACCCCTTCCCCCCAAAATTTTCTTCATTTTTCTAGATGATAATTGAAGTAATTGAAGTACAATTTTCTTTTCTTTCTTTTCTTTTCTTTTCTTTTTTGCTAATAGAGAAACATTCTAGAGCCTAAAGATTAAGCTGCTGCTGCTGCTGCTCCTCAACCAGAGAATGGCCATGTGTAATGGTGGTTCGGTAAATAGAAACTCCCCAATCGGGCCTTCGCGAGCCAACCGTGCTAAGCTATCAGCCACAGCGTTACTATCCCGGCGAATGTGACGAATCTCGACTTCCCAATCTCTAGCTAGCAATGTCTGAACCAAGTCCACCACTGCATTTCCGTTTAAAGCACCTGATAATCATCAAAAAATCTGGGCGACTTCCAAGTTATTCGTCTCCGATTCTATGCGGTGAAATCCTAATCTCCAAGCATGAGCTAATATATCATGTACGGCCCATAACTCCGCCATAAGAACCGAGCAGCTACCAAGACTGCGGGCAAAACCAAAAATCCATACACCCTGAGCATCACGAACCACTCCTCCCGCAGCTGCCACTCTCTTGGGCACTTACGGCACCATCAGCATTGGCCTTCACCCAGCCAATTGGTGGCCATTGCCATCGAATGCTAGGCTGTATCACTGTTAAGTACAATTTTCAAATACATCAACCAAAACCTGTCAAGTGTTAAGAAAATGTCCAAAGAACACAAGTTTATATTACAGGCTTAGTTTTTCTATTCATCCGATCAATTTCTTCATTCCATTGACAGCAAACCAGATGTTATTCCATCGGCACTAGAAACCTTCATGTTACAGACCTACAATGACTGCTGAGTGCTGTCATAGCTCATCATTCAAGAACTCAGAAGAAAATTACTTATAGAGGGAGCTTGTCCATATTAGAAATGCATCCATACCAATGATTTTAAATAGATAAACTTATCACTTAAAGAAAACAGCAGAAAGCTCACTATATAAAATACACATCCATATCAGGAAAAGCTCAAGTAAACTTATCACTTAAAGAAAACAGCAAACAGTACAAAACTAGGAGAAAAATCAAGTACAGGGCACTTACAACCCCAACAGTAGAATATATGTGTGTGTGTGTCTGCGTGTTATTCACTAGAGAAGAACTGAAGAAGGTAACCAGAGGGTCAAGAGAACGGTACAGGGCATCAAAAGGTAATGTTTAGATGTTTCGAAAGAGGTAAACCGTATAAAACAAGGAGGTTTTTTAGCAAAAATGAGGATGTCAATGCAAAGGAACCTCAAATAAAATGAAAATCAACAACCCACATAAAGAACCTCAAATAAGATCTTGAGAATGCAAAGGCAAATATGCCAGAATCACAAAATGACTATCTGGGTCTGCAAGTAGAGTATGAGAAGACATGCAACAAGCACAAGAATTCTTCAACCAACATGGGGAATGGACAGCATACATTAAATCCAGAGGACTTCAGACGATCTTGAGAATGTAAAGGCAAAGATGCCAGAATCACAAAATGACTATCCTGATGTGCAAGAAGAGTATGAAAAGATATGCAACATGCACAAGAATGCATCAAGCTGAAATTTGAAATGTAGGAAGAATAAGAACTCTTTCCATATGAAGGCAGAAAAAGATTACACGGGAGATGGACAGCATATATTAAATCCAGCGGACTTCAGACACAGTCAATCAGTATCATAACGTTTATTAGCAGTAAGCATCTTGTAACATCATTATCTTCAACAGTATATTTGTTTTAACAAGTTTACAAGGTTTATAGTAAATGTTATCATCATGTCATACCTCAACCTATAAAACATCCATGTATCTCTATCTTACAGAATGAAATGAAATAAACATGTTCAGAATGGAAAGGGAAGTGTGTTCCCAATAATGTAAGTAGCAATGGTTCTTATGTTATCAGACTATTTAGCAGATTTTCCTAAAGGGGACTCTGATCATAGTCATGCAAGTCTTAAAGGCTATGCAGTTATTAGACCACTGGAGAATGTCGACGTTGAAAAGGAACTGTGGTTTCGGACTAGTAAATCTCAGTGTTAAAATGCAAGCTTTCTTCCTTGGAATACACGAGGTAGAAAATAACTTAGGATTTCTAAAGAAGCAGACAGAAATTTGTCTCAAATGAAACATATACTTTTCCAACAAGGCAATGTAGGATTCATAGAAATTGCCTGACCAACAATTAAGCTAATTACATTACCATAACTAATTACGCTCAATCAATTAAACAGAAACTAGATTAAAAAAACATGTTAAAATAAATAAATAAAACCCCATTTCGAATTAATAATTCAATATAGTCAATAACTTCTCATCAATCATGTGAACAGATTCCTTCATGTATAGTCCAACTTTTCCATTCAAACCGTTATTAGAAAACACAGGGAGAAAACCCTCAGAAACCCAGGAATCCTACCTACCTAACTAGCCTTCCTCATGCTGCTCCAAGGAAACTTAGTCTCTCCTCCACCGCAGACAGAGGCGTAAGAGCCCTTTCCCTTCCTCTTCCCCGCTCCATCATCCTTCACCTTCCCGTCGAGCCAATGCTTCTTCTTTGCCCCTTCTTCCACAACGCTCTTACTCTTACTGGTCTTATTAATACCATCTTTTTCTTCTTTAATCACCTGGATAGGGAAAAGGTTCTCGGATACGGAGAGAGGGGTTCTGACTTCTGAGGGTGACGAAGGCTTTCTTGTAATCGGGTCGGGCGATTAAGAAACCGCCGCGCTTCTTCTTCTTGCCTTCCATGTTCAGAGTGCGGACTTGGTCGACGTCGAAACCGTAGAGGGATTCGAGGACGCTTTTGATCTCGATTTTGGATGCGGAGGGGATGGTCTTGAGAGCTATTTCTTTGATGTTGGTGAAGGTGTTTGGCATTAGTAGCTTGATCGGAAGGTTTGCAAAGTGAACAACTCGTCTTCCTAACCTACCCGCCATTTCTGTGTTGAGTTTTGGCTGCTCTAATCTCGGAGGGAAGAAGGGTTGTGTTGCAGAGAGCTCCCTTTTTCCTTTGTGGTTTGCTCTTGAGCTGATGCTCTGTTTAGAGTGAATTATATATGTCTAGTTATTTGTGTTATTCGAATTTTCATTTTGTAACCCAAACTTTATTTGAAACTTTTTTGAGCCGAGTCAAAACAAGTCAAGTATTTTCGCATCGAGTAGAGTCAAATAATTCAATCTTTTCAAGTCGAATTTTGTTTACCCCTACCAAATATCTTGTTGAATCTAGGAGTGAGCAAAAACTTGACTCGAAAAAAACCGATTTTTTGACTCGACGTGACGCGAAAAAACTCGACTCGAAAAAATTTCAAATGAAGTTTGAGTTGTAAAATGGAAATTTGAATAACTCGAATTTTTTTAGTAGTTAGTGGGTCAGTTTTTAAATTCGAGTCGAGCCTCTCAATTTTGTCTTATATATATATAGGGATAAGATTCTCTTACACTCTGTAAAACTTGAAAGTTTTACACATTTTTTGACCTTTGGATGAAGGTAAATAAATGGGTGAGATTAACGGTAAAAAATATGAAGATTAACACTTAGAAAAAAATAAGAAAACAATCTTGACCACTTATTGCCATCATCCAACGGTCAAAAAAACATGTAAAAGTAATTAAGTTTTACACAATATAAGTGGATCATAACCCTATATATATACATATATATATATATATACCACATATAAAAATATAAAAAATATATATTTTGTATATGAATATAAAAAGTCGTTTAAATTGAACAAACCCTAGCCGCATACCCTTGAAATCACTTCTTCATTTTTCTTTCAACTATAGCACCATGCTTTATTAGTTTTTCTTTGTTTAATCGGCGACGACACTAGTTTTTGTATTGGTTGTCGACTGCCGATGATTCATATTTCATTTGTTTTTTTTTTCTATTTGTTTTTGTTTTTTCTTCACACATTTTGTTGCGCTTTCATTTGTCTACGTGGCACGTTTTCTGTCTTTATGGCATGTCTCTGCCTTATGGCACGCTTCTATGGTTACTTTTGCAGGATTTTGGTTGTTCGTACGATGACTCTCACAACGTTGTTTTTGATTCGTGTTTATCAGTGGTCATGTAGAGTTTGATCCTCTTTTGGGTTGTTTGCCGATGTAATCTATAATGAATCGTCGCTTTTGAGAATACGCATGAAAGGTGGTTGCCGATTTTGGGGATTTCATCTAGTTCATGTTTTGACAACTCTCTAATGACCCTTCCTACAATGGGCCGTAGAGATTTTCTTTAGTGCAAAGAGGAAGTGTCTTATCTGAATGGTGCAGCGTTTATCTTTTCTTTTTAGATTTATCATTTTCTTTTTTGTTCTTTTTATGTTCTAAAACCTCTATTAAGTTATGTTCTGATTTTATTTTATTTATTAATACAACTATCTGGTTAATATGTAAAAAAGTCATTTAAATTAGAATAAATTTGTATTATAACATTGTAAATAATTACTATTAAATTTATACAAAAACTTGAAAACTCAACTCGAATTGAAAAAAATTCAAATAAAGTTTAAATTGTAAAATAAAACTCGTAAACTCGACTAATTCAAATATTTTTGACTCAATTCGATCGAAGGCTCACTCTAGTCTACTATTAGCATGCTTTATTTCACTGTTCTTTTGTTGTTTAGTTTTGAAATTTGTTTGTTTATAGTTAATGGGCCATGAAAGAAAATTGTATAAAAATATAATTTTTTAATTAAAGTAATATTTAGTCTTAGCCGTAGATTTAAGTTAAGTCCGAGGGTAGAAAAAGATGTAAAACTCATAATTTTACTGATTATGGTATTGTTTCGTTCTATGAAACCAGTCTAAAACAAATACTCTCATCTCAAACCCATGCTATACAACTTCTCAATTACATGCATCATCATCATATAATTCATACAATTTTGGACTGCCCAAAGCCCCTTGTATTTCAATCAGAGTTCAAATGTCCGGAAATTGATGAAATCAACTGTTAACTATTAACTATACCATGACTTCTTCCTTTCCTACACCATTAGCCACCAAGTATAACTAAGAAACCATGTTGGAAAAACAAGATGAAACTTCAATAATAGGGGCAACTCTGAGATATCCCCTTACCTACCTGCTGGTTATTAGGCTTCTTTCTTTTTGACTCGGTACGGATATTTCTGGTATATCGAAATGCTGCTGATGACAAGCGGAAAAGCCGCAAGACAATAAACTGATGGTGGTTTTCCTTCAAACAGAAACTGCAGCATGGCTGTTACTATAAGTGCCGAAACAATGACAAACCCCTGCATGCGTTTGAGCAAAATTTTTATGACATGTGATGTTGATGAGAAAGTAAATTCAAACGAAAAAATATTTATGGCTTAAAGGGAAGAGTGATCTTCCGTTTTAATGATCGCGTGAAAAAAATATGTATTCTTTAGAATTTAGATACACGGAAGGGAATAAGTTTCAGCCCTGTATCAGTGGCATCACTTACATCATATAATTCACCCGGATTTGATGTAGATACATGGACTAGTGAAATTACCAATTAAGAAGTAAGGTCAATTACTTTTTTCATTAAACAAAGAGCTTTTACATTCTAAAGAAAATGTCAAGATTCGAACCCACAAAAGATGAGAAAACATGAGCATCCTTGACCACTCAGGTTATTAATGAATCTCAGTAAGGTCAATGACTTTAAATTTGATTTTCTGTTTTCCTGATGATTTACAATATATGGAATTCATAGCCCCCATGTTGACTTGCATCTTTTTTAGTTTTAAAACATTACTCTAGCCTTCAATACTCCTCCTAAGTGGTCATTATATTACTTTTATGTAATTAGGTTTACCTTTCTCACACCACCAGCAAGGCTAGTGACAAGACCAACAAGAATCCCACAAAGAGCATTGGCTACAACCGGAATCTGAAAAGAGAAAGACTTTAGAATGATGCATGTACCACAGCTGTTACTCCGTCTTTTTTCCATCTTAATTATACACAAAAGCATCCCAAATGGTCTTCAAAGAAATTTTAAAATAAAATGCTAGCATTACCAAAGTTAGTGGAGTCCAACCATAAAAGAATCCATGGCGTCTGATAGCTTCTCCATCGGGAGACTTATATGTACTACCCAGTAAGCACAAGCTTCCAACAATAGACATTTCTATGGTCATCAAGTATGGTGAGTACTTTTTGACCTGAAATAAAGAAAACCTCAAGGAATGGAAAGAAAATAGGCAAGCTTTCAGTTAAAAGAAAAAAAATAGGTGATTTCTCACCTGAGAAGCCGATTGGCATAATGCAGAAGCCAGACCAGAGAGTAAAGAAGCAACTAAGACTGGGACAATTCCATAAAATAAAATTAGCTCAGGGTCACCACCACTTCTGGAGCTTTTGCTAGAGCCTTCACCGATGCTTAGAAGAACAGCTGCCATGATCAACAAGAACAAAGCCCCGATTTGTTGAATTGACTGCCTCTGACTACATAGATAACCAAAAATTGAACCAAAAATGCTCGCACATATCCCACAATATCATTACTATTTTGCCAATGTCAATAAATGCCTTATGTCCTTGTCATTAGGGTTTTGATTAAAAGATGCATTTTGAAAGGAAAAAAAAACAGTTATAAGAACTATCAAATTCTTGAAACATATTGGTGAATTCTTAGCAAAATATTTAAACATAAACCAGTGTCTACCATTAATAGGAACCACTTGATCAGTACAAAATTTTCTAATCTAGGCATTTCTGTTTGCTGGAGAACAATCGAAGGAGAAAATGATAGGCAAAGGACATGTTGGGAAAGATACCTCAGTATGACATATGTAAATAAGGCGGTGAAAATTATTTTTGTCTGGTTCAGCATTGAGAAAGTAAGTGAATCCAGATTCCTGTAAGATATCTGCAACAAGCTATTTTGAAGTGCATAAATTGCTGCGGGAAGACCAGATGCAGTAAGTGAACCCATTAAAGTCCATTCCTTTGTCAGTTTCTTTAAGCTACCGTCTTTTGCCATGAGAATAAGAGCGCATACAACCTAGTAAACATGTTCGAAAGCAAATGGTCTAACAAGTTCATGTTTTTAAATGCTAGAAGAACTACAGATAAAGGGGAAAAGACCATTCGTAAAATTACCTTGGCTACCTCACATGTCAAGACCGATGAAGTTACAATCACTTCTCGTCTGTAGAAGAAAAAAGCATCAATTGCAGTAAGTTATTAACTAGAAAGGTCTTATCTTATTTTTCACACAATTTACATCTTTTATGCAATTCATCTCGATAATCAATTTATGGCAGCTCCTCATACTACCCATTTTTCAGTTGTTCTACATATCCTTTGCTACATCAAAGGTACTTTGTTCCAAAATCCTTACTTTTTTTACCAGGCATCTCTTTAGTTGCAAAATTTTCTGGTGTTGATACTTGATTGGGCAAGTGATCCTAATTATAGATGTTCTATTACAGGTAGTTACTTAAGAAATTCTCTTATTTCTTAGCAAAGTAAGACACAAGTGACATTGCTAGATCTAGCACTGAACCCGAATATAGTGTTTCCACCGATACCAGGGACAGACTCATGATTTTATGTAAGGGAGGTGCGAACTATTAGGAAGCTATATTAGAAATATAGGGGTGCGAAATTACAAAATTTTAGGGGGTGCAAAATTATATTGTCAATAGAAAATACAAAGGAAGTATCTAATACTGATACTCTCTTATTCTCTACTCCATCTTAATAATTAATGATTTCAGAATCTCGGTGATTCTTGTATCCAATTTAGAGATTATTCAGGAGTTACTTTGGTAAAAGTATCAGCACAGAAATACAATGTTTTATAGCACTCTTTCATATTTCAACCGGTATCATCCATCATTCTTAAACTTCATTTGGATTCAAATTGCAAACTTTGGAAGATCACATTAAGATACAATGATAAGCAACCATGAATCCATTTGGGCAATTTATGCCAATATAAACATCCCAGTAGTAATTATATAAATAACGCGCGACAAGCTAAGTTTTCCACCATATTCCAAATCCGGATTTCGAAATGATCACTCAAGAATCAAATCAAATCAAATCAAATCCAATCCAACAGATTAATAATAACAAGCCGAAATCAAGAGCAAAGGAATTAGACTTAACAGATCGAAATTATTGTTACCTGGTGAAGCGTTTGGAGATGAGAGGTTGGGCTCCGTATTGAAGAGCTAGCAAAGAGGAGAAAAACCAAACTCGTGGACTCATTTTGCCTGGGTCGGGAGCGGGAGCCTTGGGCTTTTTCCCCGCCATTGTTGTGGGATTTTTTGTTTACAATACCGACGTCGTTCCTGGCCGTGAAACTCCGATGATTTTGGTGGAGATGGATTCCAACTGTCTTCTATTTTTCCCCTTCGACGGTTACTTTGCCGATTTGTCTTCGTTAAGCAAAACGACGTTGTTTCCTTAGCCTTCTTTGTTTTAGACCGGGTCATTAGTCAAAGATGCCCGACACAAGTTTTTTATAGTAGTAGATTTTAAAATATTTTTAATTTGCATATATTTTTAGGTTAAATGTTAGCCTTAACGAAAAATTAAAAAATTAATTTACTTTTTATAAACTTTTTTTTATTAAATTTAATCCTTATAATTTAAATTACGATCAAATCAATCCTTTTATAATGTTGACCACGTTGGTCCATTACATATGGGCTGATTTGATTATAATTTAAATTATGAGGATTTAACTGGGTGTTAAAAATTTATGAGGGCTTAATTAATTTTTTTATGTTTTTTCTAAGGCTAAATTTGAATTTATTGGTTCATTGAGAAAGAATAAAGATGGTTTGATAATATAATTAAATAAAAGTAGGCAACATTCAAAAGAAAAATACTTACGGTTGCAGCGTCTTTGTGTTCCACTTGGTCATCTTGTATCGTCTTTCGATTCTTCTTGTTTATATTGTTTTTCTTTCCCATCTTTTCTTCAACTTGAAGAGGTTTGTGAAATTAATAGTAAATTAAGCCTTAGGGAAAAATTAAAAAAAAATTAAGTCCAAATGATTTTTACAATCAATTTAGCCCCCATAATTTAAATTACGATCAAATCATCCCTTTTGTAACGTTGAACGTTAGTGGATTCTGACGGTCAACGTTACGAAAGGGCTGATTTGATCGTAATTTGAATTATGATGGCTAAATTGGGTGCAAAAAATTCATAAGGTCTTAATTGAATTTTTATTTTTCGTTGAGGGCTAATTTGACTTTTAAGCCTATGTTTTTATAATTAAATTTAAATAAAATTAGTGATGAGTGTAGCAATTGATCGAACAAAGCCAAGAGGGGGTGAATTGGAATTTTAAAGTATGGTGGAAACTAATTGCAAAGATAGGAAATTGTAAGGGGATTTATAGTGGTTCAACTCCCTCAATGGAGTCTGCATCCACTACCTTAGTGACCACACTAAGGATTTTCTACAAATCTACTAATTTGTCTTTCCTTTAGTATAAGGAGTAACCTTACACAATTCAATAGACTTATACCCCCAAAGTCTATTGAATCCTTTCCCTAAAATAAGTACAAATAAGCAAACTAGAAAAATCCTCACAAGGAAGGTGAAAATTAAGCACAAATTGGATTTTTGATTGCTTGAATATTTGGATAAGCTTTCTTGTTACTTCATTACTGTTTGGAGACCCTTTTTATATGCTTTGATCTTTTCTAATCGTTGGGAGACGTTGGGGGACTTTGGAGCCGTTGGAAGCCATTAAAACCGAGCATTAAATGCTCACCTACACAGTGGTTTCGAAACCTTTGAAGGGGTTTCGAAACCTGGGGGTATTTCAAAAGGAAAGTATAGCCGTTACAGGACCTGGTTTCGAAACTATCATAGAGGTTTCAAAACCTGTAACCAAAATGTGAATTTTAGGCTTTACTACCTTAGTGGTTTCGAAACCACCGAGGGGGTTTCAAAACCTATGCTTGAAAACTCATAATTTTGACTTTTTGTTGACTTTTTAAGGATTATACAATATAGGTATTAAGTCAAACAATTTAGAAAAACTTTGTTTAAGTCAAAATTGTATTTTTGACAAATTTGAATCGAATATATTAAGTTTACAAATTTTTGCAAGCTAGTCCTTTTAGTTATACCAAAATCAAAATAAGTCTAATAATCTCCCCCCTTTTGATATAACAAAACACTTGATAAAAATTTGTTTTTGAAAATTTGTCAAACTTTTAAATTTCCCAAAAGAGCTCCGCTTAGTAAATGTCTTTATGAAATCTTTGAAAATTAAGTTTTAAAGACATTTGTTTAAAAATTCGAGAAAAACAAATTGTTTAGTTCTAATTTTCTCCCCATTTTTGTTATAGCAAAATAATAATAATAATAATAATAATAATAATAAAATGCTACAAAAAGAGCAATCATTAGAGGAATAGAGCATTATCCAAAAAGCAATAAAAAGATAAACCATAATATTCAAATTTACATATAATCCAACATAAAATCTAACATAAGAAAATCCAAATATAAAATCTAGCATAGAATCTATCATAAAACCAAAAACATAAAACAAATATCCAACAAAGTGCATAAGAAGCCTAAAAGCATAATCCAAAGAACTAAATCAAAATAAGTCTAAAGTACCATAATGATGTCATAAAATAGTGCTAGAATGCATAAATAGACTAAGCATCCGGTGCAAGAGATGATGATGGTGGGAAGAGATGACCACGAACGTCATGCATATCATGCTCCAAAAATGTCACATGATCATCTAAGCTCCTAAGCATGCCGGTAGTCTCCTCATGAAAGCTATGGAGAAATGCATCAATATTGTCGAAACGAGTGACCATAACCGCATACATGGAATCAATGGTCATGGGAGGTGGAACATCGGGTGCATCAATATTCCTTGGATCAATGCGAGCTTCATCTTCATTATTCTTGTGAACTCATTCTTCATTAATGAACCTCCAACCGGTCTTCTTAGTTGTTATCATATCAATCTTGCTCTTAAGACAAATGACGGGATCAAAGGAGATGTCAATGTTTAACTTCTCAAAGATGATTTGGGTTGTTAATGATTTTAATAATAGAAGTGAAGATGATTTGGGTGATATTGGGACAATTACCGGTATGAAGTTGGTGTAACCACCAATAGTCGGTATGACGCATGCGAGTGCATCGTCCATCAGAGGGGCGAAAGAACCAAGTGGTGAAAAGATGAAGGAGTCTATCATAGATATAAAGGTGGGTAGGACTATCATCATCAAACTTGATAGGAACACTATCGGATTCATTAGAAGCACCACTATTAGGGCCACCTAGATGAACGACAATACTTGTCGGAGTGAGTGTAAATTCGGTTCCCATAAGGTATGATTTAATTGCAACAACCTTGGAATTGTCATGGACAAGAATAGCATTTGCATAAAAGGCTTTGATAAGGTTATGAAAAACACGAGGTTTAATATCAAAAAATTTCATCCAACCCCATTCGACAAACAAAGGAAAAAATTCAAAATCATAGAGCTCGGAGGTTAAAAAGTTCAAATCTATTATTCGCTCGGATCTAATATCCTTTGCCTCATAAATTTGATGAAAATGATTAAGACATTCATCATCTTGAAAACAAATCAAGAAATTTGGGTTTTAGAGTTGAGGTGGATTAGAACGAGAATTTTAACCTCTTTCAAGACGAGCACATTTGGCTCTAGAAGGCATGGTTCTAGGAGGCATGATTAAAAAAAAGCAGTTTTAGCTTTAAAAAGTTGGTTGGGGAATTTTGACAAACACCTGGTGGACAAGGGTTTGAATTTTTTTTGAAATAGGTTTAAAATAGAATGGGTAACCTCCTGCAAAAAAAAAAGCAATATATAGCACAAAAATCAATCCTAATTCATCAATTTTAATGCCTAAATTTAAAAAAAATGGTAATTTTCGAAAACCCTAAGTTCAAAAAATTTAGAGAAATTCATGGGTTTTTGGAAATCATGTGTAGAAATACAAAATATGAATAGCTAACATGATTATAGATGATTTAAGAACACGAGAAACAACTTTTAAAAAGTAATGTATCATCAAAATTAAAAGAAAAAATTGAAAAGAATGGGCTTTTGATGAAATTCACCTTGAAGAATTGATGGAGATGATGAAATAACCCAAAAACTTGAAGAAGAAAGATGATTGAAAGCCAAGATTTTAAGAGGATTTGAGAGGATGGTCGTTTAGAATGAAGAGAAAAAGGTTTGGGGGTTTAAAAATCAAATATTAAGGTTAAAAAATAAACCCAGTCTGTGATTCTGCTCGTATGGTTTCGAAACCATCAGGGGGTTTCGAAACCCCTGGTTTTGAAACCTAAGGGGAGGTTTCGAAACCTTTTGCCTAGATTTGTCCTATTTCAACACTGCCAAGCAGGTTTCGAAACTAGTGTTAGTGGTTTCGATGCTTCTAATCCTAAAGCGATAGAAAAAGCAATTAAGCCTTGCTTTGATCCGAATATGCATTCTAAAGTGTTTATGACTATTATAAGCATTTAAGAAACTTTGAAATAAGTTCAAAGATGTATGGCATTTACGCAAACATTAGCCATAGAAAAAGATTTTAAATTTTAGAACAACTATGTTAAGAGTTGGATCCTAAACGGTTCATATTGAGCTAAGAGTGACCAACTTAACTAAGGTTACTCAAACATGAACAACAATTAATTTTAGGTCAAGAAAATCATGTAACCACACAAATAAAGAAATCATTAACTAAAATAAATATTACTAATTTTAAGGCCAAAAGACATAAAATTAAGCATATAAAGCCAAAAATAAGCAATTTATGTAACAAAACTCCCCTTCACTAAAAGCACTAAAGCAACATATGAGGACCTTCAAACATGTTTTAAAACTTATAAACACATATAAAATAACATGAATGAGCAAAGATTGTATGTAAAAGAAAATGTTACCACTTGAATCAAGGTTGATTAGGTCTTATCCTCTTCAAGTGTTCTTCCTTCTAGTATGTCTAGAGCTTTCAAATTTCTTCATTTTGCTCACCATGGATCCAACACACCTACAATAGGAAACTATATATATTTTGGTACCCAAATTCGTTTTGGTCCATAAGGATTAGTTCCTAAAATTATAGTCCCTTTTGGAATCCATTTTGACAAAAGATCATATTCTTTGTTAGCAATGAGTCCTTTAGGGACCCAAATACTTTTAACTATTTTTCTATTATATGATATTTAGGAAACACCATGTCTATATCCATTAAAGTTCTTTCTAACATAGTTGAGTTTTGAATTTTCACCTTTATCAAAACTTTTTGTCCCAACTTTGTCAAAAGAAGCTTTAAGATAATCAAGTTCCTTTTGATGATCATCATGGACACTTGAAAGTAAATTGTGCAAGTCTTGATTTTTCTTTCCAAATTATTTCATTTTAACTTGCATTTCCTCAACTTTAATTTCAATCTCCTTATTAGATTTGGAAAGAGAGTCATTTTCATTTTTCAATTTTGAAATGATTTTTCTATTTTTCAAAATTGACTCTTCAAACTCCAAAGCTAATTCATCATATGCCTCTTGCAATTCATCAAAAGTATAATCAATTGAAATAGATGAATTAGAGGTTACCATAGAGTCATCCTCTATTTCCATGAGACAGAGGTTGGATATTTTATTCTCGTCCTCATCGGATGAGTCTTTATCACTCCAATTAGCTACACGAGCCTTGTGCTTCTTTTTCCAAAAGCTCTTATTCTTCAATCAGGGACAATCAAACTTGACATGTCATGGTTTTTTACACTCATAGAAAATGATAGGATCTTTCTCCTTGAATTCATTCTTGAAGCCCTGTTCTCTTTGGAATATCTTCCTTTGTTGGACCTCATGTATCTCTTGAATCTTTTGGCAAACATATTCATCTCCTTATCTTCATCTTCTCCACTAGAATCGCTCTTTTCTTTTGTTGATTTAAGAGTAACTCCAAATTTCTTCTTTTCCACTTCCTTACTCTTTTCTTCCTTCCCTTTTGACATCATCTCATGTGTAAGCAATAAACCAATGAGCTCATCTAATTTGAAAGTCTTGAGGTTCTTTGCTTCTACAATCGTCGTCTTCTTTAAATCCCATGAATCGAGAAAAGAGTAGATCATCTTCCTCACAAGTTTATCTTTCGGGATCACTTCTCCATAACCCTTCAATCCATTCACGATCATGGAGAATCGATTGGACATAGACTTGATATCTTCTTTGGAGTCTATCTTGAAGTTTTTGTAATTAAGATTGAGGAGCCCGATTTTGGTCTCCTTCACTTTATCGGTTCCTTCATATGTGACTTCAAGTTTGTCCCAAATTTCTTTAGTATTGGAACATGATGACACCCTTCCATATTTATCCGGGCCAATATCACAAAATAGAAGATGCATCGCCTTGGTATTTGTAGAGAATTTCTTATTTTCGTCATTACTCCATGTCTCCATGCCACTAATTGGTGCGGTGTAACCACTCATGATGATCTTCCAAGCTTCAAGATCAAAATCTTGAAGGAATAACTTTATCTGATTCTTCTAATAAGCATAGTTAACTCCATTGAAGAAAAGAGGCTTGTTGGTGGGTTGTGAATCTCCCCAAGCTTTTGTGGTGGAAGAGAAAGCCATGGATGACCTTGTAGATGATTGCACACTTCTTGGATCTTCTCAAGAGGTTGTAAAACCTTCCAATGAGCCTCGCTATAATACTAATTGATGAGTGTAGTAATTGATTGAACAAAGCCAAGAGGGGGTGAAGTGGAATTTTAAAGTATGGTGGAAACTAATTGCAAAGATAGGAAATTGCAAGGGGATTTATAGTGGTTCAACTCCCTCAATAGAGTCTAAGGATTTTCCACAAATCCACAAATCTGTCTTTCCTTTAGGATAAGGAGTAACCTTACACAATTCAATAGACTTATCCCCCAAAGTCTATTGAATTATTTCCCAAAAACAAGTACAAATAAGCAAACTAGAAAAATCCTCACAAGGAAGATGTTTGCACAATTTAAGCTCTCTCACCTACCCAAGAAACACTAGATAAAGAATTACAATGAATAACAACACTAGTGTTTACAAGAAAGATGGAAAATTAAGCACAAATTGGATTTTTGATAGCTTGAATATTTGGATAGTCTTTCTTGTTACTTCATTACTATTTTGAGACCCCTTTTATATGCTCTTGATCTTTTCTAACCGTTGGGGGACTTTGGAGCCGTTGGAAGCCATTAAACCGAGCATTAAATGCTCACCTGCACAGTGGTTTTGAAACCTTTGAAGGGGTTTCGAAACCTGGGGTATTTCAAAAGGGAAATATAGTTGTTATAGGACCTGGTTTCGAAACCATCATAGAGGTTTTGAAACCTGTAACAAAAATGTAAATTTTAAGGCTTACTGCCTTAGTGGTTTCGAAACCACCTAAGGGGTTTCGAAACCTACGCTTGAAAACTTATAATTTTGACTTTTTGTTAAGTTTTTAAGGATTATACAATATAGGTATCAAGTCAAACAATTTAGAAAAACTTTGTTTAAGTCAAAATTGTATTTTTGACAAATTTGAATCAAATATATTAAGTTTACAAAAATTTTCAAGTTAGTCCTTTTAGTTATTCAAAATCAAAATAAGTCTGACAATTAGTTTTTTATTATTATAAATTTTATAATTGTTGAAAAAGATGATATTTCAATTATCTCATTTATATTTTAGGGTAAATAGATTGGAGGTCACTTAATATCTGTTTTAGGAATAAACGTGTCACATTTTTAAAAGGGCTTAATAGTAAAATAAGTGCCCAAACTATACATGTTTCTAATTTTTGGTGCCTAAACTATTTTTCGCTCAAAACAAGTGCCTAAATTTTTATTTCCTTAATTTTAGGTGATTGGTCGTTAACGACAGTTAAAAAAATTTGTTTTCTAATCAAAACATGACATGTGACATTCTTTTTCTTTTTTATTATTTTAAAAAACTTAATAGTTTAAAATTATTAAAAATAGTCCCAAATCCCTAACCCAAAATCCAAAATTACCAACGTTGCTGCGTCGATGGTCTCGCCGGAGCCCATCATTGCCGCCGCTGGATGTTGCCACCCATTTCCCCAACTACGCATCTCCATTAATCAACGGTAGGTGTGCCGATCGAATTAGGGATTTGAGGACCATTTTGAGAATTTTTGAGAATTTCAATTTTTTTTTGAAAATTTTAATTTTTTAAAATAAAATAAAAGCTGCCACGTGTCAAGAATTGATTAGGTGAAATTTTTTAACATACAAATCTTAAAACGGTAACGTAATGAAACTTCAGGCACCTAAATTGGTAAGAGAGAAAATAATAAGTGCATGTTTTGAGCAAAAATAGTTTAGGCACCAAAAGTTAGCAACATGTATAGTTTGTCCACTTATTTTGCTATTAAGCCTTTTTAAAAGTATAACATCTAGACACTCAATTATAGGTTTAAGAAAAAACATGACACTTTTTTTCTAAAATTAAATTTAGTCACTCAATTATAGGTTTAGGAACAAATAGTTAATTAAATTAAAATTTTGTGGCAAACATGTCATTCTATCATTAAAATCAAAACAACTTGGTATAATAACAAATTGTCCCCCAAAACTTATTCATTCGATTAGTTTGGTCATAATTTAAAATAATTTAATAAACTTAGCCGTTCATATTTAAAAATTTCAACATTGCATCATCATAACATACCCTTCGACCACTTATCACACTTTATGTTATTATTCATCATTCTGACAATCAACAGATGTGATAGCTCGATAGACACATTCACTTCACTACTGGAACTAACAAACTAATAGAATAGACTCATTGTGATCTTAACATTGCTTGCTAGGAGACACAATCACTTCACTAATAGAATTTTTAAATATGAAAGGTTAAGTTTATTGAATCATTTCGAATTAGGATCAAATTAATAAAATTCATAAGTTTTAGGGACTAAAATTGTTATCATGCCAAGCCATTGTTTCAATCTTAATGACAGAGTGACTTGTTTGTCACAAAATTTTAATTGAGTGTCTTATTTGTTCTTAAACATATAATTGAGTGATTGAATTGTTACTTTTAGAATAAAAGTGACTTGTTTATTTTTAAATATATAATTGAATGTCTGAACTATTACTTTTAGAAAAAGAAAAGTGATTTGTTTATTACTAAACTTATATCTAAGTGACATGCGACGTAATTCACCCTAAATTTTATTGAGAACTATAAAATTATGAAATTATTAATAGTATTTAACATTCAAAGATTTACATATCCAAGATTATTATTATATTCAACATTTAAATTTTGACCCTAAATTCTAAACCCCTACACTAACCTCTAAACTCTAAACCCTAAAATAAACCCATAAACCCTAAATTAAGACGCTTGTGAAAACAAAAAGTTTATACCGCCTGTGTATGAGATAATAATCCATAAATTTTATTGGTTCCAGTGTTATCAACAACTGCTCAGACCGGGAACTGATTAAACCATTTTTTATGATGTTTCGACTTACTAAATAAACTTTTGATAAATTACGAAAAATAGTCCCTGTATTATAGTATATTTTTCAATTGAGTCACCCCAAGTATACAAATTTATAAAATGACCATTCTACTAATCAAAATTTACAAAAAAGTCCATTTCCATTAAATTTTTATGGAGGATGACGTGATAGTTAATAAAATTTGTATAATAATGAATTTATTCCTCAATGTTTACACATTATTTTAATTTGATCATAACTATAAAAAATACCCTTAACATTTGAATATTATACCAATTTATTCCCAACTTTGGCCATTGAAGCTCGATTTCGCAAAGGCCTATGATTGCATACGTTGGGATTTTTAGATCACATTATGGAAAAAAATGAAATTTGGCTCAAATTGGCGAGGATGGATATATGAATGTTTAAGCAATGTCCGCTTATCTGTGTTTGTTAATGGAAGCGCTACGAAGAAATTTGCAATGAAGCGAGGACTTCGCCAAAGAGATCCAATGTCCCACTACTTTTTGTCACTGTTGTTGAGGCCCTCTATCAGTTTATTGTTGAAGTCGAGCAAAAAGATTTATTCAGAGGAGTGCTTGTTGCGGAGGGAGTCCGAGTTTCTCATCTACAGTTCGCTGATGACACCATTTTATTCTTCCAAGGGGAAGTTATTTTTGCTCATGATTTTAAGAAGTTATTAACATGTTTCCAATATGGATCGGGTCTCAAGATAAACTTCTCTAAATCATGCCTTTATGCAGTGGGAGTTGAGGATTCTCGTGTGACAGAAATGACTAATGTTTAGGGATATAGTCAAGGGATGATACCGTTTAAATATTTGGGGCTGTCGGTCGGTGTCAACCCACGTGGTATGAGTATTTGGCTTCCACTGATTCAAAGGTTTCGCTCTCAACTAGCGGGGTGGAAACGCAAGTCGTTTTCTCTTGCGGCAAGGTTAGTCTTGGTTAATTCTGTGTTATCCGCTTTACATTTATATTATATGAGTGCTTTCTTGATGCCTAATGGTTTGATATCAAAGATTGATAAAATTTGGAGACAATTCTTATGGGGTGGCTCGGATACAACACGAAAAATGAGCCGTGTTAATTGGAAGATGGTTTGTCGACCGCGACATATATGGGGATTAGGTGTTGTTGATTTACAATCCCGTAATTTGTGCTTACTTGAGAAATGGTCTTGGAGACATGCGACTAATGAAAGCTCTTTGTAGCGTTCTATCATTATTGCAAAGTATGGTGAGCAAGTGTTGCGATGGAGGCCTAGTTCAATTAGGAAAAATAATATGTCAAGGGTATGGCATCTTATCGTGGAAGTGGTTGATGAAGAGCATATCCGATAGTTTATGAACGAGGGCTGTTTTTATTGGATTGTTGGGGATGGTTCAAAAACACTTTTTTGGTATGATAGATGGTGCCTTGAAGAGCTTTTGTGAATTTTTTACCAGCGACTTTTTTGGGCTGCGTCGGAGAAGCTTCTTATGGTTAATTCGGTGTTGGTCCTTTGTAACCAAAGCATTGAGGGGTGGATTTTGTTATTTGGTCATCCTTTTCGTAGTTTCGAATTGCAACAACTTCAGGAATTGAGGGCGCTGGTTTGTTCACTCCCCAATTCAACCTTTTGTGAAGATCTTCTCATTTGGAAACACTCTAGATCGGGTATTTTTTCTATTAAGGAATTGATGTCGTTGATGACATTTTTTGGTACTAAAGATGAGAGCTTTGAACATTCTTTAATTTAGAAATTTGAGGTACCCCTAAAGTCAAATGTTTCTTATGGTTTACTCTTATTAGTCGGCTGCCTACTATGTCGTTCTTGCGCGATAGGGGTGTTCTAATTAGCTCGACGTCTATGCAGTATGCTTGGTGCGATGATGGATTGGATGATCTTAATCATATTTTCTATACATGTCCAAGGATATATGTGCTGTTGTCTCGATTCCTCATGTGGTGGAGGGTGACTGTTGTTCGACCTCCTTTATTGGTGGACTTTCTCACGCAATGTTTTCATAGCCAATTTTCAGGTATTACTCGACAGTGGTGGTTAGTTGCTTGTGCGGCAGTCTTGTAGACTATTTGGCATGGGCTTAATGATTTCATGTTTAATCGGAAGAGATTATCTATCGATGAGCTGTTGTTCCTTGTCAAATTGTGATCAATGTACTGGATTAAGGCTCCAAATGGTCAAATGATATTGTTGAGGCTCAGTGGTAGATTTGCCCATAGATTACGGTGCAGAATGCTCCTAGTGTTGTATCTCGAGTTGGGATTTCTTGGGAGGCGCTTTTACCGGATGTGATCAAATTTAATATAGATGGTTTGGCAAAAGCAAAATCGGGTCCAGCGGTTGTGGGGTGTTTTACTTAATTTGATGGGTAGAGTTCTAGCTTTATTTTCAGGTCCTTTGGGTATTATTGATTCTAATGAGGCTGAGTTACATGCAATTAGAGCGGCTTTGGTGTTCCTTGTTCAATCAAGGTGGTGCAATCATTTTGTAGTGATCGAATCTAATTCTATGGTTGTCGTGGCTTGGGTTTTACATAGTGACAAATGACCTTGGAGATTGTGGCAATGTTTCCGTCTTATTGATGATGTAGTATCTCAATTGCCTAGACTGTATTTTCATAATATTCCGCGTGAGGCTAATTCTATAGCCGATGTCTTGGCTAAAAAAAGTGTCGATCGTGTATCGTGGCTTGAAGTGGTATACTAAGGTTGGTCGTGTGCTATTTTTTGAGCCGAGAATGGTCTTTTGGCGATTTGGATGTGAATTGTGTTTTGTTTTTGGCTAAATTACCATTTTGGTAACCCTTTGAAGGATGATTTTGATTGATATCGTATGAAGGAAAATAATTTTGTAATGCCCTAAAATTGGGCCTAGGTGTTAGATGCATCGATTAGACAGTTCGCTAGAACTGGACTAGGCAGTTTAAATTAGTTTCGGGGATTAAATTATAGAAATTTGTTTTTGGTTAAAATTAAATATGGAAAAATGATAGAAAATACTTAATTAATATTTTACGTATTTTGGTAATTTTGATTTGAAGTAATTAAATTTGATTTTGGGATATTTTGAACTAGTGACTAAAATGAAAGGTTTTCAAAACTGTTTTTGGTGATTAAATCGTAAACGGGTTAAAACTTAGAATCTTTAAAGAGCTATTTGACCAATCTTTTTCATCATATTTTCCCTTAATTTAGGCTATTTTCAAAGTGTTTTAAATGGTTTTTAATATTAAAAGAAAATAGATTTTATAAAAAGGATTTTTAGTTTTACAAAATCACTTTCTTACGTAACTACTTTTCTTCCAACTTTTTCTCTCAGCAGCCAAACTAAGATTTTCACTTCAAAATTCTCAGGAATCAATTCTTATTGATTTTTCTTTTGTTTCTTAAGTGATTTCTTCAATTCCTATTGCAAAATCTCATTGGATTTTCACCAAACTTTGCCAATTAAGGGAGAAATCAACAATTAGAGGTGATTTTTGTTTCTCTCCTCTAATTAAAGGTTCTTTATTAAAATTCCCAAGTTCTTGATCCTTTGTTATTGATTTATGTTATGGAATTATGGTTTAAACTTGGATTTGATGATTAAATTGAATTTTAAGTGGAAAATTTGATATACACTTATTTGAACCTGATAAGGATTGATTTTAATGAGTTTAAATCTATTATAAGTTGTGTTTTAATGTTGAAATAAGTGATTAATCAATGAAATCCCAAAACTATGTGAATTACTAGTTTTCTAGGTTGTTATTAGTTAGATTTTGGTGTGATCTTGTTGCTGTAGAGTTGCTGGAGGTATAAAGATGTAATTAAGATGTTTTTGGATGTTAATTGATGTTGTTAAGATGTTAGAATCAATAGGTTTTGGATGGGCTTTGTTTAGATGAGGTTTGGTGATGATTTCGATTATTTTAGAAAGGTTTTGATGGGATCTTGAGAGGCGAAGTTGTGTTTGTTGGTTGCTGGAAGTTAAAGATGCAGAGATGTGTTTTAAACCTCTATTTTTGATTGGGTAAAGTAGGGGAGTTGAATCCTTTGGCTTTTGGTGAAGGCGCGAAAGCTTTGGAAGCTTAATTCGTGCAACGGCAAGCTAGCTTTGGTTTGTTGGTGAGTGGAAAAGTTTTGTACTGCTATTAAAAGGTTTGAAAGGAGTAGTGGGAGTTTAGATAAAGTTTGAAACACTTATCTAAGCTCGAAAATAAGTATCGGTTGAGCTTTCTCTCGATTTCGATTTTTACAAAATGAAACCTCATGCAGATGTTTATGGTTTTGGTTACTCACTGTATTATGCATGTTTTAGAAATGAAAGATGTTGATAATGATCATATGTGATGACTATTGAGAATGGAACATGTTTTATGAAAGTATTTTTTTGAGAATACTAAAAGGCATGGTTTGAAGTATTTGAAATAAGATTGATTTGATGCATATGTAAAACAATGAGATAATGATGTTTTATTGAATATATTGGCAAGTGGTTGAGTTTAAAATGTTACCAGATATAGTTGGCTAGCCATAGGGTTAAAGAGCACTATAAAAACTCGCCTCATGTGTGTTGAGGGGTTGTGAGAGTGTCGTATTCTCCACCATGAGAACCACAACGGTTGAGGTGGGTAAATGTTCTGTTTTCTCTCGTTGGTGGATTTATACATCCAAACTGTGGAGGAGAGTAAATGTTCCATTACTTTTGTTTGAACCATTGAGGTAGGCAAGTGTGCCGTTGCTTCGGCTGAGGTATGTTTGTGAAGTGGTCGTAGGAACCACTTGAGAAATCCGCGTATCCGATGTGTTTTTTATGAATTGAAAGGTTGCTAGTTTTGAGTCACTTAAAAGCCAATATATAAGATAATGTATCATGAGAAAAGGATTATGTTTGTATAATGTGATTTATACATGTGTTGCTCATTAAAATTGTTTTAAAGATGTTGAGATATGAAGCTTAAATTGAGGTAGAGATAGAATATATGATACATGTGTTGAAAATGATTTAAATGTGCATATTTGAGATGATTTGAGAAGTAGGAGATGATTTTGCCATGAAACATTCACACTTGGTTTGAATTAAATTGACTTTAATTACATTGATGAGTGTTTTTGAGATTCCCTCACTAAGCTTATAGCTTACACTCTCATTTCTCATCAATGCAGAGAAATAGTCCTTAACAGACAGTAAGTGAGCAAGGAAGGATCCAAGAGTTGAGACTTTTCAAAGTATGGTTTACAAGCATTAAGTAGTAATAAGAGGCAATGTGACCAAGTTGTGTTTGAGAGATGTATTTTGGGATACTCCTTGTTTGTAATAGTTTGGTTTGATGTTTTGGACCTGTATAATGCATAATGTTTGACTTTGAGGGGTTGAGGAACAATCTGCATGCTTGGGTAGAGATCATGCCTTTAGGGATTTGCTTTAAACATTCCTTGTTTCGAATGATCTCTACCATGCTGTTATGATTGAGAAATTGACGGTTGTAAAGTCTAATGATGTTTAGATGTTGTTTGAAGTATGTTAGATTGAGCCAAAGTGTCATATGTTGGACCAAAAGGTCATTATAGGTCTGTTCATACCGGTATAGGCCCTCAAGAATCGATATGCGGGGACCTATCTTGGCTCAATCTAGGCAAAATTTCCTAGGTGTACCAATACGCCTGGTAACCGTATCGGTACACATAGCGAGATAATAGGTATGGTGTCGATACATAGGTTACCGTACTGATACGCCCTTTGGCTACTAGAATCATGATTTTCGAAATTGGTATACCCGTACCGATACGCTTAGGGAATGTATTGGTATGCCTTTATTATTTTCACCTGTTGCAATACGATGGTGGTCTATACCGGTACGCCAGCCGTTATTTCAGTTAGGATGCTTCTGAATGTTTGTATTCTTTGCAATTTGGTCCCTCTTCCGTAATTATGCAATTAAATATGTTTAGATGGTTATTTTAAGTTGATATTTAACTTGTTGGCATGTAATATGACTAATTAAGGATTGGTAATCTCAATTTCATGATTGACCCTATAATTATTAGAAATTATGTTTTAGTCCCTATTATACGAATTCGAGCAATTGGATGTTGAATCGATGTCCGATTGGGTTGTAACTTCACCAAAACCAGCACGAACACCGTAGGTCTTAAATATGCATTTAGATAAGATAAAAGAAAAAATGGACCATTTCTAATGTAATTCTTCCAGATTTGTCCCAGTAAACCCTAATGTAGCTCGCTCGGTTCGGTCTTGCGACTAGACCAAGTCAAATGGGTTATATTTGGTGGTATCAAATCCAGGTTATGATTGTTGGAAGGTGGGTTATGATTGTTTGGTTGATTGATGCTACAAGAATATGTTGTTTGACATCCACGGTGTTTGAAATTGTGAGTTGATGTACGATATATGATATGTTTGGGGTTTCAAATTGGGGACACATTGCTTTATTACTACTTGAGTTAAATGATTTTGTTTTTAAACAAGAATGACTTGGATTCTTGCTGCAAGCTGGCCTAATTATTTTGTTTTATTGCATTATCATGTTTTAGACTTGTACTGTTACGTATGGGACCGAGACGAGAGACTAGAGCTCATATGGGGAGTGTAATAGATAGGCAAGATGAGGAGTTACCTTCTTATCCACTGATTCCTCTTACTGGTGTTGGAGTGGAGGGTAGTGCGCCTCAGGCACCACAAGGGCCTATTTTCGGTGATATGACACTTTTAGTCCAAGCGATGGCGAGAGCTTTCCAGACGACCATAGCTAGAGTGCATGTACCTGCAATGGTGTTTGTAGTTGTTAATACCAGATTACCTTTGGAGAGTTTGCGTAGCATGAGGGTATTGAGTTTAGAGGTTTGGCTCCTGAAGCAACTGATGAATGGTTTGCTAGTACTAAGAGGATCCTTGGCCAGATGGAATGTACAGACGTTCACAAGCTGGGTTGCATTATGTTGTTGCTTCAGGGTGATGCTTACAGTTGGTGGTCAACTGCGATCGCGGGTATGGAACATGTTGATGTAACTTGGGAATTCTTTAGTGCTACTTTCCGAAAGAAGTATTTGGGAACTCGATATAAGGATGAGAAGAAGAGAGAGTTTATGGATTTGGAACAAGAGAACATATCAGTTTCTGAGTATGAGATCCAGTTTGTCTGGTTGAGCTAGTATGCTCCTAAACTGGTTCCTAAAGAATGACATCGGTGTGATCGATTTTGTTATAGGTTGATCAAGGAAGTGAAGACATATATGCTGGCTATGGATTATACAGTTTGATGTCCTGGTTTCTCGAGCTAAGGACATAGAACAAAATTTGGGGCTGTCTGCTCGTTCTGAGAGTTTTTCTGTTAGAAAGAGGCAAGCTGAGTCAGATTCTGGTCGAGATTGTTACAAGAGGCATAGAGGTAGGAGGTACCGTTCGAATTAGAGGTACGGAGGGTATGGTGCCGAAAGTAGACACCAATGACAGAATACCTATGTTGGAGTTCCCGAGTGTAGGCGTTGTGGTAGGCGACATTCAGTGGGGTGCTGGGGTGCTCTTGGTACATGTTGGAACTGTGGATTGCGGGATCATCTTAGATGAGATTGTCCACAATTAGCTAGGGAAAGTCATGCTCCTGCACCTGCTGTTGTGCCACAAAAAGGTTGTGGATATTTCCAGCATAAGGATGACGGTCAGAGAGTGGTTGCTCATATTGTAGCTGTTCAGCTTGAGGGTGGTAGACCGACGAGGGTGTTTGCACATCGTGTGGGCAGGAATAAATCGGACGTGATTGCAGGTACATTTACTTTATAGTCCGTACCATTGTTATCTTTGATAGATTATGGTTCTACGCATTCATACATCTTGCACGAGCATGCTTGCTTGCTTGATATACCTGTAGAGGTGTTAGATGTTGGTATGCGGGTAACCATATGGGGAGTTAGTAGTAGCTAAGAGGTTGTATAAGAGGTGTCCCTTGATTGTTAATGACACATGTTTGAGGCTGACCTGATGGAGTTGCCTTTTTACGGTTTTGATGTAATTTTGGAAATGGATTGGTTGTCTCAACATGGAGTTGCAGTGGACTGTGAGATCAAGCGAGTTTCGTTGAAACTTGCTGCGGATTATGAAGTTGTGGGCGAGAATGTCAAGTTCTTGTCAAATATGGTTTCAGCTTTGGAAGCACAGAAGTTGTTAGAATATGGGGGTCAAGCATATATAGCTTATGTTATGAACCCAAATCTAAAAGAAGTACGTGCTCCGGATATTCACACAGTTTGCGATTTTCCAAGAGTGTTTCCAGAATAGTGTAGCGACAAATTTTTATCACCATGAAAAATATCTTTGAAAAAAATGGAGTTTTAGAAAATCTCGAAGTTTTTGATGATAAAATGAGGGTTGGAGTCACCACCGGCCACTAAGGAAGGCCGGGCACCATAAAACCAGAGATTCATTTGAAAATGGGTTCGGGAGTTGGTTACGTGTGGTGAAGGATTAGCACCCCTATCACGCCTGGAAATCGGTACCAAAATATAGGTTGCTTTTAATTGATGGAAATCATTGAAATTTAAATTTAATTTAATTAAATGGTCTTAATTGAATACGTGCTTTAATTAAACAAGCTTTTTTTCAAATTGGTGGGCTTGAATTAATTAAACGTTTCATTATAAGGGCGACTGTACATCAGACCATAGATTAAACCGACATCAAATAAGACCGACTGTCATGTTAATTTACGGTTCGAATCAAGTACATCACTTTTATGCATGATGCAAGTATTTAAATATGATGTTATGACTTATCAACTTTTAATTCAAATTAAGGCTTACCTTCAGACTGTGAGAATTAATTCAAATATTTGGTCAACATCCATTGAGCCAGAACTGTTACGACACAAATATCGAAATTAATAAATACCTCATTTTTATCATTTAGGTTGATTAATTAATAATATGCCCACTTAAAATGTTAAAGTCATATGAATGACAATTAAAATGCATGACAAAGAAAAGCTTGAAATAAAACCCTAGACCCACTAAAGTCCAAACCTAAAAGGCCCAAATTATGGAAGGTAGATTAATGATCTAATTATTAACTAAGTTAGTCTAATATTAACCCTAAATTAATTAAATCCTAAAAACTAGAAACCCTAACATTTTATGGATTATATTGCATCAAGATAATTAATTTGACTAATTTTAAACTAGCATCCTATTAAGCCAAGGACACTATTTAAAACAAATCAAATTAATAATCATGATTTTAATTGAGTTTTCATCTAAATTGAATACAAATTTTAACCTAAAAAAATTAAGAGAGGTACAATTAATTTAATTAATTTAACATTCATCCCAATAAGTCAAGGACAAATTTAAATTAATTAAATTAATTCAAACGAAAAACTACCTGTGGGTTGAACTAATATAAACCTAAATTTAATTTAATTAATTTAAACTTACACCCTAATAAGCCAAGGGCATAATTTAAATTATTTAAATTAAATTTTAAACCTATTTCTAACTAAGACCTTAACTAACCTAAAACCTAAACTAAATTCATTTAATTAATTTAAACACATACCCCATTAAGCCAAGGGCATGTTTTAAAGTAATTAAACCAAAATTTAAAAAGCTAAACTATCCTAAAACACATACAAGCAAATAATAAATTAAACCACATCCAACAAACAAAATAAAACACATAACACAAACAAATAAATTAAACAAAAACATATAAGAAAAAAACTTAAATAAATAAAAAGGGATTACCAATGAACTCATAATATTTCATTAAATCATAAAAAGGGTTACACAATAAATAAAAAGGGAAGAAAATACCAAAACCCCAAGTATATGCTCAATCAATCAATCCACGAATCGTTGTTGTTGGGGTTGAAAAGCTTGATTTAAGGGTTGGTGATTCGAACGGTGGTAAGGGCCGGTGGCTTGAGGTGGTGCGACAGTATAAGGATGAAGGGTTACAGAGCTTTTGGGGGCTGGGAGGCTAAGGAAAAAATGAAAATGGGGTGACTTAGGGGGAAATCAGTCATGGTCGTGGGTGTAAGGAGGCTAATGAAGAATGAAAATGGCAGTGGGTTGGGAACGGCTAATGAAGAATGAAAATGACAGTGGGTTGAAGCACGATGGGGAGAAAAGATGGATTGGGTGTTACGGGTGTGTAGTGGAATGAAAAAATGTGAACGGTTCTATTGTTAGGTATTATTATTATTATATATATAGGGTGATCAAGGGTATTTGGTGGGAATAAAAATAAAATTTAGGTTTTAATATTAGGGTGATGAAGGGTATTTTTAGTTTATCCCTTTAAAATGAAAACCAATAAAAATCAAGACCTTGGTCACCAAGTAGTGGTTCATCCAATGCGAGTAAAGACTTAATGAGGAAGGAGTTGGAATGTTATTTTTTGTATTTTTTATTATATAAAATTATAGGTAATGGGCCATATTTGATGTTGGCTATTAGGTTAGGGTATAAGGTTTTGGGTATTGAGAGGGGTGATGTGGATTGATTTTAATTTGGGCATTTAATTTAAACTGGACAAAATTTAGTGTCTACAAAGAGTTGCCTGGTTTGCCGCCGGATAGGGAGGTGGAGTTTTGCATTGAGACGTACGCGGATACGACTTTGGTGTCGATTGCACCGTATCGCATGGCACCGAAAGAGTTGAAAAAGCTGAAGACGCAGTTACAAGAGTTGTTGGATCGTGGATTCATTCGGCCAAGTGTGTCACCGTGGGGAGCACCGATGTTGTTTGTGAAGAAGAAAGATGACACGATGAGAATTTGCATTGATTATAGGAAACTAAATAAGTTGATGATTAAGAACAAGTTTCCTTTCCCGAGGATTGATGATTTGTTTGATCAGTTTTGAGGAGCTACAATGTTTTCTAAGATTGATCTAAGGTCTGGGTATTATCAGTTGAAGGTGAAGGATAAAGACGTGTCAAAGACAGCTTTTTGCACGCGCTATGGGCATTACGAGTTCTTAGTGATGCCGTTTGGTTTGACAAATGCACCGACAACATTCATGGATATGATGAATCAGGTGTTCCATGAATTCTTGGACCAGTTTGTAGTAGTGTTCATCGATGACATCCTTGTGTACTCTCGTACCAAGAAAGATCATGATCGACATCTACAGATTGTGTTGCAAGTTTTGTTGGACAACAAGCTTTACGCCAAGTTGAGCAAGTGTGAGTTTTGGATCAAGGAGGTGGTTTCCCTTGGTCATGTTGTTTTGGCCGAGGGTATTCGTGTGGACTCGCAGAAAATTGAAGTTGTTGTGAGTTGAAAACAACTGAAGTCGATGTCGAAAGTTTACAGTTTCCTAGGGTTGACGAGATATTACCGATGCTTTGTGGATAGTTTCTTGAGGATTGCTGCACCATTAAAGAAGTTGTTGCTAAAAGATGTGAGTTTTGAGTGGACAGATGATAGAAAACGAGCTTTTGATTAGCTGAAGGAAGCTTTGACGTAAGCCCCAATCTTGATTCAACCCGAGTCAGGGAAAGAGTTTGTTGTGTATAGTAATGCATCCTATGTGGGTTTGGGATGTGTGTTGATGCAAGAAGGAATGGTTGTCACCTATGCATCTAGGCAGTTGAAGGTGTACGGGTGCAACTACCCTACTCACGATATTGAGCTTGCGGCAATGGTGTTTGCCTTGAAGGTTTGGTGACATTATCTCTATAGTGAGAAGTGTATGGTGTATACAGATCGCAAAAGTTTGAAACACCTGATGTCGCAGAAAGATTTAAATCTTAGGCAACGAAGATAGTTGGAGTTGCTTAAGGATTACGATCTGGCAATCGAGTATCATCCGAGAAAAGCTAATATGGCGATTGATGCTTTGAGTAGGAAGGTTGCGGTTGAGTTGAGGGTAATGTTTGCTCGGTTGAGTGTAACACATGATGGAGGTTTATTAGCTGAGTTGCAAGTGAAGCCATCATTGTTGCAATTGATCAAGGAGAAGCAACCATATGATGACTCCTTGGTATTGCATGTTAAGGATATAATGGATGGTAATCAAATAGTTTTTTGCTTTAGAGAAGAAGGTGTTTTTTGTTTCAAAGGTCGGGTGGTGGTGCCGAAAGATGAAGAGTTGAGGCACACTATCTTGGCAGAGGCACATTCGAGTCCTTTTGCTATTGTTAGCGTGTTAAGGCTGAGTATCAGTTTTTTTCGGGGTTGCTGCAACCGTTAAGGATTTCAGAATTGAAGTGGGAGAGAATTACCATAGATTTTGTATTCAGTTTGCCTTTGACGCCATCAAAGAAGATTTTTTGTGGGTGATTGTAGACAGGTTTACAAAGTGTGCACATTTTCTAGCTGTGTATACTACGTATACTTTGGACAAGTTGGCAGAGTTGTATATTGCTGAGATTATGAAGTTGCACGGTGTTCCAAAGTCTATTGTGTTGGATAGAGATTCGCATTTATAGCGAGGTTTTGGGAGTGTTTGCATAGGGCTTTGGGTACGTGGTTGAACTTTAGTACTTCGTATCATCCTCAAATGGATGGTCAGTCTGAACGAGTTATCCCAGTGTTAGAGGATATGTTACGGTGTTGCATCATTAGTGGAGTTTGCCTATAACAATAGTTTCATGCTGCTTTGTATGGTAGAATGTGTCGAACGCCACTTTGCTGGGCGGAAGCAAGAGAAAAATATGTTTCCTTACTGGATGTGTTGAAGGATACCAATGAGAAAGTGAAGCTAATAAGTGATCGTTTGAGGGCAGCTTCGGATCGCTAAAAGTCATATGCTGACTTAAAGCGAAGGGAGATTGAGTATGTGGTTGTGATCATGTGATCCTAAAGGTTTCGCCTTGGAAGAATGTGATGAGGTTTGGTCGGGAAGGGCAAGTTAATTCCTAGATTTATTGGGCCTTATGAGGTGTTGGAGCGTGTTGGTCCAGATGCATATAGGTTGAGGTTGCTGGCAAAGTTAGAGAAGATACATGATGTTTTCCATGCATCGGAGGCATAGATCGGATCCTTCGCATGTGATGCCTGTTGAGGAGAATGAGTTGAATCCAGATTTGACCTATGATGAGGAACCGGTGAGAATCATGGATTCGAGTAGTAAGGTTCTTTGTGGGAAGACCATCGAGTTGGTAAAGGTGTTGTGGTGACATCATGGTATCGAAGAAGCAACCTGGAAAGCAAGGGAGACATGTTGAACTTGTTCCCTCATCTTTTTCTGCCAGGTAAATTTTGAGGACGAAACTTCTTTAGAGGGGGAGATTTGTAACGCCCTGAAATTGGGCCTAGGTGTTAGATGTTCGGTGTCATAAAGGTTTTGAAATTTAAAATAAATTTTTTTAAAATGTTTGGAAATATTTGGAAATTATTGGAAATAAGGTATTCAAAAGAGATAACACCTAGAGACCGGGATGGCACTCCTAATAAAATACTAGAAAAATTTTAAAACAAAAGAGGTGGATGGAGTGGCCGCCGGCCACTTTGGTAGGCCGGACACCATTAAAAATGTAACCAGAGATTTAAAACATTTGGGTCCAGGAGTCTGTTACGCTTGGGGAAGGGTTAGCACTCCCACAACGCCCAAAATTGGTACCGCGTTGATTTTGTATTGTCATTTGCAAGAAAATAAAAATTCAAATTTTAATTTAAAATTTAATCCCAAAAATGAATAAATGTGTGATTCGAATATCTTAACCCACAACCCACGATACCAGAAGAGATGACACCCGAAGATTCGGGACGACACTCCTACTAGAATATCGGGACCTCGGGTACTAAACTAGATTAATACAATTAATGAAACGTTACATTTTAATATGTATAACCAAAATATGATAAGTGAATAATTAAATAAATACAAAAATATAAATTATGTAAATTAAATTGCAAGAAAAATAAATGCATAAATTAAAGTTCGAGAAAAATAAATACGCAAATTAAATTATTTGGAAAAGGACCGGATCGAATAAAAAATAAATTACGTAAATTAAATACAATAAAATAAAGGTGATAAATTAAACGCTAGTCGTCAATGGTTAGGGAGTTCGGGACTAATTAGTCAGTTAAGTTAAACGTGCAATGAAAATCGAATAAAAAACAAACAAAAAGAAACATCATAATATATATACATGTTATAGTGTAATAAACATATATTACATAATAACATATAACATAATACTACATAGATATGTATATAAGATATATATAAAAATAAGTAATGCATATATGACGCATATACAAGATATAATGTAATACATATACGATATTTATATAACTTATGACTATATATTATATATGATAATTATATATATACATATATTATAACTACTATGAATAAATATGATATGGTAATAATATAATACTTTTTACATAATAATGATATTGAACATAGAGTATATATGGACAGTACGAGTATATATAATAATGGTAAATACAATATCCCAAATATAACACATATATAATATCAAATATACACTAATGCCAAAAATGGTAATATTATAGGTAAACTAATGTGTATGTCTATATATGTATATATAAATGTATACTAAAATACTTTGATAAAATATAAATATGTATATATATATAAAGTACCAAAACTAAATGAAAACGCACAAAAAGAACAAATTAAAATACCCAAAGAAGATAACGAGGGACCAATTTGAAATACGGATGAAATTATGAGGGATCACGGGAATAATTAATTTTGGACGGAGGGATTTGTGAGGTGAATAAAACATTGTTTTTAAACTTGTATATAAGTTAAAAATTAGGGAAACAACTCATTTTTGTTTCCAAATCATAAATGAGAGCAAATGCTCTCTCATTTTTGGAGGATCTGGAGACCGGCTGCCTCCTCCCTCCTTGGTTTTTCACGGCCGTTCATCGGCCCGTGGCCTCACGGCGGACACACGGCGATGTTCAAACGGTCGGGTAAGATTCGAAATCTCTTTTTTTATTTAAGATTTAAAAACTAGAAACCAAAAAAAAAATTTGATTTTCAGACAAACAAAAAAACCTTTATTGATTATGTTTTTTTATTTTAGATTCAAAATAAAGCTAACATGCAAACAAAAGGACTGATAATTACCTCTTTTTTATTTCGAAAATCACCCTTTTACAGTTTTTTTTTTAATTTTCTAAACCCCCCTTTTCCCCCTCCCTTTACATTGACTTTTCTGGGTTTATATAAACCCGTTTGTGCAACAAAAAAATCACTCATCGGTTTCTGGTTGCTTGCAGGTCTGACCGGAAGTATGGGCATAGATAATGGACGGGTATGGGCGATCGACAGGGCATGGTGAGGGTATGGTTGTTGCTTAGGGTTTGGTAGATTTGGGTATGGTGTTGACAGATTTAATATTTTTTAAGGTTGATTTAAATTTAGGGTTTCATTTAGGGTTTATTTGAGGTTTAAATTTAGGGTTTCAGCTTGTGATTGCTGGCGATGGAGACAGCGGTCGAAAGGCGGCGACAGAAGTAGCGGCGGCTGAGTTTGATGGTGGAGGCTACTGTCAATTAGGCTTAGGGTTTTTTTGTTGATGGGTCGGTTTGGTTTAATGGGTCGAGTTGTGGGTACCTGGGTTTGGGTTTTGGGTTATTCCGGGTCGGGTTTGGATTAATAGTGATGTAAATGGGCCGGTTGGTGTAATATACTAATTTGGTATTCGATTTATTTTTTTCTGGGTCTAGGTTGTAATAGATGGGCTTGGATGTAAATGGGACTGAGCTTAACTCGGGTTTAAATTACCTGGACAAAATGGTTTATGACAATCGGTTAGACAGTTCGTGAGAACCGTACTAAGCAATTCGAATTAGTTTCAGGGATTAAATTATAGAAAATTGTTTTTGGTTAAAATTAAATATGGAAAAATGATAGAAAATACTTAATAATTTAAGTATTTTGGTAATTTCGATTTGAACAAATTAAATCTGATTTTGGGATATTTTGGACTAGTGACTAAAATGAATGGTTTTCAAAACTATTTTTGGTGATTAAATCGTAAAAGGGTCAAAACTTAGAATCTTTAATGAGCTATTTGACCAATCTTTTTCATCATATTTTTTCCTAATTTAGGCAATTTTTAAAGTGTTTTAAATGGTTTTTAATATTAAAAGAAAAAAGATTTAATAAAAAGGATTTTTAGTTTTACAAAATCACTTTCTTACGTAACTACTTTTCTTCCAACTTTTTCTTTCAACGGTCAAACTAAGATTTCCACTTCAAAATTTTCAGGAATCAATTATTATTGATTTCCTTTTTGTTTCTTAAGTGATTTCTTCAATTCCTATTACAAAATCTCATTGGATTTTCACCAAGCTTTGCCAATTAAGGGAGAAATTAGCAATTAGAGGTGATTTTCATTTCTCTCCTCTAGTTAAAGGTTCTTAATTGAAATTCCCAAGTTCTTGATCCTTTGTTATTGATTTATGTTATGGAATTATGGTTTAAACTTGGATTTGATGATTAAATTGAGTCTTAAGTGGAAAATTTGATATACACTGATTTGAACCTGATATGGATTGATTCTAATGAGTGTAGATCTATTATAAGTTGTGTTTTAATGTTGAAAGAAGTGATTAATCAATGAAATCCCGAAACTATGTGAATTGCTAGTTTTTTAGGTTGTTATTAGTTAGATTTTGGTGTGATCTTGTTGCTGTAGAGTTTGTGGAGGTATAAGGACGTAATTAAGATGTTTTTGGATGTTAATCGATGTTGTTAAGATGTTAGAATCAATAGGTTTTGGCTGGGCTTTGTTTAGATGAGGTTTGGTGATGGTTCCGGTTGTTTTAAAAAGGTTTTGATTGGTTCTTGAGAGGCAAAGCTGTGTTTGTTGGTTGCTGGAAGTTAAAGATGCAGAGATGTGTTTTAATCCTTTGTTTTGATTGCGTAAAGTAGGGGAGTTGAATCCTTTGGCTTTCGGTGAAGGCGCGAAAGCTTGATTCGTGCAACGGCAAGCTAGCTTTGGTTTGTTGGTGTGCGGAAAAGTATTTTACTACTATTAAAAGGTTTGAAAGGAGTTGTTGGAGTTTAGATAAAGTTTGAAACACTTATCTAAGCACGAAAGCAAGTATCGGTTGATCTTTCTCTCGATTTCAGTTTTTGCAAAATGAAATCTCATGCACATGTTTATGGTTTTGATTACTCACTGTATTATGCATGTTTTAGAAATGAAAGATGTTGATAATGATCATATGTGATGACTATTGAGGATGAAACATGTTTATGAAAGTATTTTTGAGAATTCTAAAAGGCATGGTTTGAAGTATTTGAAATTAGATTGATTTGATGCATATGTAAAACAATGAGATAATGTTGTTTTATTGAATATATTGGCAAATGCCTGAGTTTAAAATGTTATCGGATATAGTTGGCTAGCCATAGGGTTAAAGTGCACTATAAAAAGCTACCTCATGTGTGACGAGGGGTTGTTAGAGCGTCATATTCTCCACCATGAGAACCACAACGGTTGAGGTGGGTAAATTTCTATTTTCTCCCGCTGGTGGATTTGTACATCCAAACTGTAGAGATGGGTAAATGTTCTGTTACTCCAGTTTGTACCGTTGAGGTGGGCAAGTGTGTCGTTGCTCTGGTTGAGGTATGTATGAGAAGTGGTCATAGGAACCACTTGAGAAATCTGTGTATCCAATGTGTTTTTATGAATTGAAAGGTTGCTGGTTTTGAGTCACTTGAAAGTCAATATATGAGATAATATATCATGAAAAAAGGATTATGTTTGTATAATGTGATTTATACATGTGTTGCTCTTTAAGCTTGTTATAAAGATGTTGAGATATGAAGCTTAAATTGAGGTAGAGATGGAATCTATGATACATGTGTTTAAAATGATTTAAATGTTCATATTTAAGATGAAGATGATTTTGCCATGAGACATTCACACTTGGTTTGAATTAAATTGACTTTAACTGCATTGATGAGTGTTTTAAAGATTCCCTCACTAAGCTTATAGTATACACTCTCCTTTCTCATCAATGCAGAGAAATAGCCCTTAACAGACAACAAGTGAGCAAGGAAGGATCCAAGAGTTGAGACTTTTCAGAGTATGGTTTACAAGCATTAAGTAGTAATAAGAGGCAATGTGACCAAGTTGTGTTTGGGAGATGTATTTTTGGATACTCCCTATTTGTAATAGTTTGGTTTGACGTTTTGGACTTGTATGATGCATAATGTTTGACTTTGAGGGGTTGGGGAACAATTTGCATGATTGGGTAGAAATCATGCCTTTAGGGATTTACTTTGAACATGCCTTGTTGCGAATGATCTCTACCATGCTGTTATGATTGAGAAATTAGTTTTTGTGAAGTCTAATGATGTTTAGATGTTGTTTGAAGTATGTTAGATTGAGCCAAAGTGTCATATGATGGACCAAGAGGTCATTACAGGTCTATCCGTACCGGTACGGGTCCTCAAGGATCGGTACGCGAGGACCTGTCTCGGCTCAATCTAGGAAAAATTGCCTAGGCATACCGATACGCCTGGTAACCATATCGGTACGCATAACTGGATAATAGGCATGCTTTCGGTATACGGGTTATCGTACCGGTACGCCCTTTGGCTATTGGAACCCTGATTTTCAAAATTGGCATACTCGTACCGTTACGCTTGGGGACCGTATTGGTACGCCTTTATTATTTTCACCCGTTGTGATATGGTGATGATCTTTATCGGTACGCCAACCGTTATTTCAGTTAGGATGCTTCTGAATGTTTGTATTCTTTGCAATTTGGCTACTCTTCCGTAATTATGCAATTAAATGGGTTTGGATGGTTATTTTAAGTTGATATTTAACATGTTGGCATGTAATATGGATAATTAAGGATTGGTAACCTCAATTTCATGATTGACCCTATAATTATTGGAAATTACATTTTAGTCCCTGTTATACAAATTCGAGCAATTGGGTGTTGAATCGATGTCCGATTGGGTTTTAACTTTCACCATAATCAAAATTAACACAATAGGTCTTAAATATGCATTTAGATAAGATAAAATAAAAATGGACCATTTCTAATGTAATTCTTCTGGGTTTATCTTTGAAATAGAGGAGTCCATTCGACTTGAGGGAAAAGTTAGAATTAGACTCAGAGTTTAGCTTGGACATGATCTTCTGAAGATCTGGATCAATTTGTTGGAGTTATTTGATTCTCGAGATTAGACTAGATTGAACTTGATGTTCAAACAAGAATTTTCACCCTTTGGATAAACGAAAATGAGCATTGATAGCCAAGGAAGCTAGAAACGAATGGAAAATACCATTAAGGAAGATTTTCGAATAGTTACGTGTAAGTCAAGAAAAGTATAATTTGAATGGTTACTTACAAGTCAAGAAAAAATATTTTGAATGAATTATTCTAGGATTTAGATTTAAGGGTTTACCCGAGTATAGTCTGCGACTAAGGGCATCAGCAACCACGTTTGCTTTCCCCGGATGGTAGTCGATAACCAAATCGTAGTCTTTAAGTAACTCTAGCCATCTCCTTTGCCTCAAGTTCAAGTCTTTCTGAGTTAGGAGGTATTTAAGACTCTTTTGGTCTGTGAACAATTTGCATTTCTCCCCGTACAAGTAATGTCTCCAAACTTTGAGTGCAAACACGATAGCTGCCAATTCTAGATCGTGTATAGGGTAGTTTGACTCGTGTGGTTTTAGTTTCCTTGAAGCGTAAGCTACCACGTTTCCATCTTGCACTAAGACGCATCCTAGTCCCAAATAAGATGCATTACTATAAACATTGTACTCCTTGCCCGATACTGGTTGGGTGAGAACCGAAGCATGAGTCAGGGCTTGTTTAAGCTGATCGAAGCTTTGTTGTTTGTTCTCCGACCAAACAAAGGGTGTATCTTTGCGAGTTAGCTTAGTCAAACTTGCGGCAATAGATGAGAGTCCTTTGACAAAACATCGATAATACCCAGCTAAACCGAGAAAGCTTCTGACCTCACCAACATTCCTCAAAGGTCTCCAATCCAGGATGGATTGAATTTTGCTCGGGTCTATTTTGATCCCTTCTACCGAGATAACATGGCCGAGGAATGACACTTCCAATAGCCAAAATTCACATTTGGAGAACTTTGCAAACAATTTACGTTCTCGAAGAGTTTGCAATACAATTCAAAGGTGTTCAGAATGTTCTTCCTTATTCCGATAATACACTAGAATGTCATCAATAAAGACGACTACGAACTTGTCAAGATAGGGCTTGAATACACGGTTCATGAGATCCATGAACGCAGCCAGAGCATTCTTTAATCCGAATGGCATTACAAGGAATTCAAAATGGCAATATCGAGTACGAAAGGCTGTCTTGGGTACATCTGCTTCTTTTACCCTCATTTGGTAGTATCCCGAATGTAGATCGATCTTTGAGAATACTGCAACATCTTTGAGTTGATCGAAAAGATCTTCAATCCTTGGGAGAGGATATCGATTCTTGATAGTAAGCTTGTTCAATTTTCTGTAATCAATACAGAGTCTCATAGTCCCATCTTTCTTCTTCACGAACAGGACTGAAGCACCCTAGGGAGACGAGCTAGGCCTAATGAAACCTTTGTCATGTAGCTATTGGAGTTGCTTCTTGAGTTCTTTCAACTCAACAAGTGCCATTCGATAATGTGTGATGGACACCGGAGTTGTTTCAGGTTGGACATCGATCTCGAACTCTACTTCTCTGGTTGGAGAGAGACTAGGGAGTTCCTCGAGAAAAACATCGAGATATTCAGATACAATAGGCACACTAGGTAAACCGAATTCAAGTTTATCTTGTAAGACCATAGTAGCAAATATCGAGGTCGGTTTCTTGTCAATTAGAAGAATTGATTCATTTCCTAAACTATGGGGTTAAAGTCTCATATTTAGGCAATCTACCCAGGCTTCATGCTTGCTTAACCAATCTAGTCCCGGTACTAGATCGAATTCACAAGTTAGTAGTACATATAGATCAACAAGAAAGGGTACATTTCGAATGAATAAGGGACAACTTCTATAGATAAGGCTTATGTTTGTAATTCCCCCTATTGGGTTCAAAACTACAAGGCTTTGTTTTACAATTTCAGGCTTTAAGTTCAATTTTTCAATCAAGGTTGAGCATACAAAAGAATGAGAGGATCCCGGGTCTATTAAAGCATAAACAAGAGTCGAATTTAATTCAACGGTACCTGCTATAACATCGGGTGATTCTTCATCTTCTTTTCCCCGGATTTGATAGATTCGAGCAAGAGCTTGAGATTCTTGGTGAGAAGGGGCATTCAAATGATGTCCTTTGCCTTTCCCTTGATTTTCAGACTGAGCTTGTCTGAGACCTTTGTTTCGATTGGAAGGAGTTGAGCTAGCATTTGCAGGAGTTCGATTTGGAATTTTGTTAGGATTCTGAGGACAATGGCTGATATAGTGATCGGAGGCTCCACATAAGTAGCACATGTTCTATTGAGTTCTACACTGACCCCTGTGGTGTTTCTGGCAGAACTTGCAAGTAGGATATTGAACAGCTTTACCAGAATTCCCCGTACTATCAACAAAGATGATTAGGGCTGAAGGCTTGGATATCGATTGTGGTCTCGGTATGAAGTTGCTTTTCTGGGCAAAAGTGTAATTTGACGAGTGATCCTTAGAATATTTGGAATTCTTTGACTGCCAATGAGGTTTTTCATCATTCCTTGATCGTTTGTCTTTCCAGGAGTTTCCACTTTTGCGTTTCTCAAAGGCTTTCATCTTCGCCTCAGTTGCAATGGCCCGATTCACCAGATTCTGGAAGTCAGTGATACCCAGGGTAGTGAATATTGGACTTAATTCATCATTTAATCCATCGATAAGCATCCTACACTTGTCAGCATCAGTCTTGATGTATTCATACTTGAAAAAGTCACTCACATACTGTTCGATAGGTCAGCCACCTTGCTTGAGGTACAAGAAACGCTTCTGACGCTCGACCAGATATTGTTCACTAATGTATTTCTTCTTGAATTCATCGAGGAAGAATTTCCAAGTTACAGCTTCAGAATGAGCAGTCAGGGTAGTGGTTTCCCACCAGCTCAGAGCTTCGTCTGCCAACAGGCTATAGCACATTCAAGTTTGTGTTCATCAGAACATGGAAGTTGTTTGGGTAGGATTCGAGTAGTGGCCTCTAACCAATACTCAGCTCTTCGGGATTGACTTCATTTGTACCGGTGAAGGTATAAGCCCGATGTTGAGCCAATTTATCAATAGGGGCTCTAGTTGGAGTAGGAACCGGAGGATGAATAGAATGGTCTCATTTCAAGGAAGTTACAAGATGATCGAACATCTCCTTCATGTTCAAGAGACATTCATGCTGCATAGGATTTATAGTAGGAGCTTCCTGTTGAGCAACAACTTGGGCTTGGGGTTGAGCTTGCGCTCTAGGTTCAGCTCATTGCTGTGGAGGATTCTGTTCCACCCTCACACTATCCTCTTCATTTGAGGAGCCTACGGGACTTTCATCATCCCGAGCAAGCCTTGTTTTAGACATTCCACATTTAAAGAGAACAATTAGGGGTTTACTTTAGTTAAGCAAAGACACAAGCTATACAATACAAGTCTCCTAGGTGGCACATGTATCCGATATGATGCAAGAGATTCCGATTTAGTCTTAGAACCGACTAAAAAGCTCTGATACTAATAAAATGTAACACCCCCTACTCGGGTTGATAGGAAACCAGTTCGAGAGCGTTACCAATAAACAATACAAGTATAAACAAGCAAGAATAGGCTAACTCATCCCTATTAGATGAGTTACTTAACTAGCAAGTAACCAAACATACATTATAGGTTATAAAAAATTTCACTTTACATTGTCATTCAAGCATCACATTTCGAGACCTATAAGCAAACAAGTTTCCATTTTCATTTCATTGTTTATTTACTTGATTACACATATAATATTTCATGCATACTTACTAAACATCATACATTGTACATACCTTGATTCCAATCAAGCAACATGCCAAGCCTTACCATTCGGCAATTACCATTCAAGCTTATAAAAGTACATATACATACATGTCATGATCATACAAGACTATCATATTTCACAAGATATTCGAAATGGAACAAGGCTAGATGATCACTTTGAACATTCCAAGTATATAAATCAATATGCGCAGCAACACTACTTTCATTACATAGAATTCATTGCTTGATTACACATTAAAAAACAAGTTAATTACTAGGTTCATGTTAACAACCAAGTTCACAAAATAGTAAGCCCATTCAAGAGCATATACATATACAAGTTCAAGTTTTCAAATGCATGCACAAGACATTATACACAACTATGTGCCACCAACTAGGGGAGTACAAAATAAGTATGAACCATACTTTAGCAAAATCTTGTGTCTTGCTTCGAGCTCAAGGAAACCAGACTTCAGGATCAAGCAACGATCGAAATCCTTAATCTGTGGTTGGGAAGAATGAAAACAAGAGTGATAAGTACAAGATTGTACTCAGTGAGGTAGCAACTAGATCTAACCAATTTACAAGGCAAGTATCACTTAGCCAAGTTTAAGCCTAGTCCAAGTTGGAAGCAATTCGATTTTAATCTTTATACATGCTTAACATTTCAAGCAATACACTAGGCACAATCGATGCAATTAGGATTATAAGTCATCAAATACATGTAATTCAAGAATCCAAGTAGTTCAAGTATCATGTAATTCAAGAATTCAAGTAGTTCAAGTATCATGTAGTTCAAGAATCCAAATAGTTCAAGTATCTTGTAATTCAAGAATCCAAGTAGTACAAGTATCATGTAATTCAAGAATCCAAATAGTTCAAGTATCATGTAATTCAAGAATCCAAGTAGTTCAAGTATCATGTAATTCAAGAATCCAAGTAGTTCAAGTATCATGTAATTCAAGAATTCAAGTATCATGTAAGCTTATTCTTTAATTATTTTTATTTTCTTTCTTTAGTTTATGCCCTTGGTATTTAGTTGTCAAGGTAATCGAATCTCCAACCAACTGTCACCACAAGATTTGCCGTAGCACTGGTCAACCCTCCTACTGTCGCCAAAGACCACACATACGTACCCTCCGTCTATCGCCAATTAGGGGCCTTAGCCCTGGACCGTAGTCCACCCTGACACAATGAGCTCTAGACTCTAAGGCATGCCCTTCTACCTATGACCACTAACAACCAAGGCTTTGTTCAATTATGAGTCACTTATTCAAGTATTACATGTTTATGTCAAGCAATAGCTTATTCAAGGATCAATTCAAGTGATACATTGCAAGATCATGTTCATATACACAACCCTTAGGCCAATTGAGCCTTAGCTCTACACTTTACAATTTAATCTTGTCATTCAAGCAAGCAATTAACATATGCCATCTCTTAGGCATCAAGCAAGATCTTTAATTCATGATTTATGTCATGTTAACAAGTATTTAAATGATAGAGATACATTAAGAATTTATTCGAATGGATCAAGGTCAAGGCATCAAGGCTCAAGTATTTATTTTCACCTTTCTTCCTAGGTAATTTAACATCATACATGTTACTATTATTTCAAGTTTTAGCTTAAACCCTTCTTCCCTTTTATCATCACAACCAAACTTAAATCATACATATTAACATGGTATCAAATAAAAAGAAGTAGATATGCATCTTTGGTTAGGACCTAAGTCCTAACCCTATATTAAACTACACTTACAATACTCCAAGCTTAGCTAATCTTGGATCCAAATCCCCTTGTTTCTAGCTTTCGAATGCTCCTCCTTAGACCCTTCTCCAATGTTCCCTTCTCATTCTAACGTTTCATACAATTAAATCATGGTCAAGACAAGCACACTCATTTATTCAAAACAAGACAACAATACACATAATTCATTCAACATACATTTCAAAACATCAAGGCTGCTGTCTGGCAGCTTGTGCATTACTTACAAAAATATGCATAACTTTCATTCTGTATGTTGGAATTTCAATTGGTTTTACCGTTATAAAGCTAACTTAATTTTCCTTCTAACCATATAGGCCTTGCATTTAATTCTTTGCCAATTAATATAGTTTTGTTTTACTTAAAGACAGGGTAATTACAACACCTGACAGTTTGCACTATCCCTAGTGTTTCATTTCTACAATCCATTCTACAATTCCGAATTCAATTCCGTTTTCTCCTAATGAATTTAGACATATTAAGGTACTATCCATTAAATTTTCAGCCTTAAATTCCATTTGACCAATTTATAGAGAGTTTTCAAAGTTACTGCCCAGAACAAGGTATTCTGGGCAGATTACTCTTGCTTAAGTCTCTAGCCTCTTTAACCATTTAGATAACACTTCTAACATACGAATTCAACTTATATATATATTCTTACATGTCTAGGTCAGTTTTATTCTCCTACCAATGTGATCAAAACAGGGCATTTTGCAAAATCAAGCATGTTTACTCAATCTTATCTAGAAATGTGATCAAAACAGTTTCACTCCTTGTTACATTCAATCATACTAATTTGGCATCAAAATTTCCAGCAATCATAGCAATTTCCAGCAAAATTCGAGCATGAACATTCAAGTTTCTAGCAACCATTCACATATACATAGCAATTTAATCAACAACACTCAATATTTCAAGAATCTTAGAGCTAACATCACAATAACATTCACATCTTCCATCCTAATCAAATCAAGCAACAATAACATCAAAATTCAAGATTTAAACATGGAATTCAAGTAAGAAATCAAGCATTTACCTTCCTAACAAGAAGCTATTCAACTAACTCCTTCAATTAAGCTAGTTTGATAAACAAAACCACACTCTCTCACTATTTTCTCTCAAGATCGACTATGGCAGCAAGGATGAATGAAGGAGATGAAATTTTGCTTAATTTTTGATTCCAACAAGCCGTCCAACTCTCTCCCTTAATTTGCACATGTGTAATTACCTTGACACATGTACTCCACTACCTCTAAATGGTCTAATTACCATGCAAATTCTTTGTTTAATTCTTGTTTCATTTTGGTCCTCTTAATTTGGCTCTCTAACTTGTTAGTTGTAACATTTTAATCCTTTAATTATGTTAGCTAATGTTCTTCCGTCAATTAATTTCCAATTCTTTTAATTTGACTAACACCTAGTTCAATTAGTTAGTCACTTAGATAGTGGTAACTATCCTAAGCCAGGTTTAGGGTGTTACACGGGGTCAAATTACTAATATTGAACAAGAAGCTGAATTTTTTCGATGCAAACAATAAAAGCCAAAACAATGCACACATAGGAGGTCAAAAACGATGCATCTTGGACAAGAAATTGAATCTGTTTGTGAAGTCTGGAAAGTCATCCAACTTGCGACGAGTTTTTGGATGGGATCCGGGCATTTCTGAGTCAAGTTGTCTTCTAACAAATTGTCCGTCATTCAGTTACCTTACCAAAGCATCTTGAAACGCGCCAATTGAACATCAGGAACTCAAGATATGTTCAATTTACTGAAGACTGCACATACAAAAAACTGAAGACTGCCCATATAAGGCTTTGGACGAATTAAACTTAGCCCAATATATTTATTATCATTTAAATTGATGTTTTTAGGGTTTTATATACTTTAAGAACCAGCCACCCAGCCCTTACCAGCTTATCACTTGCCTTATCACCCTATTCCTTGCCATACAAGCACAAGGAGTTTAAAGGTTGTTATTTTTTATTATTTTTAATTAGATTAGGTTTTCCTTGTTTTAGTAGAAGTTAAATTACTTTGTCTATCCTTCACCTATAAAAGGATGAAGCCTGCATCATTGTAAGAGTGGTTTTCTTTGATTTATGAAATATTTAGTGAGTTTGTTTTTGCAAGTGCTGATTACTTGTGCCTTCGAAGTCTTCCTCAACATAAGTTCGACGAGTTCTTGTGAGGGAGATCATCTTCACACTCTTGCCTGCCTAGATAATCGCAACTAGGAGGGTGGGTTAGAGCAGTTTGAGGTTTCTTGCTTAGATAATTGCGTCTAAGAGGGTGCCGAGGACAAAACAACAACAATAAATCGCAAGCCATCTTCACCTTCAACCTTCACACCATCTTCCACAATTCCATAAACAAAGCTGGAATTTTCAGATTTGTTTTACCTTTCTCTTTCGCAATCTTTTTTAATATTTTTATTTATATTCTTATTTCTTATCATCTAATCTTTCATCTTGTCTTTCTTTCTTTAATTTTCCAGCCCCGAATCTGAAATTTTCAAGAAACCCCAGCTAGTTTCGCTTGAATTTTCAGATCTGCCCATACTTTTGTCGATTGAGTCTAGAGGTCCTAGTTCTTGCAACAACTTGATTGAAGGCTTCCAAATCCAAGATTGCGCTACTCTATCATTTGGTATTATATTTGGGACGATTCTTGGCAAGAATTTTAGCGTTTTTGGGTGAAAATTTTGAAAAATAGGGGAAATTCGTCAAATTCAAACGAGCGAATTTTAAGCTGAAAATTTTCACATCAGATCTACACCATTGGAGGAGTCACCACATAAACTTTCAGAATTTTTTAACTTCGGGAACACCTCGAACGAAGTGGATCAAGTTTCAGCAAAATTAGGGTTTTCCCCTACATTAACCCTATTTTCATTATTTTTTCTTCAATTTTCATTATTTTCAGTTTATTTCCTTGTAAAAAGAAAAAAAAGGAAAAAGGAAAAAAATAAAAGAAAAGAAAAAAAGAAAAAAGAACTAAAAGTGAAGAAAAGTGAGAAAGCTCATACCTAGCCACCAACCACCATCAAGAATCATCAAGATCACCATCATCAACCACCACTAGCATCACATTGAAGTGGATTCAACATTGGATTTCTTCCTTCAAGTTTTCTCCAGGTTTTGGGTTATCATCTTTCTCGACTATTTTTTTTCTCTACTCTTAGTTTTTCTTAAGTTCATTTGTTTTGCTTTTTTCTTTCTTCTATTACACAGTTTAACACCTTCTCTTTTCTGGTGTGAGTAGGACTAAAAGTTGCATTACAATCCTTCTTTCTTGCAACTATATTCAATTGGTGTCAAGCCTTTCATTGGACTCCTAGTACAATTAGGACTCACTGTTAGGATTAAACTCCGATTGTAACTTGTGACTTGTGGCAGGAAGGTCTTTAAAGAGAACGAGATCGATTAACTTGCCTCACTAAATATTTATTCTTAGAGTGTTTAGTGAGATTTCTAGTTTTCTTTTTCTATTTACCTTTTAAATCTGAGTGTTTTAGGATGTTAGAAACGAGTAACGACGAAGAACCACATGAGGTGACTCTTCAAGAAGTTTTGGATACTCTCAATAAACTTGAACGGACTGCAACCTCATTCAAACCATTGGGAGATTAGAAACCACTGCTATTGCAAGCGATACTGAAGAGCCTAGGCGTCCAAATCTTGTTCCCATTCAGAATAGACGCCAAAACCCCCTACATAGGCATAATTCTCGCACAGAACTGAGACGAGCAACAAACACCTTAGCCAAACCGAAGATCACTGTACCACCTTTTCAAGGAAGGTATGAGCCTGATGCTTGTTGTGACTGGGAAAATCAAGTTGATCTTCTATTCGAGCATTATCAATGTCCCGGAGAGGATCAAGTTCCATTGTTGACTCTCGAATTCACTGAATATGCATCCATTTGGTGGTCCCAATTGGTCCGCAATCGGCGTCTCAATAGAGAAGCCAATATAACCTCATGGGGAGAACTTAAAAAAGTCACGCGAGAACGATTTGTTCCCCCATTATATCAACTAGAGATCAAACAAAAGTTACAACTGATCCGACAAGGCTGCATAACTGTTGATGAGTATCTCAAAGAGATGGAATCATTGATGCAAAAAGTCGACATACAAGAGGATGAAGAGGATACAATGACTAGGTTTGTTATCGGACTCAATGACAACATTCTTGAGGTACTTAAACTCAAAACCTACTACACACTTCAAGAGGCATTCCAATTCGCCATGTCAATCGAAAAGCGCATCAAAGATCGACAACGATATCGACAGAAGAATTATCACTATGACAGAGGTACCACTAAACCTTTATATCATTCTAATTCTTCTAAACCTTTGCTCGACTCAAGTAGACCAAAGCAGAAAATTGAAACATCCAAGTCACTAGACAAAACCAAGACAAAAATCCTCATGTTGACGGAAAACACACAAACACTCAAACAAGAGGATAGTGATAATGAACATATTAGACAAGATGACAATGCTTCTAATCCCTCATGTGAAGTAGTAGGTCCACTTGCTATACTCTCATCACCTCCCCACAAAGAAAGTAAGTGTAATTCTAACCCTTCATTTGATTCTTGTCCTATCATTCTGTTAGAAATACTTTCTCCTCTACAGAAATTGTACATTGATGATAATTTTTGTGAGAGGGATATGGGATGTGAGATACAAAAGACTGAGAGTAAAGAGGCCGAGAGTGAAAAAAGTCAAATTAACGGCCCAAATTTGGTGAGTGAAGATACATATGAGGTAAAAGTCACACAAAGCCCAAAAGAAAAAGACAAGAAAAAGAATGCGACGAGTGATTTTGTTTTGACTAATCCTTACAAATGTTCGAGTAGTGCTGTCTTATTTTTTAGGATTTTGTTGAACCATTGAGAGGAGCTCAATTAGATCACTCCACATACAACAAAGAAAGTCTTTTCAATTGAAGTTGATGATTGGTCTCTCATTGCCGATTTAGATTCGAGGACGAATCATTTTGAGGAGTGGGGGAATGATACATGCATGAGCGGGGTCAAATTATTAATATTGGACAAGAAGTTGAATTTGTTCGATGCAAACAATAAAAGCCAAAACAATGCACGCATAGGAGGTCAAAACCGATGCATCTTGGACAAGAAATTGAATCTGTTTGTGAAGTCTGGAAAGTCAGCCAACTTGCGATGAGTTTTCAGATGGGATCCGGACATTTCTGAGTCAAGTTGTCATCTAACAAACTGTCCATCATTCAGTTACCTTTCCAACACATCTTGAAACGCATCAATCGGACATCAGAATCTCAAGATACGTCCAATTTACTGAAGACTGAGCATGCAGAAAACTGGATACGGGATTATTACGGGATTTTGTAAAATTCAGCCCAAAAGCTAACATATAAGGCTTTGGACAAAATAAACTTAGCTCAATATATTTATTATCATTTAAATTGATGTTTTTAGGAATTTATATACTTTAGGAACCAGCCACCTAACCCTTATCAGCTTATCACTTGCCTTATCACCCTATTCCTTGCCACACAAGCACAAGGAGTTTAAAGGCTACTATTTTTTTATTATTTTTAATTAGATTAGGTTTTCCTTGTTTTAGTAGAAGTTAAATTACTTTGTCTATCCTTCACCTATAAAAGGATAAAGCCTCCATCATTATAAGATAGATTTTCTTTGATTTATGAAATATTTAGTGAGTTTGTTTTTGCAAGTGCTGATTACTTGTGCCTTCGAAGTCTTCTTCAACATAAGTTCGACTAGTTCTTGTGAGGGAGATCATCTTCACACTCTTGCTTGCCTAGATAATCGCGTCTAGGAGGGTGGGTTAGAGCCGCTTGACGTTGCTTGCTTAGATAATTGCGTCTAAGAGGGTGCCGAGGACAAAACAACAACAATAAATCGCAAGCCATCTTCACCTTCAACCTTCACACTATCTTCCATAATTCCATAAATAAAGCTGTAATTTTTAGATTTGTTTTACCTTTCTCTTTCGCAATCTTTTTTAATCTTTTTATTTATATTCTTATTTCTTATCATCTAATCTTTCATCTTGTCTTTCTTTCTTTAATTTTCCAGCCCCGAATCTGAAAGTTTCAAGAAACCCCCAACTTGTTTCTCTTGATTTTTCAGATCTGCCCATACTTTTGTTGATTGAGTCTAGAGCTCCTAGTTCTTGCAACAACTTGATTGAAGGCTTCCAAATCCAAGATTGCGCTACTCTATCATTTGGTATCAGATTTGGGACGATTCTTGGCAAGAATTTTAGCGTTTTTGGGTGAAAAATTCGAAAAATAGGGGAAATTCTTCAAATTCAAACGAGCAAATTTTGAGCTGAAAATTTCCATATCAGATCTACACCATTGGAGGAGTCCCCACATAAAATTTCAAAATTTTATGACTTCGGGAACACCTCGAACGAAGTGGATCAACTTTCAACAAAATTAGGGTTTTTCCCTACTTTAACCCTATTTTCATTATTTTTCTTCAATTTTCATTATTTTCAGTTTATTTCCTTGTAAAAAAAAAAAAGGAAAAAAAGGAAAAAAGAAAAAGAAAAAAAAAAAGTGAAGAAAAGTGAGAAAGCTCATACCTAGCCACCAACTACCATCAAGAATCATCAAGATCACCATCATCAACCACCACTAGCATCACATTGAAGTGGATTCAACATTGGATTTCTTCCTTCAAGTTTTTTTTTCGGGTTTTGGGGTTATCATCTTTCTCGATTATTTTTTTTCTCTCCACTCTTAGTTTTTCTTAAGTTCCTTTGTTTTGCTTTTTCTTTCTTCTATTACACAGTTTAAGACCTTCTATTTTCTGGTATGAGTAAGACTAAAAGTTGCATTACAATCCTTCTTTCTTGCAACTATATTCAATTGGTGTCAAGCCTTTCATTGGACTCCTAGTACAATTAGGACTCATTGTTAGGATTAAACTCTGATTGCAACTTGTTGACTTGTGGCAGGAAGGTCTTTAAAGAGCACAAGATCGATTTGCTTGCCTCACTAAATATTTATTCTTGGAGTGTTTAGTGAGATTTCTAGTTTTCTTTTGCTTTTTACCTTTTAAATCTGAGTGTTTCAGGATGTCAGAAACGAGTAACAACGAAGAACCACATGAGGTGACTCTTCAAGAAGTTTTGATACTCTTAATAAACTTGAACGGACTATAACCTCATTCAAACCAATTGGGAGATTAGCAATCACTCAAACCATTGGGAGATTAGGAACCACTACTATTGCAAGGGATCTTGAAGAGCCTAGGCGTCCAAATTTTGTTCCCATTCAGAATAGACGCCAAAACCCCCTACATAGGCATAATCCTCGCACAAAGCCGAGACAAGCAACAAACACCTTTTCCAAACCGAAGATCACTGTACCACATTTTCAAGGAAGGTATGACCCTGATGCTTATTGTGACTGGGAAAATCAAGTTGATCTTCTATTCGAGCATTATCAATGTCTCGAAGAGGATCAAGTTCCACTGTTGACTCTCGAATTCACTAAATATGCATCCATTTGGTGGTCCCAATTGGTCCGCAATCGGCGTCTCAATAGAGAAGCCAAGATAAACTCATGGGGAGATTTTAAAAAAGTCATGCGAGAATGATTTGTTCCCCCATTATATCAACGAGAGATCAAACAAAAGTTACAAAGGATCCGACAAGGCTGCAGAACTGTTGATGAGTATCTCAAAGAGATGGAATCATTGATGCAAAAAGTTGACATACAAGAGGATGAAGAGGATACAATGACTAGGTTTGTTATCAGACTCAATGACAAAATTTTTGAGGTACTTAAACTCAAAACCTACTACACACTTCAAGAGGCATTCCAATTCGCCATGACAATCGAAAAGTGCATCAAAGATCGACAACGATATCGATGGAAGAATTATCACTATGACAGAGGTACCACTAAACCTTTATCTCATTCTAATTCTTCTAAACCTTTGCTCGAATCAAGTAGACCAAAGCAAAAAATTGAAATATCAAAGTCACTGGACAAAACCAAGACAAAAATCCCATGTTGACAAAAAACACAAACACTCAAACAAGAGGATAGTGATAATGAACATATTAGACATGATGACAATGCTTCTAATCCATCCTGTGAAGTAGTAGGTCCACTTGCTATACTCTTATCACCTCCCCACAAAGAAAGTAAGTGTAATTCTAACCCTTCATTTGATTCTTGTCCTATCATTCCGTTAGAAATACTTTCTCCTCTCTCGTAAATTGTACATTGATGATAATTTTTGTGAGAGGGATATGGGATGTGAGATACAAAAGACTGAGAGTAAAGAGGCCGAGAGTTAAAAATTCAAATTAACGGCCCAAATTTGGTGAGTGAAAATACATATGAGGTAAAAGTCACACAAAGCCCAAAAGAAAAAGACAAGAAAAAGAACACGATGAGTGATTTTGTTTTGACTAATCCTTACAAATGTTCGAGTAGTGTTATCTTATTTTTTAGGATTTTGTTGAACCATTGAGAGGAGCTCAATTAGATCACTCCACATACAACAAAGAAAGTCTTTTCAATTGAAGTTGATGATTGGTCTCTCATTGCCGATTTAGATTCGAGGACGAATCATTTTGAGGAGTGGGGAATGATACATGAATGAGCGGGGTCAAATTATTAATATTGGACAAGAAGTTGAATTTGTTCGATGCAAACAATAAAAGCCAAAACAATGCACGCATAGGAGGTCAAAACCGATGCATCTTGGACAAGAAATTGAATCTGTTTGTGAAGTCCGGAAAGTCATCCAACTTGCGATGAGTTTTCAGATGGGATCCGGACATTTCTGAGTCAAGTTGTCATCTAACAAACTGTCCATCATTCAGTTACCTTTCCAACACATCTTGAAACGCATCAATCGGACATCAGAATCTCAAGATACGTCCAATTTACTGAAGACTGAGCATGCAGAAAACTGGATACGGGATTATTACGGGATTTTGTAAAATTCAGCCCAAAAGCTAACATATAAGGCTTTGGACAAAATAAACTTAGCTCAATATATTTATTATCATTTAAATTGATGTTTTTAGGAATTTATATACTTTAGGAACCAGCCACCTAACCCTTATCAGCTTATCACTTGCCTTATCACCCTATTCCTTGCCACACAAGCACAAGGAGTTTAAAGGCTACTATTTTTTATTATTTTTAATTAGATTAGGTTTTCCTTGTTTTAGTAGAAGTTAAATTACTTTGTCTATCCTTCACCTATAAAAGGATAAAGCCTCCATCATTATAAGATAGATTTTCTTTGATTTATGAAATATTTAGTGAGTTTGTTTTTGCAAGTCTTTGATTACTTGTGCCTTCAAGTCTTCTTCAACATAAGTTCGACTAGTTCTTGTGAGGGAGATCATCTTCACACTCTTGCTTGCCTAGATAATCGCGTCTAGGAGGGTGGGTTAGAGCCGCTTGACGTTGCTTGCTTAGATAATTGCGTCTAAGAGGGTGCCGAGGACAAAACAACAACAATAAATCGCAAGCCATCTTCACCTTCAACCTTCACACTATCTTCCATAATTCCATAAATAAAGCTGTAATTTTTAGATTTGTTTTACCTTTCTCTTTCGCAATCTTTTTTAATCTTTTTATTTATATTCTTATTTCTTATCATCTAATCTTTCATCTTGTCTTTCTTTCTTTAATTTTCCAGCCCCGAATCTGAAAGTTTCAAGAAACCCCCAACTTGTTTCTCTTGATTTTTCAGATCTGCCCATACTTTTGTTGATTGAGTCTAGAGCTCCTAGTTCTTGCAACAACTTGATTGAAGGCTTCCAAATCCAAGATTGCGCTACTCTATCATTTGGTATCAGATTTGGGACGATTCTTGGCAAGAATTTTAGCGTTTTTGGGTGAAAAATTCGAAAAATAGGGGAAATTCTTCAAATTCAAACGAGCAAATTTTGAGCTGAAAATTTCCATATCAGATCTACACCATTGGAGGAGTCCCCACATAAAATTTCAAAATTTTATGACTTCGGGAACACCTCGAACGAAGTGGATCAACTTTCAACAAAATTAGGGTTTTCCCCTACTTTAACCCTATTTTCATTATTTTTTCTTCAATTTTCGTTATTTTCAGTTTATTTCCTTGTAAAACGAAAAAAAAGGAAAAAGGAAAAAAAGAAAAGAAAAAAAAGTGAAGAAAAGTGAGAAAGCTCATACCTAGCCACCAACTACCATCAAGAATCATCAAGATCACCATCATCAACCACCACTAGCATCACATTGAAGTGGATTCAACATTGGATTTCTTCCTTCAAGTTTTTTTTTCGGGTTTTGGGGTTATCATCTTTCTCGATTATTTTTTTTCTCTCCACTCTTAGTTTTTCTTAAGTTCCTTTGTTTTGCTTTTTCTTTCTTCTATTACACAGTTTAAGACCTTCTATTTTCTGGTATGAGTAAGACTAAAAGTTGCATTACAATCCTTCTTTCTTGCAACTATATTCAATTGGTGTCAAGCCTTTCATTGGACTCCTAGTACAATTAGGACTCATTGTTAGGATTAAACTCTGATTGCAACTTGTTGACTTGTGGCAGGAAGGTCTTTAAAGAGCACAAGATCGATTTGCTTGCCTCACTAAATATTTATTCTTGGAGTGTTTAGTGAGATTTCTAGTTTTCTTTTGCTTTTTACCTTTTAAATCTGAGTGTTTCAGGATGTCAGAAACGAGTAACAACGAAGAACCACATGAGGTGACTCTTCAAGAAGTTTCAGATACTCTTAATAAACTCGAACGGACTATAACCTCATTGGCAACCAAGCTTGAGCAAGCCGATACAGTCGTAACCGCAATCACTCAAACCATTGGGAGATTAGGAACCACTACTATTGCAAGGGATACTGAAGAGCCTAGGCGTCCAAATTTTGTTCCCATTCAGAATAGACGCCAAAACCCCCTACATAGGCATAATCCTCGCACAAAGCCGAGACAAGCAACAAACACCTTTTCCAAACCGAAGATCACTGTACCACATTTTCAAGGAAGGTATGACCCTGATGCTTATTGTGACTGGGAAAATCAAGTTGATCTTCTATTCGAGCATTATCAATGTCTCGAAGAGGATCAAGTTCCACTGTTGACTCTCGAATTCACTAAATATGCATCCATTTGGTGGTCCCAATTGGTCCGCAATCGGCGTCTCAATAGAGAAGCCAAGATAAACTCATGGGGAGATTTTAAAAAAGTCATGCGAGAATGATTTGTTCCCCCATTATATCAACGAGAGATCAAACAAAAGTTACAAAGGATCCGACAAGGCTGCAGAACTGTTGATGAGTATCTCAAAGAGATGGAATCATTGATGCAAAAAGTTGACATACAAGAGGATGAAGAGGATACAATGACTAGGTTTGTTATCAGACTCAATGACAAAATTTTTGAGGTACTTAAACTCAAAACCTGCTACACCCTTCAAGAGGCATTCCAATTCGCCATGACAATCGAAAAGTGCTTCAAAGATCGACAACGATATCGACAGAAGAATTATCACTATGACAGAGGTACCACTCAACCTTTATCTCATTCTAATTCTTCTAAACCTTTGCTCGAATCAAGTATACCAAAGCAAAAAATTGAAATATCAAAGTCACTGGACAAAACCAAGACAAAAATCCCCATGTTGACAAAAACACAGAAACACTCAAACAAGAGGATAGTGATAATGAACATATTAGACATGATGACAATGCTTCTAATCCATCCTGTGAAGTAGTAGGTCCACTTGCTATACTCTTATCACCTCCTCACAAAGAAAGTAACTGTAATTCTAACCCTTCATTTGATTCTTGTCCTATCATTCCGTTAGAAACACTTTCTCCTCTACAGAAATCGTACATTGATGATAATTTTTGTGAGAGGGATATGGGATGTGAGATACAAAAGACTGAGAGTAAAGAGGCCGAGAGTTAAAAATTCAAATTAACGGCCCAAATTTGGTGAGTGAAAATACATATGAGGTAAAAGTCACACAAAGCCCAAAAGAAAAAGACAAGAAAAAGAACACGATGAGTGATTTTGTTTTGACTAATCCTTACAAATGTTCGAGTAGTGTTATCTTATTTTTTTAGGATTTTGTTGAACCATTGAGAGGAGCTCAATTAGATCACTCCACATACAACAAAGAAGCCTTTTCAATTGAAGTTGATGATTGTTCTCTCATTGCCGATTTAGATTCGAGGACGAGTCCTTTTGAGGAGTGGGGGAATGATACATGAATGAGCGGGGTCAAATTACTAATATTGGACAAGAAGCTGAATTTGTTCGATGCAAACAATAAAAGCCAAAACAATGCACGCATAGGAGGTCAAAAACGATGCATCTTGGACAAGAAATTGAATCTGTTTGTGAAGTCTGGAAAGTCATCCAACTTGCGACGAGTTTTCGGATGGGATCCGGGCATTTCTGAGTCAAGTTGTCTTCTAACAAATTGTCCATCATTCCGTTACCTTTCCAACTCATCTTGAAACGCATCAATCGGACATCATAAACTCAAGATACGTCCAATTTACTGAAGACTGCGCATACAAAAAACTGGATACGAGATTATTACGTGATTTTGTAAAATTCAGCCCAAAAGCTAACATATAAGGCTTTGTACGAATTAAACTTAGCCCAATATATTTATTATCATTTAAATTGATGTTTTTAGGGTTTTATATACTTTAGAAACCAGCCATCCAGCCCTTATCAGCTTATCACTTGCCTTATCACCCTATTCCTTGCCACACAAGCACAAGGATTTTAAAGGCTATTATTTTTTATTATTTTTAATTAGATTAGGTTTTCCTTGTTTTAGTAGAAGTTAAATTACTTTGTCTATCCTCCACCTATAAAAGAATGAAGCCTCCATCGTTGTAAGAGAGATTTTCTTTGATTTATGAAATATTTAGTGAGTTTGTTTTTGCAAGTGCTGATTACTTGTGCCTTCGAAGTCTTCTTCAACATAAGTTCGACGAGTTCTTGTGAGGGAGATCATCTTCACACTCTTGCTTGCCTAGATAATCGCCTCTAGGAGGATGGGTTAGAGCCGCTTGAGGTTGCTTGCTTAGATAATTGCGTCTAAGAGGGTGCCGAGGACAAAAAAACAACAATAAATTGCATGCCATCTTCACCTTCAACCTTCACACCATCTTCTATAATTCCATAAACAAAGCTGGAATTTTCAGATTTGTTTCACCTTTCTCTTTCGCAATCTTTTTTTAATTTTTTTATTTATATTCTTATTTCTTATCATCTAATCCTGCATCTTGTCTTTCTTTTTTTAATTTTCCAGCCCCGAATCTAAAATTTTCAAGAAACCCTCCAACTAGTTTCTCTTGAATTTTCAGATCTCCCCATACTTTTCTTGATTGAGTCTAGAGCTCCTAGTTCTTGCAACAACTTGATTGAAGACTTCCAAATCCAAGATTGCGCTACTCTATACCAACCCCTCAAAATCAACCATTATGCATCATACAAGTCCAAAACATCTAACCAAACTTATACAAATCGAGAGTATCCAAAATATAACTCCCAAATTACAACTTGGTCACATTGCCTCTTATTACTACTTAGTACTTATAAAACCATACTTTAAAAAGTCTCAACTCCTGGATCCTCCTTTGCTCACCTGTTGTCCGAAAAGGTATATTTCTCTGATTGATGAGAAAGGAGAGCGTAAGCTATAAGCTTAGTGAGGGAATCTGAAAAAACACTCATCAATGCAATTAAAATTATCTTAATTCAAACCAAGTGAGAATGTCTCATGGCAAAATCATCTCATGCTTCTCGAATCATCTCAAATATGCACATTTAAATCATTTTAGACACATGTATCATGGATTCTATCTCAACCTCAATTTAAGCTTCACATCTCAACATCTCTATAACAAGCTTAAAGAGTATAACATGTATAGATCACATTATACAAACATAATCCATTTCTCATGATACATTATCTCATATATTGGCTTTCAAGTGACTCAAAAGCAGCATCATTTTATTTTATAAAACTCATTGGATACACGGATTTCCCAAGTTGTTCCCACGACCACTTCACATACATCCTTGAACCAAAACAACAGAACATTTACCCACCCAACAGTTCAAACCGGATCAATGGAACACTTACCCATCTCAACGGTTTTTATGTATTAATCCACCAGTAGGAGCAACAAAACATTTACCCACCTCGACTGCTGCGGTTTTTATGGTGGAGACAATGAAACATTTACCCACCTCGATACACATGAGGCAACTTATTATAGTGCACTTTAAACCCTATGGCTAGCCAACTATATCCGATAACATTTTAATCTCAGCCACTTGCCAATATATTCAATACAACATTACCTCACTGTTTATATATGCATAAAATCAATCCAATTTTAAATACATTAAAACATGCATTTTAGTTTCTCAAAAATACTTTCATAAGCCATGTTTCATTCTCAATAATCATCACATATGATCATTAGCAACATCTTTCATTTCTAAAACATGCATAATACAATGTGTAATCAAACCCATAAATATGTGCATGAGATTTCATCTTGCAAAAACCGAAATCGAGAGAGAGCTCAACCAATACTTACTTTCGAGCTTAGATAAGTGTTTCAAACTTATTCTAAACTCCCACAACTTTCTTCAAACCTTTTTATAGCAGTAAAACGCGTTTGCCCTCACCAACAACCCAAAGCTAGCTTACTGTTGCGCGAATCAAGCTTCTGAAGCTTCTGCGCCTTCTCCAAAAGCCAAAGGATTCAATTCCTGTGCTTTACCCAATAAAAAAAAAGGATTAAAACACATCCCTGCATCTCTAATCTCCAGCAGCCAACAAACACAACTTTACCTCACAAGAACCCATCAAACTCCCTTCTAAAACAACCGAAAACATCACCAAACCTTTTCTAAACAAATCCCAGCCAAAACCTATTTATTCTAACCATTTAACAACATCAATTAACATTCAAAAACATCTTAATTACATCCTTATACCTCCAGCACTACTACAACATCAAGATCACACGAAAATCCAACTATAAACAACCTAGAAAACTAATTCACATAGTTTCAGATTTCATTGATTAAACACTTATTTCAACATTAAAATGCAACTTATAATAGATCTAAACTCATTAGAATCAATCCATAACAGATCCAAAACAATGTGTAACAAATTTTCCACATAAAATTCAATTTAATCATCAAATCCATGTTTAAACCATAATTCCATAATATAAATCAATAACACGGATCAAGAACTTGAGAATTTTAATAAAGAACCTTTATTAGAGGAGAGAAATGAAAATCACCTCTAATTGTTGATTTCTCCCTTAATTGTCAAAGATTGGTTGAAATCCAAGTAGATTTTGCAATAGGAATTATAGAAATCACTTAAGAAACAAAAAGTAAATCAATAAGAATTTATTTCTAAGAATTTTAAAGTGGAAATCTTAGTTTGGCTACTAGGAAAGTTGAGAGAAAAAGTTGGAAGAAAAGTAGTTACGTAAGAAAGTGATTCTCTAAAAGCTAAAATCCTTTTATTAAATTTATTTTCTTTTAATATTAAAAACCATTTAAATCACTTTAAAACTAGCATAAATTAAGGGGAAAATCTGATGAAAAAGATTGGTCAAATAGCTCCTTAAAGATTCTAAGTTTTGACCTTTTTACGATTTAGTCACCAAAACAGTTTTGCAAACTTTTCATTTTAGCCACTAGACCAAAATATCCCAAAATTAGATTTAATTAATGCAAATTGAATTTACCAAAATACTTAAAATATTAATTAAGTATTTTTTAGCATTTTCCCACATTTTATTTTAGCCAAAAATAGTTTATTAGATTTTATTTCCTGAAACTACTCGAATTGCCTAAACCAATTCTTTCAAATCATCTATCCAATCCGGTTAACATCTAGGCCCAATTTTAGGGCATTACAACTCTCTCCCTCTTAAGAAACTTCATCCTCAAAATTTACCTGGTGGAAAAAGATGAGGGAACTGCTTCAACATGTCATTCTTGCTTTCTTAGGTGGCTTCTTCGACACCATGATGTCGCCAGAACACCTTTACCAACTCTATGGTCTTCCCACGAAAGAACCTTGCTACTCGAATGTAGGATTCTCACAGGCTCTTCATCATAGGTTAAATCTAGATTTAACTCAATCTCCTCAATAGACATCACATGCGAACGATCCGATCTATACCTCCGAAGCATCGATACATGGAAAACATTGTGTATCTTCTCCAATTCAGCAGGCAATCTCAACCTATATGTAATTGGACCAATACCTCCAACACCTCATAAGGCCCAATAAATCTAGGACTTAACTTGCCCTTTCGACTAAACCTCATCACTTTCTTCCAAGGAGAAACCTTCAGAAACATACGATCGCCAACCGCATACTCAATCTCCCTTTGCTTTATGTTAGCATAAGAATTTTGCCGATCCGAAGCCGCCTTCAACCGATCACTTATAAGCTTTACCTTCTCATTGGTATCCTTCAACATATCCAGCAAGGAAACATACTTTTCTCCTGCTTCTGCCCAACAAAGTGGCTTACGACACCTTCTACCATATAAAGCCTCGTACGGTGCCATCTGGATAATAGCATGATAACTATTGTTATAGGCAAACACAACCAACGGTAACAGCTTCTCCCAAGACCCTTGAAAATCAATGATGCAACAGCGCCACATGTCCTCCAACACCTGGATAACGCATTTAGACTGACCATCCGTTTGAGGATAATACGAAGTAATAAAGTTCAAACGCGTACCCAAAGCTCTATGCAAACACTCCCAAAATGTCACTGTAAAACGCGGATCTCTATCCGACAAAATAGACTTTGGCACACCGTGCAACCTCACAATCTCAACAATATACATCTCTGCCAACTTGTCCAAAGTATACGTAGTATGCACAGCTAGAAAATGTACACACTTTGTAAACCTGTCCACAATCACCCATACCGAATTCTTCTTTGACGGCTTCAAAGGCAAACCGTACACGAAATCCATGGTAATTCTCTCCCACTTCCACTTCAGAATCCTTAACGGTTGCAATAACCTCGAAGGAAACTGATGCTCAGCCTTAACATGCTGACAAACCATACAACGGGCCATAAAATCTGCAATATCCTTTTTCAAACCAACCCAAAAATATTCCTTTTTCAAGTCCTGATACATCTTCGTGCTTCCCGAATGCATAGCAAAAGGACTCGAATGTGCCTCTGTCAAGATAGTGTGCCTCAACTCTTCATCTTTCGGCACTGCCACCCGACTTTTGAAACACAAAACACCTTCCTCGCTAAAGCAAAAATCCGTTTAGTTGCCATCCATTATATCCTTAACATGCAATACTAAGGAGTCATCATGCAGTTGGTTCTCCTTGATCAATTGGAACAACGATGGCTTCGCTTAAAACTTATCCAACAAACCTCTATCATGCGTTACACTCAACCAAGCAAACATCGCCCTCAACTCAACCGCTACCTTCCTACTCAAGGCATCAACCACCACATTAGCCTTCTGGATGATACTCGATTGTCATATCGTAATCCTTAAGTAACTCCACCCATCTTCGATGCCTAAGATTCAACTTTTTCTGCAACATCGGGTATTTTAAACTTTTTTGATCTATATACACCATGCACTTCTCACCATAGAGATAATGTCGCCAAATCTTCAAGGCAAACACCACTGCCGCAAGTTTAATATCGTGTGTAAGGTAGTTGCGCTTGTGCACCTTCAACTGCCTAGATGCATAGGCGACGACCCTTCCTTCTTGCATCAACACACATCTCAAACCCACGTAGGACGCATCACTATACACTACAAACTCCTTCTCTAACTCAGGTTGAACCAAGATTGGAGCTTGCATCAAAGCTTCTTTTAGCCTGTCAAAAGCTTGTTGTCTTCCTTCCGTCCACTCAAAACTCACATCTTTTTGCAACAACTTCGTCAAAGGTGCAGCAATCCTCGATAAACCATCCACAAAGAGTCAGTAATATCCTACTAACCCTCAGAAACTACAAACCTCCGACACTGACTTTGGTTATTTCCAAGTCACAACAACTTTAATTTTCTGCAGATCTACGCGAATACCCTCGGCCGAAACAAAATGACCAAGGAAAACCACCTCCTTGATCCAAAAATCACACTTGCTCAACTTGGTGTAAATCTTGTTGTCCAACAAAACTAGCAACACAATTCGTAGATGTCGATCGTGATCTTCCTCAGTACTAGAGTACACAAGGATGTCATCGATGAACACTACTACAAACTAGTGTAAGAATTTATGGAACACCCGATTCATCATATCCATGAATGCTTCCAGTGCACTGGTCAAACCAGACGACATCACTAAGAACTCATAATGCCCATAACGCGTGCGAAAAGCTGTCTTCGACACGTCTTTATCCTTCACCTTCAACTGATAATACCCAGACCTTAGGTCAATTCTTAGAAAACACTATTGCATCCCAAGACTGATCAAACAAATCATCAATCCTCGATAAATGATACTTGTTCTTAATCATCAACTTGTCTAGTTGCCGATAATCAATGCACATTCTCATCGTGCCATCTTTTTTTTACGAACAACACCGGTGCTCCCCACGAAGACACACTTGGCCGAATGAAACCATGATCCAACAACTACTGTAACTGCGTCTTCAACTCTTTCAACTCTTTAGGTGCCATACAATACGATGCAATTGACACTGAAGCCGTATCCTCGTACGACTCAATGCAAAACTCTATCTCCCTATTCAGTGGCAAACCAGACAAGTCTTTCGAAAATACTCCTAGAAAATCGCAAACTGTGCGAATATCTTGGGCACAGACTTTTTTCATATATGGGTTAATAACATAGGCTAGGTATGCTTGACCCCCATACTCAAGCAACTTTTGCACCTCCAAATCTGAAACCATATTCGATAAGAACTGGACACTCTCGCCAACAACCACTACTTCGTAATCCGCAACAAGTTTCAACAAAACTCACTTGGTCTCACAATCCACTACAGCTCCATACTGAGATAGCCAATCCTTCTCCAAAATCACATCAAACACGTGAAATAGTAACTCCATCAGGACAACCTCAAACACATGCACTTGAACCATAAGGGACACCTCTTATACAACCTCCTAGCTACTATTGATTCACCGAAGGAACTCGTTACCCGCATACCAACATCTAACACCTCTATAGGTATGTCAAGCAAACTAGCATATTTGTGCAGGATGTGCGATTTATTCAAGCCCGCACGATGTGCGAACACCCTTGCCGATCCACCACCCTCAGGCTGTACAGCTATGGTATGAGCAACCATTCTCTGTCCATTATCCCTACGCTAGAAATGTCTACGGTCGCGCCCACGGCCTCTCTGTGGCACAACAACTGGTGCAGGAACTGACCTTCCCCGGATAATTGTGGACAATCTCGTCTAAGATGATATCGCAATCTATAGTTCCACCACATACCGATAGCACCCCAACACTCCCCTAAATGCCACCTACCACATCGCCTACACTCGGAAACTCTATCATAGGTATTCTGTCCTTGGTGTCCACGCCCGGCACTATTCCCTCCCGTTCTCTGATCTGAATGGTACCTCTTATCTCTATGCTTCTTGCAATGATCTCGGCTAACATCCAACTCAGCCTACCTCTTTTCAACAAATGAACTCTTAGAACGAGTAGATAACCCTAAATTTTGTTCTATGTCCTTCGCTCGAGAAACTAGGACATCAAACTCTGTATTATCTTTCGCCAGCATATATGTCTTCACTTTCTTGATTAACCCATAACGGAACCGATCGCATCGTTGTAGCTCACCAGGAACCAGTTCAGGAGCATACTGGCTCAACCAGACAAACTGGATCTCATACTCAGAAACAAACATGTTTCTCTACTCTAAAGCCATAAACTCTCTTTTATTCTCATCTCGATAACTAGTCCCAAATACTTCTTTCGAAAGGCAACACAAAAGAATTCCCAAGTTACATCAGCAGGTGTCATACCCACGATCGTAGTTCTCTACCAACTATAAGCATCACCCTATAGCAACGACACGATGCAACCTAGCTTGCGAATGTCTGAACACTCTATAAGGCCAAGAATCCTTTTTGTACTAGCAAACCATTCCTCGGCTACTTCAGGAGCCAAACCTCTGAACTTAGTGTCACCCATGCTACGAAGATATTTCAAAGGTAACATGATATTAACAACTACAGGCGCTAGTATAGGTACATACACCCCAGCTATGGCCACCTAGAAAGCTCCTGTCATCGCTTGGACTAATGGTGTCATATCACCGAAAACTAGTCATTGTGGTGCCTGAGGTGCACCACCCTCAACTCTAACACCGACAAGAGGAATCAGTGGAGGAGGAGGTAACTCCTTATCTTGCTTATCTACTACACTCCCCATATGAGCTCTAGTCTCTCGTCTTGGTCCCATACGCAGAAATATGAGTCTAAAACATGATAATGCAATAAAACAAAATAATTCATCCAGCTTACAGCAAGAATCTAAGTCATTCTTGTTTAAAAGCAAGATCATTTAATTAGATGTTATTTGGTGTATGTTAGATTGAGCTAAAGTTTCATATATTGGACCTAAATTGAGCCGAGACAGGTCCCTGCATACCGATCCTTGAGGACCCATACAGGTACGGAAAAGACTTGTAGTGACCTCTTGGTCCAACATACGACAATTTGGCTCAATCTAACATACACCAAATAACATCTAATTATCATATAACCACACAAACATCAATTCCTCAAACATAGTAGCATGGTCAATGATCATACTCAATATCTCAAAACCTAACATCACCCTATAGGCATGGTTTCTACCCAAGCATGCATATTGTTTCCCAACCCCTCAAAATCAAGCATTATGCATCATACAAGTCCAAAATATCAAATCAAACTTATACAATTAGGGAGTATCCCAAAATATAACTCCCATAATAGAACTTGGTCACATTGCCTCTTATTACTACTTAGTACTTATAAAACTATACTTTGAAAAGTCTCAACTCTTGGATCCTCCTTTGCTCACTTACTGCCCGAAAAGGTCTAATTCTCTGTATTGATGAGAAATGAGAGTGTAAGCTATAAGCTTAGTGAGGGAATCTCAAAAAAACTCATCAATGCAATTAAAATCATCTTAATTCAACCCAAGTGTGAATGTCTCTTGGAAAAATCATCTCATGCTTCTCGAATCATCTCAAATATGCACATTTAAATTATTTTCGACAAATGTATCATGTATTCTATCTCAACCTCAATTTAAGCTTCACATCTCAACATCTCTATAACAAAATTAAAGAGCATCACATGTATAAATCAAATTATACAAACATAATCCATTTCTCATGATACATTATCTTATATATTGGCTTTTAAGTGACTCAAAACCAGCATCATTTCATTTTATAAAGCACATAGAATACACTGATTTCCTAAGTGGTTCCCTCGACCACTTCACATACATCCTCGAACCAGAGAAACAGAACATTTACCCACCTCAACGGTTAAAACCGGAGCTATAGCACACTTACCCACCTTAACAGTTTTGATGTATTAATCCACCAGCGAGGGCAACGAAACATTTACCTACCTCGACCGCTGTGGTTCTCACGGTGGAGACAACATAACATTTTCCCACCTCGAAACACATGAGGCAACTTATTAGAGTGCACTTTAAACCCTATGGCTAGCCAACTATACCTGATAACATTTTAAATTCAGCCACTTTCCAATATATTCAATAAAACAACATTACCTCACTGTTTTACATATGCTTCAAATCAATCCAATTTCAAATACATTAAAACATGCATTTTAGTATTCTCAAAAATAATTTCATCAACCATGTTTCATCATTTTTAAAACATGTATAATATAGTGAGTAATCAAAACCATAAACATGTGCATGAGATTTTATCTTGCAAAAACCAAAATCGAGAGAGAGCTCAACCAATACTTACTTCTGAGCTTAGATAATTGTTTCAAATTTATTCTAAACTCCCACAACTTCTTTCAAATCTTTTTTATAGCAGTAAAACACATTTCCACTCACCAACAACTCAATGCTAGCTTGCCGTTGCGAGAATCAAGCTTTCGAAGCTTCCACGCCTTCTCCAAAAGCCAAAGGATTCAACTCCCCTACTTTCCCCTATCAAAAATAGAGTATTAAAATGCATCCCTGCATCTCTAATCTCCAGAAACCAACAAACACAACTTAGCCTCACAAGAACCCATCAAACTCCCTTATAAAACAACCGAAAACATCACCAAACCTTTTCTAAACAAAGTGCAGCCAAAACCTGTTGATTCTAACCTTTTAACAACATCAATTAACATCCAAAAACATCTTAATTATGTCCTTATACCTTCATCACTACTACAACATCAAGATCACACCAAAATCCAACTATAAACAACCTAGAAAACTAGCAATTCACATAGTTTTAGGATTTCATTGATTAATCATGTCTTTCAACATTAAAATACAACTTATTATAGACCTAAACTCATTAGAATCAATCCATAACAGATCTAAAATAGTGTGTAACAAATTTTCCACATAAAACTCAATTTAATCATCAAATCCATGTTTAAACCATAATTTCATAACATAAATCAATAACAAAGGATCAAGAACTTGGGAATTTCCACTAAGAACCATTAATTAGAGGAGAGAAACAAAAATCACCTCTAATTGTTGATTTCACCCTTAATGGGCAAAGATTTGTTGAAATCTAAGTAGATTTTGCAATATGAATTAAAGAAGTCACTTAAGAAACAAAAAGGAAATCTATAAGAATTGATTCCTGAGAATTTTAAAATGCAAATCTTAGCTGGGCTGCTGGGAAAGATGAGAGAAAAAGTTGGAAGAAAAGTAGTTACGTAAGAAAGTGATTTTGTAGAAACTAAAATCCTTTTACTAAATTTATTTTCTTTTAATATTAAAACCCATTTAAATAACTTTAAAAATAACCTAAATTAAGGGAAAATTTTGATGAAAAAGGTTGGTCAAATAGCTCCTTAAAGATTCTAAGTTTTGACCCTTTTACGATTTAGTCACCAAAACAGTTTTGCAAACTTTTCATTTTAGTCACTAGACCAAAATGTCCTAAAATCATATTTAATTACTGCAAATTGAATTTACCAAAATACTTAAAATATTAATTAAGTATTTTCTAGCATTTTCCATATTTTATTTTAGCCAAAAATAGTTTATTAGATTTTATTTTTCAGAACTACTCGAATTGCCTAAACTAATTCTTTCGAATCATCTATCCGATCTGGTTAACATATAGGCCCAATTTTATGGCGTTGCAAGCATTATTTTGTAACTAAAATTTTGATATGGTTTTAGATTAAACATCTAGTATTATATTTGATGGTATATAATTATTATCCGTTTTGAGACTTTAATTTGTAAATATTTTTATTGGAAGTTTTGGGTATGAGTTGTGACCTCCCAGGATTAGGTGTAACACATAGACGGGTCTAGGGGGATACAATAAGCACTAATTTTATCATACTTCCATGTTTAGATCCCGAATCACCATGCACTAGAAGTCCTATTGATGGCCCGAAACTCTTGACAGGAAATGCAGTGGTTGCAAAAGTTTGAAGTTGTTATTCTCATTACAAAATTCTTCAATCGTTTGCCAAAATTTGGAGTCTGAAGCTATTCTTCTCATACGAAATTCTTCATCCTCCAAGGTCCAAAGCTGTTCTTCTCATTACGAAATTCTTCATCCTCTGAGGTCTGAAGTTGTTCTTCTCGTTACGAAATTCTTTATTCCTCTACCAAAGTTTGCCAAAGTTTGAAGCTGTTCTTCTTATTTCAAATTTCTTCGTTCTCTGAAAAGGTTGAAGTCTGAATTGTTCTTTTTATTATGATATCATTATTCTTCTTGAAAGGCTGATGGATTCTTCTTATTATGAATTATTTGCTTCTTCTTCTTCTAGAGAAAACGAACAATTTCTTCTCATTATGAACTTCTCATCTTCTCGAAAAAATAGTTTATTATAATCTATTTCATCTTTGCTGTATGAGTTCTTCTTATTAGGATCTCTTCATTCTTCATCAGGCGAGTTCTTCTCATTAGGAACTCTTGATTCTTCGCAGAGATCTACCTCTCCAAACAGGAAGTTACAAACCGAAATCTCTTATAATCTTTGAACATATGTCAAAATAGGTAGAATGATTTGATGTATGTGTTAGCATCCTCCTATCTTAGGGATGTCTAACTACATATGATGCATGAATGGTGTCATTTTTAGAACTATTGGGAATAAACCCTTGCTTTTTGGTCACTCAACCTTGATCTCTTTTGGCTTTCTATCTTTGCTAAATCTCCACCCTATTGTCTTGTCTTGTCTTGGAAGGAGACTACTGATTTTCACACTTCTCGTAGTGTTTGCCTTTGTAACATTGCCCCTCACTCAACTTATGGGTTCAACCATTATCTCGTATTTAACCCATCGCAATAGGTTTTTTCTTCTATCTCAACATTAGGGTGAGATCATGCTCCCAAGTCCCTAAACTTTTCTCTTAAGTTTATTCCTCATCTTTCTGAGCCAATTGATGCATTACGGCTGAAACTCTCTTTAATTCTTTGAACTGTCTAGCATATGAAATCTTGCTATTTCTCTCACCATAATCACTGGCGGGTATTCCTTCAATTTAGGTTGATCATCTACATCCATGACCTTGCATTTCAATCTTCAGCCTTGAAGTAATGCCAAGAAATCATTTTTTTATAAAAATATTTTTTGTTGATCGACATTTCAATGGAGGATGCTTTTTGGATTAATATATAAGATCTAGCAAACCAAAATCAAATATAACAAAAGGAAACAAAATAGGATGCCCAAGATATCAAGCGCAAGAGTGTCTCGAATTTAACCCTCCGTTGATCATTTTAAACATAGCTTGTGTCTATAAAGACACTAAAAGTTGTGGTGATGTTTAGGAGTTGTGAAATTCTTCCCAGATCACTCTGTTCATCCTCATGATTATCGTATTTCTTGATCAGTTCGAAAACTACACCTTCTAGTTCTCATTATTTTTCTCCATTCATAAATATGTTCAAGTTTCCCGAACTTGTTTAACTAGTGGAGCACAAAAATATCATTTTAAGAATAAAATTCTAAGTGCATGTGTGTGCTTTTGATTGTAACTAGTCATTATTATATTATTATTATACACATGTCTTCAAAGATACATCTCTGACGCTAGGGTTTGGACAAGTGGAACATAGCTCCTTATTAGATTTGTCACCTCCCCACAAGTCCACCAGAGTGCTCCGAGACTTATTCAATTTTTCATTCATTCATTCATCATTTTTTCATTTTTCATTCATTTTTTCATCCATTTTTTAGATTTTATATATTCATTTATATTTTGGGCGCTAGTTACAAACCAAGTGTTATTATTAGGGCATAGAAGACTACGCTTAGAACTTTAATTTCAAGCAACTCCACTTAGTTAAACTTGCCTACTTCACTTCACTTTTATGAATTTTAGGAGATTTTTTCATCATCGATCATCATCAAAAGAGTAGTAGTCTTGCTTTTTGTGCTTACCGACCAGAGTAGGCTGAGTAAGAAATCACAATTTATCGTTATCACAACATTTGATTGATCTTTATATAAGAATCAATGTCACACCATGCACGTGATATCCGAGAATCTATAGGGGTAAGAAAGGATATACATATATACATATTGTAACGACTCGAATTTTGGAACCCGAGTAGGCCTTGCTTGTTGGATCGAGATGTTGGGCCAGAAGGGGGCTCTTCTAGTGGGCTTTCTTGTGTTTTTGGGCTTGGGTGTTGGGTTTGTGATTGAAGAAAGTAGAGGGTTGATGGGCAATAGGGTAATTAGTCCCCCAAGGAAGGCAAAGGCTGAAGCCTTTTTAATTTACTTGCAAAAAGGAAAAAGAATAAAGTCACCCTTGTCCCCTATCACTTTCCCATATTCTTCTTCATCAAACACCCACCCCAACTCAAAGAAAAAGTTGGAAACTTTGTTTTTGATGTGTGGAATCCCGGAATTGTTGTCAAGGGAAGGTTAATCAGCAATCAAAGATCTATCTCCCAAGGTAGATATCTCTAGAGCTTGTGGATTTTGAGTTTGAAGCTTGAACCAAGAAAAAGAGGTGGAAAAAGCTTGGTGGATGCTTCATTTCGGATTTGCTTGCTTAAGGTCAGTACATTTCTGACTCCTACACTTCATGAGGATCCTAAGATGATTACTTTGCTTGGTGTATGGTTGTGGTTTGCTAAGGTTGGGTTTTAGAAGCTTTAAATCCCTTTAATGGTAAATCAAAGATTGGATGTTGATAATGTGTAAAATTGGTAGGAATCCAACTATTAACTTCCCCATAACGTGTAGGCTTAATTTGAGATTTAACTATTGAGTATAGAGGAAATTCAGAGAAATCCGAACTCCAAAAATTGAGTTCTGGCATGCGTATCAGTATAAGCTAGGTCAGTATCAGAACACTCTCTTAGAAGTGAGCTCTTCCAAGCATTTTTATAAAGGGGTATCAGTACGGGTTAGGAGCATACCGATACCACTATTCTATTACCAAATTTTAGTAGCAAAATAGCATATCGGTACGACAATGGGCATTTCGGTACGAGTAGGGTTTCAGTACGCAAGGTATGCATACCGGTACATGGTTTCGATACGCGAGGAGGGCGTATCGATACGAGGCCGTGATTATATCTTTTGAATCTAAAGTGGGTATCAATACTCAAAGAGAAGTATCGATAACTAGAGGGGCATATTGATACCCATATAGGTGTATCGATATGCGCTGGGCAATCAGCCCAAGGAATTAGACTTTGAGTTTGAGGGTTCTATAATTCAAGTTAAAGGGCCCAATGGGTCTCTAAAGGTGTAAAATGAGTTGTAAAACTGAGAAATTAAGATTATACCCCATATGCAAAATAAATGGCTAATGACTTGGTAATCTTTGGGTGAATTGATTGTATTAGTAACCCATAGGGATCATTGGTGGATCAATCGATGCTGTATGGCTTGTAGGGTCCTTGTTGGGTGCTGAAGGGACACCTGTATAGTCTAGTTGCTTTAAATAATGAGATAATCTAATGAGAATGTCGTGAATGAACTTGAAAGACATGAATTAATAATTGTAACAAATTGAACTATACCTTGGGGCATTTGTAATGGTTCGGCTTGATGCTTATTATTTCTTAGTGAGATGTATGGATGCTCGGGGGAATATGTATCTTGTGTGTTATGGTAAGGAATTCGAATGTCCTAGAGTCAGTGCAAGGGTACTTATATAAGGGGATGTGTACTTTGGGCCGTGTGGTCGAGTACATCTAACGTATCCACGGGCTATGTGATCTGGGTGATGTTAGAAACCTATCCGTGGCTATAGTGAACCAGATAAGGAAACATAACTCAGTGGGTTGTTTGAGCTCGAGTAACTCGATAAGCTATCTGAACTTGAGTAACCTGATTTGGCCAAGTGACCTCAGGTAAAGACTGCTTGTGGCTATTGTTATCCAAGTATGTCTGGGATGTATCTGTGGCTATGGTGATCCAAATATGGTCCAACTAACCCGAAGGCTATGTGATCACAGGTAACCCGACGGCTGTGCGAGCATGGGTAATGTAGGGCTTTGTTGGCCATTGTGTTGGTCATGTATGGTTATTTATGCTTGTTGTATAGATAATAGTTGAAGGCTATATTACCATAGGGTTGTGTGATCAGGGTACAATATGCTTTAACTCGGTGGGCTGTGTGAGCTTGAGTAACTTGATAAGTTGTGTGACCTCGAGTATGGTAAAGCCTGGTGATGGCATATGAGATTTCTTTTAATTAATGATGCCTTGAGACAAATATTGTGAACTCTAGCTAAGGTAGGCTAGAAGGTGATCTTTGTTATATGTGAAGCTTTATCTGTGCACTCTTAGTTATATCATCATGCATGCTTGCTTTATGATATTCATGAATTGCGGTAGAGTAGAAATGTACCAATGTGCTTCGTTAGCTTAGCGTGCAGAATTTTGGTTTTTTTGTGCGTAGGTTGACAATTTATCTTTTGGAGGAGCACATCATAGAGGACTTCCCAGCATCGAGATAGTTTTAGAGTACAGTACTTGATATTTTAGTTTGGACTAAAATGTATTCACAGGAACTTACCACAATCGAGTCTGTAACTTTATTCGAATTATTATTTTGTTATACGGTGTATTTTAAATTGGATCTCTTATTTTGTAAACTCATTTTAAATGTTATTTATCTACGTGGATTTATAGAAATAGATGTTTTTGAGAAATGCCAAAGTTGTGATTTTAAATGGAAAATTTGATGGGTCAGTTTTTAGGAGACCCAAATGTAGCACTTCAGATTCATATCGGGATCGGGGTGTTACACATATTCTTGATTCAAAAAGATGCATCCTTTTATTGAAACGATAATTTGCAAACAACATAGGCCCTTACAAAAAGATCTTTGCTACTTTTAGGCAAATAATAGCAAAGTTGATTCAACACATTACTTCAAAAGAAAAGTTAAAATGCAAGGAAATGTAAACAAACCAATTCTAAACATGAACATAGATGCATTAAAAATCTCAACCATCATGAAATTGGTCACTCATCACAACTCCTCATCCTTCCTCGAAGAATTCAATCTCCTTATTATCCATTAATTCTTGAACCAACTTCTTAAACTCTGAACATCACTGGATCTCATGTCCCTCATTCTGATGGTACTCACAATATGCCCCATGGCCGTCATGCATACTCTATATGTCGTGCTTGATCAAACCCGCCATACATAGCTGTTTGAACACCCAACATAGAGGGGACTTGATTTTTGACACCTCCACCTTTGTTCTTTCTGTATCCACCTTTTCAAGGGCATTCACGCTCCGACCTCCATGATTTGGAAGTAGGTTAGCCGCCACGTTAGGTCCTTCGTACTCCATGATCCTATTGTTGATCAAGTTTTGCACGGCTTTCTTGAATACTATGCAATTCTCTATTGTGTGCCCCGGTACTCCAGCAAGGTACTCACAGTGTGCCTTCTTATCATACTATGCAAGATAAGGTGGTTATAAGGGAGTAACATAGTATGGTCAAACCTTGTGTAGTTGCGAGTACAACTCTTTGTATGAAATCGACAGAGGGGTGAAATACATCTTCTTGTTCTCCTTCTTGGGGGCCCTAGCCTCTCTTCTATTCAAGCTTTGTAGATTCCCAGCTACGGCTTGAGGTGGTGAGATTGTGAGGTTCTTAGGGGCCTCTTATCGTTAAACTTCAAATTCAAACACTTAACAACATATTTAAACACTCCAAGAATACATTCAATCTTAACACATTAATTTCTAATCACTTTCCCTATCATTCCCAACTTTCCCTTAATATACCATTTGGTCCTCAACACTTTACAAACTTCTTAAAATGGTCCAATTTAATCTTCTAAAATTAATTTTCAGCATAATACATCAACTTTCCAACATTTGCATCTTAATCCCTCAATTTATCAAGGTATGTGAAAAGGCCCTTAGAACTTAACAAAGTTCCAAATTATTCCCAACAACATTTTAAGCCTTGTAAAATCATTCTCACATGATTTTTAGCCTTAGGGAAATTTTCCATAATTTTCCCTAATATTCTTCCAATATGCCGAATATAAAAGGTCACTACATCCAATTTTCCAACTTGATTTAATCATGAATTCAACTTCTAAACCTCATTTCCAAGCTTCTATAATCATTCCCATGTCAAAATCAATCCAAATTCAACTTCCTATCAAAACCCTAACTTCAAACAAATTAGGATTTAACTACTTTCAAGTAGTTTCAATCATAATATAAGCTTGGATATGATTCTACAACAATAACTTCATCAAAAACCAACCTTAACTCATCATATTTAAACATCCCCTTCATCCATCAAAATCATAAAACTAGGGTTTCAAGCAAGGAAATCATGAATAAATGGTACCAAAATATAGAGAATTTCATGGAGATCAACTTCATATTTCATGCTTGCATCCAAAATCTGACCAAATAAACTTGAAAATCAAAAATGAAAATTTTCTCTTACCTTGGTGAAGGGTTTCGAACAAGGGAGAAAAAGATGGAAAAATTCTTGAATTTTCTATTCTTTTATTTTAGTCCATTTGTCATCTTAATAAACAAATAAATTAAAAATTCATTTTATGACAAAATGATCATTTTCCCTTGTAATTAAATGTCCCACATCTTACCACATGTCTACCTACTCATCCAAGGGTAAAAAATAAACCAATTAGTCAGTGATTACCAACTTTGCCCTTGGAATTTGTCAAAATTACCGTTTTGCCATTGTTCATCAATGGCTCATATTTAACATGGAAAACCTACTTTAATCCAATGGTCCGTGTTAAATCCTACCATTTTAAGACATGTAAATGACATTTTTAACCTTGCCTTATCATATTTTAAAATATCTTGAATATTTGATTCGATCCGATTATCCGAATATTTTTCTAAACTTTAGCGCTTTATAGCCAAAAATACAAACTCCGTACGAAAAATTTGAGTAACACAAAAACGTCATTCTTGGGGGTGAACTATTCATTTACGGGACTAAGATACATAACTTTTGAAAATTACAATTTAGTCCCTAAACTTTTCCAAAGTTTATACTTTGACCACCAAACTTTCAAATTTTTCATTTTGGTCACCAACCAAAAATTTGGGATATTACAATCCTATAATAGGGTTACAATGGCTTGGGGTTTCTCTATATATGCCACTGATATTACATGGAATTTGAAATTAAAAAACAAACGAGAAATGCTATTTGTTGATCTGAAAACTTTTGTTTGGGTTCATCTGACATTCTGTCGTTGTCTCCTGATGCCTCTTATGTGTTTGTATTCACATGCATTTTTGCAATTATTGGCTTGTTAGGGATATAGAACTGACATTCTTGCCATTTTTTATTGTATGTGGTGATATGGCTGCTGGAGAGGACAAGGGGACCAGAGAGAGAATGGCTCCATCTTAAACGTCAGGCGGATAGACGAGTGAGGCAGTAGAAAGGACGGACGGTGAATCGCACGTGCGGTGGATGCAATCTTGGCCGTTGATAGAGATAAAATAGACTGGCCAGGATGATTTGGAAATGAACGGGCCTGATCTGCTGCCTTACGACCACGTGGCACACATCCAACAGCTAGAAGGATATGGAAGAGGGCATGTTTCCCACACGGTAGCTGAGGAGGCTTTGTAACCCCCTCAAACTAATACGGGTAATTCGATCTAATTTGAGGTGTCACATTTGGGTCACAGAGGCGACCCACAGTAAAAACCTAAGAAATTTCTTTTCTTTTACTACATTTAAGAAAAATAGTAGAATAGAATTTTATTTACAAATCCATTTAAAAAACATTTAAACCTGAAAACAAAAAATCAGAAAAATTCAGAGACATAAATCATATACATGCCCATTGAACACTTTGGTCCGACATACGAGCAATGCCGGGGAACTCAATAATACATGCATAGGAAAATTTATATTAATTTTATACTTGAGAGAAAACAATTGTTCTTGATTTAATCTCTCGATTATCAGACATAAGGTTTATAACCAGGATAATCAGAAGAGAGTTAGGTTTCAAAATTTGAGACGGGGAGTTTAATGTGTTTTCCATTAAGTGTAGATCGAAAGCATACAAAAACTTTCAGCCTTCGATAAAGGCTTAACCCGGGCCAATTAGGTATAGGTTTCAAAACTTAGGGAATGTCTTATGTACAAAAACAGAAGGAATTAACCTTATCGAAACGTTGAAACCTGATATAGAAGGAATTACCCCTACCAAAGCGTCGGAACCTAATATAGAAAGAATTACCCCCATTGAAGCGTTAGAACCTGATACAAAAGGAATTACCCCCACCAAAGCATCGGAACCTGATGAAGGAATTACCCTTGCCAAAGCGTCAGAACCTGATACAAAAGGAATTACCAGCCTGGTTAGGGCTGAACCTGCAGACACTTCCATCATATCCAAGAGTATACCTAGAGGAAATCATTTTTTTATCAATAAACAGCAATATCAAAAATTAAGGATCATAGATCATAGATCAAAAATCAAATATTTATATTTATCAATAAAATATGAATCAGAATTATATATATATACATATATATGTTTAGTGTAACGGGATCCAGAGAACACACTTTTCGACCAAGCACAAGGGTATACTTTCAGACAGATAGACGCCATGCTTTAGATCAGATAGACAAACTTAATTCATTTTTTAGATGTACTCAATAGCTACAGAAAGGGAATACATATATTTTTCAATATCAAATTCACTTTCGAATCAAATTTCTTATATTATGATTTTGTTAACTGAGGTTTTAACATGTATTCAAGGATAACCAACTTATCAGTTGATATACAAATCTCAGAATTATACATGTTATGTATTTCTTAATCATATCACAAGGGTCTTTATCAGTATCCTTATACTATATTCTGCTTCATTTAATTATTCTTGCATTAACCATTAACCAACATATTCTTGAAAGCTTTATAAATAAATTCCAAGCTTTTTGGAGTTTTCATGGATCTTTAATCAATACTATGTTTAATCGATTAATTAATGACTGACATTTTAGTATTTTATATTCTTTTTTCCTTCCACAAAAATTTGTTTATTTTAGAACTTGAGGGTATATCTATCATTTTGATTAATTCAGTAATCTGATGCCCGGGGATATTTCAGTCCATTCAACCCTTACAATTATTCTATACAATTCAGTCTTTTCTGTCACATCGATCAATTCAGATAGATACAGAACTTTCGATGATTTTCTTTAGAGTCTTATTCATGATTTAGGAGAGTCTACAAGTTTTACGTTCCCAGATGTTTGAACCTTAATACCAGAAATTTTCCAAGTGAGTCAGGAGTTTCAGATAAATCAGTTGTATTATTAAGTCAAAAATTAAGTTCTAATTTTCGTTATCAGTGGTATTTTTGCCATTAATTTAAGTTAAATCCGAATATTCAAAAAATTTCCCCTTTTCTAATCATAATTCAATCTGAAGGTTGTTAGTCATACTAATTTACCTCAAAAACTTGAACACGTAGCAAATCCTTTTCAATCAAGTCATTAGACTTACTATTCTATTGCTCTTAAATTTAATAGTTTTATCCGATTTTTACCATTCTTTTGTTTCGATGTCAAATTGTCAAAAACATTTATAGGGGTTTTCAAAAATTTTGATTTTTAATCAATACACTTAACATTCATTGTCCGATATACCGATTTGGTTTAACTAAGGCTGGTTCATGCCGGTTCAAACTGGTTCAGACTGACCGATCACCAAAATTGTCAGTGAAATGTCGCTGGTTACCCTTAATGCACATTTTTCTGCAAGAAAAAGAGAGATCTTCAATCCCATTTTCAAAACAGCCTAGAAAAGCATTTAAATAAACCGAAATACTTACCAGAACTTACCCAAAATGCAATGAATGGTCAAAATAGGGTGTAGCTTCGACGAGGGCTCAAACGGTGATCGAACGGAGGACGACGACCAAGGTTTTGTTCACCTTGGCACCGAGAGTTCGATGGTGGCAGCTATGAGACAAAAGAGCAACGGTGGTGGCCAGAAAGTAACAAAAACAAAGATGATATTCGTTACCTTTGAACCGTTGCCTACGATGAACGGCTATGTCATTGTACGAGTGGCTGCCATGGCTGAGGCCAGGGTGTGAGCACGCTTCTGACGATAGTGGCGGTGAATGCCACAATTGGGCAGTGGCAAAGATCGGTGGCCGGACAATTTTGGGGAAGGTGAAAGGGTTAGTGGAAAAAATTATAGATCTTTCTATGTTATTTTCACAAAATGGGGAAAGGAATAAAATGGGGCAGCTGATAATTCTTTGATATTATTTTCAGTTCAGACCACTTAAACAAGGTTTAAAACTAAGTTGGGAAAAATTTATCCAACAAAAGCCTTAGCCCTAATGGTTAGGACTTCTGTCTACAATGCCTTAGAGGGAGGGTTCGACACTTGCATGCTACATTTCTCTTTTTTTGCATACTTTTATATAGCCATATTTTCATGGGTGTTGCAACTCTCCCACTAAAAGAAATTTCTTCCTCGAAATTTACCTGAGTCAGAGAAAAGCAAAAATTGCCATTCCATTCATTCACCTTCTAAACTTATCCATTATAGTATACTTATTTCTTGAGTCTCACAAACTGACACGGGTCAATATGGCAGTGTCCTCAGTCATCCAGACTAACTTTGGGCCCAAAGTCATCCCATCATACATCTCAAACTAGCTGGCCAAAATAACGATATTTGTAATCATACAGAATCTCATACGGTGTCATAAATACTTGTCTCATAGTTATTATCATAAGTAGACTCAATCGGGGATAGAAAACCTTTCCAACTACCACAGAAGTCAGTCATACATCCCTGAAGTATATCTTCTAAAATCTGTATTACACTTTTGGTTTAACCATCAGCTTATGGATGAAAAACTGCCACTACCGTTTAGATAAGTACTCAAAGCCTCTAATTGGGTATTTCAGAATCGGGATGTAAATACCATATTTCAGTCAGAAATGATTTTAAGCATTGCACCATTTCATATTTTCAAAGAATATACATTTCTTATGTTTGATCGATATAACCAAGGTTTTGAACAGATCTCACTTACCTTCAGCGTAACATTCACGCAACTGCTTCTTTCGCGTATAACAGAGTCACCATAGAATTTACACTTTTACCACGTTCACAGACACCTCTTTTTTAAATTCATAACATTTGTATCAAATTTTCATCAGAATATTCTCAAACATAATCATTATCACTGAATAGCCTTACATGTAATCTTATATCAGTTACCTCATATAATCAAACATTTATTCTCAATCTGATTCAGATCTTCAATCTCATATGCATTAACCATCTCAGGTTCATTTTCCAGATTCAAATTCATCAAGCAAATTCGAATTACAGATGAATACTAGAAGCATTCCTTGCCAGTGCAGATCGAGTTATTATGGACAGAATGGTTAGAACACTTATTACAGGAAAGAGATTTGACATCATAATTTTGGCTCAGAGGAGTACGGTTATGATCTAGGGGCATGCACAGGCCAAACACCCTAAGACAATCGATCAGCTAATCAACCCAGAAAGACACAACTCTAAGCTCTGATACCATTAAATGTAACCCCCTCAGACCGATACGGGTAATTAGATCCAATCTGAGGTGTCACATTTCAGATACAGCAGCGACCCACGGTAAAAACCCAAGAAATTTCTTTTCTTTTACTACATTTAAGAAAAATAGTAGAATATAATTTTTTTGCAAAGCCATTCATAAAAGCATTTAAACCTAAGAACATAAAATCAGAAATCGTATTACAGACTGACATAAAAGCATAGTTAATATACATGCCCATTGAACACACCGGTACCGTACTCTACGATCAATGCCGAGGAACTCCCATAACTGATGTCGGGTATTGAAACATAATCAAGCTCTTATTTCCTGCCATGGTAAAAATAATGTGAGCTTGAAAAAGCTCGGTAATACAAAACTACCAACATATGCTATAAGCACGACTGGTATAAGGCTATACATAAACTGACTTGATGAGCTTAGTATTGACATGCTTCATATATGATAGGAAAATTTAAATTAACGTTATACTTGAGAGTAATAGAGCTATTCTTGATTTAATTTCCCGATTATCAGAATGAGGCCTATAACTAGGATAATCAGAAGAGAGCTAGGTTTGAAAATTTGAGACATGGTGTTTAGTGTGTGTTATATTAAGTGCAGATAGAAAGCATACAGAAAGTTTCAGCCTTCGATAAAGACTTAAATCAGGCCAGTAGGACGTATGTGTCGTAACTTAGGGAATGTCTTATGTACAAAAGTAGAAGGAATTACCCTCATCGAAACGTTGAAACCTAATATAGAAGGAATTACCCCCGCCAAAGCGTCAGAACCTAATATAGAAAGAATTACCCCCACTGAAGCGTTAGAACCTGATACAAAAGGAATTACCCCCACCAAAGCATCAGAACCTGATACAGAAGGAATTACCCCCGCCGAAGCGTTAGAACCTGATACAAAAAAAATTACCAGCCTGGTTAAGGCTGAACCTACAGACATTTCAATCATATCTACAAGATACCCAGAGGAAAATTAGTTTTTAATTAGTAAATAGTAATATCAAAAATTAAGGATCAGAGATCAAAAATTTATATTTATTAGTAAAATAAGAATCAAACTTATATATATGTTCATTGTAACGAGATCTAGAAAACACACTTTCCAACCAGACGTTAGAGTATACTTTCAGACAGATAGACGTCATGCTTCAGATTAGATAGACAATCTTAATTCATTTTTTCAGATGTACTTGATAGCTACAGAAAGGGAATACACATATTTGTCAATATCAAATTCACTTTCGAATCGAATTTCTTATAATATGATTTTTGTTAACTGAGGTTTTAACATGTATTCAAGAATTACCAACTTATCGGTTAATTTACAAATCTCAAAATTTATACGTGTCATGTATTTCTTAATCATAACACAAGGGTCTTTATCAGTATCCTTATACTATATTCTACTTCATTTAATTATTCCTGCATTAACCATTAACCAACATGTTCCTTAGAGCTTTATCAATAAATTCTAGGCTTTTTGGAGCTTTTGTTGATCTTTAATCAATAGTATGTTTAATCGATTAATTAATTACTAATGTTTCAGTATTTTATATTTTTTGTCCTTCCACAAAAATTCATATGTTTTAGAACTTGAGGGTACATGTGTCATTTTGATTAGTTTAGTAATCTGGTACCCGAGGATATTTCAGTCCATACAACCCTTACAATTATTCTATACAATTCAGTCTTTTCCGTTACATCGATCAATTCAGATAGATACAGAACTTTCAATGATTATCTTCAGAGTCTTATTCATGATGCAGGAGAGTCTACAAGTTTTACGTTCCCAGATGTTTGAAACTTAATACCAGAAATTTTCCAGGTAGGTCAGGAGTTTCAGATGAATCGGTTGTATTATTAAGTCAGGAATTAAGTTCTAGGTCATTTCCGTTATCATGGGTATTTTTGTCATTTACACCTTAATGGTATTTTTCCATTAAATTAAATCCAAATATTCAGAAATTATCCTTTTTATTAATCATAATTCAATCTGAAGGTTGATAGTCTTACTAACTATTTACCGAACATCAAAAATCCTTCTAAGTCGTTAGACTTCTTATTCAAGTATTTCAAGTCTTATTCGGTTTACCATTATTTTGTTTCGAAGTTAAATTGACTTTAGCAGGTTAATCGGTACATGCATTCATTGTCTTATGCTATAACCAAATACCAATATGTTACATAAAGCATGCCAGAGGTAGAAATGTTTTACCTTCATTTTGAGCTACATCGGGCGACCCATGATGCTTTGGTCCATCGTACATGAACTCTAATGCGACACTCCTCATAAAACTCAGACACGTAGAACTGCAGATACCTTTAATCAATCAAAATCCATAATCAACCCTTAATCCAATCCCAATGCTCTTAAATTTAATAATTTACACATGTGCACGCTCGGGTTCAAAGTTAGATTCGGAGGCTTTTAGGTTAGAATTTCATAAATTAGACCTCAAACACAGACTCAGGACGTCGAAAAACATAAAATATGGGGTTTTAAAAATTTTGACTTTTCGAGTCAAAGTTAATGTTGACGTCGGTAGTTAAAGTCAATGTTGACATCATGATAATGTCAATAGTCATCAGTCAATAGTCAGAGTTAATAGTCAAAGTCAATCGAGTTGACTTGAATGGTTTGACTTGGACGGGTTGACTCAAACGAGTTGTTTTGGGTCAGACTTAGTTCGATTTCAGGTCAGACGGGTTGTGGGTTGGGTATGATATGGGTTTGGGCTTAGACCGGTTCGGTTTAACTAAGGCTGGTTCATGCTAGTTCAGACCGATTCAGATCCACTTACCCCAAAATTGTTCCTCACCGGCCGATCACCGAAATTGTCATTGGAATGTCGCTGGTGACCCTTAAAGCATATTTTTCTGCCAGAAAAAGAGAGATCCTCAATCCAATTTTCAAAACAACCCAGAAAAGCATTCAAATAAACCGAAATACTTACTAGAACTTACCCAAAATGCAACAAATAGTTGGAAAAGGGCATAGCTCCGAAGAGGGCTCAAACGGTGATCGAAATGATGACAACGACCAAGGTTTTAAATCACTTTAACTCAAACGGTGAGACCTGTAATGACATCTAGGTCCAACATATGACACTTTAGCTCGTTCTAAATCACTTTAACTCTAAGCTAAGCATCATATAGCATCAAAAACATACTTGAGAATCAACAAAACAACCGTATAAACCAACCTAGCTTATCTAGCATACTCATACACCGAATCTAGAGGCATACTTCCTAGTCTACATTCAAAGCATTAAACCAATCACAATTCAACCACTTTAAAACTTATTACAAGACTAGAACAACAATCAAAGCTTGCAACAACAGGGAGTTCATCAAAACCTCTCCCAAAAACCCCAAGCAACACATTACCATTATTACTACTTATCAACGTTCCAAACCGTACTTTGAAAATCAAGTCTTGGGAATTCCTTTCCTTGCTGCCTCAAACCTTAATTCTCTACATTGATGGAAAAGAGAGCCTAAGCACACTAGGCTTAGTGAGGGATGCTCAAACAACAACCATCATCAATGCAAGATAAACCATTTACATATCATTGAAAACCATTTTTCAAAACTCTATGGAAATATCATCATAACACCATGCCTTATCAAAATCATGCACTTAACATTACCAAAACAGCATATTAAGCCATATGCAACATGTATCATGGATTCTACAGCAAAGTCCCATTTGCTACCCTTAATTTAAGCTTTCCCATGCATAATACCAATGCAAGGCTTAAAGATTAAAACATGTTTAAACCACATTAAACAACGTAATCCATCTCATTATACATAAACAATTATATTGGCTTACAAGTGATCATTTACCAAGTTTCACTTTACAAAACCATAACATCGGATACACAGGTTCAACACTTAACAAACAATCTACCGGTAACACAAGGCTCACACAGGGGAGTATTCGGTACACATAAACCCCTCCATCGTTGTGACACTCGTGGTGGAGTATTCGGTACATGTAAACCCCTCAACACCACTCATCAGCACAATGTTTAATCCACTAACGAGAGTCTTCGGTACCCATAAACCCCTCAACTGTTAGGGTGTTTGGATGGAGTATTCGGTACACCGTATAAACCCCTCAACATCAAGGTGCCTTTTTATAGTGCACTATCAATTCTATGGCCGGCCAACTATAATCGATTTCGTTTTCATACCTTTTCATGTCATCACTTGCCAATATAATTCATTTTAACATCAACAACTCATTGTTTTCATATGCATCATCAAAATCATTTAACCAATGCAATAAACCTTGCATTAACCAATGTTCATGAACATTAACAAATCATGAATTGCTCCCAAATTTATTAACATCATTTTGCAACCAATTTCCAGCATTAAACCATGCTTAAAATATGCATATACAGTAAGTAATTAAACCATGTAAAAAAGTGCATCAAACTTTTAGCCCAACTGAGTTCGAGAGAGAATTCATCCTTTACTTACTTTCGAGCTTAGACCAACGTTTCAAGCTCAATCTAAACTCCTAAACACAACTTTCAAACCTTTGCAAAGTTGAAAACACGTTTCCACTCACCGACTTGCAAAGCCTCACTTACCGATGCGAAAATCGCGCCTTCAAAGCTTCCGAAACCAACGTTCATGCTTGAAGACCAACCTTCCCTGCTTTCATCCACACAAAACAGAGGTACATTGCATCAAAATGCAATCAACATCATAGAAACACTAAACCTCAACATCCTTTATCCAAATTCCCTCCACAACACCCAAAACCAACAACAAAACTCTTCCGAACTTAACCCAGCCACAATCTAATGTTTCAACACATCAATTAACATCAATCAACATCTAAAAACACAACTGTAACATCCTTATATCTCTAGCATTCAATTAACCACCACAACTCCTAAAAAACACACAACTAGCAACCTAGAAAATTTGAGATTCACATAGTTTCGAGATTCCAATGTTAAAACCATCTATTAACATTTTTCAACACCAAAATCATGATTAAAATCAATCAAGAACCCAGCAAAACAGAACCTATACGAAAATCACTTAATCATCAATTAACCCTTGATTTAATCAATTTCCACAATTAACTCATCAAAACTCATTAGAAAATATTAAACAAGGATCAAATACTTGGGAATTTCAATAAAGAACCATTCATTAGAGGAGAAGAACGAACCTTACCTCTAATGAGTGATTTCCCTCTCAATTGGATGTTTTAAATCTTGAAAACAAAGAAATTCAATGAGGTTTTGCAAAGCAAGATTGAAGAATCAATTAAGAAACAAGAATTTAAGAAATCAAGAGTGTTACCTCAAATTTTTGATGAAAAAGTGAGTGTTTGGCTGAAGAACTTTGAGAGAAAAGTTTAGGAGAAAAAGTTACGTAAATTTTTTATTTTAAGAAAATAACTACTTTTTGTTAATCCTCCTTTTAATTACCCAATTAAAGCTCTCTTAAAATATTCCTAAATGAGAGGAAAATCTGATAGTAAATTTTGGTAAAATAGCTCCTTAAAGATTCTAAGATTTGACCCTTTTTCAAAATAGTCATTAAAATAGTTTTCAATCTTTGCATTTTGGTCACTAGCCAAAATGTCCAATCTCCAAATTCCATTTTCCAAAATTGACTTTACCAAAAATATCCATTTATTAAATAAATACTTTTAGATATTTTCCCATATTTTTCTCGCACCAAAATCATTTATTTTGATTTTAAACTCGAAACTGACTCCAATCTCTAATCCTGGTCCACCAGACCGTCTAAACCACTAGGAAAACTCCTAGGCCCGAAATTGGGGCGTTAAAACTCTCTCCCTTAAGAAATTTCATCCTCAAAATTTACCTGATAGAAATAGATGCGAAAACTAAGCAACCATGTCTGACTTACTCTCCCACATGGCCTCTTCAACACCGCGATGTCACCGCAACACCTTAACAAGCTCTATCGTCTTGCCACAAAGAACTCTAATACTGGAGTCAAGAATCTCCACTGGTTCCTCATCATAAGACAAATTCGGTCGCAACTCAACATCCTCAACTGGTATAACATGCGACAAATCCGAGCGATACCTCTGCAACATGGACATATGAAACACATCATGAATCTTCTCCAGCTCATGAGGCAACCTCAACCGATAAGCTACAAGACCAATTCGTTCCTGAACCTCATACGGTCCAATTAATCTCGGGCTCAACTTTCCTTTATGCCCAAAACGCATCACCTTCTTCTATAGTAAAACTTTCAAAAAAACTCTTTTGCCCACATCATACTCAATCTCTTTACGCTTCAAATCCGCATAGGATTTCTGCCTATTCGAGGCCTCTTTTAAATGGTCACAAATCATCTTTACCTTCTCATCTGTGTCTTTCAACACATCAGGCATGGAAACATACTTTTCCCCAGCCTCAGCCCAACACAGGGGTGTACGAAACCTCCTACCATACAAGGCTTCATACTGTGCCATCTTTATACTTGCTTGATATCTATTATTGTATGCAAACTCAACCAAAGGAAATTGCATTTCCCAAGTTCCTTGGAACTCAATTATGCAACATCTTAACATATCCTCCAATATCTGAATCACACGTTCAGACTGGCCATCCGTTTGAGGGTGATACGATGTACTGAAATTCAAGCGAGTAACCAAATCTTGATGAAAACATTTCCAAAAGCATGCTATAAACAACAGATCTCTATTCGAAACAATCGACTTAGGTACCCCGTGCAACCTCACAATTTTAGCAACATACAAATCCGCCAACTTATCCACGGAATACGTCGTATGCAGTGGTAGAAAATGTGCACACTTCGTAAACCGATCAACAATCATCCAAATGGAATCCTTTTTAGTCGGTGTCAAGGGCAACCCCGACACAAAATCCATGGTGACCCTTTCCCATTTCCACTCCATAATTTTCAACGGTTGCAACAACCCAAAAAGAAACTGATGTTCAGCCTTCACGCATTGACATACCATACACTTGGCAACAAAATCTGCCACATCCCTTTTCAAATCAACCAATAGTACTCCTTCCTCAACCCCTGATACATTTTAGTACTACCAGGATGCATAGTAAAAAGACTAGCATGTGCCTCAGGCAAAATCATCTATCTCAACTCTATGTCACCAGGCACCACTACCCGCTCCTTAAAGCACAAGACCCCATCACCATTAAAGTGAAAATCCATAGGATTTCCATCCATGATGTCCTTAACATGAGGTACCAACGCCTTATCATACGGTTGCTTTTCTTTAAACAACTGGGATAGTAACAGTTTCACTTGCAACTCTGCAAACAATCCTCTGTCACAAGTCACACTCAACCTCGCAAACATAGATCTCAACTCCATAACGGCTTTTCTACTCAAAGCATCAACCACAACGTTGGCTTTGCCCGAATGGTACTCAATGGTCAAATAGTAGTCCTTCAACAACTCCAACCACCTACGCTGACAAAGATTCAACTCCTTCTGTGTCATCAAATACTTCAAACTCTTATGATTAGTGTATACGACACACTTTTCATCATAGAGGTATTGTCTCTAAATCTTCAATGCAAACACTATCGCGGCAAGCTCAAGATCATGCGTAGGGTAGTTACATTCGTGCACTTTCAATTGCCTCGATGCGTAAGCCACGACTTTCCCTTCTTGCATCAACACACACCTTAGCCCGACGTAAGATGTGTCACTATATACAACAAACTCCTTCCCTGACTCAGGTTAAATCAAGATTGAAGCTTGCGTCAGAGCTTCCTTCAACTTCTCAAAAGCCTGTTGCTTGGCTTTCGTCCACTCGAACCGCACATCTTTCTGCAACAACTTGGTCAACGGAACAGCTACTTTTGAAAACCCATCCACAAATTGATAGTAATAACCCGCCAAACCTAGAAAACTACTGACTTTTGTCACTGACTTTGGCTGCTTCCAACTCATGACTACCTCAACCTTTTTAGGATCTACTCAGATACCTTCAACTGAAACTACATGTCCAAGGAAAACCACTTCCCTAATCCAGAATTCACACTTGCTTAACTTGGCGTAAAGCTGATTATCCAACAAGGTATGCAACACAATCTGTAAGTGTCGATCATGATCCTCCTCGGTAGGAGAGTATACAAGGATATCATCAATGAACACTACTACGAATTGATCCAAGAATTCATGGAACACCCAGTTCATCATATCTATGAATGATGCAGGCGTATTCTTCAGCCCAAATGGCATTACCAAGAACTCATAATGGCCATACCGCGAATGAAAAGCAGTCTTCAACATATCTTTATCCTTAACCTTCAACTGGTAATATCTAGATCTCAAATCGATATTGGAAAACATCGTAGCTCCCCAGAATTGATCGAATAGATCATCAATTCACGACAAGGCATACTTGTTCTTTATCATCAACTTGCTCAGCTGCCGATAGTCAATACTCATCCTTAAAGTGCTATCCTTCTTCTTTACAAACAATACATGTGCTCCCCACGGCGAAACACTAGGCCGGATAAAACCACGATTCAATAGCTCATGGAGTTCCATTTTCAACTCTTTTAACTCCTTGGGTAACATGCGATATGGTGCAACTGACACTAGAGCCAAATCAGCATATGTCTCGATAAAAAACTCTATCTCTCTATCCGACGGCAACCCAAGTAACTCTTCTGAAAGTACACTAGAAAGTCACAGATAGTACGGATATCTTTAGTCTGCACCTCTTCCACATTCGGTTTTATCACATAAGCTAGACACGCGTGACATCCACAATCAAGCAACTTACACGCTTCCATGGCTAAAACTATATTGGATAAAAACTTTAGATTTTCACCCATAACTACAACCTCATAATCATCAGCGAGCTTCAACGAAACCCGTTTGGTCTCAAAATCAACCACAACTCGATGCTCGAGTAACCAGTCCATGCCCAATATCACGTCAAAACCATAAAATGACAACTCTATCAGATCAGACACAAACACATGTCCTTGGACTATCAGAGGACATCTCTGATACAACTTCCTCGTAATGACCGTCTCACCAAAAGAACTCATCACTTGCATACCAACATCAAGCATTTCTATCGGTATACCAAGCAAATATTCATGCTCATGCAAAACATATGAATGCGTGGAACCATAATGCGTGGAACCAGAATCTGTCAAAGATAACAATGACATAGACTGCAAGGTAAAGGTACCTAATATCACGTCTGTGTTATTCCTCCCTTCGCGGTGAGCATAACTCCTCCCCGGTCCACCATACTCCGATCAAATCGCCATGATATGTGCCATAGTCTTTTGTCCCTTCTTCCTCCATTAGAAAGTACCTCGACTGGACGCACGACCCCTCGGTGGTGCAACAACAAGTGTAGGTGCCTACCTACCTCTAGCAAGCAAATGACAATCTCGTCTCATATGATCAGCCGACCCACAACTCCAACAAGAATTTATCGCCACAACTGCAGGAGCCTAGCCCTCTCTAGCTACACGTGGACAGTTCTACCTCACATGATCCCTCGATCTATAAGCCTAACAAGCATTATACGCCGCCTGAACCTGGGTATTCTATCCATATGATCCCCAGCTAGAACTATCTCCACATAGTCTTACATCCGATCGAAACCTCTGATCATGATGTCTCTAGAACTGACCACTACCAGAACCAAAGTCTGACACTCTCTTCTCAGAGCCAAAACCTCTAGAACGATGAGATAAGCCCATGCTTAGCTCAATATCCTTTGCCCGCGTAACCAACACGTCAAAATCAGTATAGTCAGTGGCAAACATATAAGTCTTGACATCCTGTACCAAACCATATCGAAAACGCTCACAACATTTCTCCTCATCTGGCACTAACTCAGGTGCATATTTGCTCAGCTTCGCGAATTGCACCTCATACTCTGATATTGTCATACTACCCTAAACCAAGGCCATAAACTCACTTTTCTTCTCATCCAAGTATCTCACTCCTAGATACTTCTTCCTAAAGGCAGGTTGAAAGAATTCCCATGTTACTTCACCATGTTTCATATTCGCAATCGTAGTGGTCCACCAACTATATGCATCTCCCTGCAACAAGTACACTGCACAGCCTAGTTTTCGCTCATCATTACATCCTAACTGAACTAGGATATGGCCTGTACTAGCCATCCACTCCTCGGATGCCTCATGTGTCAACCCTCTAAACTCGATCCCTCTAAGATTACGTAAACGCTCTAACGGCAACCCTAAATTAGCAGCAACATATGCTAAAACAGGCACATTAACTCCAACCATCATGGCCTGGAATGCTCCCATCATCGCCTGAACCAAAGGTGTCATATCACCAAACACCGGATAAGGTGGTGCAGGTGGCTCTTGTTCCACTCCATCAGGAAGATTAGGCGGAGGAGGCGGCAAATTTTTAGGGTGTATAATCTCGCCCTCAACTCCCTACCCTCCGGTAGTAACATTTTTGCTAGCTCGCAACTCTCTCCTTAGTGGCATATTCTAAATCGTATCTAAGGCATGATAATTACACAAAAACAATCAGGCTAGCTCAAAGCAAGGTTCCAAGACTTCCACTTTAAACCAAAATCATTTCATAAATATAGTAATATGGCAACGTGTCCCCAAAATACCCCGACATGGCATACACTTCAAACACCGTACATGTAAACAACCATCGTGCATAGCAAACAACATGTTACAAACACCAACAATATCCCAATTTTTGTAAACCTGGCTCTGATACCACCAAATGCAACCCTCTTGACCCGGTCTAGATGTAAGACTGAACCAAGCGAGCTATATTAGGGTTTGTCGAGACAAGCCCCAAAGATTCTATTAACCTTGTGAAAAGTATACATTTCATGCCTTTTTACTTGGGTTATTTTTTGGTTTCAAGCTCATTTCATTGCATATAGATGTATTTAGCTCATTTAGTTGCATTTGGTGGTGTTTGCTTGGTTGTTTTTAAATATTTGTGAAATTGGTGTTGCTTTGAGAAAGGTTTGTCTTGGTGTGGTGATGTGCAGGTTAGTTAAGAAGAACTGCTGGGGAAAGGAAAATTTGCTATAGCATTTTGGATGACATTTCTGGGCGCAGAAAAGACAAAGAAAGAAGATATTTTGTAGCCCCCACACGTGATTCCACCAGCCAGCTGTGCCACACTTGTGAAGGGAATATTCCCTAGGTACACAAGGAATTAAGGGCACAAAACCCTAGGAGCCCCCACTATATAAAGAACAGGACACCCACAATTAAGAGGGAGGAGAGAAAAAGGCATAGTGAGCTAAGAAAGAGAGAAGCAAAAAGGCGGCTGTTTTCCTTCTTCCTCATTTTTTCAGTGTCCTCTATTGTTGAAGCTCCAAGAGAAGTTCTTGCTGCCCTTTGAGAGAAGCAGCAAGCTTAGGGTGGTACACGGCAGTCCAAGGCGGATTGGGAGTTTCTTTTACTCTTAGTTGTTCTTCACATTTTTATACTTTGCTGAAATGGGTTGTTTTAAATGAATGATTTTGGATCATATTTTCCCAGCCATGAACTAACTTTAAGTGGCTTGGGTTTATTGTCGATGATTATGCTTTTGTTTAAGTGAATGCTTTAGCTTTTTCCAGTTTCATCGATGCTTTGTTCATTGTTTTATTGTCTTGGGTTTTGTAAGAGCTTTCGAGAGTTAGCCATTACCCTTGTTAGATGCTTAATGGTTGAGAGAGTTAAGCTTAGATCTACGTGGATAATGAGGTTTGATGCTGAGAGGCAGAATCTTAACTCACCTTAGAGATAAGGATAGAGTTTCAACGACTAAAAGGAGTAGAACTTCAGGGTTAGTAGCTTTTTAAGGTTCACGCTAAGAAGTATTGCTGTAGCATTCTTGCTGCCAGTTTCTTGCTAGAGATAGTTTAGAAACACCTAGTTAAGCTCTGTCGAGTGTCTTAAAAGATGGAAATAGTTAATCGTTCATGAGAACTAGGCATAGGATTCCTTGATAAACCCAGCCTATCATCCCATCGAGAGTTTCCACACGTGTGAGGACGTTTGAAGTCTTATCGTATTGCTTGTAACACCCTCTTCCCGTATCTGTACACCGAACACGAGTTGGAAGTGTTACGATAATTTAAAAATATTTCACATCCAAAGATTGGGGCTATTTAAAATTTTTAATTTAACTCATAATTAATGATATCACCATATCAAAAATTCTATCATAATGCGTAAAATTATACATATAACATATCATTTAATAGTCAAAAGACCATTATACCCTTGAGTTATAACCAATCCGATGCCATCACATGTCTTTTCTTATCGAAAATAATAAATAATAATCAAAAAGTAAGGGTGAAATGACCTTTTTACCCTTAATGAACCAATTTATCTTCAAAAGATGACATTTTCACCTATTTCGCCAAAAATTGCATAGAAACGAATTTAAACCAAATAAAAATGATTCAAAAACTATACTAGCATATTCTTCAAGTCTTTCTAAGGCTTCCATAAAATTTTCATAATTTTCTGAGTTCGAATGATCATTCGAATAAATTTCTAAAACTTATTCCCTTTATAGCTTTTCACACAAATCTCGTACCAAAAATCTGATTACCACCAAAGTTCTTATACCGGGATAAACTATTCATTTTTGCCATAAAAATTTTATTGGGAAAATTACCATGTTGGTCCCTAAATTTTTCCCAACTTTTCACTTTGGTCACCAAACTTTAAAATTTTACGTTTTAGTCACTAAACTAAAACCACTAACTTTTGATTCTTTGCATTTTAACCACTTTGCAAATCTTGGGGTATTACAATTCTCCCCATTAAGAAAACTCATCCTCGAATTTTCAATACGTACCTGTAAAAATATCGGGTTCTTCTCTGTATCGTTCCAATTTTATCAGATGAACACCCTCTTCCCGTATCCGTATTACCGAACACGAGTCAAAGATGTCACAATGACTTATAGATCATTATTATTTAAAAATAAGGTTTATCAAAAAATTTCAATTAACTTATAAATATTAATCTCATCATATTAAAAAAATTAAATATAAAACATATTAATTATACATACCATATATCATATAATATATAAAAACAAAATCATTACAAGGCATGCCGGTTTAATAATTTTACAATATTGACAGGTTATTTTCAATACCTATGACATCCTAGCTTTGTATGTAAATAGTGGCATGTACGAAATAATATATCTAACGTAACACCCTCTTCCCGTATCCGTATTACCGAACATGAGTCAAAGATGTCACAATAACTTATAGATCATTATTATTTAAAAAATAAGGTTTATCAAAAAATTTCAATTAACTTATAAATATTAATCTCATCATATTAAAAAAATTAAATATAAAACATATTAATTATACATACCATATCTCATATAATGTATAAAAACAAAACCATTACAAGGCAAGCCAGTTTAATAATATTACAAAATTGACAGGTTATTTTTAGTACCTATGACATCCTAGTTTTGTATCTTATAGGTACTGAAAATAACCTATCAATTTTGTAAAATTATTAAACCGGCCTGCCTTGTAATGATTTTGTTTCTTTTTATTATATGAGATATGGTATGTATAATTAATATGTTTTATATTTAACTTTTTAATATGATGAGATTAATATTTATAAGTTAATTGAAAATTTTTGATAAACCTTATTTTTAAATAATAATGATCTATAAGTTATTGTGACATATTTGACTCGTGTTCGGTATACGGATACGTGAATGGGGTGTTACATTGCTCCAGTTTTTATTACGCTATTTTGCTACAACATTTCTTTAATTTGCTCATATCAACCTTTTCCTTCAATATATCATATTTGTGCTTGTTTGCTTAAACTTGACTTAATTTACCTCCAATCCCTGTGGAGACGATCTCACTCATCACTTTATTACTTCTTCGATGTGTATACTTGCACTGTTTGCGTGCATTATTAGTACATTTACACGCGCAACAGATTCACAATTAAAATGGTCCATTTTTTCTTTTATCTTATCTAAATTCATCTTTAGGTCATAAGGTGATCATAAAAGTTGTGGCTAAAATTACAACTCAAACGGGCTTCAATTTGACATCCAATTGCTCCAACATCTTCATAGGGACTAACACGTAATTTTCCAATATTTATGAAGACTTTTACCAAATTAAGGTTACCAATCCTCAATTAGTCATATTTCATGCCTTCATATTGAGTCTCATCTCAAAATAGTCATTCAAACTCATTTAATTGCACATTTACGAAACAGGGACCAAAATACAAGGAATTCAAACATTAAAAAGCATCTCAACAGAATTAACGGTCAGCGTATCGGTACAAGTGTCTACCGTATCAAAATGGGACAAAGGCATACTGATACGGTCCTCAAGCATATCGGTACGGTATTGTGCGTTTTAAAAATTCAAATTCCAATAGCCATTGCCCGTATCGAAATAGTAGTATGTGTACCAACACATTCACTATTTCCAAACTATGCGTACTGATACGGTTACTAGGCGTATCGATACGCCTAGACTATTTTGAGCTATTTGAGCCAAAACAAATCCCTGCGTACCGAAACCCTAAGGTGCGTACTGGTACGGTGACACTTGTAATGACCTCTAGGTCCAACATATGACACTTTGGCTCGTTCCAAATCACTTTAACTCTAAGCTAAACATCATATAGCATTAACAACTTACTTGAGCATCAACAAAACAACCGTATAAACCAACCTAGCTTATCTAGCATACTTATACACCAAATCTAGAGGCATGCTTCCTACTCTACATTCAAAGCAATAAGCCAATCACAATTCAACCACTTTAAAACTTATTACAAGTCTAGAACAGCAATCAAAGCTTGCAACAACAGGGAGTTCATCAAAACCTCTCCCAAAAACCCCAAGCGACACATTGCCATTATTACTACTTATCAACGTTCCAAACCGTTCTTTGAAAATTAAGACTTGGGAATTCCTTTCCTTGCTGCCTCAAACCTTAATTCTCTGCATTGATGGAAAAGAGATCGTAAGCACACTAGGCTTAGTGAGGGATGCTCAAACAACAACCATCATCAATGCAAGATAAATCATTTACATATCTTTGAAAACCAATTTTCAAAACTCTTTGGAAATATCATCATAACATCATGCCTTATCAAAATCATGCACTTAACATTACCAAAATAGCATATTAAACCACATGCAACATGTATCAAGGATTCTACAGGAAAGTCCCATTTGCTACCCTCAATTTAAGCTTTCCCATGCATACTACCAACGCAAGGCTTAAAGAGTAAAATATGTTTAAACCACATTAAAAACGTAATCCATCTCATGATACATAAACAATTATATTGGCTTACAAGTGATCATTTACCAAGTTCCACTTTACAAAACCATAACATCAGATACACGGATTCAACAAGTGTTCCCTCAATACTTAACAAATAATCTACGGGTAACACAAGGCTCACACACGGGATTATTCGTTCACATAAACCCCTCCATCGTTGTGACACCCGTGGTGGAGTATTTGGTACACGTAAACCCCTCAACACCACTCATCAGTAGGATGTTAATCCACTAACGGGAGTCTTCGGTACACATAAACCCCTCAACCGTTAGGGTACTTGGATGGAGTATTCTATACACCGTATAAACCCCTCAACATCCAAGATGCCTTTTTATAGTGCACTATCAATCCTATGGCCGGCCAACTATATTCAATTTCATTTTCAAACCTTTTCATGTCATCACTTGCCAATATAATTCATTTTCACATCAACAACTCATTGTTTTCATATGCATCATCAAAATCATCTAACCAATGCAATAAACCTTGCATTAACCAATGTTCATGAATATTAACAAATCATGCATTACTCCCAATTGCAGCAACATCATTTTGTAACCATTTCCAGCATTAAACCATCTCCAGCAACATCATTTTGTAACCATTTCCAGCATTAACCATTTTGTAACAATTCATCCTTTACTTACTTCTGAGCTTAAACCAGTGTTTCAAGATCTAAACTCACAAACACAACTTTCAAACCTTTGCAAAGCTGAAAACACGTTTTCACTCACCGACTCACAAAGCCTTGCTTGTCGATGCGAAAATCACACCTTTAATGCTTCCAAAACCAACGTTCAAGTGTCAAGACCAACCTCCCCTGCTTTCATCCACATAAAATAGAGGTACATTGCATCAAAATGCAATCAACATCACAACAACACTAAACGTCAACATCCTTTATCCAAATTCCATCCACAACACCCAAAACCAACAACAAAACTCTTCCGAACTTAACCCAACCACAATCTAATGTTTCAACACATCAATTAACACCAATCAACATCTAAAAACACAACTCTAACATCCTTATATCTCCAGCATTCAATTAATCACCACAACTCCTCAAAAACACATAACTAGCAACCTAGAAAATTAGAGATTCACATACCTTCGGGATTCCAATGTTAAAATCCATCTATTAACATTATTCAACATCAAAATCATGATTAAAATCAATCAAGAACCCAGCAAAATAGAAGCTATACGAAAATCACTTAATCGTCAATTAACCCTTTATTTAATCAATTGCCACAATTAACTCATCAAAACTCATTAGAAAACATTAAACAAGGATCAAATACTTGGGAATTTCAATAAAGAACCATTCATTAGAGGAGAAGAATGAACCTTAACTCTAATGAGTGATTTCCCTCTAAAGTGGATGTTTTAAATCTTGAAAACAAAGAAATTCAATGAGGTTTTGTAAAGATAGATTGAAGAATCAATTAAGAAACAAGAATTTAAGAAATCAAGAGTGTCTCCTCAGATGTTTGATGAAGAAGTGAGTGTTTGGCTGAAGAACTTTGAGAGAAAAGTTTAGGAGAAAAAGTTACGTAAATTTTTAGTTTTAAGAAAATAACTACTTTTTGTTAATCCTCCTTTTAATTACCCAATTAAAGATCTCTTAAAATAATCCTAAATGAAAGGAAAATCTGATATTAAAGTTTGGTAAAATAGCTCCTTAAAGATTCTAAGATTTGACCCTTTTTCAAAATTGTCATTAAAATAGTTTTCAATCTTTGCATTTTGGTCACTAGCCAAAATGTCCAATCTCCAAATTCCATTTTTCCAAAACCGACTTTACCAAAAATATCCATATATTAAACAAAGATTTTTAGATATTTTTCTCATATTTTTCTCGCACCAAAATTATTTATTTCGATTTTAAACCTGGATCCGACTCGAATCTCTAATCCCGGTCTACTGGACGTCTAAACCACTAGAAAAACTCGTAGGCCCAAAATCGGGGCGTTACACATACATTCATGGGTGTTACAGGCTTCCTTGGTTTGTTCTAGACCGTCAGATCGTGCTAGATCTAACGGTATGGGCGTGACTGCGCAAAGAATGTATATGGGATTAGGGTTTTAGGGATTATCAGATTTAGCTAGGCCTTTATCGGGCCACATGTGTATAATAATAATTAATTTTTTGGGTTTTTAAGTTTAATTGCAAATGGGTTTTTGAATTAATATTAATGGACCGAATATGGACTGTTTATTTAAATGGTATTGGGCTAACTTAGTTAAGTTCATATATTTTTTGGTTTTTTGACTTCTAATAACAATAACAACAACAACAACAACAATAATAATAATAATAATAAGACACTAATAATTATAATATAACATCATATAAATAGAAAATGATATGGATAATAATAAACAAAAAATAAAATAAAGTAAAATAAAATAAAAACATCTGGTCAAAATACCCTGGATAAAATAAATGATTTCAAGTACATATAAAATAAATGATTTATATTTAATACATGGCTTAGATGAAAAATAAGTGCTCAAACTATACATTTTTTGAACTTTAAGTGCCTAAAGTATTTTTTGTAAAAATGGGTACTTAAAATTTCATCTGTTATAATTTTAAGTGTTCGGGCGTTTAAAAAACGGTTACCCGGTAAAAACGTAACAGATGACATGTTTTTTATTATTATATTAAAAAATTTAAAAAATATATAATATTTAAAAAACTCAAATTCCCAAAAAAGCCCAAATCTCTAATACCCAAAACTATAAATTCTTCGAATTGCTGCCACTGTTGCCATCGTCGAACACTACCAATGCCGTCGTCGGAGGCCACTGCCCATTTCCCTCAACAACCCATCGCCAAAAATCGTCGGTAAGTGTGTCAATCGAATATCGTTCGAATAGAACCATCTGCATTCAACGTCCAATTGGCATGCCTCCCGTTGGTTACTAGCGATAGGTGGTTGGGGGAAATGGGCGGCTGCCTCAGAAGACAGCAGTGGTGGTGTCCGGTGATGGTGAAGGCGATGGCAATTTGGAGAATTTGTGGTTTTGGGTATTAGAGATTTGGGATATTTTTGTGAATTTGATTTTTTTAAAAAAAGTATATTCTCTTTTAATTTTTTTAAAGAATAATAAAAAAGAATGGCATGTGTCACATTCTTATTGGGTAACTTTTTTTAAATGGTCGAGCACTTAAAATTGTAACAATTGAAACTTTAGGCACCTATTTTTATCAAAAAATACTTTAGGCACCTAAAGTTTAAAAAATGTATTTTTGGGCACTTATTTTTCATTTAAGCCTTAATACATTAGCAATATAAATAAAAAGTTTTCACGAGTGTTTTAGTTTTAAAATTCAATAATTATTTTAAGATTTAGTGTATAGGGGTTTAGTTGTTTAGAATTTATGGGTTGTGGTTAGAATTTATGGTTTAGATGTTATGGTTTAGGGTAATACGTAAGTGATTTAAGTTTTAACCTATAACCCTAAATTCTAAACCATAAATCTCAAACCCTAAATTGAATCTATATACCCTAAAACTAAAGCATTTGAAAAAGCATTTTGTTTCCAACGCCGGTATATGGAATAATTAATTAATTACCCTAAAATAAAAACAAAAATAAATCTTAAGATTGTTTAAATTCATGATTTTATGGAGAAAAGAGTTTGTTTAGGCTTAAATTTTAAATTTAATATTAATTAAATTTAAAATAATTGTTTTATCAATATATCACATGTTTGAGTAACAAATAATATTATATTTTATTAAATTAAAAATAAATAAATTTAAATTATATTGTTTTTAATTTTTTCCACAATTATATTTTTTAAAAAAATTATTTCCACAATTCTACAATAATTTGACTATATTCATTTTTTAATTAGCTGCTAATTCTGATAGACTTAATAAAAATTAGTATCCCTTAGAAGATTGTGATAATAATGCGGAAATTAAATAAAAATAAAATCTATATCAAGTCAAATTGATGTATGATGTTATCAGGTTGAAGTTCACATATAATCTCAAATTTTATCCAAAAGAATAAAAATGAATGGTATTTAGCATTTAAATTTTAAGGATTATCTGTTCAATTTTTTTAAAGATTACAGTCTTTTGATGAGTAATACTACGATAATAATAATTAGAAAATTATAAAATTGTTGTGAATAAAGTAAAAAAGATCATGAAAAAAAGAAAGATGAGAGACAAAGAGAGAGAGCTGTATTATATTCTCAAAGTATGGTTATGTACAATGCATTCTCCAAACTCTATAATTATAGGCATAAGATAGAAATCTTAATTCTAATGGGTATTAAATCATAATAAGGGTAAAGTACACAAAATATCATTTAACTTTAGGATTTGACTCGACTATACCATTGAACTAAAATGTGATATTATTATACCACTGAATTTTAGTAAAAGGTTCGATTATACCACTGAACTTTAATAAAATGTTCAATTATAACACTAAACTTTAGTAAAAGGTTCGATTATACCACTGAACTTTAATAAAGGTTCAATTATACCACTTTGTATTGTGAACCATGAACCAAAACGACATCATTTTGGTATGGCTGCTTTGATGTCTCCCATAGCCCAAAACGGCCTAGTGATATAATTGAACCTTTTAAAATTTAGTGGTATAATCGAACTTTTTACTAAAGTTTAGTGGTATAATAGTATTGTTTTTTAGTTCAGTGGTATAATTGAATTAGATCCTAAAGTCCAGTGGTATTTCGTGTAGTTTACCCTAACAATAAAGTACATTAAAGTCCCCTGTTGGGCTCGTACGTCGTCAACCAAGTTGCCAAGAGGGGGTTAATTGGCTTTGTGATGAAAGTGGTGGAAGCACTTGGAAAATAAAAATTGGACACAAGGATATATAGTGGTTCGACTTTCTAATCAAAGTCTACATCCACCACCTTAGCTCCCCACTAAGGATTTTTCCAAATTCACTATTGAATTTCTTTCTTTTTCAATGATTAAGAATGACCTTTACACTCCCCCAAAGCTTATACCCTAAAGCTTTGAGCAACTCTTTTCCAAGAGGAAATACAAATAAGCAAACTTAAGAAAACCTCACAAGGCTGAATAGTTTGCACACTAAAGCACTCGCCCAAATCCTACAACACTTGAGCAATATTGATAATTTGGCTCACAAGTGTTTTCTATAAAGAATATGACAATTTTGGCACAAATAAAATTTCTCTATACAAAGAATGTTGGTAGTTGTTTCTTTATCTTCCATGGATGCTTGAAGACTTCTTTTAAACCCTATAATGAGATTGTGATCGTTACTAGTCGTTGGAGTCGTTGGAAGCCACTAAAACTAAGCAATAAATGCTCACCTACATAGGGGTTTCGAAACCATTGCAGAGGTTTCAAAACCATTGGGGTTTTCAAATGAAAAACTAGCCGTTACAGGGGCCTGGTATAGAAATCAGGTAAGGGGTTTCAAAACCAGGAAGGGGTTTCAAAACCTTGAAAGGGGTTTTGAAACTTGTTTCCCAGGTTTGGTTTCAAGGCCTTACTGCCTCACTGGTTTCGAAACCATTTATAGGGGGTTTCGAAACCTGCATTAAAAACTTGTAAAATCGGCTAAAAATTGACTTTAAAAGATATATTCGATATAGGAACAAAGTCAAAACATTTTAAACATATTTTTCAAGCTTTATGGACTTTGAAATATGTCTGAAATATGTTTAAGTCCAAAAACATTTTTCATAAAAAGTTATATCAAAATCTTTATCTCAACATCTCCTTTAATATATGGATATCCACCATAAATAAAGATATTTATAAAAAAAATTATTTTCTTTTATATAGTATGTAAATATGTTTGATTTGTTTCTATTTTTTTAACTTATTGATGTGATTATATGGTAGTATATGTTTATATTTTTTATATTTTTCGTTGAGTTCTGATTTATTTCTCTTTTTTAATAGGGTAATTATTCCATGCACAAACGTTTGTGGAAGCTTTGTTTCCACAAGCACTTTAGTTGTAGGGTTTAGGGATTTTGTTTATGGTCTAATGTTTAGGAGTTTTAGTGAACAAGTTTTGAATTTAGGGTGTGTGGTTAGAACTTAGGATTTAAGGTTAAATTTTAGGGTTTATAGGTTAAAACTTGAATCCCTAACCTTGTTAACCTAAAAACCAAACCCTAACATCTAAACCCTAGATTTTAATCCTACCCTAAACTCTAACAATAAACCTTAAATTTTAAACCCCGTATACTTAAACTCTTAACCCTAAACTAGGTCCTTAAACTCTAAAACTAAGGTTCGTGTGAAAAATTCCATTCACTGTGCATGCGATATTTTCCTTTTCAACTTTTTTTTTCAAAATTTATAAATGATATGTATAGATATATATTCATTAATGGCATGCTCAAACAAAGACATAAGAACTAAATTAGTAGTCGAATCGATCAAATTTTTAATTGAAATATTTTTTGAATAATTGAAACATTAGTTCAACAAAAGTTAAAAATAGTATAAAAAATTAAAACCATTGTAGTCGGTTGAACGGTTGATTTTTATTTTGATTTTTTCATTTTAATATTTCACAATGATTTATTTTATTTTTTATTTTACCACATCGATCAAATCATTGTGATCATTTGGTTCGATTCCGACAACCGTAGAAAGAAGTAGGTTGAAGAATCTTATTTTTTAACTCAAACTTTATTTAAAGAAAATTTGAGTTTTTGTTCAAATTTAATTGTAAACATTTATAATATTATGGTACTAATTAGTTCCAATATAAACGGTTTTCTATAACTATATAAAATACACATATATATTTCTTCATATTTTTCATATGGAATGTATATAAGTACAGGACGGACGCATGATTTCATGTTAGGGGGACTGTCATAGGGGGTTTTCCCTTTTGAAAATAAAGATTAAAATAATTTACGGCATCAAAGGAGATGACACCCGGAGACCGGGATGTCATTCCCAGTAGAATACCTTAAAAAAATTTAAATGGGAAACGGAAGATAGAGTCGCCATCGGCCACTTTGGTAGGCCGTACACCGTAAAAATTAATCAGAGATTCAAAACGTTTGGGTTCAGGAGTCGGTTACGCCTGGGGAAGGATTAGCACCCCACATCGCCCAAAATTGGTACCGCGTTGATTAAATGGCGTCATTGCAAGAAAATAAGAATTCAAATTTTAATTTAAAATTTAATCCGAAAAAGCGGTCTAAGGAAGATATTTCTTTATTTACGAAAACCGAGAAAGATGACACATGAATGAGTCAGGATATCACTTCCCAGTTGGTTTTCAAAATAAAGTGAAAAATATTCCCTTAATATATTAAAATAAATACCAAAAAATATATATTCAAGTCGAAATAAAAATAGTACATAATAACATAATGTATATATATATATATATATGATATTATATAATGCACACATATTATATACTACTACTATTAATAATATACCTATATTTCATAACATGCATATTATAATGTAATATACTAAATCTAGTAAATAAATTAACATAATATACACAAAAAATAGGAAAATTTTACAAATAAAATATATTATACGTTATACACATAATATATAATAAATATATCATGTACAAATATATTATACATTATATAATACTCTGTACACATATAATAATAGTAATAGGTGTTATAATAATATAAATAATTAAGTAAATTAAAAAAAAAGGAAAACAGTGACTAAAATAGAAGAAAACGCAAACTAGAAGGTGAAAATATAAGGATACAAAAGCGAAAGGGCCGAATGGGTAATTTTCCCATTCATAAAAATACGACGATCTCCAGGCTAGGTCGGGTTTGAGTGTGGGGCAAGCGGCCAAAACAACGTCGCTTTGGGCTTAAAAGTCGGGTACCAAAACGATGTCGTTAAGCATTTTAGCCTAAAAAAAATTATTTGTGCACCTAATATCAAAAAAATTTATAAAATCCTCTCAACTCTCCCTATTCTCTACCTCGGCCGGTCCAGTCGTCGCTGAAACGCCGTCGTGGACCACCGGTCATCGGCGGTGGTCTTCGTCACCTCTAGCGGTCAAAAGTGCAAAGGTGCTCCTTTCTGACCCCTTTCGACGCACTGAGTTTGAATATGGGGTCAGGTTTTTGAAAAAAACACCCTAGGTGAGTAAATCTAAGAACCGAAACCTTCCTTTTTTAGTTTTTTGCTTTTTGCTTCGAATAGGAAAGAAACACAATTTGTGTGCTTTTTGTTATATATTTTGAACTCAAAAAAATCTCTCCAAAAATATCCTCCCTGTTACATGAATTTTTTGGGTTTTAAATACCCAAAAAAGTGATTATAATTTGCCTATTTTTTTTACCTTTTTTGCAGGTTCTGACGACTTGGGCGGTGGTGCTAGTCAAGTGGCTAATGGGCGGTGCGTGTAGCCAATGGTGTCGCGCGTGGTGGCCACGCGTGGGAAGTGGGAAGGGAAAGGGATGGTGGGGACTGACAACATTTAGGGATATTATAGTTTTTTTTATATATTTAGGGTTAGGGTTATTTTTATAATTAGGGTATTTTTATCAGATTGAGTTTAGGTTATTTGGATAATAGGCCTGGTTTGTGGATTGTTGGATTTAGGATGGTAATGGGTAAGGGTAATTGGGTCACATGGGTATTTGGGTTTGTATTGTTTGTAATGGGCTAAGCCCAGACAAAAAATGGGTGCTACAACTGCCTCTCTTTGAGCATTTATGTGTAACAGGAATAGAGCGAAGACAAAAGAGTAACCATTTTTGTTCGGTCGATCAGGGTTCTTTCTCTGGCCACCGCTTCTTCTTGGGCTTCACTTGATCTACTTGGCCGCTCTTGTAAGCAAAATCTTCAAATTTAAAGAGACAAAAATCTTTAAATCGGACGATCTGTTGGGGAAGCAAAATGAGTTTAGTTTGCTACAACTCTGACGACGACGCAATACCTAGAGAAAATTTGACCCAGTTGCAACACTAACGAAGAGGCAAGGTCTACAAAACTTGATCCAGCTGCAACACTGACGAAGGTATAAGATCGAAAGATGACAGTTTGGCCCAGCTACAGCACCGACGAAGAGGCAGGACTAGAAGTTAGCAAGTTTTGATCCAGAGTTTAGCTCATAAATTTCTTTTGCATTTTCCCCAAATGTACAGGGATCAACGTTTTTGAGTTGCCTTTACTAGTAGTCGTTTGCTCCGAGCTAGCTGTACCATTCCCTGGGTACAATCAGTTTATACCAATCATGACATTGGATTTTTTCAAAGGATTTATTTTCCTTTGACCATTTGTCAAAATGGACTTTCAATGGACATTTGAATTGTCCATTATCTTAAACTTTGTCGTGTTTAAGCACGTTACGCCAATATTTCTGTCTAACTTGCCAAAGTAGTTTTGATTTGGCCGCCACACTAAAAAAGAGACAGGATCAAAAGTAAGTAAATTTGGTCTAGTCATTCCATCAATGGAATGACATAATTGGATTTCAGTAACTTGGATTCTACCACACCATCAACGGAGAAGTAGAATCGAATAACAGCAACTCAAAACTTACTACACCATCAACGGCGGAGCAAGATTGGATAGCAACAACTTGAACATGCCACACCATCAACGGAAGGACTTGATCAGATAACAACTTGGATTCTACCGCACCATCAACGGAGAAGCAAAATCAAATAACAGCAACTCAAACCTTACTACACTATCAACGACAAAGCAAGATTAGATGGCAGTAACTTGGACACGGCCATATCATCAACAGAGGGACATAATCGGATAACAGCAACTTAGATTCTACCGCACCACCAATGGAGAAGTAGAATCGAATAACCGTAACTCAAAACTCACTACACTATTAACGGCAAAGCAAGATTAGATAGCAGTAACTTAGACCCAACCACACCATCAACGGAGGGACATGAGCAGATACAACAACTTAGATTCTCCCGCACCATCAACGGAGAAGTAGAATCGAATAACCGCAACTCAAACCTCACTACACCATCAACGGCAGAGCAAGATTGGATAGCAACAACCTGGACCTAACCACACCATCAACGGAGGGACAGGATCAGATAACAACAACTTGGATTCTACCGCACCATCAACGAAAAAGCAGAATCTGATAACCACAACTCAAACCTCACTACACCATCAACGGTAAAGCAATATTGGATAGCAGCAACTTGGACTTAGCCACACCATCAACGGAGGGACAAGATCGGATAACAGTAACTTGGACCTAGCCACACCATCAACAGAGGGGCGGGATTGAATAACAGCAACTTAGATTTACCATACCATCAACGAAGAAGTAGAATCAGATAGCTGTAACTCAAACCTCACTACACCATCAATGGCTGAGCAAGATTGGATAGCAGCAACTTGGACCCAGTCACACCATCAACGTAAGGACATGATCAGATAATAACAACTTGGATTCTACAGCACCATCAATAGAAAAGTAGAATAGATAACTATAACTCAAATCTCACTGCACCATCAACGGCTGAGCAAGATTGGATAGCAACAACTTGGACCCACCCACACCATTAACGGAGGGACATTGTAGCCCCCTCGACCTGGCCTAGTCGCAAGGCCAAACTGAGCGAGCTATATTAGGTTTACCGAAGTAAACCGTGAGAAGAAACCCAAAATGCGACTATTTTTTTCTTTTATCTTGTCTAAAGGCGTAATTAATACCCTACCTGTTCATGCTAATAGCAGGTGAAAACTCAACTCAATCGGGCATCGAATCAACATCCAATTGGTCATAATTTCAATTTTAGGGACCAAATTGCAATTTTAGAAAAATGTAGGGACTTTACCAAATTTTATGCTACCATCCTTTAATTAACCTCATTTCCAAGGAGTATCGGTACTCGGGTTTTGATCCAAAAAGTAGATTTCCAATAGCCAAGTCTCGTACCGATACACATGTGCTTGTACCGGTACCCCAAGCTCAAAGAGACCAACCGTACCGATACGCAAACTCGAGTATCGGTACACTATGCTTGGAAAAACCTTGTCGTACCAATCAGGGTCTCGTGTACCGATACGCGACCACCAAAAAGGTCACATTTGCTGGTTTAAACATGCACTAAACCTATCCAAAACACCCTAACATGCTACTAACATACATCCAACATATTCGGGATAACATTCACAACATAGCATCACAGACTCAGCATGAAATCATGGCAACTTGCAACAAACTTAAATCTATAGGCATGCAACCTAGAAACCATTCAAGTAAAGTACGAAGCTCCAAACCAACACCAAAACCAATCCATATAGGCCATTTACAACCTTAGAGCAACCATACAAACTTGCTCAAATATGGAGTTTAACAAAACATCTCCCAAAACTAAAACAAGTACCCCATTGCCCTTATTACCTATAGTCTAATTCAACATACCTTTGTAAACAAGTCTTGCTAGGATCCCTTGCTCCTTGCTGCCTCCAAAACTCTGAATTCTCTGCATTGATGGACAATAAGAGCGTAAGCACACAAGACTTAGTGAGGAGCGCTCACAAACCAAAACACCATCAATGCATTTAATAACCATTATCCAACAACACATTGAAATCTTATTTCAATTGGCTTTTTAAAACATTATCATGCCTTTGAAACCATGCACTTAACATCTTTAAAAACTCAGCATATTAATCCACATGCAAAATATATCATTAAACAACAGCAAGTCTCATTGCTCAACCTCAATTTAAGCCTTCCCATGCATAACAACCATATGCAAAGCTTAAATAGTAAACATGTATAAATCACATTATACAATATAAACTTTCCAATGATACTTTAACAATTATATTGGCATACAAGTGATCATTAAACAAGTCCATTGACAAAAGAGTTCATCGGATACACGGACTCAACAAGTGTTTAACCAACACTTCAAGCCATCTCAACCAGAATAGTGATACAATAACAATCGCGGTACATTACCAATCGGGTACACCTTTCAACCCACGGGGACACCAACCCCAATCATCAGTTAGATGTTTAATCCACTAACGGGAGTCTACAATATTGTTTAACCCCTCTACCGTTAGGGTACTCGAATGGAGTTTTTGGTACACGGATCTAAACCCCTCAACATCCAAGGTGACTTATTATAGTGCACTCAATCCTATGGCCGACCAACTATATCCGATAACAATTTTAAAACCACTTCACTTGCCAATATAATTAACCATATAACATTTACCTCATTATTTTTAACAAGCATTAACCAAACCATTTTCCAAAGCAACAACCATGCTTTAAACCACATGTATAACCATATACTTACAAGGATCACTTACCATGTGCATCCTTCAGCATTTCATGCTCAAAAATAGTATATCAAATACTTTAATACATGCTTAAACAATAGGTAATGTGCAAATCAGAACAAGTGCATTAAACCATTAAACACTAGCACGACCGAGAGAGAAAATCCACTTCCAATTACTTCCGAGTTTAAACCAGCGTATCAAGCTAAGTTTAAACTCCCATAAACCACCTTTAAAATATTCCAATGCTGGAATCCACGTTCTCACTCATCGATACGCGAAGCCTTGATTTGCCGACGCGAAATCAAGCGTCCGAAGCCTCCAATGCTACAACATTTGCTTTCAAAACAACCTCCCCTGTTTAAACCACATAACAACAGAGGATTAATGCATCTCTATGCATTTACAACACTACAACAATAGACCCTTACGGATTCTTGCATTCACCTCACGAAAACCTAACCTCAACAATCGAAAACTCCAAATAATCCTTTCCAAACACAACCTAGCTAAAACCTAACAATCTAACACCACTTTTATCATCAATTAACATCTAGAAACTGAATCAAATCAACCTAACACCTCCAGCAATCATACAGCCACCATAACACCTCAAGAACACAAATCTAGCAACCTAAACAATTAGAGATTCAAGAGCTTCGGGATTCCATTGATAAAATCAACTTATCAACATCATTACACATCCAAAAATATGTTCAAAAACAATCCATAATACTAAAAAATAGATTCACTTCGAATCTTTCACCATTTCATCAATTTTACCTAATTAAATCCATATAAAAACACAAAATCAGATTATAAACTATAAACCAAGGATCAAATACTTGGGAATGTCAATAAAGAACCATAACAGAGGAGATCACATACCTTACCCCTATTATGTGATTTCTCCCTCAATTGGCTTGTTTAAAGCTAAGAAAACATAAGATTTCAATGAGATTTTGTAAAACAAAGTTAAAGAATCAAGTTAAAATCAATAATCTGAGTAAGAAGAATCCCTCACCTCTGGACTTTGATGAAATTTTGAGTGTTTGGCAGAAAAGAAGTTGAGAGAAAAGGTTTAGGAAAAGTTATGTGAATTTCTTTGAAAAGCTAATAACTAACTTTAGATATTTAATCCTTCTTAATCACCCTTTTAAAACACATGTTTAAAATGATTTAATTGAAGGGATAAACCACTAGCAAACACTTGGTAAATTAGCTCCTTAAGAATTCTAAGAATTTGACCCTTTTCATTTTAGTCACTTTAAAACAGTTTTCAAAAATCGCATTTTGGTCACTAACCAAAATGTCATGTTTTCAAATGCCATTTTCCAAAATTGATTCCACCAAAATCAATATATATTAAATGATGATTTTAACTATTTTTCCATATTTTTATCTTATCAAAAAATATACGACCCCGAATCTGACTCGAATCTTTAACCCGGTCTACCTGACCATCTAATAAACCCCAAAACCGATAGGCCCAAAACCAGGGCATTACAGACATGATCAGATAACATCAACTTCAATTCTACTATACCACCAACAGAGAAATAGAATCAGATAACCATAACTCAAACCTCACTACACCATCAACGACAGAGCAAGATTAGATAGCAGCAACTTGGACCCAGCCACACCATCGGCAGAGGGACAAGATCAGATAACAGCAACTTGGATTCTACCGTACCATCAACAGGGAAATATAATTGAATAACCGTAACTCAAACCTCAAAACAACAGAGAAGCATAATGGAATAACCGTAACTCAAACCTCACTACACCTTCAACGACAGAGCATGATTAGATAGTAGCAACTTAGACCCAGCCACACCACCAACGGAGGGATAGGATCAAATAACAGTAACTTAGATTCTACTACATCATCAACGGAGAAGTAGAATCGAATAACCGCAACTCAAACCTCATTATACCATCAACGGCTGAGCAAGATTGGATAACATCAACTTGGACCCAGCCATAACATCAACAGAGGGACAAGATCAGATGAGAGCAACTTAGACCCAGTTACACCATCAACGGAAGAACCAGATCGGATAACAACAACTTGGACCTAACTACTCAATCAACGAAGGGGTAGGATTGGATATGGTTTGATCTGCTACACTACTGACGGAGAGACAAAATCTAGAATGTATGGGGATCCACTACACCACTGATGAAGAGATGAGGTCTAGAGGAAAAATTGATCTTGCAACACTACTGAGGGAGAAACGAGATCATGAAAAAATAGAATCCGCTACATTACTAGCGAAGAGACGAGATTCAGAGGAAAACTTTAATCTATTGCACCATCAACGAAAAAATGAGATCTTGGACAAAAAATTGATCTGCTACACCATCAATGGTAAAGTGAGATTTGCAAAATGATAGATCTATTATATCACCAACAGAGAGGTCAAATCTAGATTAATTTGATCTACCACCACTGTCGAAAGCAAAATTTGAAAAATCTTCAGCTCTGCCACTTTATGGCAGGAAGTCATGACTTGAAAAAGGAAAACATTAACTAGTAATTTTTAAAAGTTTTATCATTGTTATCTGGATGCTTGAGCTTTTCTGCATATTCGGCCTTCCTTAGAGCTAGAGGTTGATCATCATACCATTGCCCCCATGATTGAGGTTCTTCGGTCTCTTCCTTCGACCTGTTTATATATACAAGCAAAAATAAATGCATGAATGCACCTAATTTTATGCCTAATGCTTGTGTCTAGTTTAAATGCATGATGACTTCAGTGTATGCACTTAATATTTAAATGATCTTAATGAATGTATGAATGATTTTTTTTGCCCTTCAAAGGGATGCCCCTGACTCTATGCTGGTTGGATTGAGTTCTCGATCTTGTTTTGCGAAGATGCCCTCAATCTTCCTTGGCCTTGATTATCTTCCTGTAGAGTTACCTTTCCGGATGTATGCCCTAAAATTATTTTCATTGAACTTCGTCTTGACTAAAGCGAATTTGAAGCTCGGGGTATGTTTTTACCTTTTCACGAAGGGCCTTCATTGTCCTCATGGACGCTTTATGTTACCCCCAGTCGGGCCTATGAATTTGTTGTGTTGGTTCATGTCAGTTTATTACTTTTGGCTCTAGCAAAAATGCTATAGACGATAATTAATGAAGTCGTCTATGGTATAAAAGTCTAACTCAGCACCGGACGCTCGCTTTTAGAACTGTCAGGAAATGCCCCTTAGACGTGGGGTCTTGCAGAGGCATGGTATACGTATAAATGCGAAGGTTATTCTCAAAAATACCCTTGGACCAGGCTTTTTCATAGGTTCGGTAAAGTGCTAGATCAGTAAACTTTCTGGTATTGCTAGCACAGGGCATCTCAGGACCGATTTCAAAATTTTGAATGTGTGCATGTAAATGCAAGGTGCATATCCTACATGCAGAGATACTGATTCAAAAATGGTTCTCGTGGCTCAACTTCTTTCAAATTGGGAACCAATCGTGAATCAGTACTTCATGTTGGCGAAATGTAAGAATTAAAATGTCATGCTATGTTATGCAGTTAATGCAAAATTAATGGGTCTAATAAGATGTGATCAAAATGTAAGAATTAAAATGTCATGCTATGTTATGCAGTTAATGCAAAATGAATAGGTCTAATAAGATGTGATCAAAATGAGGAAAAAGGTCAGTCCATATTAAAATGAATAAATAAATTAAATGGTAAATGAGGTAAAAAAAATTAAACATTAAAAACTGTACAAAAAAATAAACAAATAAAGGCATCAAAGCCTAAAAAGGGTGACCGCTAAACGGATAGAGTTTCGTATGGTTTAAAAAGGTTGGCTCCTACGGATCACTATATGCGGGTTGGATCTAAAGTAAAGAGTACCCGAACTATCGCAAGGATATCGATTCGGGGGAATACGACCCTTATACCATACGGGGGTGAAAACCCCACAAAATATAAGGACCAATACTTCAGAAGTACATTACAACACTATAAGGAGGTGAAAACCTAATTAGCAAAGTAATCCCTCCCACTTAAAGGTCGAGGAGCCTGGGTAGAAAGCTCATGCATGAATGTCAAGGGATTAAAAATTAAATCAAATCGAATTTTCATTTTTCTTGCAAGGCAATACAAAATCAACATTGGCCTGACTCTCTTTAAAAAATATCCCCAGTGGAGTCGCCAAGCAGTCATAGGGGTTTTTCCCTTTTTGAAAATAAAGATTAAAATAATTTACGACATTAAAAAAGATGACACCCAGAGACCAGGATGACACTCCCAGCAAAATACCGTAAAATTTTAAGAATGAGAAACGAAAGATGAAGTCGCCACTGGCCACTTTGATAGGCCAGACACCGTAAAAATTAACCAGAGATTCAAAACATTTGGGTTCGGGAGTTGGTTACGCGCGATAATTAAGTGTCGTCGTTGCAAGAAAATAAAAAATTTAATTTTAATTTAAAATTTAAAATTTAATCCCAAAAAGCAGTTTAAGGAGGATATTTCCTTATTTACAAAAACCGAGGAAGATGACACCTGAATAAGTCAAGATATCACTTCTCAACCGGTTTTCGAAATAAAGTAGAAAATATTCCCTTAATATATTAAAATAAATACCAAAAAATACACTCAAGTCGAAATAAAAATAATACATAATAACATAATGTATATATATATATATGATATTGTATAATGCAAACATATTATATACTACTACTACTACTAATAATAATATACTTATATTTCATAATATGCTAATTATAATGTAATATACATAATATAGTAAATAAATTAAAATAATATACACAAAAAATAGGAAAATTTTACAAACAAAACATACTATACGTTATACACATAATATATACTAAATATATCGTGTACAAATATATTGTACACTATATAATACTATGTACACGTTTAATAATAGTAATAGGTATTATAATAATATAAATAATTAAATAAATTAAAAAATGAAAATAGTGACTAAAATAGAAGAAAACACAAACTAAAAGGTGAAAATATAAGGATACAAAAGCGGAAGGGCTGAATGGGTAATTTTCCTATTCATCAAAAATGCGCGAATATTCAGGCCGGGTCGATTTGAGCACGGGTCGAGAGGACAAAACGACGTCGCTTTGGGCTTGAAAGCCAGGTGTCAAAACGACGTTGTTTTGGAAGCCATATAAGTAAGCCTTTTAGCCCAAAAAAATTATTTGTGCACCTGATATCAAAAAAAAATATGAAATCCTCTCAACTCTCCTTGTTCTCTGCCTCGGCTGGTCCCCACCAAAACACTGCCGTGGACCGTCGATTATCGGCGGTGGTCGTCACTTCCTCCAGCAGTTGAAAGTGCAAAGGTCGCTCCTTTCTGACCCCTTTCGACGCGCTGAGTTCGAATCTGAGGTCAGATTTTCGAACAAAACACCCCATGTGAGTAAATCTAAGAACTAAAACCTTTCTTTTTTTGTCTTTTGCTTTTTGATTCGAATAGGAAAGAAAAAAAATTGTGTACTGTTTATTTTATATTTCAAACTTGGGAAAATCTCTCCAAAAAATCCTCCCTATTACATGAATTTTTTGGGTTTTAAATACCCGAAAAAGTGATTACAATTTGCCGGATTTTTTTGCCTTTTTGCAGGTGCTAATGACTTGGGCGGTGGTGGGCGGTATTGCCAGTCAAGTGGGCGGCACGCGTGGCCAATGGTGTCGCGCATGGTGGCCACGCACGGGAAGTGGGAAGGGCAAGGGGCTGGGACGGTTGGAAACATTTAGGGATATTAGTTTTTTATATTTGGGGTTAGGGTTATTTTTGTACTTAGGGTATTTTTATTAGATTGGATTTAGGTTATTTGGGTAATGGGTCTGGTTTGTGGGTTGTTGTGGTGAGGATAGTAATGGGTAAGGGTAATTGGGTCACATGGGTATTTGGGTTTGTATTGTCTGTAATGGGCTAAGCCCGGACAAAAAATGGGTGCTACAGGGACGAACCTATAAAATTCTAAGGGTAGCGAACTTATAAAATTTTAGGGGGCAAAAATAGATTTTCATTAGAAAATACATAAAAATTCTAAAAAAATTCTAAATCATATATGAATTTCAAATTTTTAGGGGGGCGATTGCCCTCTCCTTCCCCCCTCTGGGTCCATCCTTGTATAAGTATATCAGGCAGAATTGAGAGATCCGACTCGAACTTAAAAATTATCCACTAATTACTAAAAATTTGAGTTATTCTAATTTTCATTTTATAACTCAAATTTTATTTAAAAAATTTTGAGTTGAGTCAAGACAAATTGAATATTTTCATATCGAATAGAGTCAAATAATTCAATTTTTCGAATCAAGTCGAATTCTACCCACCCTTAACCATAGACGTAAATACAAAAAGAAAAACAACTTAAAAGGACCAAAATCAGCCCAATAATTATTTATGCTGGATATCCATATATTAAATGATAGTTTAATGTTAATACCCATTAGAATTAGGGTTTATATCTTATGCCTATAAATATAGAGTTTAGAGAAAGCATTGTATATAACACTACATTGAAATAATACAAGTCTCTCTCTTTCCCTCTTTGTCTCTCATCTTGTTCTTGTTCATCTCTTTGTTCTTGTTCTTCTTTACATTATTTACAACACGTTATCAGCACGAGTTTGCTAGGAAGTTTTTAGTCATAAATCAAGTCCCTTCAAAGACGGTAATTATTTGGTATGTATCTTCTTTTTCTACTATGTTATATTTTAATTAATAAACACCATAATAATAATAAATCGATTATATGTTTTGTTCTTTTAACACCTAAAATATGTTTTATTATAAAAAGTTTTGTTATATTAATTTAACGCCTAAAGCATGTTCTTTAATTAGTTAATATGTTCTATGTTCTGTTGGTTTAATCCAAGTATATTGGCTGGACATCTCGTTCTACGATGTTATTGGTCTCAAAGGAAATTTTTAAAGGACCTTGTATACTCTGTTGGTTTGTATATATATGCTTTTAAAAGATATTGGTATGATGTAAAAGAAAGTCTTTTGGGGGCAGATTCATTATTATATTAATTTATAGTTGATCTAATTTGTTTGTTTGACTTTTATAGTACATCAACGACAAATCTTGCAAAAATTGAGTTTGTGGCACTTGATATTTTCAGAAAGAATTATTTATCTTGAACCTTAGATGTCGAATTACACCTAGATGAAGATGGTCTGGGAAACACTATTAATGAGGGGAATACAGAATCTGCTCAAAATAAGGCCAGAGCCATGATACTTCTTCGCCCTCACCTCCATGAGGGGTTAAAATCTGAATATTTAACGATGAAAGATCCTCTTATTCTTTGGAATAATCTAAAGGAAAGATATGACACCAGAAAATTGTTATTCTCCCTAAAGCTTGATATGATTGGTCGCATTTGAGATTGCAAGATTTTAAATCAGTTAGCGAGTATAACTCAGCTTGTTGTGAATTACTTCACAATTGAAGTTATGCGGTCAAATTATTACTGATGAGGATATGTCAGAAAAAAATATACGCCATGTTAGAAAAAAATATACGCCACATTTCACGCAAACAATGTTGTTCTATAGACACAATATCGTGAAAAAGGCTTTAAGAAATATTTTGAGTTAATTTCTTGCCTTCTTGTGGTTGAGCAAAACAATGAGCTACTGATGAAAAATCATGAATATCGCCCAACTGGCTCCGCTCCATTCCTCGAAGCGAATGCGACATTCTATAGCGGAAAGAATAAATGCCACAATAGCGATTATTGTCGCAATTGAGGCCATAAACATAGGCATGGACAAGATTATTATTTTAAGAATGCTTATACCCACCAGAAGTGAGATTATAAAGATGACATGAGTATATTAAGAAAGTGAAATCTTTATGTTATCAATGTGATGGTACAAACTATTAATCTCGTACTTGTCGTACGTCGTAGCATTATGGACATTTTATCCACTATCATGAATGATAGAAAGTATAAACAAATTTTGTTACAAAAATGGAGAAAATAATTATGGCATTATTGGTCCAACTCACTTGGATGTTGTTGATTTCCACATAATATCTAAAGGGAATAATTAATCTTTTATTTATTTTGTTTTATGTTAATTTGTTTTACTTATTATTTATTTATGTTAATTTGCTTTATGTTAATTTGTTTTACATATTATTTATTTACGCTTTATGTTAATTTATTATCCTTTGAAGAATATGATTACTTTCAGAATAAAATATGCAATAAATTGTGGCAATTTATGCTTAGAGACAGTGCAAGCACTTATACTATACAAAAGCATAAGAAATATTTGTCCATTTAAATGTAAGGGAAAAATATGAGTACTATATCTCAAAGTACTAAAATATCAATACTCCGAAAAAGCAATAAGTTCTTGAGAGATTATCTTTGATAGATAACCGATTTGATATGATGTGCTATATTTAATATTTTCATTCCCCAAAGTGAATGGTACAAAGCACATATTTTTATTCCCCGAAGTGAATGGAACAAAGCACATATTGAAAGGTGCATAATTATGCATATTTTTCCCATTTAAAATGCAAAGGAATAATGCGAGTACTATATCCGGAAGTATTAATATCATAGAAGGCTCTGAAAGAACAAATATGCTATTGCCAAATGGAACTCAATTCTATATTCACAATGCATTATACTCGTCAAAGCGGCAAAGTGACATATTGAATTTTAAAGAAATATATATCATATTGAGACTATTAGTTAAGGGGATGCTGACTATCTCCATATTACGAGTATAAATCAAGGTAATAAGAAAATATTGACAAAATTACATGCACTATCATCCAGATTGTACTCATGCTACCATAAACCAGAAGTTCACTGATAACTTTATTATTTGGCATGACCGATTAGGCCATCCCGGTTCAATCATGATGCGAAAAATTATTGACACTTTCATGTGGTCATTCATGAATAACTGACATATTCTTCAAAGTAATATTTTTCATGTGATGCTTGCTCTTAAAGCAAACTGATTATTCAATCATCACCAGCTAAGATAGATTGTGAATCTATTAATTTTTTGGAACGGATACAAGGTGATATATGTGGGCCTATACGCCTTTCTTACAGACTATCTAGATATTTTATGGTTTTAATTGATGCATCGACTAGATGGTCATATGTATCCTTGTTATCAACCAGCAAATTGGCGTTTGCGAGGTTACATGCTCAGTTGATGAAATTATGAGCACATTTTTCAGATTACCTTATAAAGGCAATTCGTCATGATAATACTGGTGACATGCTATTTTACATGCAGCATCATTAACTCGCATCAGGCAAATAAATTATCATAAGTTCTTCCCATTGCAAATGGTTTTTGGTCAGAAACCAAATATTTCTCATCTTAGATTTTTTTTTGCTGTGCGGTATATGTTCTAATTGCTCCACACAACAAAGATGAATTCTCAAAAAAGGTTGGGAATATATGTTAGATTCGAATTCTATTTGATAATTAAATATCTTGAGCTTCTGATGAGGAATTTACTTCCAACTCGATTTGCTGACTATCATATTAATAAGTCAGTTTTCCCAACATTAGAGGAGAAAATACACAACTGGGAAAAGAAATAAGTTGGAATGAATTATTATTTTCTCATTTTGATCCACGTACTCCACAATGTGAACTATAAATTCAAAAGATAATTCATTTACAAAACTTAGCAATGCATTTAAAACCATTTAGCTCAAAAACACATGTTTATAACTCAAGAAAGTATTAAAGCCATACTTTGAAAAGTGACAAAGCCTTGGTTCCTTCTTGCTCACGTGCAGCCCAGATGGCTATTTCTCTGCATTGATGAGGAAAGAGAGCGTAAGCAATAAGCTTAGTGAGGGAAACTGCAAAACTCTCATCAATGCATTTAAAACCATTTAGCTCAAAAACACATGTTTATAACTCAAGATAAAACATCTCATACTTCTTATGTCATCTCAAAATATGCATATTTAAATCATTTCAACACATGTACATAGATTCAAACTCTACCTCAATTTAAGCTTCACACCACAACACCTTTATAACAAGCTTAAAGAGCAACACATGTATAAATCACCTTATACAATCATATCCATTTCTCATGATACATTATCTCATATATTGGCTTTCAAGTGACTCAAAAACAGCAACCTTCCAATTCATAAAACACATTGGATACACGGATTCTCAAGTACTCACACAACCACTTCACATACATACCTCAACCGGAGTAATGACACACTTACCCACCTCAACGGTTCAAACCGGAGTAACGAAATATTTACCCACCTCTACAGTTTGGATGTATTAATCCACCAGAGGGAGAAAATGGAACATTTACCCACCTCAACAACTGTGGTTCTCATGTTGGAGATTACGGAAACGTTAACACCCCTCGACAGACTTGAGGCGGCTTTTTATAGTGCACTTTCAATCCTATGACCGGTCTACTATATCCGATATCATTTTAAACACAGCCACTAGCCAATATATTCAATAACCAACATTACCTCACTGTTTTACATATGTATCAAATTATTCCAACACAATACATTAAACCATGTATTTTCATATTCTCAAAATACTTGCATAAACCATATGCTATTATCAAAACTATCGTCAATGATTATTTGCATCATTTCCCACTTCCAAAACATGCATAATACAGTGAGTAATAAATCCATAAACATGTGCATGAGATTTATTCATAAAAACTGAAAACCGAGAGAAACTCAACCGATTCTTACTTTCGAGAATAGATAGGTGTTTCAAACATCATCTAAACTCCCACAACTTCTTTTCAAACCTTTTTACAACAGCAAAACGTTTATCCACTCACCAACTAACCAATACTCACTTGGCGATGCGGAATTCAAGCCTCCGCAACTTCTGCACCTTCTTCACTTAGCAAAGGATTCAGCTCCCCTGCTTTACCAAGCCAAAAGATAGAGGATTAAGAACACATCTCTGAATCAAAACCGTCCAGCAACCAACAATCTAAACAACACCTTACAAGAATCTACAAAACACCTTTCGAAACCAACGAGAACACCTCCTAACCTTACTCCAGCAAAGCCCAGCCAACATACAACAATTCTAACTCATTAACAACATCAATTAACATTTAAAAACATCCTAAATATGTCCTTATATCTCCAGCAACACCACAACAACCAAATCACACTATAACCAACTACAAACAACCTAAAAACTAGCAATCCATATAGTTTCGGGATTCCATTGATAAATCAATCCTTTCAACATTATAAAACACCAAAATTAAGATATAAATCAAATAAATCCATCCTCAAAATAGATCCAACTCAAATTTTATAAATTTTCCATGAAAACTCAATTTAATTAACAAATCAATGTTTAAATCACAAATCCACAACATAAATCAACAACAAAGGATCAAGAACTTGGGAATTTCATTAAAGAACCTTTAATTAGAGGAGAGAAACGAAAATCACCTCTAATTGTTGATTTCTTCTTAATTGGCCAAGATTTGTTGAAATCCAATGAAGTTTTGCAAAGATATTTGAAGAAATCAAGTGGAAACCAAAAAGGAAATCAATGAACAATGATTCCTGGAGATTTAGAAGTAAAAATATCAGTTTGTTTGGTGAAAAAAGTTGAGAGAAAAGTGGTTACGTGAGAAAATGTTTTAAAGAAATAAAGATCTTTTTATTAAATCATTTTTAATCTAATTAATTAACCATTTAAAAACACTTTAAAATGGCCATAATTAAGAAAGAAATCTGTTGAAAAATATGGGTTAATAGCTCATGAAAGATTCTAAGTTTTGATCTTTTTTTGATTTAGTCACCAATTTAAAAACTTCCAATTTAGTCACTAGACTAAAATGTCATAAAATCAGATTTAATTTCCTCAAATTGAATTTACCAAATTACTTAAAATATTAGTTAAGTAATTTAAACCATTTTTCTATATTTTAATTTTCTCAAAATCACTTTTAGAAAATTATTTTTCCTAAAACTATTCAAATTACCTAAACCGGTTCTCACAAAGCACTGGTCCAAACCGGTTCACATCTAGACCCATTTTTAGGGCGTTACAACTCTCCTCCTCTTAAGAAGTTTCGTCCTCAAAATTTACCTGGCGGAAAAAGATGAGGGAACTGCTGCAACATATCCTTTTTGTTCTCCTAGGTAGCTTCCTCTACACCGTGGTGCCGCCACAACACCTTTACCAATTCTATAGTCTTTCCACGGAGAACTTTACTACTCAAATCCAGAATCCCCACCGATTCCTCATTATACGTCAAGTCCAGATTCAACTCGATCTCCTCAACAGGCATAACATGCGAAGGATTCGATCTATACCTTGCAACATCAATACATGGAAGACATCATGTATCTTTTCTAACTCAGCCGGAAACCTCATTCTATACTCAACATGACCAACACGCTCCAACACCTCATACGGTCCAATGAACCTAGGGATCAACTTGCCCTTCCATCCAAACCTCATCACCTTCTTCCACGGTGTGACACTTTGAGAAACACATGGTTGCTTACCGCATACTCAATTTCTCTTCGCTTCAAATCAGCGTAGGACTTTTGCCGATCCGAAGCTACCTTCAAACGATCACTGATAAGCTTTACTTTCCCATGGTATCCTTCAACGTATCAAGCAAAGAAACATATTTCTCTTTTACCTCTGCCCAAAAAAGTGGCTCACGACATCTTCTACCATACAAAGCTCGTATGGAGCCATCTGGATACTGGCTTGATAACTGTCATTATAAGCGAACTCCACTAACGACAACTGCTTCTCCAACGATCCTTGAAAATCTATAACACAATATCGGAACATATCTTTCAGCACCTGGATAACACGTTTCGACTAACCATCCGATTGCAGATGATACGAGGTACTAAAGTTTAACTGTGTACCCAAAGCCCTACGTAAACACCTCTATAACCTCGCGATGAAACGTAGATCTCTATCCGATACAATGGACTTCGGTACTCCATGCAATCTCACGATCTCAGTGATATACAACTCTGCCAACTTATCAAGAGTATATGTCGTATGCACAACCAGGAAATGTGTACGCTTCGTAAACCTATCCACGATCACCCAAACAGAATTTTTCTTTGACGGCATCAAAGGCAACCCAGACACAAAATCCATAGTGATTCTCTCCCACTTCCACTCGGGAACCCTCAACGGCTACAACAATCTCGAAGAAAATTAATGCTCTACCTTAACACGCTGGCAAACCATACAATGAGCCACAAACTCTGCAACATCCTTTTTCAACCCAATCCAGTAATATTCTATTTTCAAGTCCTGGTACATCTTCGTACTCCTCAGATGCATCACAAAAGGACTCGAATGTGCCTTAGTCAAGATAGTGTGCCTCAACTCTTCATCATTCAGCACAACCACTCGATCTTTGAAACACAAAACCCCGTCCTCACTAATCTAAAGTCCATTTGATTCCCATCCAAGATATCCTTAACATGTGGCACTAGCTCATCATCAAAAGGTTGATTCTCTTTAATCAATTGCAACATCGAAGGCTTCACTTGCAAATCCGCTAGCAACCCTCCATCTCATGAAACACCTAGCCGCGCAAACATCGCTCTTAATTCCACCGTGACCTTCCCACTCAAAGCATCCGCTACCACGTTCGCCTTCCCAAGATGGTACTCAATGGTCAGATAATAGTCCTTCAACAGCTCTAACCACCTTCGCTGCCTAAGATTATGAGACATCAGATATTTCAAACTTTTATGATTAGTGTAAACAACACACTTCTCACCATAGAGATAGTGTCGCCAAATCTTCAAGGCAAACACCACCACTGCCAACTAAAGATCGTGCATAGGGTAATACGCTCGTACACCTTTAACTGCCTAGATGCATAGGCGACAACCCTTTCTTCCTATATCAACACACATCCTAAACCCACATAAGAAGCATCACTATACACAATAAACTTCTTTCTTGACTCAAGTTGAATAAAGATTGGAGCATGTGTCAAATCCTCCTTCAGGTTATCGAAAGCTTGCTGCCTAGCTTCCGTCCATTCGAACCCCACATCATTTTGCAACAACTTTGTCAAAGGGGCAGTGACCTTCGAAAAACCATCCACGAACCGTCTGTAATATCCCACTAAACCTAGAAACTATGAACCTCCGAGATAGATTTCGGTGGCCTCCAATTCATAATGGCCTCAACTTTCTGCAGATCCACGCGAATTCCCTTGGCTGACACAACATGCCTAAGGAAAACCACCTCCTTAATCTAGAATTCACACTTGCTTAACTTGGCGTAAAGCTTGTTATCCAACAAGACTTGCAACACTATTCAGAGATGTCGATCGTGATCTTCCTCAGTACGTGAGTAAACAAGGACATCGTCGATGAACACTACCATGAAATGATCCAAAAACTCATAGAACACCCTATTCATCATGTCTATGAACGTTGCCGGTGCATTCGTCAAACCAAATGGCATCACTAGGAATTCGTAATGCCCATAACGTGTGCGAAAGGCTGTCTTCGGCATATCCTTATCTTTCACTTTCAACTGATAATAACCTGACCGCATATCTATCTTTGAAAAAACCGTAGCTCCCTAGAACTGATAAAACAGATCATCGATCCTCGGCAACGGGTACTTGTTCTTGATTGTCAACTTATTTAGCTGCCGATAATCAATACACATCCTCATTGTGCCATCTCTCTTCTTCACAAAAAACACCGGGGCACCCCATGGTGACACACTTGGACGAATAAAACCCCTATCAAGCAACTTCTGCAACTGCATCTTCAGCTCTTTTAACTCTTTCGCTTCCATACAGTGCAGAGCAATCGATACCGAAGCCGTATCTACGCACGTCTCTATGTAGAACTCCACCTCCCTATCCGGTGACAAACTAGACAACTCTTCCGGAAACACTCTTGGAAAGTCACAAACCGTGCGAACATCCTGGGCACGCACTTCCTTCATATTTGGATTCATCACATAGGCCAGGTATGTTTGACCCTCAAACTCTAGCAACCTTTGCGCTTCCAACGCTGAAACCATATTTGACATAAACTTGATATTTTCGCCCACAACCACAACTTCATAATCTTCGGCAAGTTTCAAAGAAACCCGCTTAGCCTCAAAATCCACTACAGCCTTGTGATGCGATAACCAATTCATACCCAGAATCATGTCAAAATCGTGAAACGGTAACTTCATCAGGTTGGCTTCAAACACATATCCTTGAACCATCAAGGGATAACTCCTATACAACTTCCTAGCCACAACTGTCTCACCAGAGGAACTGGTAACTCGCATACTAACATCTAACACCTCAATTGGTAAATCCAACACACATGCATGCTCGTGCAAAATGTAGAAATGCGTAGAACCGAAATCAATCAAAGATAATAAAGGTATAGACTGCAAGGTAAAGGTACCTATGATCACATCGGTATTATTTCTCCCAAAACGGTGAGCAAAAACCCTCATCGGTCAACCATTCTCTGGCTGAACCGCTACGGTATGCGCCACAACTCTCTGCCCATCATCCCGGCATTGAAAATGCCTACGGCCGTGCCCACGACCTCTCTGCACTCCAGTAACTAGTACATTAGCCTAACCCTCTCTGGCTAACTGAGGACAATCCCTACAGAGATGATCCCTCAATCCACAACTCTAACAAGTGTCTACAGCACCCTAGCACTCTCTCGAATGCCTCCAGCCACATCTCCTACACTCGGGAACTTTAGCAGGAATACCTTGACCTTTAAAACCTCGACCAGCACCAATATCTTCCCCGCCTTTGATCTGGACAGTACCTTTGGTCTCTATGCCTCTTATAGCGATCTCGGCTAGCATCAGACTATATGCTCCTCTTACCAGAAGATGAACTATCAGGACGAACAAACAAACCCAAATTCTGCTCTATATCTTTCACCCACGACATTAGAACATCAAACTCCATAAAATCGGTGGCCAACATATACGTCTTTACTTCTTTGATCAACTCGAAACAGAATTGATCACACCTCTTACGCTCGTTAGGAACCAACTCAGGAGCGTACTTACTCAGCCAAACAAACTAAACCTTATACTCAAAAATAGACATGTTTACCTGCTCCAAAGCCATAAACTCTCTCTTCTCCGCATCCTTGTAACGAGTTCCCAAATACTTCTTCTTGAAAGCCTCACTAAAGAATTCCTAAGTAACATTGGCAGGTTCCACACCCAATCACAGTGGTCCATCAACTGTATGCATCACCTTGGAGCAACAATATGATACATCCCAACTTACGTACATCAGTACACTTCATCTAACCAAGGATTCTCTCGGTGCTTGCAAACCACTCTTAGGCCCAGCCCTCAAAACTCAACACCACTCAGGGTACGTAAACGCTCCAAAGGTAACCCAGTGTTAACAGCTACAGACGCCAATACAGGTACATGCACTCCAGCCATGGCCACCTGGAAAGCTCCCGTTATCGCTCGCACTAACGACCATATCACCAAAAGTAGGTACTTGTGGTGCCTATGGTGCACTTCCCTCAACTCCAGTACCAACAAGAGGAATCGATGGTAGACGAGGTAACGTTTCACCATGTGTATCCATAACGCTACCCATGTGAGCTCTAGTCTCTCGTCTCGGTCTCATAATCGAAAATATGAGTCTAGAAATGATAATGCAACAAAACAAAACAATTAGGCTGGCTCGCAGCAAGAATCCAAGTCACTCTTTGTTTAAAAACTCGCAGCAAGAATCCAAGTCACTCTTTGTTTAAAAACTAACTCATTTAACCTAATTAGTAATAAGGCAATGTGTCCCAAGGTTTAACTCCCAATCATACCACATATCGAATGCAATTTCACAAATTCAATCACCGTGCATACCAAACAACATATTCAAACTTACAAGCAACCATAACCTACCTCCAACAATCATGAACCTGACTTTGATACCACCAAATGTAACCCCATTGACTGGCCTAGTCGCAAGATCGAATCGAGCAACCTATATTAGGGTTTACCAAAATAAACCCCAAATAGAATTACATACGAACCAATCCATTTTTTATTTTATCTTTTATACATGCATTTTAGGTCCTAATGTGTGCATACATGCCATGGTTACAATCCCAGCTCAATCGGGCGTCATTTTGACACCCAATTGCTCAAATCCGCATTCTAGGGACTAAAATGTAATTTTTGATATTTGATCGAGATTTTACCAAATTAAAATTACCAATCTTTAAATAGTCATATTTTAGGCCATCATATTAAATTACAACCCAAAGTGAACATTCATACTCATTTAATTGCATAATTAAGAAACAAGGACCAAAATACAATAATTTCAAACTTCATGCAGCATCTTAACCAATTAAACTGCCAGGGTTTTGGTACGGATGTCCACTGTATCAATATGGTGTTGAAAAAAATGGTGTACCGATACGATCCTCAGTCGTATCGGTATGGTATGCATAATTCCTAAATTCCAGATTCTAGTGGCTAAGAATCGTACCAGAACGGTTACCCGAGTACCGAAACCTTCACTGTTTGCAAGCATTGCGTACCGATACGGTTACCATGCGTATCGTTACATCTAGGAAAATTTATGCCATTTGATCCGTGATCAGTCCCCACGTACTGAAACATGAGAGGCTATACTGGTACAATAGGACCTATAATGACCTCTAGGTCTAACATATGACACTTTGGCTCAGTCTAACTCCCTCAATACAACATACAAACATCATGTAACATCATAAGACCTCAAACATCAACTATAACAACATTCCAAGAGATCATACTAAGCATGGCATCATCAAACATCAACCTAAGGGCATGATTTCTACACAAGCATGCTTAAAGTTTCCCAACCCCTCAAAACACAAGTAGAAAGCATCATACAAGTCTAAAATCATAATCCAAACTATTACATCAGGGAGTATCTCCAAAATATATCTCCCAAACAACCCGGTCAAATTGCCTTCTTATTACTACTTAGAAAGTATTAAAGCCATACTTTGAAAAGTGACAAAGCCTTGGTTCCTTCTTGCTCACGTGCAACCCAGATGGCTATTTCTCTACGTTGATGAGGAAAGAGAGCGTAAGCAATAAGCTTAGTGAGGGAAACCGTAAAACTCTCATATTGCATTTAAACCCATTTAGCTCAAAAACACATGTTTATAACTCAAGATAAAACATCTCATACTTCGCATGTCATCTCAAAATATGCACATTTAAATCATTTCAACACATGTATCATGGATTCAAACTCTACCTCAATTTAAGCTTCACAACCCAACACCTTTATAACAAGCTTAAAAAGTAACATATGTATAAATCACCTTATACAATCATATTCATTTCTCATGATACATTATCTAATACATTGGCTTTCAAGTGACTCAAAAATAGTAACCTTTCAATTCATAAAACACATCGGATAAACGGATTCTCAAGTGGTTCACACAACCACTTCACATACATACCTCAACCGGAGTAACAAAACACTTGCCCACCTTAACGGTTTAAACTGGAGTAACGAAACATTTACCCACATCTACGTTTTGGGTGTATTAATCCACCAGCATAAGAAAGTGGAACATTTACCCACCTCAACCGCTGTTGTTCTCATATTGGAGGTTACAAACACTTTAACACCCCTCGACACACATGAGGCGACTTTTTATAGTGCACTTTCAATCCTAAGACCGGTCAACTATATCCAATATCATTTTAAACACAACCACTAGCCAATATATTCAATAACCAACATTACCTCACTGTTTTACATATACATCAAATTATTCCAACACAAATACATTAAAACCATGTATTTTCATATTCTCAAAATACTTGCATAAACCATATGCTATTCTCAAAACTATCATCAATGATTATTTGCATCATTTTCCACTTCCAAAACATGCATAATACAGTGAGTAATAAATCTGTAAACATGTGCATGAGATTTCATTCATAAAAACTGAAAACCGAGAGAAACTCAACCGATACTTACTTCTGAGTTTAGACAGGTGTTTCAAACCTCATCTAAACTCCCACAACTTATTTTCAAACCTTTTTACAACAGCAAAATGTTTATTCACTCACCAACTAACCAACTCTCACTTGCCGATGCAAGATTCAAGCCTCCACAACTTCTACGCCTTCTTCGCTTAGCAAAAGATTTAGCTTCCCTGCTTTAGCAAGCCAAAAACAAAGGATTATGAGCACATCTCTGAATCAAAACCCTCTAGAAACCAACTATCTCAACAACACCTTTCGAAACCAACGAGAATACCTCCTAACCTTTCTCCAGCAAAGCTCATCCAACATTCAACAATTCTAACACATTAACAATATCAATTAACATTCAAAAACAACCTAAACACGTCCTTATATCTCCAGCAACACCACAACAACCAAATCACACTATAACCAACTACAAACAACCTAAAAACTAGCAATCCATATAGTTTCGGGATTCCATTGATAAATCAATCCTTTCAGCATTATAAAACACCAAAATTAAGATATAAATCACATAAATCCATCCTCAAAATAGATCCAACTCAGTTTCTATAAATTTTCCAAGAAAACTCAATTTAATTAACAAATCAATGTTTAAATCACAAATCCACAACATAAATCAACAACAAAGGATCAAGAACTTGAGAATTTCATTAAAGAACCTTTAATTAGAGGAGAGAAATGAAAATCACCTCTAATTGTTGATTTCTCCTTAGTTGGCCAAGATTTGTTGAAATCCAAAGAGGTTTTGCAAAGATATTTGAAGAAATCAAGTGGAAATCAAAAAGGAAATCAATGAACAATGATTCTTGAATATTTAGAAGTAGAAATCTCAGTTTGTTTGCTGAGAAAAGTTGAGAGAAAAGTGGTAGGTGAGAAAATGTTTTGAAGAAATAAAGATCTTTTTATTAAATCCTTTTTAATCCAATTAATTAACCATTTAAAAATACTTTAAAATGGCCATAATTAAGAAATAAATCTGTTGAAAAAGAATCGGTTAATAGCTCTTTAAATATTCTAAGTTTTGATCCTTTTTCGATTTAGTCATCAAAAACAGTTTTAAAAACATCCAATTTAGTCACTAGACTAAAATGTCATAAAATTAGATTTAATTTCCTCAAATTGAATTTACCAAATTACTTAAAATATTAATTAAGTAATTTAAACCATTTTCCATATTTTAATTTCCTCAAAATCACTTTTAGAAAATTATTTTTTCTCGAAACTATTCGAATTACCTAAATCAGTTTTCACGAACCACTGGTCCAACCCAGTTCGCATCTAGACGCATTTTCAGGGTGTTAAAGTGTATAATGGGAGGGAAGAGTTAGACCAAGTGCTCATTGAGGATAAGCCAGAGGTAGGGAACTGGTTAATCACCTACGGTTGGTGTCGGTAGCAGAGGTTGTCATCAACTCTGGCTCCACGTAGGATAAGAGGTCGTAAGAATTTAGCTTCGAAGGTTAGCGTAGAGGTGGACCTGAGCCAAAAAATTGATGAGTATATGAAGAAGGAGAGAATTGAGGCTTTTGTGGTGAGGGACGATGAGACTAGCGAGGTGAATACTCCAGAGGCTTCGATCAAGTTCGCATTTGTTGGTGCACTGTGTGTGATGCCTACTGGAGGTATGAGAGACTTTGATATTGTTCATTTTAAATTTAATGGTTCTAATGTTCTGTGTTGGTTTTTCAAAGATATTGAAGTTACTCGTTTGAAAAGCTCTATGGCATGGGCGTCTGAGACAGCCTTAGTTGTTATTACGATGAGCTCCTTACAGGATAAGGGAAGTGAACCCCCTGTTATTGCCGAGCCAGAGTTGCCTGCGGGTTCTGGGCCTTAGAGGTGATTGAGTACGAAGTTTTCCTTGGGGGACAGAAAGAAAAACTACCTCCTAAGGTATCTGAGCTTGCGGCGGAGGTATTTGAGCTTGCTGTTGCGGAGGGGTCAGGGGATGGGTGTTTTAGAGAGAAAGAGGAGCAAAACGGTCATAGAGGTATCTGAGTTTGTGGTAGAGGTGTCAACGGAGCTGCCCATGGTTCGTGAGTCGACTATCATTATGGGGAAGTCAGCTTTTGGGTTTGTTACACCATATGGGGGTGCTAAGGCTCCTTCTGATATTGAGCCTACTAGTCCTATTTTTGCAAGTATTGTATTGGACATTTAGTTATTGGTTTCTCGTGGTTATCAGTTGATGATTTCAGTGGTATTTGTGATAGGGTCTCTAGAGTTGTCTTCCAACCTCGTGGCTCGGTCAGTTGGTGGTGGGGAAGCTTCAAATCTCTCTGTGGTGTAGGCTTTGAAAGATAGTGGAGAAGATGTCACATATTTATTTTTTAGTTTCCGTGGTGTCCATTATGCTGAAGCTAATCGAAAGGCTACCGTGCTGCAGCATTCTCTACGTGAGGCAAATAGAGAGATACACTCGGCCTTTACCAATATTGGGACAGTTTGTGCCCGTTAGCAGAAGAAGCTGGTTGCCAAAGACAAGCAACTTGCCAAGGTTAACAACAAAGTTACTGATATAGCTAGAGAGGTCGAGGCGTTGAAGTGGCAGTTGGCGCAGGCTCGTGACAATCTAAAGGGGGTTAAATTGCAGATTGCCAACGAGCGGAGGAAATGTGAGCTTGTTCAGTTGGATGCTGATGCACAAAGGGAAACAACTACAAGAGCTACTGCAGAGCTGAAGGAAATGAAGGAGGAAATTGTTTGCATTCAAGGGGAGAGGGAAGAATTGAAAGAGGTCCTGGAGCGAAGGGTTCAGTAGTTGGAAGAGAATGTTGAAACAGAGAGAGTTGCGAGTTTTGCTATCGAGGGAGGACTACATGAGTTTGATAGATATGCAAACCAATGTGAATGCAGCCTTGTGTACACTGTTCAGGTGGCGACAGGGCCACTTAACTTACGTAACTTAGATCTCTGCTATTATTGGGAGATAGTGGAGGCGGGGTGAATTTCGATGTTTACAACCCTTCAGGCAGGGCTTGAGAGAATATGTGGGAAATACTACTGCCCTATGACTGGATGGAGAAGGTTGAGCCCTCTACTCTTATGAATGAGGTTTCAGTTCTTGAGCCAAAAGTCTCTTTGGGAGTTGAACGAGGGAGTGCTTCGAAAGTTGAGGCGGGAAGGGTCCCGAAGACTGAGCCAAAGGGGCTTCTAGGGTCGGCGCTTAAAGTTTTTATAGCGCCTAAACCTGGAGATCCTTCGAAAGGCGGATTCAGAGATGCTTTGGGGGATAACATGGGAGATCATTCAGTGGACGTAACAAAGAGTCCCTTGGGGTGTGTGACTAAAGACCCTCTAGAGAGTGTAGGAACAGATCTTTCAGTAGTTTGACTCCTGCATTGTTGTGTAGGGTTTATCGTACTATTTGATTTGTCAATAATATGACTCGTTTAATGCACATGTTTTATGTTTTGTTTTTTTCCCAATTCTTGGGTATATTGGTGGGTCGAAATTTCCTCGGTCCATTGCATGTTGTGGTGTATGCTGCTTGTATCTTTTTATAGGAGATAGATGTATTATGATAAGTTCTTGATTTTTTCTCACAGTTGTCCCCCTGAGGATTTGGAGAAGTTTATTTCCATATGAGTGTATGGGGTATTTTTGATATTTCGGATAATTAAACATAATACATGTGGAGATATCAAGACACCCTTGGAGAATTAAACATAGGGGTGTAGAAATCCTGCGCTCTTATAAGTATAGGTGTAGGTTGAGCGAAGGTGTAAGTCAGACGGAGGCATCTCCATGCGGATGCATGTCATACCCTTGGGGAGACAACCATAGATTGGGTTGAGACAACTCTCACTTTTGGAGAAGAAAACGCTAAAGAGTAGAGTTATTCTCGACACTGTTGTAAAAATGAGCATGAAGTGAGTAAAAGCATCTCTGTGCTCTCGGACCGGGGATCCTAGGTGGCCTAGAGGCATCTCCCCATTGCAGGCAACCGTGTGTTCATAGTAATTTAATTCCCCAGTCGACATAAAACACAGATATCTCTATGTCATTAGAGAAACGTAAGGCGGACAACATTAAGTGGACAAAGGCATCTCATTTCCTCAAAATTCCACAATGGTGCATGACGATTGGGAGAGGAGCTCGGAGGTATCCATGTGTTCGTAGCAACCACATGCCTTAACTAACATGAAACATGAGCATCTCTACGTCTTGAAAAAGCTCAATTCAAATGGCATTGGGTGGACGGAGAAAGCTTGTTATTTTTGTAGAAACAACTAGAAATTAAGTGGAGGTGTATTAATGCTCTTTTGGAGAAACAATTTTGAGGTGGAGCTTATCTCAACACCTTTAGAAAAATAATCGAAATAACTGGGTAGATCTTGTCTCAACACATTTGGAGAAATAGTCGAATAATTGGGTGGAGCATGCCTCAACACCTTTGAGGAAATAGTTGAATAATTGGATGGAACTTGCCTCAACGCCTTTGGATAAATAGTCGAATAACTGGGTGGAGCGTATCTCAACACCCTTGGAAAAATAGTCGAATAATTGGGTGGAGCCTGTCTCAACACCCTTGGAGAAATAGTCGAATAAGTGAAAGGAGGGTGTTGTGAAAGGAGTGTGTCTCAACACCCTCGAAGAAATAGTTGAATGACTGGGTAGAACTTGTCTCAACACCCTTGAAGAAATAGTCGAATAACTAGGTGGAATTTGTCTCAACACCCTTGGAAAAATAGTTGTACTTTGAGCGAAAGTATTCCAACGCCCTTGGAGAATCAGTTGTACAAGGAGCATAGTTTACTTCAACACTTTGGAAGAGATCAGTCGTGTGTGGTAGAGATATTAGGGAACAAAGAATTTATTCAATATACGTGGCAAAGTAATAGCATTAGATGATAGAACCAATTTACTAATATGCATTCAACTATTCATGTGTTCAGTCACTCATTCATTTATCCATCCAAACATTCTTCCAGACATTCATCTAAGTATTCAACCATACATATATCAATATTTCGGGTGAAAAACGTTCAAATTCAAATCGAAAAATAAAGTTTCTCCTCTCCAAAGCTTTAAGCGGTTCTCCACAACAGACGACAGGGCTTCACCACGAGTGGAGGATGAAGTTGAGTTCGGGATAAGGCGACGCTTCTTTCGGTGCTAGCGGTGCATGCTACAGACTGACGGTGACGTAGATCGGTAATGAAAATTTGAACGATTTTTCACTGTTCTGAGGCAAACGGTAGACGGTGAGGACAAATGACAACCACGGTTATGACCACGAGAGCGAGATGGTCTAATTGGAGTCGATGGTGATGGCCACGCACAGCCAGAACGGGTGGTCATAGCTGTAAACGGTGATGGGGTTGTGGATGACTTTTGAAATTCTCCAAAGGTATGATATTTTTCAAATCCAACTTCAACATTAATTATGGTGGGTGGGGGGTTTGGTTCACATTTATTTAATACGGTATAACCGATAAAACAACTTAAATAAAAGCTGGGGTAAATTGAGATCAAAGATTGCCTTAGCGTAGATGGTTAAGTCTTAAGCACACTTAGCCAAGGCCACCAATTCAACACCCCATAACAACATATCTCCATTTTTTTCATTTGCTTCCTTATAGCTTTAATTAATTTTATTTGTGTATGGAATAATTGCCGTAACTATAATACATAAGTAACTTCATTTTCTTTTTTTGAAAACAAATTTCCTCCTTTTGTAATTAAGTCTTTTAATTTTTCATTTTATTCAGTTTAGTCTCTCTTTGTATATTCTTTTTTACCATCAATTCATTGACTCTTTTACACCATCATCAATATTCGCCCCTTCCAAATCGCTTCTTTAAAAAAGAAAATTATAAGTATATTATAAATTTAGATGATATTGAAATATTAAATTACATTACAAATTTTACTCACACTTGTGAAAAAGATTATGAAAAAAATATATGTATATTGTATATGGCTATATGCCGTTTCAATTAGAATTAATCAGTCTCATAACATTATAAATAGGGTAAACTGCATCTGATGCCACTAAACTATTAGCACTGACTTGTTTATACCACTGAACTTCAAAAGTGTTAAAATCTAACACTAAACTTTACTTTCCAACTCGCTTATCTCACTTCGTCGTTAAATCCTTAAGGCGACCATGACGTGACAAACGACGATCCACATGAAGGATGATGCAAAATGACATCGTTTTGTTGGAGTAAAAATAATAAAAACACGCACTTGATGGGGTTTGAAACCAAGTCTTTCAAAACCAAAAGTTACACCTTAACCCCTAAACCAATTTAAGATTACATAATATTTTACCACAAATAATATATATGTCAAATTGCACTTGAGATTAATTCAATTTATTTTATGATATAAATAATATTATAAACAATATTAATATATAAAAATAATATAAATATATATATATATATTAATATGGGATATGATCCTCTTACACTATGTAAAACTTAAAAGTTTTACACCTTTTTTTGGACCGCTGGATAAAGGTAAATGGATAATTGAGCTTACTAGTAGAAAATGTGAAGATTATCACTTGGAAAAAAAGAAAAGGAAATAATCATAGCCATTTATTACCCTCATCTAACAGTCGAAAAAGTGTAAAAGAAATTGAGTTTTACATTGTGTAAGTGGATCCTAACTCTATTAATATATATACTATTATTTTTATATATTAATATTATTTATAATATACGTATATTATTTTTCAAAAAACTCATAATTCTCAAAATTTACAACAAAAAAAAACCTAAACCCAAATCCCCAAATATACCCACCGTTGCCATTAATCGCCACCGCTTCACCCACCCATTTCTTCATTGGACCCTCACGACTGATTTCCCCATTCCCTCTTTGTTGAAAATCATTGAACGATGTGTCAATCAACTGTCAAATGGTAAATGCAAAAGCTTCAGTTGAACGATGAAAATATGCTTTGAGCGACGACAGGCGAGCTTATGGACGAAGTGCCATCAGGGTTACTTCAACCAATTGCTATTCCAGGATGGAAATGGGAAAAAGTGACTATGGATTTTTTAACTGGATTACCATTGACGCCGAGTAGGAAAGATTCAATATGGGTGATTGTGGATCGATTAACCAAATCAGCACATTTCTTACCAATCAGAACAGATTTCTCTTTGAGTAAATATGCAGAGTTGTATATTTGGGAGATTGTGAGATTACATGGAGTTCATACTTCCATTGTGTCCGACAGAGATCCTAGGTTTACTTCTAGATTCTGGAATGCACTACAGAAAGCATTGGGTACTCGATTGCATTTTAGTGCTATCTTTCACCCGCAAACTGATGGCCAATTAGAGAGGACAATTCAGATTTTGGAAGATATGCTTAGAGCTTGTGTCATTGAGTTTGCAGGCTCATGGGAAAAGTACTTACCATTGGCTGAATTTGCGTATAACAACAGTTATCAGTCAAGTATTAAAATGGCACCTTATGAAGCTTTATATGGAAGAAAATGCTGAATGCCATTAAATTGGTTTGAGTTGGAAGATCGCAAGATTATTGGGCCTGATTTAATTCAAGAAGTAGAAGAAAAAGTGAAGATAATTCGAGATAATCTAAAAGCAGCTTCCGATAGAAAAAATCTTATTTAGATTTAAAAAGAAAAGACATTGAATACCAAGTGGGAGACAAGGTATTCTTGAAAGTTTCACCATGGAAGAAAATAATGAGATTTGGAAGAAAAGGGAAGCTTAGTCCCATATTTATTGGTCCGTATGAAATCTTGAAAAGAGTTGGACCAGTGGCGTATCAATTAGCTTTACCACCAGAAATGAGCAAGATTCATGATGTTTTTCATGTATCGATGCTTCGGAAATATAGGTCGGACCCTTTCACATGTCATTTCACCTGCAAAAATTGAGATGCAACCTGATTTGACATTTGAAGAAGAACCGGTAAAGATTTTAGCTCATGGGGTGAAGAAATTGAGAAACAAATCGATTCCATTGGTTAAAGTGCTTTGGAAGGATCATAAAGTGGAAGAAGCCACTTGGGAAACCGAAGAGAGAATGAAAGAACATTACCCACATTTGTTTAATCCAGGTACGTTCTAAAAATTCGAGGATGAATTTTTTAGGGGGAGAGAATTGTAATATCCCATAATTTTATTAGTGATCAAAACGTAAAGAATCAAAAGTTAACGGTTTTAGGTTAGTGACTAAAACGTAAAGTTTTAAAGTTTGGAGACAAAAATGAAAAGTTGAGAAAAGTTCAAGGACCAATATGGTAATTTTCCCAATAATTATTTTTATTTCATAAATAAGTGTATCATCTAAGGGTGTGGACCGAATATAAAAACTATGGTTTGATCTGATGTTTTTGTTATTGGGAAATTACGGTTAAAGTTTAAGAGTAATTCGGGTAATCATATGAGCTCAGAATTTTATGAAATTTTGAAGGAAGTCTTAGGAAGACCCGAGGAATATGACATTGAAGTTTTGAATTGTGCTTGATCGATTTAGATTCAATTGAACACAGTATATGGAATAATGCATAAATGGCATTTTGGAGGATATAAAGATTCATTAATGGCAAAATGGTCATTTTACCTATACTTTTTAATTATAATTGATTTAACGATGAGGTTGCGTATAGGTTTTGACTCCTAATTGGTCATAATTCAAGGGTAAAATGGTCATTTTACTATGAAGGAGATTTTTGTTTTAAATTAAAGATTTAATTGCCATTTGGCATTAAACAAAAGAAAGAAAAATTGGGAAACTTTGCTCATCTTTTCTTCAAGTGACTGAAACCCCTAGCTAAGGTAAGAAGAAAATTTCAATTCAATTTTTGGCTTGATTTGTTTGATTTTTGGTTAGAGACATGAAACAAGAAAGTGATTTCCATTGAATTCTCTATCTTTTGGTACAAGTTTTGCTTAGTTTCCATGTCTCTAAGTTGAGATTTATGATTAGGGTGGTTGAAGAACATGTTGAGTTTTCATGTTTTAAGGTTCATTCAAGTTGGAAATGGTGTTATAGTGTTGCTTCTATGCTTGAAATAATGAAAATTTCTTGGAAAACCTACAGGGACCAATTCGGCAATATGAAGAAATTTAGGGGAAATTTTGTGAAAATTATTTTTATGATGGAAATGATTAGAATGGTGTTTTCTAAGTTGAATTATGTTATTGGAATGAAACATCATTTTGGGACCAGTTTGTGAATTTTGCAAATTGGGTGAAATAAGTGAGAAATTAGAAAATATTCAAGAAGCATGGTTATGTTGATTGCTATCATAAAAGGATCATTTTGGTATTAAAATTTTTGAAATTGAGATGAAATGTGAAAGTTTCCAAATTTTGGATCATAAACCCTAGGAGAGAGAATTTAGGGTTTAAAGTGAAATTATCAAACTTATGGTTGCAATTTGAAACTTGAGATAAGATTAAAGTGTCTGAAGCATTATTTTTACAAAGAAGTACTTGGTTGAAAATGATAATTTTTCCAACTTGGTATGTACATGTATTAGTAAGGTTTGGACATGTACTTAAGGTTGCTTGTGTTATGTATTTAATGTACATACAGATAACAAGCAAGTTCGAGATCAAACGAGCGCCGAAAGGAGATAAAAAGTGCAACCGAGCTTAGTGAGGCTAGTATAATTTGTACTTTTGAAAGTGTCAAGGTAAATGCAATGCATGTATAGTATGATATTTATGTCATTAATTATATATATTTTTGACATGTTAGAAATATGTCAAGAAATGAAAACATATGCATGGATCACTAATTATTCATGAAATGTTATTTTGGGTATGAACGGCCTGATATGAATATTATTGCTATGGATGAAATTATTGTTGATATAAATAGTCCAATGTATGAAATAGGAAGTCAAAGATATAGTTGGATATCCATAGAGTCATGATTTGTATACATGTCATGATTCATATGCATAGCATATTTCATAAATATACATGGCATAATTCATATATGTAACATAATTTGTATACATGTCATGATTCATATACATAGCATATTTCATAAATATGTGACATTCCTCGTATACATGGCATAATTCATGCACTTGGCATAATTCATATACTTGGCATAATTCATATACATGTCATGATTTATATACGTAACTTGATTCGTTTACATGAAATGATTCATTTACGTGACATGATTCTTTTATCATTGCCCAAAGTAAGCTATATGAGATCGAGGTACGCGAGTCATCTTGAAATGACACCGTAGTGTCCAACGTAAAAATAAAGATGAGTACGTACTCGGGGACGCTCTTTGCTCCCCATAAACATAAAGCACCTCGACAGTGCACTCGGGCACAGTGGGCGTAGATCCCCAGGGTGCACACCAAGGGCTTAGGTCCCCAAGGTGTATGTGACACAATCATTTTGTCACAATATCTGTTTGATAATATAAACTTAAGGGCGCAGCTGCTAAAGACTCTATGGCATGCCAACTATACCATGGACTCTCATACAAAATACTTGGGCATTTCTTTTAACATCAATCAATCATAATAATCAATCATACATATAAACAATTTATATTTCATGCTTCATCATAAATATTCATGGTAAACATAGATCATCACTTATGCAAACAATAATTCGTACCTGGTATTCCATCAAGCTTGTCATGTCGAGCAATGTATCATATTGTGTATTATAGAGAAATGAAATGTCTTTTTAAGTGTAATGCAAACAATTAAAATTGCACTCACCTTGGCCATTTATTAATATGCCTCACTAAACTCTATTGATCCTTTCCTTGTATAGTACCTCGAACCTTCTCTTGATTCGAATCCAACTTCATTTATCACATGAATATAAATATACATTTGTTAGATTCACTTCTAACAATATTTCACTTAAGCTATTTAATCATTCAACATAAATTTTTTTCCATACATTTCTTTCATTCCTTATACTGTTCACAAACTCATTTTGGTCTGTAATAACTATTTAGAACTTCCATTAACCCTTTTCGAGCTTACTAATTAACTTTAGATACAAAATGTATCAATTCTCATTTTCTAGCAGATTGCACTACCTTCAAAGAAATATTTCTATAAAATAATCTACAACTCGAAATTCGATTTCGTTTGCTCTAAAAGAAACTAGATGCAATAAGCTTTTCAACCATATATATTAATAGCCCAAATTCAACTTGTACAATTTATGGAATATTTTCAAAGTCAATTTCCAGTGCTGATTTTGGAACAAGCTGCCATACTATTTTCTGACCTTTCACCACTTTAAAATTCATATCTTTTTAATCGGAACTCGAAATTTGTTTCGGTTTCTTAGACACAAAACTAGACAAACAAATCTTTACATCGGTATAAAATTCACCTTCTAATCATTTTTGTAGAATCTATGGTGAATTTTCAAACTTACTGCAAAAAATCAGTTTTCTACACTGCTTCCATAAATAACTTCAAACTTTATACTAACTTCTCCTTACTTCTCTACTTTTCAATTTAGTCCCAATAATTGATTCAAACCATCAAGTTATCACCCTTTTTCATCAAATAATTATTCAACATTGATCCCCCTTAATTTTTCCTTCTTTCCGAATTAGTCACTAAAATGCAAAGATAAGGATTCCAACTTCTTAACTTTGCAATTTAGTTCTGAAATCAACATTACTACTTGAATTCTATTATTTCAACTAAAATTCAGAGTTAATCCTTATCAAAAACCTCCTTGCCGAAATGGTCAGTTAATTTTGACAATTTGTCAAAATGGTCACTAACTCAATTTAACATCGATTTTGCATTCTAACTTCAATTTCACATTTCCAACATCAATAATAACATAAATACACTTCAAAATCATAAAAAATCAGATTAGCCCTTAAATTTTCAAAATTGCCGAAATGGTCCCTATACCTTTAGTTTAGGGTTTTGCTTCCAAATAATAAATTCAAGCTTACTAGATCATTTATCCAACATCACAAACCCTAAATCAAACTTGAATCCATAAACCCTAATCATATTCATACAAACTAAAATATGTAGGGTTTAAATCCCAACTAACATGATTTTATCATCATAACAACTTAATTTCAACTTAAATTTCAACATAGAATCATAAAATCTCAAAACCTCCAATTTAGTCCATAAACCCTAATTTCTTTCTCATAAAAATTCTCATCAATCAAGCATGTATTCCATGAATTACTGACATCAAAAGATATAGCTTGAAGAGTAGAACAACTTTGTAGTTGAAAAGATTACCTGAAAACCGAGTTTCGGGGCTTGAATCGAGCTTGAAAAAATTATCTATTTCTTTCCCTAGCTCTCACGTTCATTGCTGGAAAAGATGAACACACCATTATTTTACACATATAACTATTAAATGAATATTAAATTCATTTAATAGTGATATTACAATTTTGCCCTTTTTATCTACTGGATGAGATTGATTTTATCATCAATCAAGGACCAAGATTTAATCTACCATTTCCTCTTTCCAAAATTTCCCTTATAACTTTTTAAATATTTCAAAAATGCCATTGGGGCAAAATGACCAATTTGCCCTCAAACTAGTTTTTATTTACTAGTTTACCATTCTTGTAAAAATTCAACTAAATCTTGTTGGAATCCAACCAACTATAATAAAATATTCATAAAATAGTATTTTATAACTTTTCCATAGGTTTTGGATCAGCCTCTGAAATTTCAGTTCGATTCGATTTCCCGATATTCATAAAATACTTCTACTGCGATTTTACCTTTTCGAACTATCGTATTTATTCCAAAAATTCCATATTTCCATATTCAGGAAATAAACTTTATTATCTCATAAAAACTTCCTTTCCAAGAACTTAGACAGAATTTTCCTAACTCAGTCTACTATTCCGATAATTATCAAAAATCTCCATAAAATAAGATTTCTATTAGAAATCCTTTATCGACAATCCATTCGAATATTCTTTACTTTTACTGAGTCCAACATATCGATTAGAAACACTTTTATGGGACCTTCCCGAAGGTCACCCATCCTTGTATTTCTCTGGCCTGAGCATGCTTAACAATTTCATTCGGTCCAAATTCGGTACCTTTTTCTGCATCTTAATTCTTAAAACTGATATCAAGGTAACTATTTCGATCCGATTTACTGTTATACTGAATAAAATTTTCTTATTGGGGAAATTTACATTTTAATCCCTAAACTTTTCTAAAGTTTATACTTTAACCCCCTAAACTTTCAAAATTTACATTTTGGTCACTGGCCAAAATTTGGGATATTACAATACAGAAGCACTTAGGTGCTAATCACTTCTGGTAAAGTGCAAATAATACACTATACTCAAGTAAGTATAGGGGGAATGACTCGTGTACATAGATTTTCTTAAATCGATACTTGAGCTAAATGAGTTGAAAAACAATTGAAAAGCTTGAAAGCTTGATGATAAATATGGCAACAATTGTGGTAAGAATCAAAGTTATTACCTTGTGATATGTTATTATATATCATGTTATATATGCTAGTAAGCATAATATGATAAGTGATCATATGCATTATTATTTTATTACTTTGATATCTACGTTAGATTTGCATTTGACTAAAGACTATTGCCTCACTAAGTATATTCTTAGCATATGATGAATTTCATGCGTAGGTTATAAAGGAGCTTCGAGGTAAGAGTATCCGAGCATCACTATCTTATTTTGGGAGGTATATCTCCATATTCATAGTAATATTAATGACATCCATCTTTTCTTTTGGAAATGTACTAGAAGACATGTATAATTATGGTGGTTGTAATAACTTATTACCAAATATGGTTAGTTTAATAGTTGTTACAGCATGGATGATGAACCTAGTAAGACCTATTATGTTTATAAATAATAATGAACTAAGTTATTAGTAAATGTGGTACTTATGGTAGAATGATTAAAAATTTGTCCAGAAATACATGCAAAAGCAGAGTGTTTGAAAAGTTAGCATATATTCCACAATTTGACTTAGAAAGTGAATCTTATATGTATGAACTAGAAATTTTGTCTAGTTTCTTTCAAAACAAACGGTGACTAATTTTGAGTTGTATGTAAAAAGTTATGAATTTTTATTCGATGGATGGTCAGAAAACAAGGTAGCAGAATTTCAGTATTTCTGGGTTGTAACGTGAGTTTAAAGATTTATTTGAACTTTGTGTAATAAGTTTGGCTTAAAAATTTATATGGTTAGAAAGCTTAATGAATCTTGTTTAATTAAAAAAAATTAAGGAATGAATTTTTGATGTCTATAAACTTTTTTAGAAAATTTTGAGTAAAGACAGTGCAGGCTGCCAGTTTTCAAAGTAAGGGGAATAGAAAGGGTTTTAATCTTAGTTAGTAACATAACTGACTCGTATTTAGTAACGAATACGAGAAAGGGATGTTACAATAGGGGCATCAATCTATATGAGCTTATTTATGAAAAAATCATTAATAGAGCATCCTCAACGAGGACGTCTAAGGATTTACCATTTTCTAATTTCATCACATCCCTATGCACCAAGCATGGGATTGATGAATGGGGAGATGATGATATCATCAAGCGTCATACTGGTTAGCTGCCCTCTCAGATCTAAGAAATAAAAGGATATGGTATGCTAGTTGAACTTGTTGCCACATCTGTTCAGGATATTCGCCAGAACGTTTAAGATGTTGTTGCCAGTTTTATGGAACCATATTTCCAACATGTCTAGACAATGGCAACTGTAGGGAACTCTTTATTCCACAAGCTTCTCCTGAAAACCCAAGAAGAGTCCCCGGAGGTACCACTTGCTACTGAACCCACCAATAGTCAGAGACAACAGACAGATACTGATACTAGCACCTCCCCTCTCCTTGCCAAGAAACAAACGCCCACCTAGAACAAAGGCAAGAGAATAATCATCCGGGAACCACCACCCCAGTAACTCCTTGGGTTAGTTTTTATTTTTATTTTGGTCTTTAATAACCATTTAGAACTTCCATTAACCCTTTTCAAGCTTACTAATTAACTTTAGATACAAAATGTATCAATTCTCATTTTCTAGCAGATTGTAATACCTTCAAATAAATATTTCTATAAAATAATCTATAACTCGGAATTCGATTTCGTTTGCTCTAAAATAAATTAGATGCAATAAGATTTTCAACCATATAAATCAATAGCCCAAATTCAACTTGTACAATTTATGGCAAATTTTCAAAGTCAATTTCCAGTGCTGATTTTGGAATAGACTGCCATACTGTTTTCTTATTTTCACCACTTAAAAATTCATATCTTTTTACTCGGAACTCAAAATCAGTTTTGGTTTGTTGGAAACAAAACTAGACGAACAAATCTTTACATCGGTATAAAATTCACTTTCTAATCATTTTTGTAGAATTTATGGTGAATTTTCAAACTTACTGCCAAAAATCAGTTTTCTACACTGCTTCCATAAATAACGATAAAACTTTATACTAACTTCTCCTTACTTCTCTACTTTTCAATTTAGTCCCAATACTTGATTCAAACCATCAAGTTATCACCCTTTTTCATCAAATAATTATTCAACATTGATCCCACTTAATTTTTTCTTCTTTCCGAAATAGTCACTAAAATGCAAAGATAAGGATTCGAACTTCTTAACTTTGCAATTTAGTCCTCAAATCAACATTACTACTTGAATTCTATTATTTCAACTAAAATTCAGACTCAATCCTTATAAAAAAACTCTTTGCCGAAATGGTCACTTAATTTTAACAATTTGTCAAAATGGTCACTAACTCGATTTAACATCGATTTTGCATTCTAACTTAAATTTCACATTTACAACATCAATAATAACATAATTACACTTCAAAACCATAAAAATTTAGATTAGTCCTTAAATTTTCAAAATTGCCGAAATGGTCCCTATGCCATTAATTTAGGGTTTTGCTTCAAAATAACAAATTCAAGCTTACTATATCATTTATCCAACATCACAAACCCTAAATCAAACTTGAATCCATAAACCCTAATCATATTCATACAAACTAAAATATTTAGGGTTTAAATCCCAACTCAAAAACATGATTTTATCATCATAACAACTTAATTTCAACTTAAATTTCAACATAGAATCATAAAATCTCAAAACCTCCAATTTAGTCCATAAACCCTAATTTCTTTCTCATCAAATTTCTCATCAATCAAGCATGTATTCCATGAATTATTGACATCAAAAGATAAAGCTTGAAGAGTAGAACAACTCTGTAGTTTAAAAGATTACCTGAAAACCGAGTTTCGGGGCTTGAATTGAGCTTGGAAAAATTCTCTTTCTTTCCCTAGCTCTCACGTTCTTTGCTGGAAAAGATGAACATTTTTTTGTATCGTTTTACCATTATTTTACACATACAACTATTAAATGAATATTAAATTCATTTAATAGTGAAATTACAATTTTGCCCTTTTTATGCAATGGTTGAGATTAATTTTATCATCAATCAAGGGCCAAGATTTAATCTTCCATTTCCTATTTCCAAAATTTCCCTTATAACTTTTTAAATATTTCAAAAATGCCATTGGGGAAAAATGACCAAATTGCCCTCCAACTAGTTTTTATTTACTAGTTTACCATTCTTGTAAAAATTCAACTAAATCTAGTTGGAATCCAACCAACTATAATAAAATATTCATAAAATAGTATTTTATAACTTTTCCATAGCTTTTGGATCAGCCTCTGAAATTTCAGTTCGATCTGATTTCCTGATTTTTATAAAATACTTCTACTGCGATTTTACCTTTTTGAACTATCAGATTTATTCCAAAAATTCCATATTTCCATATTCGGGAAATAAACTTTATTATCTCATAAAACTTCCTTTCCAAGAACTTAGACTAAATTTTGCTAACTCAGTCTACTATTCCGATAATTATAAAAAATCTCCATAGAAAAAGATTTCTCTTAGAAATCCTTTATCGACAATCCATTCGAATATTCTTTACTTTTACTGATTCCAACATATTGATTAGAAAAACTTTTATGGGACCTTCTCGAAGGTCACCCATCCCTGTATTGCTCTGGCCTAGCACGCTTAACAATTTCATTCGATCCAAATTCGTTACCTTTTTCTGCATCTTAATTCTTAAAACCGATATCAATGTACCTATTTCGATCCGATTCACTCTTATACTAAATAAAATTTACTTATTGGGGAAATTTACACTTTAATTCCTAAACTTTTCCAAAGTTTATACTTTAACCCCCTAAACTTTTAAAATTTACATTTTGGTCACTGGCCAAAATTTGGGATATTACAATTCCTCCCCCTTAAGAAAATTCGTCCTCGAATTTTCATTGTGTACCTGTTCCAAACGTTTACGGATATTACTTCCCTATTTTCTTCTCAGCCTCCCAATTGGCGTTTTCGACCTTGTGATTTTCCTCGAAACTTCAATCAATGAAATTTCTTATTCCTTAATTCTTTAATTCTATAAACCAATATTTCTAGTAACCTCTCTTCCTATATCAAATCTAATTCCATCTCAATTTATTCAGGAGTGATGACATGTAAATAATTCAGTCAAAGCCCCCAAAACATAAGTAGATATACTATAGACTTTTGCTCACTTCTAAAGATAAGACCCATTAATATACTCTTGGTCCAACTATTTCACGATTCTTTGAAGTATAACAGTTCTGAAGCCAAGTTTTTCCCTTTTTAACCTATACAAATCATCCTTCCTCGAATTGATACTTTTCTTCCTTTTGTTTTTCTTTTAGCTTTAACTGATAACATATTGTCCAAAGATCAACTTTCTTTTTACATCTTACTTCTACATTTTATATAAATAGGCCATTTACCTTAAAATTGGTCTTAGAATTCTCAAATTACTGGCTTTATTTCCAGCTTTGCTAACAGACAATTCTTAGAATTTCTTATAATTCTTGTGCTATGCTTCAAATCATTTATTAGCAGTCATACTATAATTCTCCAAATAAAATTATTCCTTGTCATACCGGCTTAACCCACTGATCTCACACTATTTCTCATAAACAATGTGAGTACTTCATCAAAGTCTCAAAAATTAGTGAAATCATTTCCTTATGAACTAACCAGTGACTCCAATTTCTAACACTTTTCTAGGAAGTTTTTCCAAATTACTTCCTCTGCATCAATATTACTTCTTTTATAGGAGTTTTATCATCCTTCATCTTCAAATAAACAATCATAACTTCTCTTTTTCTTTAACATTTAAGGTTCTCAACCGCTTAAACATTTAAACAACCAATGCTTTATTATATACAGTTGCCGAAGGTTACAACCTCTTAGGTACTTCTTGTTCTTGTACTTGAGCCCCCTACTACACCAGTAGCTCAATCTAGGTAAAAATCAGAAAAAGTTCATACTTGATTTCATTATTATTGCTACGGGTATCTTTATAACCCTTGTGATCTGAGATTCTTGTTTTTGTCTAGAAACATTTCTATGGAAATTTCAATTAGCTTGAACAATCATCAACTAAACACTCTTCCAGTAACTTCATTAAGGAACTAATTCCTTTTAAAAATTAAAAACTATGCCAGTCTATTGCAGCTAGTTTTGACCCTGGATTGATTTATAAAATTCATAATTGAGTTGTTGAAATAAAACTATATTTCAGGGTGAAAACTATATATACTGCCTAGACCGTTTCTTAATTTTCAAATTTTTACACGATCAGTGTTAAACAACATTTAACTACGTCAAAATTCATAGTTATTAATAGTAAACTATTTCTCTAAGTCCATACTTCCATAACAATATATAAATACGTCATAAACTTAAACTTACAAAACAATTTACCCACTTAAATTATTACATGCCCACTAGTCTATCAAATTACGTTAAAGATGTACATATTGTACTTACAAATAGTAACTTGATCTTCCCAATTAACAACTTCTCCTTGCTAGTCTATTTTTGGAGAACCTACGTGTGAAATAAAAGACACGCTAAGTACGAACTTAGTGAGGTAATAATCTTATTTATCAAAACGTAAAATAAAGCAATACATGTTATACCTTAACCTAGCATGGTTTCTGTCTAAGGTAGTATCGTACTAACAAGGTTTTCATAGTCAGTCAATGTTCATGTGCAAGTCATAATTTTTCTAACTAGTCTAGTTTCCAATACTCCATTATTACCAAGTATATCATGTGCATGGCATAATTTACATACATGTCATATTTCATACACATGGCATAATTCACATGCATGACATGGTTTATATTAATATGACATAATTCATATACATGACATACTTCATATACATGGCATAATTCATATATATATGACATGAAATATATACATGGTAGAATCCATGTACGTGTCATAATTTATATACGTGGCATGATTCATATACGTGACATCATTCATATACGTGACTTAATTCATATACATAACATGATACGTGTACATGGCATAATTCATATATGTAACATAATTTGTATACATGTCATGATTCATATGCATAGCATATTTCATAAATATGTGACATTCCTCATATACATGGCATAATTCATGTACTTGCCATAATTCATATACTTGGCATAATTCATATACATGTCATGATTTATATACGTAACTTGATTCGTTTACATGACATGATTCATTTACGTGACATGATTCTTTTATCATTGCCCAAAGTACGCTATATGAGATCAAGGTACGTGAGTCATCTTGAAATGACACCGTAGTGTCCAACGTAAACGTAAAGATGAGTACGTACTCGGGGACGCTCTTTGCTCCCCATAAACATAAAGCACCTTGACAGTGCACTCGGGCACAGTGGGTGTAGATCCCCAGGGTGCACACCAAGGGCTTAGGTCCCCAAGGTGTATGTGACACAATCGTTTTGTCACAATATCTGTTTGATAATATAAACTTAAGGGTGAAGATGCTAAAGACTCTATGGCATGCCAACTATACCATGGACTCTCATACAAAATACTTGGGCATTTCTTTTAACATCAATCAATCATCATAATCAATCATACATCTAAACATTTTATATTTCATGCTTCATCATAAATATTCATGGTAAACATAAATCATCACTTATGCAAACAATAATTCGTACCTGGTATTCCATCAAGCTTGTCATGTCGAGCAATGTATCATATTGTGTATTATAGAGAAATGCAATGCCTTTTTCAGTGTAATGCAAACATTTAAAATTGCACTTACCTTGACCATTTATTAACATGCCTCACTAATCTCTATTGATCCTTTCCTTTTATAGTACCTTGAACCTTCTCTTGATTCGAATCTAACTTCATTTATCACATGAATATAAATATAAATTTGTTAGATTCACTTCACACAATATTTCACTGAAGCTATTTAATCATTCAACATAATTTTTTTACATACATTTATTTCCTTCCTTATACTGTTCACAAACTCATTTTGGTCTTTAATAACCATTTAGAACTTCCATTAACCCTTTTCAGGCTTACTAATTAACTTTAGATACAAAATGTATCAATTCTCATTTTTTGGCAGATTGCACTACCTTCAAAGAAATATTTCTATAAAATAATCTACAACTCGGAATTCGATTCTGTTTGTTCTAAAAGAAAATAGATGCAATAATATTTTCAACCATATAAATTAATAGCCCAAATTCAACTTGTACAATTTATGGCGAAGTTTCAAAGTCAATTTCCAGTGTTGATTTTGGAACAGACTGTCATATTGTTTTCTGACCTTTCACCACTTAAAAATTCATATCTTTTTACTCGGAACTCGAAATCAGTTTTCGTTTGTTGGACATGAAACTAGACGAACAAATTTTTACATCGATATAAAATTCACCTTATAATCATTTTTGTAGAATTTATGGTGAATTTTCAAACTTACTGCCAAAAATCAGTTTTCTACATTACTTCCATAAATAACTTCAAACTTTATACTAACTTCTCCTTACTTCTCTACTTTTCAATTTAGTCCCAATACTTGATTCAAACCATCAAGTTATCACCCTTTTTCATCAAATAATTATTCAACATTGATCCCCCTTAATTTTTCCTTCTTTCCGAATTAGTCACTAAAATGCAAAGATAAGGATTCCAACTTCATTACTTTGCAATTTAGTTCTCAAATCAACATTACTACTTGAATTATATTATTTCAACTAAAATTCAGAGTTAGCCCTTATCAAAAACCTCATTTTCGAAATGGTCACTTAATTTTGACCATTTGTCAAAATGGTCACTAACTCGATTTAACATCGATTTTGCATTCTAACTTCAATTTCACATTTCCAACATCAATAATAACATAAATACACTTCAAAATCATAAAAATTCAGATTAGCCCTTAAATTTTCAAAATTGCCGAAATGGTCCCTATACCTTTAATTTAGGGTTTTGCTTCCAAATAATAAATTCAAGCATGCTAGATCATTTATCCAACATCACAAACCCTAAATCAAACTTGAATCCATAAACCCTAATCATATTCATACAAACTAAAATATGTAGGGTTTAAATCCCAACTAACATGATTTTATCATCATAACAACTTAAATTCAACTTAAATTTCAACATAGAATCATAAAATCTCAAAACCTCCAATTTAGTCCATAAACCCTAATTTCTTTCTCATAAAAATTCTCATCAATCAAGCATGTATTCCATGAATTATTGACATCAAAAGATATAGCTTGAAGAGTAGAACAACTTTGTAGTTGAAAAGATTACCTGAAAACCGAGTTTCGGGGCTTGAATCGAGCTTGAAAATTTTTTCTATTTTTTCCCTAGCTCTCACGTTCGTTGCTGGAAGTTCATCTTTTCACCATTATTTTACACATATAACTATTAAATGAATATTAAATTCATTTTATAGTGAGATTACAATTTTGCCCTTTTTTATCTAATGGCTGAGATTGATTTTATCATCAATTAAGCGACAAGATTTAATCCTCCATTTCCTCTTTCCAAAATTGCCCTTATAACTTTTTAAATATTTAAAAAATGCCATTGGGGCAAAATGACCAATTTGCCCTCAAACTAGTTTTTATTTACTTGTTTACCATTCTTGTAAAAATTCAACTAAATCTTGTTGGAATCCAACCAACTATGATAAAATATTCATAAAATAGTATTTTATAACTTTTCCATAGGTTTTGGATCAGCCTCTGAAATTTCAGTTCGATCCGATTTCCCGATATTCATAAAATACTTCTACTGCGATTTTACCTTTTCGAACCATCGTATTTATTCCAAAAATTCCATATTTCCATATTCAGGAAATAAACTTTATTATCTCATAAAAACTTCCTTTCCAAGAACTTAGACTGAATTTTCCTAACTCAGTCTACTATTCCGATAATTATCAAAAATCGCCATAGAATAAGATTTCTATTAGAAATCCTTTATTGACAATCCATTAGAATATTATTTACTTTTACTGAGTCCAACATATCGATTAGAAACACTTTTATGGGACCTTCCCGAAGGTCACCCATCCTTGTATTTCTCTGGCCTGAGCATGCTTAACAATTTCATTCGATCCAAATTTGGTACCTTTTTTGCATCTTAATTCTTAAAACTAATCTCAAGGCATCTATTTTGATCCAATTCACTCTTATACTGAATAAAATTTACTTATTGGGGAAATTTACATTTTAATCCCTAAACTTTTCTAAAGTTTATACTTTAACCCCCTAAACTTTCAAAATTTACATTTTGATCACTGGCCAAAATTTGGGATATTACAATACAGAAGCACTTAGGTGCTAAGCACTTCCGGTAAAGTGCAAATAATACACTATACTCAAGTAAGTATAGGGGGAATGACTCGTGTACATAGATTTTCTTAAATCGATACGTGAGCTAAATGAGTTGAAAAACAGGTTGAAAAGCTTGAAAGCTTGATGATAAATATGGCAACGGTTGTGGTAAGAATCAAAGTTATTACCATGTGATATGTTATTATATATCATGTTATATATGCTAATAAGCATAATATGATAAGTGATCATATGCATTATTATTTTATTACTTTGATATCTACGTTAGATTTGCATTTGACTAAAGACTATTGCCTCACTAAGTATATTCTTAGCGTATGATGAATTTCATGCGTAGGTTATAAAGGATCTTCGAGGGAAGAGTAGCTATGCATCACTATCTTATTTTGGGAGGTATATCTCCATATTCATAGTAATATTAATGCCATCCATCTTTTCTTTTGGAAATGTACTAGAAGGCATGTATAATTATGGTGGTTGTAATAACTTATTACCAAATATGGTTAGTTTAATAGTTGTTACAGCATGGATGACGAACCTAGTAAGACCTATTATGTTTATAAATAATAATGAACTAAGTTATTAGTAAATGTGGGACTTATGGTAGAAAGATTAAAAATCTGTCCAGAAATACATGCAAAAGCAGAGTGTTTGAAAAGTTAGCATAAATTCCACAATTTGACTTAGAAAGTGAATCTTATATGTATGAACTAGAAATTTTGTCTAGTTTCTTTCAAAACAAACGGTGACTAATTTTGAGTTGTATGTAAAAAGTTATGAATTTTTATTCGATGGATGGTCAGAAAACAAGGTAGCAGAATTTCAGTATTTCTGGGCTGTAACGGAGTTTAAAGATTTATTTGAATTTTGTGTAATAAGTTTGGCTTAAAAAATTATATGGTTAGAAAGCTTAATGAATCTAGTTTAATTAAAAAATTACGGAATGAATTTTTGATGTCTATAAATTTTTTTATAAATTTTTGAGTAAAGATAGTGCATGCTACCAGTTTTCAAAGTAAGGGGAATAGAAAGGGTTTTAATCTTAGTTAATAACATAACTGACTCGTATTTAGTAACGAATACGAGAAAGGGATGTTACAATATGGGCATCAGTCTATATGAGCTTATTTACCATTTTCTAATTTCATCACATCCCTATGCACCAAGCAGGGGATCGATGAATGGGGAGATGAAGATATCATCAAGCGTCATACTGGTTAGCTACCCTCTCAGGTCTAGGAAATAAAGGGATATGGTATGCTAGTTGAACTTGTTGCCACATCTGTTCAGGATATTTGCCAGAACGTTTAAGATGTTGTTGCCAGTTTTATGGAACCATATTTCCAACATGTTCAGACAATGGCAACTGTAGAGAACTCTTTATTCCACAAGCTTCTCCCGAATACCCAAGAAGAGTCCCCAAAGGTACCACTTGCTACTGCACCCACCAACAGTCAGAGACAACAGACAGATACTGATACTAGCACCTCCTCTCTCTTTGCCAAGAAACAAATGCCCACCTAGAACAAAGGCAAGAGAATAATCATCCGGGAACCACCACCCAGTAACTCCTTGGGTTAGTTTTTATTTTTATTTTTCTTTTATTTTTAGTCTAGTTTAGTTTTTATTCTGCATTTACACATTTGCTTTTTCTCGATTTGTATTTCTTTTCCTTATTTTTGTATTGGGGATAATGCTCTTCTCAAGTTTGGGGGAGTACATACCCGTATACATATATTAGGTTAAATTTAGGTAAAATTTAAAAATTTAATTTTTTTAGGACTTGTAAATAGCCTAATATGTCTAATAGGTTCCCTTTGCTATGATTCCTTTGATTCTGAAATTGTTGTTGCATTGATCATAACTTTCTATGATGAATCTATGTTGATGCTTTGCAATGTGTTAAGAGCTTTATGTTTTGAACTTAATGTTGAATATGTTGTAGCCCTTAAAAACACATGTTGCATGCACTCTAAAAACTTAAGAAACCTTAGGAAAAGCTCTAGGTCGACTTTCTAATGCCAAAGCATGAATCAAAGTGAATGAACTAAAATGCTCAATGTATCAAAAATAGAGGCTTAAAAACTCCCTGAAAAGTCAAGAAAATCAATTAAGACTTGGCAATATAAACAAAACTATTGAGGGACACTCTTATATGCATCTTACTATCTTAGTACACTAGGTGATTTGTGTTTGCTCCATTTAGCTTTCCCTGGTAGGAACGATAGTACTAGCAAAGAGTGAATGAAAGTCTTCACGGGATGACAATGCTCGTAGGGCTTGGGGATGGGCTGTTTGCTCCACTCCATAGTCAAGTATGAAGAGTAAGTGTGATAAGCTAAAGCCTTAAAGATACAGTTTTTAAAGCTTATAAAGAAAAGAGTGTAAACCAATATGCTGAAAAAGAGAAAAACAATATGCCAAGCCAACAATAGAAAGCAACCCTTAAGTTTATCTAAGTCTATTAAGTGATGAATGTATGAAACTTTGCACACACTACACCTACAATAGATTTTCTCTTTGGAACAAAACTGTAAGCTCTAATACATTGCATCTCATCGCCACGACTAAGGAATGAATTACTGCTGCAACATGACTTGGAATCTTTGTAATCCTAGCTTAGTGGAACCTTAGGACTTATGGGCTGTTTACTGTTTGTATGTTCTATTTTTCTTTCTTCTATTTTGCATTGCTTGAAGACAAACAACAATTCAAGTTTGAGGGTATTTGACGAGTGTTTAAATGATCTATTTTGTATGCTCTTTTTACTTGTCTTCTGCATGTTTTCAAGCTCATATAGAATGTATTTAGGGTAGAGTGTACATAATTGCATGTAGATAGGGAGTTATACTGCATGCACGTTAATGTTATATATATTGTTGCATTTTATGGGAAATGTGGTGTTTTGTGGTGCATGTGAAGGATGCTGAAGGAGTGCTGAAGCAGAAGAGTAGCAGTTCTCATGGCTAGAGCTGACGAGGCGTAAAGAGTTGGAGATGAATCTACTTTTGCCCATGTGGACTTTCTCCCAGATACAAAACATTAAATATAGTGGGAAATCAATAGTTTTCTTTAATGAAGCCGCTCGCACTTTAGGGTTCTTAAAACCCTAGTTCACCGCCTATATAAGGGAGACTTGGTTGTTACTTCAAGGGAGAGCACGATTATAGACAGCAGTCCTAGTCTGAAGCTTGCTGAGAACCACCAGGGTGGAAGCTAGAGAATTTTCCTCACGACATACTGTTGGAGTATGCACAAAGACCAATCATAAGATGATTGTAAAAGACATATTTAATTTTTCATGTTTATTAATATAAAGCCATTATTATTATTTCAGTCATTATTCTGCGCATAAATAAATAAATAAATTGAATTATAATAAAGTCCTTAGAATAATATGGTTATTCTTAAATGTCCTTAGTCGAGTATTATTGTGGGCATGGACAACAATAATGCATTAAGACTAATATGTAGTTAAGTGATGACAAAGTGTTGTCACTGACATAGAGATGTCAAAATCAATACATAAGTATGTGTTACAGAAAGACATACTGGACTGACCCGCTATGAGCATGTTTCTTGGATTATTATGTGACAGTCACAACATTGCTCATAGTGATAACTACATTTATGATTCTCAGACTTGAGATCATCATTATTTCAACATTGTGAGTGACATATTTTGATACAGTCAAATGTGTGTCGTAACTGGCTACACTATAAAGACTGATATTGGATATGTCACAATCTATGTAGCAGGATATGATTGATTAAGATAGGATTTGTCCCTCATACATAATAGGAGTAATATCACAAGCCACTTGATTGAGTGAGACTAGAAATGCATGGCCATGATCGAATAAATTGATATGAGATATCATAATTATTCGTTTATAGTAGTCTACTCAAGATATTAAGAAATATTAGATGGACTATACAAGTGTGACTATTCCATGACTTGTGTCCAATCTAGATATAAAGGACAAAATGATGTAATACATGAAAAAGAGTTAATCACGAAGAGGTTATGTCGAACCATGACTTCCTGTAACTTAGGTAGCAATGATGTATTGCTAGATGCCACTCATTGCTTATAATATTAGAATTGTTCTAGATATTATTGCTAACGTTACATGAACATACAAGGGTCACACCCTATGATTGAAACGAACAAATATCGACTAGATAGCATGTGTACAAACTTGTTGTACACGAAATTAGTTAAAACCAAAATTATTATAATTACTGTAATTATAGATAATTTCGGTCATATATATTTTAATACTAGATAATTATTGTAATTATCAAATACTATTAAAATAGAAATATGCCTAAAGAAACCTAATTAAAGTAGAATTAGATTCTACATATTTAATTATATAAGGTTAAATATATTGTATTTTAATAAATTTGAATTTAATTAGGATTAGGGTTTTGAATGCTATATAAAGGCATAAGGTCTAGCAACCAAAGACATGCATATTGCTAAAAACCTCTCTAACAGCTAGAAAAGTAAAATATTGTTTGTTTTATTCGGGTGGACTGCGTAGAGGTCGAAACGCTACTGTGATGACTTGGACTCGACATCTTGACTGGAAGAATCAGATTCTCCTACGTCCCTGCAATTATCAGATTTATTTGAGGTAACGTTTCATCCCTTTTTTACCCCGAATTCGTTCCTCGTACATGGATCACTGGCAAAATTCGCCTAATAATTTTCCCTGCGCATGGGGTGTATCGACGTTTCCCTACACATATGCCATCGAGAGAGGTTGACAGAGTAGCAGACTTGCAGCAATAGTTGGATGGCACGAAGGGAGTTTATCGAGCACGCTCGACTCTTTTCTTTTCCTTGCTTGATAAACTTCCTTACTTTATACTTTTGTTATGGATGTTTTAGGCTTAGACATGAGCTAAATACTTTAGTTGGGATTATCGCTTCTCAGGATTTTATGTTCTGATTACTTTATTATAATGCTATAGTTGTTTTCCCTTTATCTATTATGTCATCGTCCTTCATGCGTAGCTATTATAAGAGCTATCGAGAGATGCCTTTTAACTATTTATCTGTGGCTTAATATCGAGAGAGTTAGGTTATACAAACGTGAACAGTAGGGGTTAAGCTGTTAACTTAGTCCTAATCTAGCTTAGACATAAGTTTAGGGTTTTAAGACTAAAAATGAGTTCTTAAACAAATAATAGAGTTGTTAGGGTTCATGCAGACATGTATTACCTTGAATTCAATGTTATTAACTTCAAGGCATCGAGAGAGTCAAAAGTTCATTAGAAAATCCTGTAGAGTAGATAAAGATCTTAATGGTTTACGCAGACATATAATGCCGATCGCTATAGCATTGTAATAGGTATTCAAGCATATATCCTTAGCAATAATCACAACCTCTATAATTATCTATTATTTGCTGCAGCTGTTCGTCTTAATCATAGCTATCTTTAGTTTAATTGTTTTAGTTTAATTAAATCAACAATCACCATTACTTGCAAACACATTCTTGAGGTTGATAGCTTCGTAGTTATTGATCCAATCCTCAAGGGTTCGACACTCTACTCATCACTTTATTACTTCATTCAACGAGTATACTTGCTCTAAAGTGCATCACTATTCGACAAGCATCAAGTTTTTGGAGCCATTGCCGGGGATTGGCAATTGATAATTACGTTGTAATTGCGCTTAGGAATTTATTTTACTTGCATTTAATTTAATTTAATTTTTATTTTTTTATTCTTTCTTTCTCAGGTACTTTCTAGTGCATGATCAAAAGGTCCAACACACAACCTATTCTTCCACTCAATCCAAAGATCGAAAAGACTTTGAGGAATCTGCGTAAAGAGAAAAAGAATATGGTGAACAAAAATGAAGTGAACGACCCTGAGAACGTGTGTAACCAAGGTATACACCAGTCGATGGACATTGAGCTATTAGAGCTGTCTATAATAATTGCCAAGTACGATAGGAGGATTCACCACTTACCAAACCTAGAAGGCCCCATTAGACTGAACATTGAGCTCGTTATCAACAACCTCAATCCATCGATTGTTGTGCTTGATCTAGGGGAAGCTCACTTTGAGCTAAAGCCCGATATGTTCAACATGCTCAATAATATTGGACAATTTGGAGAATCAATAAGAAAGGATGCTCGAGAACATATTCAAGCTTTCTTGGAAGTTTAAGACTATTTCTGACATCCAGGGATTCCTGATGATTCTTTGGGACTCAAGTTATTTCTATACTCCTTAAAAGATCAAGCCAGGGCATGGTTGAAAACTTGTTGCTCAAGATCTATTACATCCTAGGATGACTTGTGTAGCAAGTTTCTGCACAGATATGATCCACCGAACACGCACAATTAAAAGCGAAGCCACATCATCTCTTTCCAATAATACACTGACGAATCAATGTATGAATGTTGGGACAAATACAAAGACATGTTACGCAAGTGCTCAATTCTTGGATTCCATGATTGGCTGCAAGTCATGACGTTTTATAATATCGTCAATGCACCTACAAGGATGATGATCGATTCGTCAGCTAATGGCACTTTGCTCGATAGAGAACTTGACGTGGCTTTCAAGATACTTGACTAGATAGCCAATATCGACTACCAGTTCCCAAGAGGGAGATTGAAGCCTGGACCTAAACCTTTAGGAACACTACAATTAGATGATTCTTAGACTATAGCAGCTCAGCTCTCCACCATCACCAACTTGCTTAAGAATATGCAAGGGCTATCCAACGTTTGAGAGGCTAAGGTAGTACAATACACTTGTGAGCACTGCGATGGGGAACACTAGTCGCGTGAATGCCCTCAGGAACAAGAATTTGGATACTACGTAGTGAACACCAACCGCAACAACAATCCCTACTCCAACACCTACAACCCAGGGTGGCGGCAACATTTAAATTTTGGTTGGGGAGGCAATAAGGGTAATTCAAGAGCACAACAGAATGCAACAAACGAACCTCCTAGATTCCAAAAAAATGACTCAGAGGTAGAACCAGGGAGCTTCTAACTCTAATTCTAATTCTTTTTATAATTCTTATTAAAATTCTATAAAAACTATCCGAGTTATATTGTAGGATCAAGCAACCCACTTGAAGAACCATAGTGACATGCTCACAACGTAGGCTTCCATGTTGCAAAACCAACAATCAATCATACAAAACAACACTGCCGTTATACATTATTTGGAGATGCAAGTTGGGTAGACTGCCCAGATGTTGAAAGTGCAACCACCAGACGGATTACCTAGTGATACTAAAGTCACTAAAGCTTTTAATGCAAAGCAATGCAATGTCATCACTCTATGTCATGGCACGCAACTGAGGATAGAAGCCAAGTTTGGGAGAGGTTTCATCGAAGATCCCAATCCAAGCAAGCCATCCACAATATGCTTCTGCACCTAAATAACTAGCTCCTGTGTCTGATACAGTTTGTGACCTTGCTACTGAAGGCAAGAAAGACAAAGCTACGGATGCTCCTGCATCTAGTAACCCATACAATGAGACTAGAACACCACCTTCATTCTCACAGCGATTGAAAACTCAGAAGCAGGATGTCTAGTACCATAAGACCCTGGATATGCTCAAATAATTGAACACCAATGTCCTACTTATGGAGGCTAATAACCAGATGCCGATATATGTAAAGTTTCTGAAAGAGATCGTGACAAAGAAAATGATGGTAGGTGAAGTTGAAATTGTTGATATTGCAGACGAGTGTGTGGCTGCGCTAAGTGATTTGCCACCCAAGATGAAGGACCCTGGCAATTTTACTATCCCATGCTCTATAGGCCATAACTACTCTGGTCGTGCTTTAAGTGATCTCGGTGCAAGTGTTAATTTGATGCCAAAATCCTTCAGTTGGCCGATCGATCTCAAATCCTTCAGTGTGAATACTAAAAGCATCATAGCAAATTTCCAAGTTAATTCTATGTCAATCCTAAAGTCTAAGGTTCTTTCAACTAAATGTTGTAGCAATTAACACATCACAGAATATCAAAACAAGTTATACTAATTAAACAAGTATTTTTCATGGCAAGTAATATATACAAACTACAATGAGACAGACAAAATAAAAACAAGACAAACCCCCAAACTCGAGAGAAGCATTATCCTCAATGCATGCAAAAAATAGAAAAAAATAAAATGCAAATGAGTTAATTGGAGAGGTCGTCACCTCAAATTTGTAGAGTCCTTTGGGCCATTTGCTTGAGGCATTTGTTGCCTCGGCTTGCTGGTGGTGGTGGAGTTGGAGCATGATTAATGTCCATAAATTCTTTGACCCCCTCAACTGGCTCACCCTCCTTATCAGCTTTGTCCAGAGGTAAAGTTTTACCCTTCGATGTTGTCTTTGATGGAACATCTGGAGGTGGGGACTTCAACGATGCAGAGGTGGTGTCTTCAGAATCTAAAAAATCAGGACAAGAGTCAGTACCTTGCAGATAGTGAGCTGATTTTTACCTTTGTGTGTTATGGGGGTTGCCGCGACAATGTCACTCGTAACACTCACATCAAGGACTCAACATGACTTTTTTATAAAACAAAAACAATGGAGTCACCACCAATCTTTTTTTGAAGTGTGATTTGATCACCTAAAAATGTGTCACTTTAATAAAAAAACATTTTATTATATTAAAACAACAATTTTGGCCTGCTAAAACACAAAAACGGGTTTGACAGCCGGTTACGCGTGGGGAATGGTGAGCACCCCTACAACGCCCTAAAATTGATACCTAGCCAATTACAAGTCATCTTTTTTTTCTTCTAAATTTGCAAGTTCGTGTGAAATTTAATTTATTATCCATTTATAAATATGAACTCATTTTAACAGCCATACCATCCGGGAAATAAATAATAATCACCGCCAACATCTCTGGCACTAACCCATTACCCCCTTTTGGTGTGACACCGCATTGCAAATTAAATATCCCGTTATTAAGCATGGCATCAAATAAGCAGATTTATTTAAATTAGTGGTTAAAGGTTTTATTATTATATGTTAGTTAATATTAATCTAAAAGAGCGGTCTAAAATGAATTTCACCTAATGGAGTTCAAGTTTTGTTAAGTGTCGCTTATTAATTTTAAGGTAAAGAAAAGACTATTCTAAAGAGATAAAATTTAAAGGCTCTAAACTAGATTATGGCTTAAAATTAAAGTACTTAATCCTAAGAGTTTTTTTCTGACCTAAAGATTTAATTAAAGAGTTAACAATGAAACAAACAAGATATACGAAAGAGATATAAATGTTAATCGCGTAAAATTAAATAAATACAAATAAATGAATAAAATAAATACCAAAGTAAAAGGGTAAGACATAATTTTTTATAAAATGTCCATCCTTCCCCAAACCGGGTCAACACTTGGTAATCGAGCCGATTTTAACGAGAAAATACATGTTTTAAATGAATTAAGAATAATAAAAAATGGTAAAAGGCTTAGTTAAAATATTGAATAAAATTCAAATTTACAAAGAATGAAGTTAAAAAACTAGTGAACAATTTGAGAAAATTTCAAGACCAGAAGCTAAATTCAAAGAAATCAGTGATTGTTTTGAAACAATTGAAAACTCAGTATCTTGCAGAGTAAAAAGGAATGGGGCAGAGGGATTTAATGAGGGTAATTTACCCATTTTGTTTTAAAACACATGGGTATAAAATCCAACTTTTATAAACACTTTTCATTTTCCCTCACTTAAAAATTTTGAATCAAACAACTCTCATTCTTTTCTCTGAAAATATTCTAGGTGTTCTTCATGTGATAAAGAACATGGTGGCCGTTCGCCGCGTCGGCCACCCTCCATCAGCTCCGACCGCCTTCCGCTACTTTTGACGATCTAAAAAATATCTTTTTGACCTCTTTTTAAAACTTCGAACCAAACCCTCTTTCAAAATTCCTTAAAACCCCAAATCTTTGAAAACAATATTTGAATCTAAAGAAATGAAGGATTCTGAAGGCTAAAAAATGGGTAAAAACTTTTCCCGTTTATTTGATTTTGTATATTCAAAATAAAAAAATGAAGAATAAAAAGTACCCAAAAATGGCTTGCTTGTTCATATTATTGCTCGTAAATTTGTAGTTTAATTACAATAAAATGATCGATATTTCTAGGTATTTTCATACCAAAATTATAAGAAAAATATAATAAAAATCCCTAATTTTTGGTTGATTGCTTTCCATGTTTGAGTGATTCCCTTCTCTTTTTGCATTAATCTGAATTGATTCCCATTTCCATATTTATTTTTTGATTGATTCTGACCGGCCTTCCAACTTTTCTTTATTTTTGAATGGTGAGGGAGATTATATGGCAATCACCGGCAACAGCGGTCGTTGACGGATGTACGTCACGGCGAGGGGAATGAGGGCGAGATAGATGATAGCATAGTTCCACAATCGGTGGTGGCATTGCATATGTAGAAGTCGAACGACCTGGTAATCCCATGCGCGTGGCCTGCACACACTATTGGATGAGGGACTGCTTCTCTAGTCTAGATCTAGACCGTTGGATCTTGACCAGATCCAATGGTTGAGATTAAGCTGCACATAGGGGAAAAGGGGATCAACTAGGGTTTTTTTGTTTAGACTTTTTTGGGCCAATGAGCTAGCATTGTAACATGGACTCTTTATTTAATTTAAATGGACTTTTTTATTTTTGGGTTTTATATCTAATAAGAATACTATATAATAATAATATAATATCAAAAAATACAATAAATAAAAAAGTGGGTAAAAATCTAGTGATTATAGTTGCCCCTTTTTGCTCATTCCGATGAAATAGGGATATAGCAAAGAATAAAAGGCAATGATTTTACCCGTCCGATACACAAATCGATAATCGTAGCTTTGTACTGAAGCAATAGGGCATCATCCGTCTACTAACTCCATATGAAGAGACATAGGATGGAAATCAATTAATGCCCTCTTCGAAAGTTAAGATGCCTTGTTCAAGAAGTGGTAGGAACAGAGTCAACTAATCACTTCAATTGAACACGACGCCAAAGTGATTGGATAGAAATCAACTATTGCTTACGACGGGAAAGCGAGGTGGCATTGGATACGAATCAACTAATGCCCCATGCTTGAAACTAAAGTTGCATAGGATAGGAATCAACTAATGCCCCATTTTTAAAAACGAAGTGGCATAGGATAAGAATAAACTAATGCCCCCTATTTTGTTCAAGAAGTGATAGGAACGGAGTCAACTAATCACTTCAATTGAACACGATGCCAGAGAAATAGGATAGAAATCAACTATTGCTTACGATGGGAAAGCGAGATGGCATAGGGTAAGAAGCAACTAATGCCCCTGCTCCAAAGTGAAGTGGCATAAGATAGGAATCATTTAATGCCCCCTTCGAAAGATAAGGTATTTTGTTCAAGAAGTGATAGGAACAAAGTCAACTAGTCACTTCAATTGAACACGATGTCAAAGTAATAGGATAAAAATCAACTATTTCTTATGACGAGAAAGCGAGGCGGCATAGGATTTTATTCAACTAATGCCGCCTGCTTGAAAATGAAGTGGCATAGGATATGAATCAACTAATGACCCATTCAAAAGATAAGATATTTTGTTTAGGAAGTGATAGGAACGGAGTCAAATAATCACTTCAATTGAACACGATACCGAAGCGATATGATAGAAATCAACTATTGCTTACACCGAGCAATCAAGATGTCATAGGATAGGAATCAACTAATGCCCCTTGCTTAAAAATGAAGCGGCATAGGATAGGAATCAAGTAATGCCCGTTTCAAAAGGTAAGATATTTTGTTCAAGAAGTGATAGGAACGAAGTCAACTAATCACTTTGATTGAACACGATACTGAAGCGATGGGATAAAAATCAACTATTTCTTACAAAGGGAAAATGAGGTAGCATAGGATAAGAATTAACTAATGCCTCATGCTTGAAAACTAAGTGGCATATGATAGGAATCAACTAATTCCCCCTTCGAAAGAATTGATAAAGTGGCAATCAACTATCATTTATGCTAAAAAAGTCTTCCATATACTTGTCAAAAATTAACTAATGATGTGATTATGCTGAGCATACTCTTAGGGATGCCTAATATATGAATACATGTCATGTTTTATGGTTCTATTTTATTTAAGATTCCATTTCTGATATTTTCATATTTACTCATTCAATCTAGATAGGCAACCATCTTCACTGTATCTGTTTTGCCATTCTCATTCATTGTACCTCTTTGCTTCATAGAAAACATTTGTTCTTCACATGCAAATTTTTCACATTTCCACAAATCTACTATCATTGTAGTTGATACATCAATATTGAGTGAAAGGCCTTCTTATGTGGCTTTGCAAGCTCCAACCTTTTTATACCTCTTAAAATAAAGTCAAGCCCTTTCAAATGTTCCTTGTGAGATTTTGAATTACTCATAGAGGAATCTCCACCATACGTATCTTTAAATGATATTGGCGCATTAATCTCTTCATTTCACTCTTACAAAAATTAGGGACCCTGAACCCTTGGTCAACATAAATTACCCCAATCTGATGGCATAGGTTACCCACTGGGCATAACTCTATCCATTTTTCATGTTTTAGGGATTTTACATCTCATGTGCGGGTCTTTCTTGCCAACATGGTCGATCTTACACTGTTCAACATATGTATTTTTACCTTCATCATGTAAGGCGATGCCCCTATTTGATTTGAGGTTCAATTGTCATCTTCTTTATTGGGTATCCACTTTATTATTTCTTGATGCGATGGCAAACATTTGTTCCTGGTTCCCTATGTTTGGGATCAATACCAAGAAATCTTTTGTTTTTTTATTAATCTACGCCAGTCTACTTGTAAGATGTAAGAAAAGGCTAGAAATAAGAATTTAAAGGAAATAGTCATGGCAAACATGGAAAAGAGAAAATTCAGATGCCCCAAAATTCATAATATGAATGATTCATGAATCTATCAACTGGATAGTGTCAAACTTTTAGGTGGCTCTCTTTAACTCACCAACTCCCCAAATATCAATCTTCCTTCTTTTCTAATCTCAGCCAGACATTAGTAGTTTAGAGATCCTTGAAGAAAGGTTAACTCAATTAGGCGAAACGTGCTCTGCAAACAAACTCATTTTCTCAAATATTCATATGTGATCCAAATGGTCTTACGAAGTGGCATATGATAGGAATCAACTAATTCCCCCTTTGGAAGAAATGATAGGGTGGAAATCAACTATCAATTCTAGTAAAAAAATCCTTCATATACCTTTCAAAATTCAACTAATGATGTGATTATGCTGAGCATGCTCTTAGGGATGCCTAATATATGAATGCATGTCATGTTTTATGGTTCTATTTTATTTAAGATTCAATTTCTGATATTTGCACATTTGCTCATTCAATCCAGACAGGCAACCATCTTCATTGTATCTGCTTTGCCATTCCCATTCTTTGTACCTCTTTGCTTCATAGAAAACTATTGTTCTTCGCACGCAAATGTTTCACATCTCCATAAATCTACTATCATTGTAGTTGATACATCAATATTGAGCGAAAGGCATCCTTAAGTGGCTTTGCAAGCTCCAACCTTCTTATACCTCTTAAAATAAAGTCAAGCCCTTTCAAGTGTTCCTTGTGAGTTTTTGAATTCCTTTTAGAGGAATCTCCACCTTACACATCTTTAAATGATATTGGCGATTTAATCTCTTCATTTCACTCTTACCAAAATTAGGGACCCTGAACCCTTGGTCAACATAAATTGCCCCAATCTGATGGCATAGGTTGCCCATTGGGCATAACTCTATTCATTTTTCATGTTTTAGGGATTTTACATCTCATGTGCGGGTCTTGCTTGACAACATGGTCGATCTTACACTCTTCAACATATGTTTTTTTACCTTCATCATGCAAGGCGATGCCCCCATTCATTTTGAGGTTCAATTGTCATCTTCTTTATTGGGTATCCACTTCATTATTTACTGATGCGATGGCAAACATTTATTCATGGTTTCTTATGTTTGGGAAAAATATAAAGAAATCTTTTGTTTTTTTATCAATCTATGCCAGTCTACTTGTAAGATGCAAGAAAAGGCTAGAAATGAGAATTTAAAGGAAATAATCATGGCAAACATAGAAAAAAGCAAAGTCATATGCCCCAAAATTCATAATATGAATGATTCATGAATCTATCAACCAGATAGTGTCCCACTTTTAGGTGGCTCTCTTTAACTCACCAACTCCCCAAATTTCAATCTTCCCTCTATTCTAATCTCAGTCAGACATTAGAAGTTTAGAGATCCTTAAAGAAAGGTTAACTCAATTAGGCGAAATGTGCTCTGCAAACAAACTCATTTTCTCAAATATTCAACTAATGATGTAATTATGCTGAACATGCTCTTAGGGATGCCTAATATATGAATGTATGTCCTGTTTTATGGTTCTATCTTATTTAAGATTCTATTTCTGATATTTGTACATTTGCTCATTCAATCCAGACATGCAACCTTCTTCACTATATCTGCTTTGCCATTCTCATTCTTTGTACCTCTTTGCTTCATAGAAAACATTTGTTCTTCGCACGCAAATGTTTCACATTTCCATAAATCTACTATATTTGTAGTTGATACATCAATGTTGAGTGAAAGACCTCCTTAAGTGGCTTTGCAAGCTCCAACCTTCTTATACCTCTTAAAATAAAGTCAACCCCTTTCAAATGTTCCTTGTGAGTTTTTGAATTACTCATAGAGGAATCTCCACCTTACGTGTCTTTAAATAATATTGGCTATTTCATCTCTTTATTTCACTCTTACCAAAATTAGGAACCCTTAACCCTTGGTTAACATAAATTGCCCTAATATGATGGCATGGGTTGCCCATTGGGCATAACTTTATGCATTTTTCGTGTTTTAGGGATTTTACATCTCATATGTGGGTCGTGCTTGACAACATGGTTGATTTTTTACATCTCATGTGCGATTACTGCTTGACAACATGGTCGATCTTACACTCTTCAACATATGTGTTTTTACCTTCATCATGCAAGGCGATGCCCTCATTCAATTTGAGGTCCAATTGTCATCTTCTTTATTGGGTATCCACTTTATTATTTCTTGATGCGATGGTGAACATTTGTTCCTGGTTCCCTATGTTTGGGATCAATACCAAGAAATCTTTAGTTTTTTCATTAATCTATGACAGTCTACTTGTAAGGTGCAAGAAAAGGCTAGAAATGAGAATTTAAAAGAAATGGTCATGGCAAATATGGAAACGAGCAAAGTCATATGACCCAAAATTCATAATATGAATGATTCAGGAATCCATCAACCATATAGTGTTCCACTTTTAGGTGGCTCTCTTTAACTCACCAACTCCCCAAATTTCAATCTTTCCTCTTTTCTAATCTCAGTCAAACATTAGAAGATTAGAGATCCTTGAAGAAAGGTTAACTCAATTAGGCAAAATGTGCTCTGCAAACAAACTCATTTTCTCAAATATTCATGTGTGATCCAAATGGTCTTTAAAGGCTTGTAATGTAGGCTAGGCTCGGGTTACAAAAGAAAGGATATATAGGCTCAAGTACATGTTTAAGGGTGATTAAACCAAGGATCAACCTCTCTTGATGAAATCTCTGTTCTTTTATTCTTTGGATCACTCTAGACTGCCCATTTTGGGTTTGCACCCTAGAGTTCATTTCCTTTTCTTGCACTTGTCTCATTTGAAGTATTTCGTACACGTTTTTCCCTTGTTTCAAATTTTCTTTCGTAGTTCAGCTTTCATTTCTTCCTTTTCTTCTTTTCTTCTTTTCCTTCTTTTTCTCTTTTTTGTTTGTCCTTTTCGTTTTAAATTTAGGACATTTAGCTTCATATGATATGTTTTTTTTCTCACTTGCAAACAACCTTTCATCCTCTTTGCCCCTCATTGTGGGGGAGTGATCGTTGGTTTGAGTTCAATCACAAGAAAAATATCAGGCTCAAAGGGGACAACAATGGATATTTTTTAAATTTTTTTACTCGTGAAGAGAAATAAAGGAATGCCAAATGTCATTTCACACACAGATATCATCGAAGAGAAGCAATCTTTAGTTGGTAGATGTTTTAGAGTTATCACTTTATTCAAAGACCTTAACAACAATGTCTGAGAGGAAAAATCATTCAAAATCTGTATATGGGATCTCCCCATTAATCCTGAACACACTTTATTGCCCTTTTATCACAAGATTAGATTCAAGAATCATTCATACAATCAATAATAGGGACTCTGCAAAGAAGGTACATTTTAGAAGAGACATGGATGAAAAATGAAAAAAGCGAAATGTTTTCCACTTGAGAAAATAAAGGGAATGTATCTTTAAAACAAGTAAAATAACATAGAAGCCCTTACAAAAGATCCCTAATGTTCGCAGGCAAAAGCAAAAGCGTTGGTTCTAGGTATGACCCCAATATTGTTCAGGAAAATCCTTTATTATCCAGTTGTTAAGCATTATTCCAGAAAAGCATGGGTGAATTCCAGCCAAGCTCGACCCGTCTACTTCGCGATAAGATTCCATTGTTGGAGTAGTTCAGGTTATAGGTTCTCATCATATTCTTTTTCCTCGAGTCTCTCACTTTTGATGGCCGCTAATATCAACTCCCCGTTCATGACCATGTCTGTGAAACCTTTGGTGGCATGGTTTAACATATGGTCATAGAAGGGATCACTTAAAGTCTCCACGAACATTGGAGTAACCTCATCTTTCAACAGTGAAGGTTGAACTTGGGTTGCCATATCTCGCCACCTCTGGGCATACTAGCGAAAAATCTCGTTGGGCCTTTACTCCATATTCTATAGTACGATCCTGCTTTGGACCGTATCTGTCACATGCTTGTATTGTTCAAGGAAAACTCTTGATAGATATCTCCAAGCTCGTATGTTGACCCAGCTCAATTGGGTATACCATCGAGTAGCAAACCCCAATAGACTATCTTAGAAACAATAGATGAGTAGTTTATTGCTTTCCAAGTGTAGTGATGTTTTTCGGCAGTACATGGTCAAGTGCGCCAAAGGGCAAGTGGTCCCATCATATTTCTCAAAGTCATGAGCTTTGAATTTTAGAGGAACCACCAAGACAGACACTAGGCTTAGATCCCCAGTGTCTACGCCACCATAAGTGTTTCCTCCTTAGAGTGCTCTGATGATCTCCTCGAGCTTCTCATAATGGTCTTCTAGCTTCTTATTCACTCTGGCTATGTCGACTGCTTCGCCGAGATCCATAATCTCAATGGCTTGGTTCTCCCTATAATTTATCCCAAACTTATTTGGAACATTAGTAGAAGATCCCCCCAGGTGGGGCTAAAACTTAGCCTTGGGTGGCACAGCTTCCCCTTGAGTTCCCGAGTGAGCATAAGTAATTCCAAGAAAGTATGGCAGAGCATCAATGGCCTCATTCATTTTCCCCTAGTCTGGGTTCTTAAACCCTAGCATAGCACAATCTAGCTGACTTTATTTTTTTGTGCTTATGCGATCTCTTCTTTCAAATCCTTCTCTATCTTGTCAAGCCTGTCTTGGGTGCTTTGTGGTTAATTTCTAGGGTTGTTAATCTATCTTCAATGTTTATGGCTCGTGTTTTAGGACGGGTACCATATTGGTGTGAAATCTTTGCTACTTGAATAGAATTTGCCATAAATAATCTCTTATTATATGCGTATGTATGCAATGATCAAAACATAAACTAATGCAAACACAATGCTATAAAATGCATGAATGCAAGCGAATGATGTTGATTCCATAAATAATTGCTCTAGAAGTAGCTTTTATTAGATGCCAAAGGTTTTTATTAAAAAAAATAATGACATGTTCTATGAATATATCTCAGCTCGAGCACCCAGCTCTTTTATCTCTTTAATCAGCCACAAGAGTCTTGGTCCCACTTCCCTTATTGGCCTGACATACTAGTGAAGAGCTGTAGCTTCCTTAGCTAGTATCATCATATTCTTAGCTACGTCTTGAACTTGGATCATGAAACTCTTTCCGTTATTGGAACCTGCTGACATTGTCCCTAAGCCGGGTGAACCAGTAATCATGCCCCCTTAATTGGTATTTTCAAGGACCCAGTTCTTCATTTTGCATTCTTGGATCATGTCTCCCAAAGCCTCTAGTTGCTTCTTCAGGGCTTCATTCTCATTCTGGTTGGCCTGAAGCTTAGTATAAGTGTTATGATTCTAAAAGCTTTGTAGCGAATGGTTTAAGTCTACCACCTTGGCCTGCAGCTCAGCAATACGAGCATGACTCTATCTTAGCTTCTCATTAGTTGCATCATACAAGATTGCAACTCATAAGAGTGAATCTTGTTATCGCGGGCCTTTCTCTTCCATGCGGCCACATTTTCTCTCACTTTTTTGAAGGCTCGCTTGTTCTTCTCGCTCTCAGCTGCTTGTTTACCTTTCTTTTTCTTGTCTGCAAGCATCCGTTTGTACTTCTCAATTTCTTTTTCGCTCTTTTTATTTTTTCATGGCTTATTCAATCTCTTGTTTCCATTACTCTAGAGTTTTTCTCAAATTAGCATTCCAGACTATGGCTTGAAACTTGAGGAAATCAACCCTCTAAATGTCGAATTTCTCTTCCAGGTCCTTGTACAACTTTACTAGTCGGTACGTCTCTCTCTTGTACTTGTCCAAATCTAGGCTTGCTTTAAACAAGTCTTTCGTATGCTGATTTTGTAGGGCTTCTATCTTGGCCTTGGCCCTTTTCAGTTTGGCCCTCAAAATATCAGCTTCAGACGGGACCACATTCAAGTGTTCTTCTAGAGACTTAGCTTGCCTGGGGGTAAGCGCGGCAGAATTTTTTCATTCATCCTCACATGCCTCCACATATCATACCCGGGGGTGAACATACACTCACTGTCGTGCTCCACCTCCATGATATAGCAGTGCTTCCACGAATCATTGATGGTATGGACCTTCTCTTTGTATTCCCCTTAGAACTCAAACTCAGATGAGTCAAGACCAGTAGTGAAGGGGACGAATTGTCGAGAACCATACTGCCATGATACAAGTAAAAGAGCACAACCGATTCTACCCCAGAGGCCTAGTAGGATTAGATGATTATAATCCCCTCACATGTATAAAACCTTGGCATGGCCCATTCACGGAACTCTCCATATGATGTCTTGATTACAGTGATCTTTGAAAATGTCAACCCATTTGCTCCTCTTGGCTATTACCCACTCTTTTTCCAAAAATTCCTAGAGCAGAGAGAAGTTTGGAAAGAAGACATTTGACAACGCCAGAGTTGGAAACTTCTAGAAATGACTAAAAGCCCAAACCTAGAGCAAAAGAGCACACCCTTTGAAATGCATACCTTCTAGCTTTCGATATACATTCAGGGAGATAAAGGTTTCTAATAGTACGACTAGTACCAGATTAACTTCCCTTTTTAGCTGCTCAAAGAAGTCTAACAAAGCCACATTGATATTACCTAGTACCCTCGAGAAGATAACCAGGCCATAGATCGCTATGGCGAGGAGACCATCTCTTCTTTCCCTATCTGGATGAGTATGGATCATATTAAGAATGCTTGTCCAAGGAAAGGAAAAGCTGCCACCTCTCTTCTTTATTAGACCTCTAACCTATCATGTGCTCATTCTGGCAAAAAACCCGAGCCTGGCATGAGCGTTCTTGTTGTTTTGAGGGTTTTGCATAAACCGAATTCTTCTTCACCTTGCATAGGTTGAATATTCTTCGAATATGGGCATCATGTCTTCCCCATTTAAGGTAAAACAATAATATCCTGGGTTCCAAAACTACACCAAGGCTTTGAGAAACGACTGATCCACCTTCACATACAACAGATAAACTATGTCGCCATAGGTGTTGTAGAACAACTACTTCATTGCATAGTCGAAGAGGTACCATATTTCTCACAGCTCATGCACACTATTCTATTTGATACTGATCTGAGCATAATTCACATGATCAATTATCAAACTATCCCTATGTGCCCGCTGGTTGACCTCATACTAGTAATGTACATCCGCGTTGCCTTCCTCTTTCTTTAGGTACCTTTCATCCATGGCAAAAATTGTTTTCTAATTGAGCAATGGACCTCAGAAACAACCCCTTCTAAATATGGAATGATGATGTAATAATCAAATATGCAAAATAGAACAAGGCAAAAAGAGAAAGGATTAGTACTCTTGAAAATAATAGAAATAAGGTATAAAAGGTCCAAAATAATTTCATTGTATGAATAATAACTGGGAAGCGTATTCCAATATTTCAGGACATGTCTCCGTGGGTTATTCTTACAAAATAATCTTGAACGAATTCTAATTCTAGGGTTTTCCACATGGCTCTATTGGGGTGGGCTTCTAGATGCATACAAAGGTTTGGTTATAGAAAGGTCCCCGAGTTGTCCTCGTTATCCCCTACTAAGGGTAGCAAGGCCTTTGATCCTCACCGATTATAGGCTCTTATGAATCAAGTTTAACCCAAGGGGACCCATTTTCCTATATCCATATGGAGAATCAGTATTCTCACGATTACATCGGGCATATGAGCCTCAAAGGTACTTGCTAGGCCCATACGAATAATCAGTATTCCCACGGGAGCAATAGCATTTTCCCCTCACTTAAACAAACAGGACGAAGCTAGAGTATAGAGCTTATTCTGCCAAATTTTAAATGCGTAAAATGAACACATATTCATAAATGAATAATTAAATTAAATTTTGCATGAACCTTAACAAATACCAAAATTAAGACAAAGTGTAATCGGCTTGTGGCTAGACTCTCTTTTTTGTAAAAAACCAAAAACATTTCGCCAGTAGAGTCACCAAGCTTTCGCAGAAGGGACTCAGCACGAATTTTTATAAAACAAAAACAACAGAGTCACCACCAATCTTTTTTCGATGTGTGATTGGATCACCTAAAAATGGGTCACTTTAAGAAAAAAAACATTTTATTTTATTAAAACAACAATTTTGGCCTGCAAAAACATAAAAACGGGTTCAGGAGTCAGTTACATGTGGGTAATGGTGAGCACCCCCATAGCGCCCAAAAGTTGGTACCTAGCTGCTTATAAGTCATCTTTTTGTCGGAATTTGCAAGTTCATGTGAAATTTAATTTATTATCCCTTTATAAATATGAACTCATTTTAACGGCCTCCACCATACGGGAAATAAACAATAATCATCGCCAATATCTCTGGCGCTAACCCGTTACCCCCTTTTGGTGACACCACATTGCAAATTAAATATCCTGTTATTAAGCATGGCATCAAAGAAGTAGATTTATTTAAATTAGGGGTTAAAGGTTTTATTATTCTACGTTAGTTAATATTAATCTAAAAGAGCAGTCTAAAAGTTCAAGTTTTGTTAAGTGTCGATTATTAATTCTAAGAAGAGATCAGATTTAAACGCTCTAAACTAGATTATGGCTTAATATTAAAGAACCTAATCCTAGGGGTTTTCGTCTAACCTAAAGATTTAATTAAAGAGTTAACAATGAAACAAACAAGATATATGAAAGAGATATAAATGTTAATCGCGTAAAATTAAATAAATACACAAGTAAATGAATAAAATAAATACCAAAGTAAAAAGGTAAGACGCGATTTTTTATAAAAATGTGCATCCTTCCCCAAACTAGGTCAACACTTAGTAATCGAGCCGATTTTAATGAGAAAGTACATGTCTTAAATGAGGTGAGAATAATAAAAAATGGTAAAAGGCGTAGTTAAAATATTGAATAAAATTCAAATTTACAAAGAATGAAGTTAAAAAACAGTGACCGATTTGAGAAAATTTCAAGACCAAAAGCCAAATTCAAAGAAATCAGTGACTATTTTGAAACAATTGAAAACTCAGTATCTTGTGGAGTAAAAAGGGAATGGGGTGGCGGGATTTAGTGACGGTAATTTGCCCATTTTATTTTAAAACGCATGGGTATAAAACCTAACTTTTATAAACCCTTTTCATTTTCCCTCATTTAAAAATTTTGGATTAAACAACTCCCATTCTTTTCTCTGAAATTGTTTAGGTGTCCTTCATGTGATGAAGAATATGGCGGCCGTTTTCGCGTCGGCCACCCTCCACCATCTTCGACTATCGTCCGCTGGCGTCGGTGATCCAAAAAAATATATCTATTTGGCCTCTTTTTAAAACCACAAACCAAACCCTCTTTCAAAATTCCTTAAAACCCTTTTAAACAACCCCAAATCTTTGAAAACAACATTCGAATCTAAATAAATAAAGGATTTTGACGCCTAAAAAAAGGGTAAAAACTTTCCCCTTTTCTTTGATTTTGCATATTCGAAATAAAAAAAAAAGAATGAAAAGTACCTGAAAGTGGCTTGCTTGTTCGTATTATTGCTCATAAATTCGTAGTCTAATTACAATTAAATGATCGATATTTATAGGTATTTTCATACCAAACTTACAAGGAAAACAAAATAAAAATCCCTAATTTTTGGTTGATTGATTTCCAGGTTCGAGTGATTCCCTTCCTTTTTTGCATTAATCTGAATTGATTCCCCTTTCCCTATTTATTATTTGGATTGATCCAGACCGGCCTTCCAACTTTTCCTTATTTTTGAATGGTGAGAGAGACTGTGTGGTAGTTATCGGCAACAATGGTAGTTGGCGGACGTTCGTCATGACGAGGGGATGGAGGGCAAGACAGATTCCATCATTGTTCCACATCCAACGATGGCGCAATGCTACATATGCAAGATCCGAACGTCCTGGTAATCCCGCGTACGTGGCATGCACGCTCCATGGATGAGGGGCTACTTCTCCAGTCCTGATCTGGACCGTTGGATCTTGCCCAGATCCAATGGCTAAGGCATAGGGGGAAAAGGGATCAGCTAGGGTTTTTTTTGTTCCAAATTTTTTGGGCCAAATGGCCATTATTGTAACATGGACTCTTTATTTAATTTAAATGGACTTTTTTATTTCTGGGTTCTATATCAAATAAGAATACTATATGATAATAATGATAACAATTATAATAATAAATAATATAATAATACTAAATCTATATATATAATAAATAAAAAGTTGGGTAAAAATCTAGTGATTACAGTAACTGGCACATAATTGCCAGCTTTAGTTGCCAGGCAAGTAACTCGGCAGGGAACCTTAGAAAATATACACTACAATTTGGATTATCCTCTAATATAACACGATCTAGAGCGATATCTTGATCCTTCACATAGCGTCAGAATAGCTACTGCTTCGCTTCCAATTTATCCAATTGCTGCAATAGTGGACAGACAAGGTTAGCTGACACCTGAAGAGTTGTCGTGGCGTGTGCACTTGCCGAGGCAGGTTTAAGAACCTTAGCTCCGTTGGCTTCCGTGAGCAATTTTTCTGGTCCTTCTTGCATCATCTTCATGAAATGGCTTTTAGACTGACCTTTTTTCAAATGCAGCTTCTCGTCTGTTGCATCCGATGGCACCAACACATCTTTGCAAAGTGTTGTGATCAAATTGGGGAAATACAATGAGCCCACGTCCGTCTTGCTGCATGCACAAATTTCATTAACAAGTATACAACCAATATTAATAGTACGTATATGCAATATGAAGTGAATTGAAAGTAAACAATAAGAGGAAACGATAGTGTTATGCGTAGTTGGCATCAAACGAGTTTTGACATTGTTATCCCACAACTTCGCTTTGAGTTTTAGCAAAATTAGGTTAGCCGCCCCCTTTATGTTCCCTTCGTTCCACGTGGCTCCTTCAACCGCAATCCAGCTCTGGGCATGGATTTCTTGGCCATGATGTGAGTGCGTCGAACAAGAATGAAAAGAAGAAAAATTAAAGAAAACCCCAAGAGTTGCAAGAAGATAGTAAAAAGGGTGATTAAAGAATATGAAGAATATGGGTAAATGGTGTCTTTAATGGTGGAATGATAGTGGGTAAGTGAAGTGACTAAGGTAAAAATTTTGATGAAAAGAAATTAAAGAACCATACTTGATCTCCTCTAATGGATCAAAATTTAATTTAAAATGAAATTTTATCTTCTAAGCCCTATCTCCAAATCTTCTTGAGACTCTTATCCTAAAGAATCAAAAATAAAAAATAAATATGAAATAAAGAGATAAAATAAAGATAAAAACAAATATAAACAAAAAATAAAAATAAAAAGAATAAAATTAAAAATTAAAAATAACTAGAAGTAGCATTTTCATGCATCTCCTAAATTCACTTCTCTATTATCGCGCTTAATAGGTGTTGATGTAGTGCCATATGAGCTGATGCTCTACTTCAATTTGTGCAAATCAATTCAGCAGTGGGCTCAAGAGTTGTAACCCCCTCGACTCGGCTTAGACGCCCGACCGAATCGAGTGAGCTACATTAGGTTTGCCAAAACAAACAGGAGAAAGATTACAAAAACTGGTTCATTTTTTATCTTGTCTAGATACGTATTATTATTCCTAAGTGATCATGCTCGCAGCGGATGAGATTACAAAGGACATGAACCACAGAAAGGCAACCAATTGCTTACAATACGCTTTAGGGACCAAAACGTAAATCTTATAAATTACATGTCCATTCAGGAAATTAGGGTTACCAATCCTCAATTACTCAGATTACATGCTTGCATGTTAATTCCTGACTCAATCTACCATCCAAACTCATTCAATTGACAAAACAAGTTTCAAGGACTAAATTAAAAAAAAAACAGAACTAAACTTCCATGACATTAACTGAATTAACTGCCAGTCGTATCGATACGTAGGCAACCGTATCGATACGGTGCTTATTATTGATCAACCCTGTTTCGGTACGCCATGTACCGTACCAATACGCTTGATTGACTTTGAAGTCCAAGCAGAGAAGGTTTAATAGCCGTACCGATACGGACACCTAGTGTTCCGGTACGAGGGTTTTGTCCCAAAAAACATTTTCCAGTAGCATAAAAGCATACTGGTACACCCCGAGCCGTACCGAAACCCCAAGCCAATTCTTACCTAGCCGTACCGATACGGTCCACCGCGTTACTGGTACACATGGGCCTGTAATGTCATTTTTAGCTAGTTTTTCACTCGAATCTAGATGCATTTGGATCCTAACAAGCCATATACTTGCATACAAACATCCATCATAACATACTCCCTAAAACACTCACCAAACATATGCGACATTCAATAATGAACATTTCAATTCAGTTATTGAAATGAACATTTCCCAACATAACAATTCAATTACATCCAAAGATCAATCTATACGCATGCTCCCTAAAACACTCACCAAACATACCAACACATTCAAATGAACATTTCCCAACATATGCGACATTCCAACATATTTCTAGTACCATAATCAACATGATAGATTCATCAAAGCATAGAATTCAACCAAAGCTATCTAGATGCATACCTAGGTAATCACCTAGCATCAATCATAAGCAAAACCATTAACAAGTTCATCGTCAATAATCCAAATCCAAAACACATCATTAACCATGCTTAAAACCAGGGGAAAAACAAAATTACATATCCCAAAAACATGGCGAACACATTGCCTTAATAACCGAAACTAAAACCGAGTTCGTACTAAAAGTAGTCTTGTCCTTGGATCACTTAAACTTTGCCTTTGATGTCCCCAAACCTCAATGCTCTGCATCATTAGGAAAAAGAGAGCGTAAGCACACATGCTTAGTGAGGATGCTCTTAAAACAATGATGCAATTAAAATATTTTGAAAAACCAAACACTTGTTTTCAAACCATGCTTACAACCAAAGCATTATACAGATTCCAAATCAAAACATGCATAACAACACTATGCAAAACCTTTATAAACCACATGCTTAAATCCCAAAGCATTAAATCATATTCCCATGCTTAAATCCCAAAGCATTATAAAATAGGTTCAACACATGAACTTTCATATATTGGCATTTATAGTGACCCCGGGTACACAAACCTTACCTTGGATATTCACCCCTATCCAAATACATATCGGATACACGGATTCTCATACCATGCCTAGTTAAACCGCATGGTACCCCAAACCTTGCCTAGTTAAACTGCAAGATTTGACAACCTCTCCTAGTTAAATTGCGAGTTTTACCGACATTGCCTAGTTAAACCGCAATGTCACCATCATCTTAGGCTGCCTAGTTAAACCGCATACCCCAAGTGATGTCCCCATAGTCCGAGTGGCCTAGTTAAATTGCCATACCTCAAGGACTTATTGCCACGATCGATTTTTATTATATTATAGTGCACTTAATCCTATAGCATGCCAATTATATCTGAATGTTTCTTACCTTGTCACATAGCCAATATATCAGTTACAAAACCATTTACTCACTATTTTACAATGCATTCAACAAAAGCCACATATGCAAACCACATTGCCCAAGCAATAACCCATTCCCAACTGGAGTGAAAACCAATGCTCACTAGCATTTCATTTACCCTTAAACCATTGCATATGTATTCAAAACCATGCATTTATAGTAAGTAAAACAAACCATGTTTAAAACCCAAAACATGTAATCAATCATGCTCATATCCAATCCGATATTAAGAGCAAAGAGGGAAACTTACTTCCGAGCTTAGTTAAGTGTTTCATGCTCAACCTAAACTCCCAACATCATTTGCAAACCTTTAGGAATCATTTAAATCTAGTTTCCACTCACCGATTTCACTTTGCTTTGCTCGCCAACGCAAAACAAGCTCCCCACAAGCTTCAAGCAACTTCACCTTGATTATCCCTTGTTTGATCGCACAAAACTAGAGGAAACATGCATCAAAATGCATCCAAACCTCTGCCTCAAACCAAAATCCCGCAACTCACAGGTTGCCCACTCAACAACCATTCGAAACTTATTGAAATCAACCTCAAACACCTTCCACTCTTAACCCAGCCACAAAACAACAATTCAATACATCAAACTTCATCAATTAACATCTAAAAACCCTTTTACAACATCCTTCCACTTCCAGCAATGATTAAACTCCATAAACCTCACAAAAACCCTTAACTAACAGCCTTTAATATTAGAGATTCAACTAGTTTCGGGATTACAATGTTAAACCCAAGCTTTTCACATTATTAAACACCAAAATCATGATCTAACCTGATCAAGAACCCAGCAAAACAGATCCAATTCGAAAATCTAGTAATTTTACCAATCAAAACACAATTAAACCAATTTTCCTCAATTAAACTATCAAATCTCATTAGAAAACAATTGTAAAGGATCAACAAATTGGGAATTTCAGTTAAGAACCTTTCATTAAAGGAGAAGAACGAAACTTACCTCTAATGGATGCTTTCTTCCTTAATTGGCTGATTTGACACGTGAAAACAAAGTTAAAACAATAAGGTTTTACTTAAAAATTATTGTGAATCCATTACAAAATCAAAAGATTTAAGAAAAAGATGATTTACCTGATGATTTAGAAGAAAATAATAGTGTTTGACTGGAGAGATTTTGAGAGAAAAGGTTTTTGAGAAAGTTAGTTACGTGAATTTTGTTTTAAAAGAATTAATTACCAATTAATTCTCCCCAACCTATTTTATTTTCCAAAATACTTTTAAAAATAGCCAATTAAAGGATAAAGTCTGAAATTATAGTTTTGGGATATTAGATCTTAAAGATTCAAAGTTTTGACCCTTTACAAAACAGCCACTAAAAACAGTTTTCAACTTTTGCATTTTGGTCACTAGTTCAAAATGTTAGATTTCCAAACCACATTTTCCAAAATTGATTTTACCACAATCATTAATATATTAAGTAATGATTTTAGAGCCTTTTCCATATTTTTATCACTTTCAAAAATATTTAATCCGATTTAATCTCGAAACTATCTCAAACCTCTAATACCGGTCCACCGGACCCTCGAACCGAACCCCAAAACCGAGGACTACAACTCTCCCCCTCTTAAAAAATTTCTTCCTCAAAATTTACCTGGAGGAAATAAATGCGGAAATTGCTCCAACATATCCGTCCTGCTTTCCCAAGTGGCTTCCTCGACACCTCGATGTCGCCACAAGACTTTAACAACTTCTATCGTCTTGCCATGAAGAACCTTGCTACTGGAATCAAGGATTTCCACCGGCACTTCCTCAAAGGACAAATTCGGCCTCAACTCAATGTGTTCCACCGGCATAACATGCGAAGGATCTGACTGATACCTTCGTAACATAGATACATGGAACACATCATGTATTTTCTCAAGCTCGGGTGGCATCCTCAATCGATAAGCCACAGGACCAACACGTTCCACAATCTTATATGCTCCAATAAACCTCGGACTAAGCTTACCCTTACTTCCGAACCGCATCACCTTTTTCTACAGTGACACTTTCTAGAACACTCGATCACCAACTGCATATTCGATCTCCCTACGCTTTAAATTTGTGTAAGATTTATGTCGATCCGCAGCCGCTTTCAAGCGATCACACACAAGCTTTACCTTTTCATCCGTGTCTTTCAACACATGGGCGTACGACAGCTCCGTCAATACAAAGCCTCATACAGAGCCATCTAGATACTTGCTTGATAGCTATTATTATAAGCAAATTCCACCAAAGGTAAATGCTTCTCCCAGGTTCCTTGAAACTCAATAATACAACACCTCAGCATATCCTCCAAAACCTGGATGACGCGCTCAGACTGTCCATCCGTCTGAGGGTAATACGCGATACTAAAACTCAACCTCAAACCCAAAGCCTGATACAAACATCTCCGGAACCTCGCTGTAAACCGTGGGTCTCTATCTAAAATAATAGACTTCGGTACCCTGTGCAAACGCACAATCTTAGCGATGTACAAATCTGCCAACTTATCCAAGGTATACGTCGTATGCACTGGCAGAAAATGTGCACACTTTGTAAACCGATCAACAATCACCCAAATGGAATCCTTTTTAGCTTGTGTCAAAGGCAACCCTGAAACAATCCATGGTAATTCTCTTCCATTTCCATTTTGGAATTCTCAACAGTTGCAACAACCTAGATGGAAACTAATGTTCATCTTTAACCTGCTAACACACCAAGCACCTCCGCCATATCTTTTTTCAAACCGATCCAATAGTACACTTCCTTTAAATCACGATACATCTTGGTACTACCGAGATGCATAGCAAAAGGAATAGAGTGTGCCTCTACCAAAATAGTACGCCTAAGCTCCAAATCTTCTGGCACCACTATTTGGCCCTTAAAGCACAAAACACTGTCATCATCAAAATGAAACTCCGATGGCTTGCCATCCGATATATCCTTAACATGAGGAACCAAGAAATCATTAAACGGTTGCTTTGCTTTAATCATCTGTGACAATGTAAGCTTAACTTTCAACTCAGCCAACAAACCACCTTCCCGTGTCACACTCAACCTTGTAAACATCGCCCTAAGTTCAACCGCAACCTTACGACTCAACGCATCTGTAACCACATTAGTTTTTTCAGGATGATACTCAAACGTCATGTCATAATCCTTAAGCAACTCCAACCATCTTTGTTGCCTAAGGTTCAGATCCTTTTGAGACATCATGTATTTCAAACTCTTATGATCCATAAAAAACACGCACTTTTTACCATAAAGGTAGTGTCTCCAAATTTTCAAGGCAAACACTGCAGCCGAAAGCTCCAAATCATGAGTTGGGTAATTTTACTCATAAATTTTCAGCTGTCTCGACACATAAGCCACAACCTTGCCATCTTGCATCAGCATGCAACCCAACCCAACGTACGATGCATCACTATAAACCACAAACTCCTTCCCTGACTCAGGTTGGATTAACACAAGAGCATGTGTCAAAACTTCCTTCAACTTCTCAAAACTCTGTTGTTGCTTCTCCGTCCACACATAAGAACATTCTTTTGCAACAACTTTGTCAATGGTGCCGCAATACTAGAAAACCCATCCACAAACCGTCGATAATAACCAGTCAACCCAAGAAAACTACGAATCTCGAACACCGACTTAGGTTGCTTCCAATTGAGAATAGCCTCAACTTTCTGTGGATCAACATGAATACCCTCCGCGAAAACCATATGACCAAGAAACATCATCTCCTTGAGCCAAAATTCGCACTTGCTCAACTTAGCATACAACTGATTATCCTTCAAAGCTTGCAACACAATCTGTAAATGCTGATCATGTTGTTCCTCGGTACGAGAGTACACGAGTATATCATCAATAAAAACCACCACAAACTGATCAAGGTACTCATGGAACACCCTATACATCATGTCCATGAATGCATTCAGGGCATTCTTTAAACCAAATGGCATCACCAGGAACTCGTAATGCTCGTACCTCATACAAAAATGGCCCCCATCATTGTTTGGATTAACGGAGTCAAATCTCTTAAAAATGGCCCTTGAGAAGACTAAGGTACACCACCTACCCCAATGTCAACAGGAGGAACCAACAGAGGAGGAAGAGGTAAGGTAATACGGGGATTCCTTCTATCGTCATTATTCTGCCCAGACCTAGCATTACCAGCCAACGAACAAGTCTCATAACGAGCCATGCTATTAAACCTTCTGAGCTTGGACTTTAATGTCAACCAAGCGCAGTACGGTACACGGCGTACCAAAATAGGGCTGATCAATAATAAGCACCATACCAAAACAGGGCTAATCAATAATACAAGCCATGCTAACAGAATTACATATCCCAAAACATGGCGAACACATTGCCTTATTAACCGAAACTAAAACTGAATTCGTACTCAAAGTAGTCTTGTCCTTGGATCACTTAAACTTTGCCTTTGCTATCCCAAAACCTCAGTGTTCTACATCATTAGGAAAAAGAGAGCGTAAGCACACATGCTTAGTGAGGATGCTCTTAAAACAATGATGCAATTAAAATCTTTTGAAAAACCAAACAATTGTTTTCAAACCAAACAATTGTTTTCAAACCATGCTTACAACCAAAACATTATATTGATTCCAAATCAAAACAAGCATAACAACACTATGCAAAACCTTTATAAACCACATGCTTAAATCCCAAAACATTAAATCATATTCCCATGCTTAAATCCCAAAGCATTATAAAATAGGTTCAACACTGGAATCTGGGAAAATAATTGCATCGGTACGGTCCTTAGGGTGTATCGAAACAGTCAATCCTAGTTAACTCGTACATGTACGGTTCCTTAGTCATACCGATACGAACCCTACTATTTGAATTTCTAAGGATTTTTAAGTGTATTGCGTATCGATACAGATGGTCTCCGTTTCGATACGGGTTTATTGTTTTGTAACGACTTTAACGGTCTGGAACATAGGCGTACTGATACAGCCTCTCGAGTATCGGTACGGGTACAGGTAAGTTAGTTATTAATTCTGGAAACCTGTATAATAGTCACTAGAAATTATGTGGAATAATCGAATGAGTAAATAAACTCTGTTTGGTATAAAAATTCATTGACACACTATTTATTAACCGAATTTCATTGCAATAAGCTTGACTTCTGAAGTGGACCTATAATTTATTGGAGTTACAGATTAGTCCGTAAAACTTTTAAAAGTTTAAAATTGGCCCTAATTGGTTAAACAACTCATATCGGATGAATTGGATTTGTTTGTATTGTTTGCTAAGCATGATATTGTTCAATTGTACGAATATTGATTAATAATTGTCACACCAATCACTGTATTATTTTCCGATAACGCCTTCCGACCCGGTTCTCTACCAGGCTGGGAAGGGGTGTTACACAACACCCTAGTCTTGTTAAAATGTAAACAGAACAACAACTAAAATCAGAATAAACATAAAAGAAAAAATTGGAAGGGAATAGGATTGCCTTAAAGAAAGCTTGATAATGATCGTTTCCGATACTTCTTATAGTCCATCTGCACCCTTCATCGGGTGACAGTATTGCCCAAAAAGAGTTGTGCCACTATGATTGCAACCACTCCCACGTGCGTTACCTTGTGGAGGTGTCTTTTTTTCTTGTTACTTTGAAGTCCATGCATACCTTCCACCTTCCTGCTATTCCTGAAGACATGAATATATTAATAGGAAAAATTATATCAACACCCAACCATTTTATTACCCCATTCTCTTCGACTTCCATCATGGTTGGATGTAGCCTTTATTATCGTGGCAATTGCTGCTCCAACCAATTATTGTGGCAATCCTCTGTCAAAATTCTATGCATGTCAAGGGAATGACCAATTTTCTAAACATCTCCAAGCATCCAACCAATGCTTCCTTTATGCTTTTAAAACATCCATCAGTAGAGATATTGGTGCATCACTAAGAGTGTCGTCTCCCAAATGATCATATGCTACTTTTGATGGCTTCACATCAAACAATGTTGGTTCCTCAAGAAATACCTATAATAGATGAGTAGATTTTTTTAAAGAATTCAAAAGGTTCAACCATCATCTGCTCGTATTCCATTAGCAGAGAATTGCCAACTTATTGATCCTGCATGTGGTCGTGCAATTGTTGTGGCAAAGGTGGATAAAAACAATCTATAGATTCCTGCTTTAGCATCAACGTTCTAACATTCTGGGCATCAGATTCCTCAAAATTTGCTGTAGCATTACTCTTCTCAGCCTCACTGAGTGTTGTCGAGGTATTGCTTTGTTCAGGCTCCTCAATCTTTGCCATGGCAATTCGTTGCTTAAGCTCATCAAGTGTTGGGCAGCTTTCTCATTGGCATGCTTTCGACTTGGAGGTTTTACTCGTTCCCTAAACATTGGAGAGCTCTCTTTGCATTGTTCCTCGTCCTATTGCCTTGGGATTTCAGTATCCCTAGGAATTAATTGTTGGGGCATGTTATCCATGGCATATGTGAATTTCCTCAATTTATCTTCTGAATCTCTCAAGAGTACATCCATCCTAGCTATCCTCGTATCCATAGAATTTGATAGCTCTTGAAAGTTACCACATTGTGGCAGTAATTGATTGAATTCGATGAGAGAATCAGGTCTAGCCATGGAAGCTTGAAACATTTCCTCCAGGGAATTTGAATGCTCTTGATGAGGACTATATTGCCATGGCATATCTCTTGCCACGGTAAAATTGTCATGGTAAATTTTTTTTTAGCTTCTTGATCATACCATGAAAAAATTTGTTGTTGGTTCCAATTATGATCCTCCATGTAGCCATATGTATCGGGATTGTATGGGTAATTCCCAAATGAATGGTGTTCTCCAGAACAAGCACAAGAGTTTTCCACGGTATGGACTCTTTGGGATGTTCTTGGTCTTTGCAAGGATGCAGTTACGTTAGTCAATTCTGTGATTGTGTTGAGATTGACGTAAAAGTATCATTTTCATAAGAATCGTCCACTCTTCTCCCTTGGAAAGCTCGACTCGATTGGTATAGGTAATCATTGGTGGGTGTATTGAATAGATTGATTCCTATCTTCCCACATCAACTCTCGAATAGAACGACCTTTACTCCCCACATGTTGATGTCCCTTTACTTTGCAGCGCACCCAATTTTTTTGATAAAAAAACAAAAAAGAAAAGTCAGTAAAAATAATAAGAAAAATAAAATAACAAAAACAACTAACACCAATTGTCTATCCCTGGCAACAACGCCAAAAACTTGTTGCGAGATTTAAGTGCTACGCAAACGGTGCAAGTATACACGTCGCAAGTAATAAAGTGATAGGTATCAAGTATCGTCTCCACATGGATTGGTTTGGGCCACTTCACTTAAGTTAATGCACTATAAAAGAAATAAGTTGATGATGATAGATAATGATAAGTAAAATAAACTAAGTCTAAAGGAATTTAAATAAATAAAAGAGAAAACCGATTTGAGAGAGTAGGTTGGGTTATTGAGTGCAATGATGTAGTTTTCGTATGAATTACCTTGGCAATTAATTACCCTTCGATGTTCGACAGAGTGTTCTTCAATGCCTTCGAATTATCCCTAACCGAAGAACTGATGATTGTACAAGCCTTGGTATACATCCCTGCATTAACCTTGGGTGGACATCATCGATCAATGAACTCTTGTTAGTCGTTGAAATTCACTCTTTATCCCTAAGGCGAATTAGCTTCTACCAGTGGCTGTTTAAATGGAAACTGTATCCAATCGTTTTGTGAATCTAGCTCTCCCGAGCCTAGATAAATAGATTCATCCAAGTCTCTCTCCTGAGTTCACTTGGAATTAAATAAAGAACCAAGAAATGGATAAACAAAGATTTATTGAATTAAAAACCAAAGCAACTCACTCGTTCGCAAACATCATAACCCAATAACCCAAACCAATTAATTAGTTCATGGATTGGTTGAAAAAATCAATAAAGAATAAAACCCAAACATCAGGTAAATCATAAGATAAAAGAAAAGAAATAAAATCTGGACGAGCCAAGCTCCTCCATGATATGATCCTCCTCTTGATTTGATCTCATGCTTCGATCTGCCTCTCTCAATTCGTTGTTGAAACTAAAGATGTGATGCGTTTATATAGAGGTGGAAATCTTCATTTGAATTTTAAATTAGAGGGGATAATCTCTTTATCTTTATCTCCAGCAGCTTTTAATTTAAATATGGGTTTTATCCCATGTGATAAGGATAATGGATAATTCTTGAAAAATCTGCATTTATCTCCAACTTGCCCTGACAACCGTTCGACAATGGCTCGGTAATTCGTCCCTGCACAAAAGAGAGCAAAACAACAGTGATTTCTCACAAAAATAGCAAAACTCAAGGTCAAGCCCAATAAATGGAAGAACTACGAATTTATCCGTGAATAGATACAAATGCTACTAAATGAGCCTAAGTCTAAACAATAATCTAATTAAAAAGGTATAAAATATAGTACATTTTCACACTTAATGGCCAACTCGTTCAAAATAATTTTTAACTCAACTCGACTCAATCGAATACTCACCCTACCCCACATCCTAAATTAAAATGCTTCCTTGATGGAGAAGAAGTATAAATTAATACAATTCTGTTTTTCTTTATTCCTATTCTCTTGCTTTGGGCATTTTTCTTACGTATTGAAATTAACTTAATTTATTGCTATTTTATGTTTTAATGACAAAAGGAAAAAAATGCTAAACGTTGAAATACAAAACAATATATTTACTTTTAGAAAGGTAGAAAAATCATTTGAACGATTTTGGATGGGTTTATCTGCAGCATTTATCATTTATACGAATTTAAATCTCGTTATATTTCTGTAAATTAGATTAAAATTTCAGATAACATTCTTATCAATTTATGATATGTATAAAGTTATAGTTTTTATATAATTTAATTTAGATTTTTACACTAAAAAGGGGAGAGAGATTGTCCTAAATCAAATACAGAACTTAATATCAACCATGATATATCCTTTGTCGGTATACAAACAAACAATTTTTATTACTAAATCTATGCTTTTTATTGGATATTTTGTAAAAAGATGTATATGTTTTTTTATGTAAAATATTTACTTTCACCATGATAATATAAATTTTGAAAAATCACATAACACATACCATCAAATTGACAGCCTCTTGAACTGCATTTAATGTTTTATGGTAAATAGAGATCGGGGATGCCTTGGTTTATAAGCATCTCCAGTTGGAATTCTTACCAATAGTTTGAGTTTGATGAGAAAGAAATCAGATATGGGTTCCATAACCATTTCCAAGGTTTCCTTCTCCTTGTTCTTCTAGCAGCTGTCGTCAATGTTCTTCTCATTTCTTCTCAAGTGGCAGCTCGAGACCTTGCTCAAACTACCACCCAAATCAACAATGGTCAGCTGCTGCTGCTGCTACTACTAGCATGCTTATTGCCTGCCTTCTTATTTATTTATCTAAGCCTTTCAATCGTGTTACATAAACATCGTATATGATATTGCAGTTGAGGTCACTACCGATACAACTGAGGCTGAGCTTGGTGATGCCAAGTACCCTTACGGCAGCGGAAATGGAGGCGGAAACGGTGGACAAGGTGGCAACAGCGGAAACGGTGGACACAGAAACAGCGGAAAGGTGGACACGGTAACAGCGAAAATGGTGGACACGGCAATAGCGGATATGGTGGACATGGCAATAGCGGATATGGTGGACACGGCGGAGGACAAGGTGGATACAGCGACGAACATGGTGGACACGACAACATTGGAAATGGTGGACACAAAAACAGTGAAAATGGTGGACACAACAATGTACAAGGAGGACATGGTGGTGGAAATAGTGGATATGGAGGCGGACAAGGAGGACACGACAACAACGAATATGGTGGACATGGCAAAAGCGGATATGGTGGACACGCCGGCGGACAACGTGGACACGAGAATAACGGCTATGGTGGACACGGCAACAGCGGAAATGGTGGACACGTCGGTGGACAAGGAGGACACATGGGCATAAATAATGGATATGGCGGCGGACAACAAGGACAAGGCACCAACGGAAAGGCTGGACACGACAAAAGTGGAAATGATGGAAACGGAGAACATGGCGGCGGATGTTGCGCGTATTGAGTGCTACGCAAACGGTGCAAGTATACACGTCGCAAGTAATAAAGTGATCTGAGTATCGAGTATCATCTCTACAGGGATTGGTTTGGGCCACTTTGCTTAAGTTACTGCATTGGAAAAGAAAAACACAAGTAGGTGATTGTAGGAATTATAACTAATGAGTAAACTAAAAGCAATAAACTAAAAGAATAGATGAAATCAAAAGAGAGGGAATAGGCCAGGTTATCGTGAGTTGAGGAGTGATAGCCAATTAGATCGTCTTGGTAAAAGAGTGCAAGGGCAACTCAGTAGCCGTTGCAACTTGCGCAGCGGGGTTGCCTTGGCAACTAATCGACGGTTGCCTGGGCAACTGGCTGGGCAACTATTTGGGCGACTGGGCAGCAACTTCAAGGTTCAGCAAAGCATTCTTCAATGGTTTCTTCTTATCCCTAAGTCGAAACTCTAGCTAATTGTGCATGCCTTGACAATACATCCCTACGTGAATCAAGGGTGAACAGCAACCAATCCTGCGCTCCTCTTAGCCGTTGAAATCCTTAACTTATTCCTAAGCCGGATTAATCTTCATCGTCGATAGGTTGAATAAATACCATACTCATTCGTTTCTTGAATCTAACTCTCATGATATTAGATAAATAGATAGAATTACGAGATCCTCTCCCAATTCACTCGCAAACAAGAATAAAAACCAAGAATGAGTAAACCTTGAATTGAAAGTGTAAACTCTTATTACCTAAACAAAATCCAATTGTTTCTCACAACAACAAAACACAATAACCCCAACCAATCAAGTTAGTTCACTTTTGGGTTCAAAAGATATACAAATAATAATCCCCAAACCATGAATCTAATGGAAGCAAAGAAGAAGAAGAAGAAGAAATCGATCAGCCCCTAGTCGAACTCTCTTTCAATCGAATTCCCTCCAAGCTTTCTCCCAATCGAACTCTTTCCCCCTTGCTCTCTCTTGAGTTTGACAGCTTGGTCTCCTTTAAATAGGAGATGGCTAGGTCAAAGTCCTTCTTGAGGAGGAAGTTAAGTTGGAATTAAATAATTTAAAAGAATATAATTCTTTATTATATTTAAATTCCTTCTAGATCTTCTCCTATCTTTTTAGGATTTAATTTCTCATTGACCTCTTCATGGAAATCAAACTCCTTTGGGATTTAACTTTGCTCCACGTCATCTTGGGCTTATCTAGTCATCAATTCCGACTGCCATATCATCTTATCCCTTATCGACAATTAACCTAGCAACTAGCTCGGCATCTCCTTCATGCATTGCCCTGGCAACTGCGTCGGCATCTCCTTCATGCATTGCCCTGGCAACTGGTTCCAACCTTGTTTAGGCAAGTGATTCTGCACACACACAAAAACACCTATCGGCAACACCCTTTTTCCACAAAATTAAGCAAAATATGAAATCAAGCTTGTCCACTAAGGAAACAATGCAAACATGCAAGAATGGCTAATAATGCAACTAATATGAGCCTAAGTCTAGCAATAATATGAATAAAAGGGGTGAATAAAATAGTACTTTTAGACACTTAACACACCCCCAAACTCGAACTATTGCTTGTCCTCAAGTAATGCAAACTAATAATTACCCGCCAAGACTTTAATTTTTACAAACTTAGCTTCAAATTTGATTTCAATTCTCAGAACCGTGGCACAAAGTATGATTGGCTTTTCATTTTTCAGAAAACTTAGGAGTTTCTCAGAATCAAACTATAATGCTTGTGAGTGTGTGCGGAGTTGTGTGCAAGTTGATTTTTCGGATTCTATGCAAAGAAGAGGTTTTCAAATTACTTCCTTGGGTTCTTTTAACATGTTTTAACTAGATTGTACAGTGTTCAAACATGTAAAACTCTTGGGCATCTTTGTACAGTGTTGGCCAATACAAACCGGATTGCAAAACTTTGGCCACGGTACGTGTTCCTCCAAAATATCCTCAATAGGGTGAAGAATGGCATTGCCGGAGTACATTCTGCTGCTCCTCTTCAAGTACACATTGGCGTACAACCTGATCTGCACATTGTTTAAACAAAAGAGGCTCGTCCCAAAAGTAATGCTTAGCATCATGGCGGAACCGCTTCTTCCCTTGGTGAGAAAGGCCATAAGGTAAAATACCACAAACAAGGTAATTAACCAAATCCGCGTACTAGGGTATTGTCGAGGCATCTGTGGTTGCCGTGGTAACTGCTTCCGTGGTTGTCGTGGCAGTTGCTTCCGTGGTTGTCGAGGTGTGCGCGTCTAGAGTTGTTGCGGCATGCGCATCAAGGGTTGCCGAAGCATGCGCATCAGTGGTTGCCGAGGCATACGCGTCTGGAGTTGCCGAGCCATGCGCGTCAAGGGTTGTTGAGGCATGCGCGTCAAGAGTTGCCGAGGTGTAGAGGGTTGCTGAGGCATGCGCATCCATGGTTGTCGAGGCATCAGGGGTTACCGAGGCATCAGGGGTTGCCGAGGTATGCGCATCCATGGTTGCCGAGGCAACTAACAGTTGCTCATCCGGGAATGCATCACATATCTCTAAATCCGCGTCCTCCTCCCTATTACGTTCTAAGCGTGATAAGTGATCAACCACTTGATTTTTTGCTCCTTTCCTATCCTTAATTTCAATGTCAAACTCTTGTAAAAGTAATATCCAACGAATCAAATGAGGTTTGGCATACTTTTTAGCAAATAGATACTTAATTGCCGAATGGTCCGTATGGACAATTACCTTTGTACAAATCAAATAGGATCGGAACTTGCCAAATGCGAAAATTACGGCTAGTAACTCTTTCTCCGTTGTTGTGTAATTCACTTGAGCGCTATTAAGAGTTTTACTAGATTAGTATATCACATGAAAGGTCTTACCTGTGCGTTGGCCTAGGACTGCTTCTACCGCAAAATCACTTGCATCACACATGAGCTCAAAAGGTAACGTCCAATCGGGTGGAACGATAATGGGTGCCAAGGTAAGCTTTTCCTTTAGGGTTTCGAATGCTTGGGCGCAAGAATCATCAAAATTGAAGACTTTATCTTGTTCAAGCAAATTGCACAAGGGTTTAGTAATCTTAGAAAAATTATGAATGAACCTCCTATAAAAACCTGCATGTCCAAGAAAGCTTCAAATTCCTTTAACCAAACTTGGTGGGGGTAATCTCTCGATTATGTCCACCTTGGCTTTTTCTACTTCGGTTCTCTTAGATGAAATCTTGTGGCCGAGCACAATTCCTTCATCTACCATAAAATGGCACTTCGCCCAATTAAGGACTAAATTGGATTCTTCACATCTTGCCAACACCTTCTCTAAATTGTCGAGGCAACTGTCGAAGTCATTACCAAAAACGGAAAAGTCATCCATGAAAATCTTAAGTCTTCGACCATGTCTGAAAAGAGTGCCATCATGCATCTTTGGAAGGTTGTCAGGGCATTACACAATCCGAACGACATCATTCAGAAAGCATAAGTACCGTATTGGCATGTGAAGGTTGTCTTTTCTTGATCTTCTGGTGCTATGGCAATTTGATTGTAACCTGAATAACCATCAAGAAAACAATAAAAGGGTTTACTTGCAAGACGGTCAAGCATTTGATCAATAAAGGGTAAGGGGAAGTGATATTTCCTAGTGGCTTTGTTTAGCTTTCGGTAATCCATACAAACCCTCTAACCGGTCACAGTCCTGGTTGGAATGAGTTTATTGTTTTCATTACTTACCACCGTTATACCTCTCTTTTTTGGTACACATTGTACCGGACTTACCCATGTACTATCAAAGATAGGGTATATGATGCTGGCGTCAAGCCACTTGATGATTTCTTTCATTACAACCCCTTTCATAGCATGATTCAATCTCCTCTGGGCCTCAATCGAAGGTTTGTGGTCATCTTCCAACAAAATCTTATGCATGCACACTGCCGAGCTAATTCCCTTCAAGTCGGTAATTGTTCACCCTATTGCCTTCTTGTGTAGAATCAACATTTTGATCAGCTTCTTTTCCTGCTCAAGCTGTAACTTAGAGGAAATAATTACAGGTAATGTATTATCGGTTCCCAAGAAAGCATATTTTAGTTGCCCTGGCAATTGTTTCAACTCAAGAATCGGTGGTTGTTCAATAGAGGGCTTTTCGATTCCTTACCTGAGTAATCCAGTGGTTCAAAGTATGTACCCAGTCGATTGACTAACAAATTTGCCTTTTCTTGTTGTTCCTCATCGATCGATTCTTCATACTCCTCAAGTTCCTCTTGATCGACAATGTAGTTGCCGAGGCAACTAAATTCCTCATCGAAGTTAAACTCTACCGTGGCATGAAGAAGTTGGCATTCTTCCGGATCATCGGCATTCTTTAGTGTTTGGAACACATTTAGTTTAACTTGCTGGTCATTCACCCTCATTGTGAGTTCTCCCTTTTCAACATAGATCAAGGTTCTCCCTGTTGCTAGGAAGGGTCTCCCGAGAATGATAGGTGCTTGTTCATCTGCTTCACAATCCAAAACAATAAAGTCAGCAGGAAAAATAAATTTATCAACTTTTACCAGTATGTCTTCAATTTTTCCCTATGGATGCACATAAGATCTGTAGGCTAGCTGTAGCATAACTATTGTAGGTCTTGCCTTCCCAATTCCTAGTTTTTGGAAAACCGATTTAGGCATCAAGTTTATGCTTGCTCCAAGGTCATAGAATGCTTTCCTGACATAGTGGTTTCCGATGGAATAATGTATTGTGAAACTTCCGGGATCCTTCAACTTAGGTGGCATGCGATTGTGCAACATGGCCATGCATCCCTCTGTTGCGATAATTGTTTCAAACTCTCATAGCCTTGTTCTCTTGGACACAATGTCTTTAAGAACCTTGGCATAGTTCGACATTTGTTCAATTGCTTCAACCAATGGCAGGTTGATGTGGACTTGCTTTAGTATATCAAGAAACTTCTTGAATTGATATTCTTGCTTTTGTCGCTTCAACCTTTGTGGGAATGGTGGTGGAAGTCAGATATCTTCGATCCTTTCATTGGTCTGGAACCTGATTGACGGCATTGCCGGGGCAACTGGAGTTGTCGAGGCATCGTCAACTGGGGTTGTCGTGGCGTGCCTATCATTGGTTGCTGAGGCATGCTTATTGCTGGTTGCCGCGGCAATTCCTAGTTCAGCATCTGAGGCTTTGCCGCTGAGTTCGTCTTGTTCTTTTTGTGGAGTTTTGTTTGATGAGTGAGCTTGAGCCTCCTTAAGTTGTCGGCCACTTCTAATGGTGATCGCCTTACATTGTTCATGGCCAGTTCCTCTTGCGACTTCAGTATCGCTAGGTAAACCTCCTTGCGGTCTAGTATTCAGGTTTTGAGCAAATTGTCCGACTTGATTTTCCAATGATTTGATTGTCGCCTCTTGGTTTTGCAATCTCATCTTGGTCCTGTTAATAAAAGCATCAGTTCTTTTTATGAAGTTACTATTCTCAGCCATATAAGATTTAGTTTTCAACATAAAAGCATTAAGAGAATTTTCCAAAGAACTAGATGCTGTCGGTTGTTGTTGCGGCAACTGTTGTCGTGGCATATTCTGCTGGAATCCCGATGCTTGTGCATTATGATTGTTCTGGATTAGAGCATTGTTGGGATTACTCCATGAAAAATTTGGGTGCTTCTTCCAAGCTGGATTATATGTGTTGGACATCACATTGTTGTTCCGATTGTAATTCCCCACATAAAAGCTGGATTCCGAATTCTGCATACATTCAGAAGAATCATGGTTACCACCACATAACTCATAAAAGGAATCCATTACCTTGACCTCCCGTGTGTTGTTTGGTTTTTGCATATTCTGGACCATCTTGGTTAGAGTGGCCAATTGTGCCAAAATTGAATACGATGATCCTAGTTCATGTATTATGGCTTGGCGTCTAACTCCTCCTATCCCTCAGTGAATAGGGGAATAATCTTAGTCGTAAAACATCGGGGGTGACTCCTTGTATTTTGAATGAATTGCAAATCTCAAGGAAAGATTTAAGATGTTGTCGTGCATCTTCAGTTGCTGAGCCGCCAAATTGACCAATTGTGTTGGTCATATTGAACATCACCGGTTTCAACTCAAAGTGGTCGGCTTCAATTTCAGGTGTGACAACTCTTGGATTGGGTCCTTCAAGATAGTCTTGAATAGTTATGTTTCGTGCAAGAATCACTCCTCCTCCTGCTGGAACATTCTGATACATATTGTTGTCTTGATTAGCCATTGCTACTCTTAACCTTTGTCTGAGTCTTTGCAAGGTTCATTTGATTTCTGGATCAAAGGGGTATTATGGTGTAATCGGTCTCGTCCTGGTCATATACCAATGCAAAACCAAAGTTTGTTAACCCTTTGAATCTTAAACAAGAAAAATAAAAAGTGCAAGAAAATAAAAACAAAGTTGCTATTGCCAATCCCCGGCAACGGCGCCAAAAATTTGTTGTGCGTATTGAGTGCTACGCAAACGGTGCAAGTATATACGTCGCAAGTAATAAAGTGATCTGAGTATCGAGTATCGTCTCCACAGGGATTGGTTTGGGCCACTTTGCTTAAGTTACTGCGTTGGAAAAGAAAAACACAAGTAGGTGATTGTAGGAATTATAACTAATGAGTAAACTAAGAGCAATAAACTAAAAGAATAGATAAAATCAAAAGAGAGGGAATAGGCCAGGTTATCGTGAGTTGAGGAGTGATAGCCAATTGGATCGTCTTGGTAAAAGAGTGCAAGGGCAACTCAGTTGCTGTGGCAACTTGCGCAGTGGGGTTGCCTTGGCAACTAATCGACGGTTGCCTAGGCAATTGGCTGGGCAACTGTTTGGGCGGCTGGGCAGCAACTTTAAGGTTCGGCAGAGCGTTCTTCAATGGTTTCTTCTTATCCTTAAGTCGAAACTCTAGCTAATTGTGCATGCCTTGACAATACATCCCTGCGTGAATCAAGGGTGAACAACAACCAATATTGCGCTCCTCTTAGCCGTTGAAATCCTTAACTTATTCCTAAGCCGGATTAATCTTCACCAATGATAGATTGAATAAAGACCATACTCATTCGTTTCTTGAATCTAACTCTCCCGATATTAGATAAATAGATAGAATTACGAGATCCTCTCCTAATTCACTCGCAAACAATAATAAAAACCAAGAATGAGTAAACCTTGAATTGAAAGTGCAAACTCTTATTACCTAAACAAAATCCAATTGTTTCTCACAACAATAAAACATAGTAACCCCAACCAATCAATTTAGTTCATGGTTGGGTTCAAAAGATATACAAAGAATAATCCCTAAACCATGAATCTAATGGAAGCAAAGAAGAAGAAGAAGAAATCAATCAGCCCCTAGTCGAACTCTCTCTCAATCGAATTCCCTCCAAGCTTTTTCCCAATCAAACTCCCTCCCCCTTGCTCTCTCTTGAGTTTTACGGCTTGGTCTCCTTTAAATAGGAGATGGCTAGGTCAAAGTCCTTCTTGAGGAGGAAGTTAAGTTGAAATTAAATACTTTAAAAGAATATAATTCTTTATTATATTTAAATTCCTTCTATATCTTCTCCTATCTTTTTGGGGTTTAATTTCTCTTTGACCTCTTCATGGAAATCAAACTCCTTTGGGATTTAACTTTGCTCCACGTCATCTTGGGCTTATCTAGTCATCAATTTCGACTGCCATATCATCTTATCCCTTATCGACAATTGCCCTGGCAATTAGCTCGGCACTCCTTCATGCATTGCCCTGGGAACTGCGTCGGCATCTCCTTCATGCACTGCCCTGGCAACTGGTTTCAGCTTTGTTTAGGCAAGTGATTCTGCACACACACAAAAACAACTATCGGCAGCACCCTTTTTCCGCAAAATTAAGCAAAATATGAAATCAAGCTTGTCTACCAAGAAAACAATGCAAACATGCATGAATGGCCAATAATTCAACTAATATGAGCCTAAGTCTAGCAATAATATGAATAAAAAGGATGAATAAAATAGTACTTTTAGACACTTAACAGCGGACACAGAAGATACAACGACCGGCAAGGTGGATACTGAGGTGGGGATCAGGAGAAGGCTGTTGTGATTAGCAATGAAGATTAAGTGAATTTGATCCTCAAATACTTAGTCGCTGTTGATGTAGCCTTTGCGAAACGGTATGTATCTTAATAAATTGGCATAACAAGTCCTAGAATTTGGTACCTCCTCTAATAAAATGCTACCTTACTATGTAGAGGAAGTAAAATCGAATAAAATTATGATTTTCTCGCTCCTTATTAAGAGCTCCATTCTTCTTAATTTATCATCTCATGGAATTTACTAACTGAATGAAATATGCTAAGCACCGAAATGCAAAACTGTATTCTTTTAGGGAACATGAAATATTGTTAAGTGCCAAAAGTATATTTCAAGTGATCAACTTGAGAATCCAAAGCAGAGTAGATTTACTAAATAACCTCCAATCGAAAAGATCACAACAAAATTAACCCAAAATTTAAATGATATATTATACTAGAGGTCACTGAATTATTAGTAAAGTTATATTTAGGTCACCAAATTATTAAAAATTACTATTTGGTCACTCAATTAATATTCTAGTTCACTCTTCCATTTAAAATTATTAAAAAATTACTGCTAGCATGCATGCCTTCTTATTTATTTATTTATCTAAGCCTTTCAATCGTATTACATAAACGTTGTGTACGATATTGCAGCTGATGTCACTACTGATACAACCGAGGCTTAGCTTGGTGATGCCATGTACCCCTATGACAGTGGATACAGAGGCCGAAATGGTGGATAATGAGGATACGGCAACAACGGAAATGGTGGGCACGACAACAACGAAAATGGTGGACACGACAACAGCAAAAATTGTGGACACGAAATAGTGGAAATGGTGGACACGGCAGTGGACAAGGTGGATACGGCGTTGGACATGGAGGACACGGCAGCAGAAATAGTGCATATGGTGGCGGACAAGGCAACAATGAAAATGGTGGACACGACAATAGTGGAAATGGTGGAAACGGAGGCGGACAAGAAGAGGCGGAGGGACATGGGTCCCAAGAGGGGCCCATGCCCCCCAACTTAAAATTATTTTTACCATTATAATGTAGAATTTTTTTTAAAAAATTAGATTATTTGCATATTTCCCCGCTTTAAAATATTTAAGCTTGTCCCCCAACTCCAAATATTAGCTTCGTCCCTGCGGACAAGGTTGATATGGCAGCGGACAAGAAGGATACGAGAACAACGAAAATAGTGGCCAAGGCAACAACAGAAACGGTGAACAAGGCAACAATAGAAATGAGGGACACGACAACAACAAAAATGGTGGGCACAGAAGCAGATAATGTGGATACGAAAAAAAAACAAGGAGAACACGATAGTGGAAATAAGGCATATGGTGGCAGACAAGGAGGATACGACAACTACAAAAATGGAGGAGAAGGCAACAACGAAAATGGTGGACACAACAATAGTGGAAATGGTGGACACAACAACAATAGATATGGTGGACACGACAACATTGATACTAGTGGACTCAGAAATAGTGGAAATGATGGACACGACAGTGGACAAGGTGGATACGGTGTTAGACAAGGAAGACACGGAGGCGGACAAGGCAACAACAAAAATGACAGACACGGCAACAACAGAAATGGTAGACACGACAACAGTGGAAATGGTGGACATAGAGGCAGACAAGGTGGATACAATAGTGGACATGGAGGATACAACAACAACAACAAAAATTGTGGACAAGGCAACAACGGAAACAATTAACATGACATTAACAAAAAAGGTGGGCACAACAGTGGACATGGTTGATAAGGTGGTAGAAAAGGAGGACACGATGGTGGAAATAAAGCATATGGCGGTGGATAAGGAGGACAAGGCAACAACAGAAATGGTGGACACGACAACCAGGGATTTAAATCTCGGTCGCGGTCACGTTTTCGGTCGCCTCACTGTTATTGTGTTTTCAGATATAACAGAGGCTATTGCGATCACTGCGGGGGTCGCGGTCGTGATTTTTTTAAAATTTTGCACAATTTATTGTAAAACATACTAATTATAATTATAATTATAAAAATTCAATTTCAATGATTTTTAGAGTTTTTTTTAACACTTATGAACTTTTATTAATATGAATTTGAAAGTAAAAGTGATTTTGTTTAAAGAATTCTAAATTGTATTGTGATTTTGTTTAGTTTAGTTTGGATAATAAAATCATATGAATATTCTAAATGAACAATATGCACCAATAAAGGACTAAAGATATGAATAAACCTAAACAAAAAATTAAAAATATTAGTATAATAAAAATAATTAATAATATTAATAAATAATAAAAACTAAATAAACATAATAATTATAATTATAAAAAGTTAGTTTTAACTTTTAATGATTTTTAGAGTGTTTTCCAACACTTATGAAAGGATTTAATTGAAAGGAAATAAGACTTGGAGGCTCAATTGGAAGTTTCATTATAGATTTGAGGACTTAATTAGAATAAAACAAAACATCATACTTAAACTAAAAATCTTCCTTAAAGGACAAAATTGTAAACGGGGTAAAACTTTTAAGCCACTCCAAATATTCACTAAAACTTGAGCACTCCTTCCCACGATTTACCCTTTTTCATGTACCATCATCTTCCTCATTCTCCCGATTTCTGCAATATTTTCTCTCGATCTCTGGCCACCGCCCATTCGTCGTCCGTGAAATGCACTACATCCACCATTCAACTCCTTGTCCTATCCCGAGCAAACCCCGACCAACCTTTTTTCCTCCCTATCGGTCGTTAACGAGATTCAAGCCAAAAAGCTTTCGACGAACCATCCCCGATTGTTCTAAAAATGGGAATAGCGGTCTGTTATTGCCGCAATCGGCCGCTACCCGTTAAATCGCGGCCGTAATCCGCCATTTTTGGTGTGAATCCGCTTCCCATGGTAATTTTTAACAAAAGCGGTTTTGGCCGGCGGTGATACCGCAATATACCGACCACGATCTCGGTATCGTTCCGAGATTTAAATCCCGGACGACAACAGCGAAAATGGTGGATACGACGGCAGATAAGGAGGACAAGATAGTAACAAAAATGGTGGACACGAAAATAGCAGATATGGTGGACAAGACAACAGCGAAAATAATAGCACGATAACAACATATATGTTGGACACGACAACAACGGAAATGGTAGACACATGAATAGTGGAAATGGTGGACACGAGAATGGACAAGGTGACAAAAATAGTGGATATATGTCGGCAGACAAGGAGGATACGAAAACAACGAAAATGGTGGATACAATAACAACGGAAATGGTGTACACGAAAATAACAAAAATGGTAGACAGGATAACAACAAAAATTGTGGGCACCACAACAGTGGAAATGGTAGATACGGTGATGGACAAGGTGGATACGGTGGCGGGCAAGGAGGATAAGGCAACAAAGGAAATGGTTGTCACGAGAATAACGGATATAGTGGACATGGCAACAACATATATTGTGGACACGGCAACAACGAAAATGGTTGACATGGAAATAGTAGATATGGTGGACACGATAATAGAGGAAATGGTGGACAAGGTGGATATGACGCCAAAAATAGTGGATATGGCAGCAGACATGGAGAAAAAGGTAACAACGAAAATGGTGGACACGACAATAGTGAAAACGAAGAATATGGCGGCAGACACGGAGGATACAACGATGGTCAAGGTGGTTGTCGAGACCACTGAATTAAATGATATAATATATTAGAGGTCATTGAATTATTAGTAAAGTTATATTTTGGTCACTAAATTATTAAAAATTACTATTGGGTCACTCAATTTATATTCTACTTTACTCTCCCATTTAAATTCAGACGGACGTTAAAATGTTATTTGTCAAGTAACAAACATGTTACTCAATTATTAGTGAAGTTACAAATATGTCACTAAATTATTAAAACCTTCAATCAGGTCACTCTCCAATTAAAATTCAAACAGATATCTTACAAGGCTTTGTATAATGGCAGTTTTAGTACTCAAAACTTATACATTCTATCAATTTAATCATAATTCAAAATAATTCAATAAATTTAACCATTCGTATTTAAAAATAATCAATTTAGTCATTTTTATTATAAAACATGTATACTGAGTTCTTTGGAAGTCTGTGTATTTTCATAGGTTGTATAATTTGTGCAATAATTTTGTGACAAACATGTCTTTATGTCATGATAATTAAAACAACTTGGTATAATAACAATTTTAATCCTTAAAACTTATCCATTCTATTAATTTGGTTGTAATTCGAAATAGATCAATAACCATAACCATTCATATTTAAAAATTTTGACATTGCACCGTCCTGACACGACCTCTGATCACTTACTACTCTCTATGCTATTATCCATCAGACTGATAATAAACAGATGTGGTAGCTCGACAGACACAATCACTTCACTATTGGACAATTAACAGACTAATGGAATATACTCGTTATTACCTTAACACCGCCTGCTAGTAGACACAATCACTTCACTAATGGAATTTTCCAATATGAAGGGTTAAGTTTATTAAATTATTTTGAATTTGAACCAAATTAATAAAATGAATAATTTTTAGGGACTAAAATCGTTATAATACCAAGTTGTTTTAATTTTAATGACAGAATGACATTTTATCACAAAATTATAGAAAATTTTATACAATTTAATGAAAATACACAGACGTATGAGATCTTAAGAAATTTGTGTTATAATAAAAATGTCTATATATATATTAAATATGAAGGGTTAAATTTATTGCTTTTTTGAATTAGTACTAAATTAATAGAATATTCAAGTTTTGAGGTCTAAAACTGTCATTATACCAAGATCTTACATGGGAGCGAGACATGATCTTACATGGGAGTGAGACATGATCTTACGTGGGGGGTTTTCACCTCCATGCGGGAATTTTGTCTTTTTTCATGTATACCAACCTTATACTCCGTAGGGTGTTAACCTCAACTATAAGGGGTTGTATACTCCCGAATTAATGTATTGCTATCGTAGTAGACAGTAGCGAAAGTTCAGGTACCCAGAGTCTAGAATAAACATCATTCAATAAATCAATAAGCTCACGCGACTAGAGCCACGCATGCACCTTAGAATTAGACAGAGTACTGTTAGAGTGCTGCTATTTTAAATACGCTTCTCTGATTATTTCTTTGCTTGATATGAATTGTTTTACTGTAGCAATTTAATTTTTGCTTATACAATTATTTCACCGTACTGACTCATTTCCTTTTTGTTTTTGTTTATGCATTCATGCATTGCATGGCTTAAACATTGCATTTTCCCCAAATAACATTGCATTTGTTTCAAATAATATTGTATTTTTTAAAAAAACATTGAACTTTTCAAATGACATTGCAGTTTTTTCAAATAACATTGCATTAGCTGAAAACCAATATCCTGAGAAACATGAGCAATAGGCCTGTTAGGGTTGAGCAGTCTCAGGAGGTTATTGAGGACCGCTTTGTTAGTCTTGAGTAAAAGATTGACCAGTCATAGAATGAGATGGTAATTTGAGCTACCACATTGCTTGGAATTAGGGAAGCCAAAAAAAGTATGTTTTAGATGGAAGTGCCAATATTAATGAGCAAGGAGGTATCACATCTCACATGAGGGTTCAGCCTGAAATGATTCTTCCTGGAAAAAAGACAAAAAAACAAAAGAAAGATAAAAGGAAAGAGAGGAAAAATCAGGTCAATATAGCTGGGGCATCTGCTAGAAATCTAGAAGATCTAAGTTTGAATTGTAATGTCCCGGTTTTGGGCCAATCGGTTTTGAGGTTTATTAGACGGTCTGGTGGACCGGGTTAGAGATTCAAGTCAGATTCGGGGTTGTATATTTTTTGGTAATAAAAAATATGGAAAATGGTTAAAACTCATTTTAAAATATATGATTAATATTGGTAAAATCAATTTTGGAAAATGAGACTTGGAAGCATGACATTTTGGCTAGTGACCAAAATGTAACTTTTGAAAACTATTTTTAATGGTGACTAAAATGAAAAGGGTCAAATTCTTGGAATCCTTAAGGAGCTATTTTACCAAGACTTTTCTGATGATTTCTCCCTTCAATTAAATCATTTTAACATGTGTTTTAAAAGTCAATTAAAAAGGATTTTAGATATTAAAGTTAGTTATTTCTTTTAAACCAATTTCACGTAACTTTTCTCTCCACTTCTTTTCTACCAAACACTTTTGCTTTCAACAAATTCCATAGGTGAGAGACCTATATTCTTGATTTCTTGATTTGTAATTGTTTCTTTATCATTGTTTTACCAAAATCTTATTGAAATCTTGTGTTTTCTAGATTTAAACAAGCCAATTGAGGGAGAAATCACACAATAGGGGTAAGGTCTGTGATCTCATCTATAAATGGTTCTTTATTGATATTCCCAAGTATTTGATCCTTGATTTATGGTTTATTATCTTATTTTGTGTTTTTATATTTATTTAATATATTTAATTGGGATTAATTGATGAAACAGTGAAAGGTCCGGATTGGATATGTTTTCCAGAGATGAGGATTGATTTTAAACATATAATGGATGTTTTATAATTTTGTTAAGTCGTAGTTATCAAAGGTATCTCGAAACTCTTGAATCTGTAATTGATTAGGTTGTTAGTTTGGTGTTTTCGGGGAGTTCTGGTGGCTGTGTAATTGCTGGAGGTTTTTGGATGGATTAATCCTATAAGTGTTAATTGATGTTTATGGAAGTGCTAGATTGTTAGTTTGTGGATGGTTTGTGTTCGGAAAGGTTTAGATGATATTTTCGGTTGTTGTGGTTCGGTAATTGTAAGAGGATGGTGGAAATCCGTGAGGATTTGTTGTTGCTGTGTTTAGAATGCATTGAGATGCATTAATCCTCTGTTGCAATGTGATTAAGATAGAGGAGGTTGATCCGGAGGTGATCGGTGAAGCGTTGGATGCTTTGGACGTTTGATTTCGCATCGGCGAATCAAGGTTTCGCGTATAGGTGAGTGAGAACATGGATTCCAGCTTTGGAATATTTTAAAGGTGGTTTATGCGAGTTTAAACTTAGCTTGAAACGCTGGTTAAAACTCAGAAGTAAGTAAATGTGGTTTTTCTCTCTCGGCTGTGCTATAATGAAATGATTTTATGCACTTGTTTTTCTCTCTCAAACGTTTGATTTCGCATCGGCGAATCAAGGTTTCGTGTATTAGTGAGTGAGAACATGGATTCCAGCTTTGGAATGTTTTAAAGGTGGTTTATGGGAGTTTAAACTTAGCTTGAAATGCTGGTTTAAACTCAGAAGTAAGTAAATGTGGTTTTTCTCTCTCGGTTGTGCTATAATGAAATGGTTTTATGCACTTGTTTTGATTTACATGTTACCTACTATTTAAGCATGTTTTAAAGTATTTGAGATACTGTTTTTAAGCATGAAATGCTAAAGGATGCACATGGTAAGTGATCCTTGTAAGTATATGGTTTATACTTGTGGTTTAAAGCATGGTTGTTGCTTTGGAAAATGGTTGGGTTTAGTGCTTGATAAAAAAATGAGGTAAATGGTAAATGGTTAATTATATTGGCAAGTGATGTGGTTTTAAAATTGTTATCTGATATAGTTGGCTGGCCATAAGATTGATAGTGCACTATAATAAGTCACCTTGGATGTTGAGGGGTTTTAATCCGTGTACCGTAAACTCCATCCAAGTACCCTAACGGTTGATGGGTTACATGGTACCGTAAACTCATGTTAGTGGATTAAACGTCTAACCGATAGAAGGGTTTGGTGTCCCCATGGGTTGAAAGTGTACCCGATTGATAATGTACAGCGATTGTGATTGTATCGTTATTCTGGTTGAGATGGCTTGAAGTGTTGCGAGGACACTTGTTTGAATCCGTGTATCCAATGAACTATTTTGGGAATTGGAACTTGGTTATTGATCACTTGTAAGCCAATATATTGTTAATGTAACATTGAAAGGTTTATGTTGTATAATATGATTTATACATGTTACTCTTTAAGCTTTGCATATGGTTGTTATGCACGGGAAAGCTTAAATTGAGGTTTAGCAAAGGGATTTGTTGTTGGTTAATGATACATGTTGCATATGGTCTATTATGCTAGTTTTGAAAGTGTTAAAGTGCATGGTTTTAAAGGCATGATGCTTTATACGTTGATAAACATAGTTTGAAATGGGATTTTCATTGTGTTGATGGAAAATGGTTTAAATGCATTGATGGTGTGTTGTTTTTTAGCACTCCTCACTAAGCCTAGTGTGCTTATGCTCTCTTTGTCCATCAATGTAGAGAACTAAAGGTTTGGGAGGCAGTGGGAAGCAAGTGATCTCAACAAGACTTGGTAACCAAAGTATGTTTTGGAACTAGACTATAAGTAATAAGGGCAATGAGGTTTTCGTTGTTGTTTTGGGAGATATTTGTTAAACTCCCTGTTTGAGCAAGCTTGTTTTGCTGCTATGAGATTGTAAATGGCCATTTTGGTTTGGTTTTGGTGATGGTTTGAAGTTTCATGCTTTGTTTGGTTGGTTTCTAGGAAGCATGCCTCTAGTTTACCAATTGTTGCAAAATGCCATAAATTGTTGTTGAACCTAAATTGTTGTGGTGTGGTTTGATCCATGAAAATGTTGGATGCGTGTTAGGAGCATGCTAGGGTGTTTTGCTATGATCAAAAGCATGTTAAACCAATGAAAATGGACATTATAGGTCCAGGCGTACCGGTACGGGTGTCCCTCTTTTAGTACAAAAAAGCCAATCTAGGCTTAGCGTATTGGTACGCAGGCAAGTGTTTCGGTACGTGTCAAGGAAAGATTGGCCAGCATTTCGGTATAGTGTGAGGCGTTTCTATACGGACTAAAGGTTTTGCGTGGGGCGTTTCGATACGCGGGGGCGTATCGGAACGAGAAATGGCTACTAGAATTATGGGGTTTAAAATTTGTAAATGCGTATCAAAACACCCTTGATCGTACCAGTACGGTGTTAATTATTTCAGTTATTTTGGTATTTTTTAAGTTATGTTTTCTTACATTTTGGTCCCTAATGTTTGTACATGTAATTGTGTGAGCTTGGATGATCGTTTTAATCTGAAATTTGACATGTTGGCATGGAACCTGACTAATTGAGAATTGGTAAACTAAATTTCAGTAATGGTCCTAAAATTGTCAAGTTTTTCAATTTAGTCCCTAGACAGTATGTTATGCAATTGAAGGTTTTTCCTTGATTCGTTTTCTCTATTATTTCACCTGCTGCAAGTATGTTCATATAGGATAATAATTGTGCATCTAGACAAGATAAGAGAAAAAATGGACTGACTTTTCGTAACCTTTCTCCGGTTTGCTTCGACAAACCTAATGTAGTTCTCTCGATTCGGTCGGGCGTCTTGGTCGGGTTGAGGGGGTTACATGAATTATGAAGGAAATAATGAAGTACTTGACCTTGACGCACTGGTGGATTTTGAAAATGTAGAGATGAAGGTGGTCTAGTAGACATATGCAAAAGGAGCAAATATTGAAGATCAAAATTTTCTCACAAAGAAATTGACTACAAGAGGTGTAGAGAGCACATAAACACGAGACGAAGAGGCTAAAGAGTTTAGTAAACAAAGAAAGATGATTAGTCCTATCTTGATGCTATATTCGGTGTTCTCAGACAAGAATGATGGGTACCAACGTCCTACTCGGTCTTACCACAACATCCACTCACATTCTTGACATGGAGGAAATCCTGACTCCTCCTCTAAGAAGCATAAAAAACACTCTAACAGACTAAAAGCTCCCGAGAATCAAACTACAAACATTGGCATCTACCGAACGGTCAAATATGTCTCACAACCCCTTTGTGTTATTCTCAAAACAACCACTACAAAAATCACGGTAGAAGGCAATGGTTTGACATCCTCATTACTAAAGGTTGGGTTCCCTCAAGGTCTCAAAGCCTTGAGCACAACTCTCGACATTACAGGCTAGCGTCACTCTTGATTAACCAAAGTAATTTCCAAGGTACAACAACTCCCAAGAAGGTAGCTTTTTCAAACCTATAGAACGTCTAACTTCGGCTATACTCTAACGAACTTGTGGATCCTGAATCCACTATCTTTGAGAAATCCCTTTGAAAATGGCAATGATACTTCCCAGGTATCAACGAGACTCATTTTCAGTGGACAAAGAGTCATCTAACCAACGTGCATCCACTGATCGATTTCGAGAGCAGATTATCCATACGCACAATGCAACTATTATCCATGAATAACAATGAAGATTCTTTACCACAAACTCTCACAACGTCTTCGAAGTAACTACAACACACAACGAATACACTATTCAGGCGGCAAGAGGAGGACACATCCTCGACTCCGGTATTATTCAACTAACTCACATCTCAACAATCTGGGGTGACCCCGCCCCTGAAATCACTCCTATAAGCATATCAACACTTAATTTGTAACCCCCTTGACCTGTCCTAGACAATAGACCCAAACCAAAAGGATTACATTGGATTTGCCGAAGCAAACCCGAATTGACTTACTCAAATTACAGTCTATTTTTTCCTTTTAGCTTGTCTAGATGCATTATTAAAACCTAAGGTGTTCATACAAGCAGCGATTTACTTTTCATTCAAATCAAAAATTGATAAGACACTTAATTGCAGATACAAGCAGTCTAGGGACCAAAATGTAAATCTGATTAATTGTAGAGACTTACATAGATTTCAAGTTACCAATTATTAATTAGTAATATTTCATACCATCATGTCAAATTTCAACTTCAACAGATAACAAATAAGCATCCAATTTAGTGCAATATGAAATTAAGGATTCAAACGTAAAACTACCAAAATACAGGGATAAAACGTATGTAATAGCTTCTTACAGCAATTAAATACATTTAACACATGCTTGCAAAATCTTAGGTCAACAAATATCATTTACCTATTCAATTGTTGCAATAACATACAGTGACCAAAATGCAAAGAATCAAACCCTGGTAAAACACATTAATTGAATAAACTACTGACCGTATAGGTACACAGAATACCGTACCGATGCAGGCAAACATCGAAGCAAATATTGGTATTGATACGTTACAAGGCGTACCGATACTCGGCTATGCGTACCGAAACCTAATCATGTGTACCGGTACTCGCAATCAAAATGAACATTGGATTGGCCCCGTGTACCAATTCTCGCTATAAGTGTATCGATACGGGCTACACCAAAATGTATCTTAGGGATTCGAATCCCAACCGAACATAACCAAAACATTGACAAACAATTTTGACAAACTGCTAATGATATACCCTCATTAAACAAATGGCCTCAATTAATTACATGTCAATTAGATAATACAATTCACATTCATACAAGTAATCTAGATGAATGTTTCCTAACAATATAAAGCATTCTCCAAAAAGCACCAAATGATCAAGACCTCAATATAGGCTATAGAATAATTAAGGAGTTAAAGAATATGACCATAAATACACTTGGAATACAAGCGATCCACCCAATTAATATTATTAAACTATTTTAAAACATTAAATCACAACCATCAAATGCACTCGGCACCAAATCATAATCAACATCATACACATCAGTTAACGTCATCAACCAACATAATATAATCTCCAACCAAATAATAATACATTGTAAAAAATAAAATCCCAATGATTAACCCACATTGCCTTATTAAAAATATTAAAAACACCATAATCATAACCTAAAATATGCATGTCTTGGGATCACTCCTCACCTCGAACGACAACCCAGCACTTGCTTAATTCACTGCATTAACGGAAGAAAAGAGAGCGTAGCATATAATGCCTAGTGAGTGTGCTCAAAATGGATAAAATGTCAATGCAATTTTGAAATCAAAACCCTTATTAGAAGCCCGTATTAAAACAAATCAACTCACCATTCCAAATCATTTAAATAAAACATGCTTAATTAAACCAAAGCAATTTTCCAATAAGCTTGTAAAACATGCCATGCATACTAAACCATATGAACAAAAGCTTCTTTTGAAACATGCACAATAATCATATGCAAACATAGCTTTCAAAGACCACACATATTAAACCATATGTAAAACATGTATCATGGATCTCATGCATAATCCCATATGCGAACCTCAATTTAAGCCTTCACATGCATATTCTTCCAATAAGAAAGCTTAAAGAGCACAACATGTATAAACCATATTATACAAAACATAATCCATTTACCATGATACATTAATTCATATATTGGTATTAAAGTGACCCAAAACCAAAACTTTTCATTTGTTAAAACACATCGGATACACGAATTTCCCAAGTGGCTCTTTCGACCAGTTCACATACATTATCGAACTGGAGCTTGGTACTACTACCCCTCAACGGTTATGATGTCTAAATCAACCAACGGGAGAATTTGGCACACTTTTGACCCCTCGACCGCTGCAGTTCTCATGATGGAGATATGTCACACTTTTGACCCTTCGACACACATGAGGTGACTTATTAAGTGCACTATAAACCCTATGGCATGCCAACTATATCCGATAACATTTATTTCATTGTCACTTAGCCAATATATATTTTTAAACACATTTACTCATTGTTTTTCATATGCATTTAACAAAACATTACCATATGTAAAACCACGTTGCCAAAGGCAACAGCCACATTCCATTTAGGAACCATTTCTCCATGCATGTAAACATTCACATACTTGATATATCACTGCATATCATTTAAAAGGTGCATAAAACAATAAGTAAATAATTCCATGCTTTTAAATCAAAACATGTAAATCAAGTCTCATATCAAACCGATATTCAAAAGGCAAAATAGGAAAAAAAACTTACTTCCGAGCTTAGTTAAGCTTACTAGGCTATAACCAAACCCCCAAACCTTAGTTCAAACTTTATTTAAAGAGCCAACTTATAATTGCACTCACCAACTTGTTATCGCCTCGGTGCCAAAGCCTCAATGCCACTGCCTCGATGCCTAACTGAAACTCGTCCGAACACTCTCCATCTTCGATAAGAAAATGCACAGATTATTATAAATTGGACCACACCAAAATAACCAATTTATTATAGCACCACCACCACAGTGTCACAATTACGAACCAAAACCAAAACACCCATTCGATACGTTTAATAACATTGCCCCATTCAAATACTCGATTCCCTTGCCTCTAATTCCAATTTCCCCTTCATTTTTTTTCCGCGCAAAACACTACACATGTGCCCAAGCTGCAGCAGCCACTACACGCACACATTCATGTGCCCAGGGTGTGCTGCAACACCACGCAATACCCCCAGCCTTTCGAAGGTAGGGCATCGGCTGCTCTGATCCGAACAACCCATGTTTTGAACACTTAATTCTTTTTTTCTTACAAGAAATTACTCAAACATCTATGGTGCATCCCCATATATGATCCAATAATTCACTCAACAATCTACCAATTACCCCATCCAAGAACTCAAATCCAAATTCAACCAATTAGATTAATTCTTGAATCAATTTCTTAAAATTGAGTTTAGATTCCTTCTAACCCATAAGATTAATTATCAACCCCATTAAAACATCTTGATTTTATCTATCAAATCACCATCACCATTTATCATCCAAAAATCATATAAATAAAATTAAATTCGTTTTAATTATCCCAAAGTATGAGAAACCATAGATTAAGAATCAAAACCATGTAGAAAATCATTAAAGAACATTTTCTCACATTGCTTGATGAAAAGTGAACTTGAAGATGAACTCTCTTCTTGATTTCCAACAAGAAAAATAGTACATATGATGTATAAATCAAAATCCTTAATCCATAATTGTTTAGAAATAAATGGAGAAGAGATTGAACTAGAAACAATTAAGGAATCAAGAAATCTCTAAATTTTGTTTGGAAGAAAATGAAAGGAAGTTGAGAGAAAACTTAAGAATGTCTTTCTCATCTTTTAGAAAAATATAACCGTCAACTTTCTTTTGCTAAAAAATATGAGGGAAAATATATTTCTTTTATTTGATTTAATAATTCTATTCAAATATTATTTTAATCCCATTTTACAAAACTGTCATTAATAAAATTTTACAATTCTTGTAATATAGTCACTATTTAAATTAATATCAAGTTAACCCATTTAAAATTGCCCAAGTTCAATTTCGTCCTTTAACATATTCATTAAAATATTTTCAAAACTAGTATCCACAATAAATTTTTCAAAAATCAATTTAATCGACCCAATTTATTTTTCCTAAATTAATTAATTAGCTAAAGCCTAACCCAAAATTTCAACCTGATTCCGATAATTTTACACAAAACTTATAGCCTATTTTATGGGGTGTTACAACTCTCCCCTCTAAAAAAAATTCATCCTCAAAATTTACCTAGGGGAACAAAACAAATACAAACCTTCCTTCATTCAAAAACTTCCTCGATAACACTTACACCGTATAACTTTCACAGATTCAATCATCCCGACGAGCAACACCCAGTTGCTAGAGACTTAATTAGAAACATCCCTTGCCAATAATAAAACCAACAATTCTCAACTTTCTCTTAACGAAACCCATAAGCAAATGGTCCATCAAACCTCACCGCATAAACGTAGGCAAATCATCAATTAAACATTTGAGCTTAAACCCATCTTGACACAACATGTCACAAAACCGATCTTTCCATTTAACTACATATCCTCTATTAATACTTGATTCAACACCCATTACAATCCGTTCTCTACAACCTTCATCCACGGAGAAGCTCCAAGAAACATTCAACCACCCATATGATATCGAGTTTCTCATCATCTCAATCCATACAAAACTTATATGATTTTTACTCCCAAACCAACACCAACATACTGTAAACAACTTTTAGAAGACACCAATCCTTTATGATTCAAATAAGATCTTCTTAATCGAATCTCAGCATAAACCATAGTAACAATCATCCAATAACTCCCAACAAAAGAAGCTAACAACACAAATTCCTCCTAACAATACGTCAACCAAAAATCACAGAGCACCACTATCTCGATTAGTCAATTAAACTAATTTCGGGATCAAATTTGCAAAAAAAATTCAGATTATTATCAACCATTAAGGAATCGTTAGTACCCAATAGAAATTATTAGGTTTGAACAACACAACCATAATTTAATCTTGGAACCATTATAAAACAATCTAACTGAACTAATTTCGTTTTAATCACAAATGTTAATAGAAATAACAGATTAAGGACACAAAGCGTGTGGAATGTCAATAAGAAACCATAGCTCACCTTTCTTGATAGGAGTGCAACCAAAATGAGCTCCCCTTGTATTTTAACGTGAAAACATTGTTAACCAAAAATTCACCGATTCGCTGAAGTTTAAAAATCATTTGGATGAAAAATAGATTAGAAATAAGATCGAAATATCAATTGATCATTGGAAAACATTTTAGGAAAGTTGAAACTACGAAAACAATGGTCTTTAGTTGTAAAAAAAATTTAGAAAACCTCTGTTTTAGAGAAAATATTAACCATCAGTTGTAGTTTTTTAAAAGCAAAAGAAAATTGAGTTGTTAAAATACAAGGATGAAACTGCTCCCTAAAGATTCTTAGCATGTGTCCCCTTTCTACTTAATTCACACAAATCACTTTTTAAAACCAATTTGTCTTTCTATTTTTTTTTAGTTATCAGAAACATAATTCTTGTTATTTGATAAACCAATTAATTAAATATCCTTCCAAAACAATAGTCATGTCCAAATCACCAAATTCATTTTAAAACACATCTGATTATTAACCCGGAACTAATTAACTAACTAAACCCCAAACTAGATCCCAAATTGAACCTAGCAAAATATCTGATTCAACGAAATATCTCTTGCTGCAACTTCGCTAACGGTGCAACAATCTCATAAGATTTCTTGACAACTTCAATAACAAACAACTAAACCCAGACAACCACGTACTTGTGACACCAACCCTGGTTGCTTCAAATCTAGCACAACTCAACTTCCAAGAACCAATCTTTAACACCCTCTACAATCCTTGAGAACTCCAAGGAACTTCATCACTAAATCTACTTACATCAAATCCTCATCGGCCTCCGAAAAGTCATCCGTAAGTGTGAACATGTGTATGCATGATTACTTATATGCCCTCATAGATGTCTATGTAAATGTATGCAAAACCTCTAATGTCATGCCCAAATGTATGCATGTACTGACATATTTAAATATATGCAAATAAGTGTTTATGCACTGTGCTTGTTAAACTGTTCACACTTACTAATAACATTCTCAGAACCAATATTCCTTTCAACATGCCAAAACTCGCACTTACCCAAATAAGGTACAAACACTCGCTTTGCTACAAAAGTCTACCAAGCAATCCTTGGTTTTCGATCAAAACCCTTCTCGGTACCATTATACATGAGAATACCACTATGCTTGCTACACACGAAATCAAGTATTCATAGAATACTCAACCCATCAAAACATCAAATGTCACTAATGCATTCATCGTCTACACAGCATAACTATAAACCCATACCAACCAAACGGTCTTAAACACCATTATCGTTAACAACCATGCTAATACTTCAGAAAATAGAACTTCCGATCAAACATATTTGTAAACCAACCATTATAACAATTTCTCAACTCATACATCTCCTTAATACTCGTCAACACAACACAAAAAGGATTTGGGAGCCATTCCAAGGTAAGTCTCAATACCAAACTCAACTTCACAAACATAATACAACACGAAAAACTCTCTCGTAAGCATTCCATGCAAGAATTTACGAACAACACAATCATTCAAAATCTGGACATCCTTAAATCTTAGATTACCATATAAGCCAAAAACCCATCAACCATAACTCGGTCCGTACACGAGCAAACTCCATAAAGCAACACCAATCTTCAAAACTCCAACACACTCAAAAAACTACCTTCAATTAATAAACATAACCGCGTGAAACCATAATCCACCAGAAGATGCAATAGAAAATGAAAAGTAGATTACCCGACCTTTCCTTGACCAACACACATATTCCACGATTCTGTTGCACACTCTGATTTTTGAAGATAGAAGTCAATCCAATGCCTTATACCCATTCCAACCCTGACCAACCTCGTGGAGAATGACATTAGGGACACAATCAAAATCTCATCAACAATCAACATCACTGGTCAGGTTTTGATCCTGAACATCAACCTTCTTGCCTAATGCGTAAATCATAACCTTATCAACTTAACACTCCCAAAATTCTCATTAGATTCTAGGTGGCATCTTCATCAAGCAAATCTCGAGCATATTTTACAAATCTTGATGTTACTATCAAGTATACCACACCTTATAATGTACTCATTTCCATTTACATCGCTTCACTTACTTGTTGTTTTCAAAATCCATATCATTAACATCGATGGTAATAACCACTTTTAATATTCAAACGAGTGGACCAACGCTACCAATAAACTCACAAACGAGGACCACGTCACTCAAGTTTGGAGACTATTTTAACTACTCTCGATCGAGGACCAAGTTAACTCAAGCTCAAAAACCACTTAACCTATACTTTCGCTAACTCAGACAAAGCTTACTAAGCTCGGAAGTAATTACTAAATAAATTATTTCTCACTTAAAATCAAATTCATTACCAGTGTTTAAACCTGACAGTTGGGGTGTAAGCTCGGCAAGTGATCCAAGAAAAACCTGTAAAAACCTTTCAAAAATATTTTTAATAGGCAATGTGTTATCGGTTAAACCCCAACATAAGCAATTAACAACATGAACCCATACGAAATACATTTATCAATTACTCAAAATAACCAAATTAAACTTTATCTGTCCGAGGTTGTAAAACTCAAGCTCCAATCATATATGTAAACAACCTATCAATCAAATAATTCAACAACAATGCCCAACAATCACTAACCAACTCCCAATAATCATAACCTAGCTCTGATACCACCAAATGTAACGCCCTTAACCTAGCCTAGACGATAGACTTGGACCAAAAAGATCACATTGGATTTGTCGAAGCAAACCCGAATTGACTTACTCGAATTATAGTCCATTTTTTCCTTTTAGTTTTCTAGATGCATTATTAATACCTAAGGTGTTCATACAAGCAGCGGTTTACTTGAAATTCGATTTGAACATCGATAAGGCACTTAATTTCATATACAAGCATTCTAGCGACCAAAATCTAAATTTGATTAATTATAGGGACTTACATAGATTTCAAGCTACCAATTATTAATTAGTCATATTTCATACTAGCATGTCAAATTTTAGCTTCAACTGATAACAAATAAGCATCCAATTTAGCACAATATGAAATTAAGGACTCAAACGTAAAACTGCCAAAATACAGGGCTAACACGTTTGTAATAGCTTCTTACAGCAATTAGATACATTTAACACATGCTTGCAAAATCCCAGGTCAACATATATCATTTACCTATTCAATTGTTGCAATAACATACGGTGACCAAAATGCAAAGAATCTAACCCTAGTAAAACCTATTAATTGAATAAACTACTGACCGTACCGGTACACAGAATACCATACCAATACAGGCAAACATCGAAGCAAATACTGGTATCGATATGTTACAGGGTGTATCGATACTCGGCTATGCGTACCGAAACCCAATCATGCGTACCGGTACTCACAATCAAAATGAACACTGGATTGGCCCTGCATACTGATTCTTGCTATAAGTGTATCGATACGGGCTGCACCAAAATGCATCATAGGGATTTGAATCCCAACTGAACATAACCAAAACATTGACAAACAATTTTGACAAACTACTAATGATATACCCTCATTAAACAAATGGCCTCAATTAATTGCATGCCAATTAAATAACACAATTCACATTCATACAAGTAATCTAGATTAATGTTTCCTAACAATATAAAGCATTCTCCAAAAAGCACCAAATGATCAAAACTTCAATATAGGATATAGAATAATTAAGGAGTTAAAGCATATGACCATAAATACACTTGGAATGCAAGCGATCCACCCAATCAATATTATTAAACCATTTTAAAACATTAAATCACAACCATCAAATGCACTCGGCACAAAATATAATCAACATCATACACATCAATTAACGCCAACAACCAACATAATATAAACTTCAACCAAATAATAATACATTATACAAAAATAACATTCCAATGATTAACCCACATTGCCTTATTACAAATATTAAAAACACCATAATCATACCCTTCAATATACTTGTCTTGGGATCACTCCTCACCTCGAACCACAACCCCAAACTTGCTTAATTCACTGCATTTACAGAAGAAAAGAGAGGGTAAGCATATAATGCCCAGTGAGTGCGCCCAAAACGGATAAAACATCAATGCATTTTTGAAATCAAAACCCTTATTAGAAGCACGTATTAAAACAAGTCAACTCACCATTCCAAATCATTTAAATAAAACATGTTTAATTAAACTAATGCAATTTTCCAAAAAGCTTGTAAAACATGTCATTCATACTAAACCATATGCACAAAAGCTTTTTTTGAAACATGCACAATAACCATAAGCAAACATAGCTTTCAAATACCACGCATATTAAACTATATTTAAAACATGTATCATGGATCTCTGTTAACTCCTCAAAAGTAATGTTTTTATGCTTATTTTACAATGCCTTTGCTTGCCCTTTTAGTATATTTATTTGCATTTAGGTATTAAAATCATTCATTTGCATTAAGAGTTCATGAACTATTATGTTTGCCAGTGTGAAGGGTTATTTTACTATTTTTGACGCAGGACAAAGGCATGCTAGCTTGGTAGAGAATGCAGGAACAGAAGCTAGAGAATTGTCGAGGCGTAGTTGGCACAGAAGGACCAATCAATGTGAAGCCCGACTGGCAAAGGCTGCATCGATGGACCCTCTTCTTGCCCATTCTCTTTGTTTTTATTTATTCTGTTTAAATGATGATGTGGGATACGATAATATTTTTTTGGATGGAAACCCTAACCATGAACTAAACTTTTACAGTTGGTTGGGGGATGTTTGGAATAGATGTTGATTTCATGTTTAGTTTTTAATAATGAAAATGCCTTGGCATTGTTTTCTATCTGGCATATACTTCATCTTTGTACAAATCCATTGTCATACGACAACTGGCATTATGTGCTTATTGCACCTTAGTATCTTAACGAACTTAAGGGGCAACGATCTGTTGCCAAGTACTAAGGCGAGAAGCTTAGATGAACTTGCTTCGGAAGTGAGTCTACCTCTTAGGTGTAAACATTGTCGCTTAATCAAGTTAATTCATGAAAAACATTCACTATAGACATATAGAGGTTTTATCATAGTTAACTTAGGGTATTATCATCGCCAGAGGCAATACTACCTTTAATCTGCTCAGCAATAAACCAAGGCAAATCACTATTGAAGGCTGGCATAAGTAGCGTAAAATACGACATCCCTTGCCAACGCTCATCATTCATTTTGAATATCTCATTGCCAGACTGCTTATTTTCACTACTTTGTTTTGTTAACTTTTTAATCAAAATCCCAAAACATTTCAAACACTTTTAAAACTTTCGAACAAGTAAACGTTGAGCAAATAAGTTCTTGGTTGATCCTTGTGGACTCGACACTCAGCTTACTGCTATATTACTTGCTGACCGTGTATACTTGCATGCATAAGACTCACCTTGGCACTGCTATTTGGCATACTTTTACACTAAAAATATACTCTTTTTCCAAGAGTTAGCAATAGTCAACAAGTTTTTGGCGTCGTTGCTGGGGATTGTGACGATTTTTTTATTTTCTTTACGTGTTTCATTCTTTTTATTATTTATTTAGTTTAACTGGTGTATGACCAAAAACCACCATGTGGTGGAAGATTGGCCATACGACCCTGAAATTGAAAGAACCTTACGGAGGTTAAAAAGAAAATCTCGAGAGATGGCACATCGTCGTAATGGATGAGCTAATGGTAACCCAAACAACTAGGGAAACCCTCTACACCATGATAGGATACCGGCCGTACCTGCTGCTTAGCCGTTAATGTGGAGGAGGAGATACCTATCCGAGAACACTCGGCACTGAACATAGACAATTTGATGCCAAGACTAATTGGTCCAAAGGTAAATACACCAAATTTTGAACTTAAACCGGTAATGATACAAACGCTCTTGAATGTAGGACAATTTGATGAAGCACCTACAGGAGACCTAAGGCAACACTTAAAGCAATTCATAGAAGTTTTCCAGTTATTTCAGCACCTGAAGTTTTAGAAGATACAGTGAAGCTAAAATTGTTTACATTCTCCTTGAGAGATAGAGCAAAAACGTGGCTTAGTTCTTTGCCACCTGGATCTGTCACCTCATGGGGAGATCTATGTCAGAAATTCTTACTACGATTCCAACCACCAAAACTCACTGCCAAGCTGAGAGCGAGATTATTATATTTAGGCAAGCTGATGACGAGACCCTATATAATGCCTATAAAAGATTTAAGGACCTGTTGAGAAGATGTCCCATACATGGATTCCCAAACTAGACCCAGATGGAGATCTTCTACAATAGACTCAATACTCATGCTAGAACGATTGTTGATGCGTTAGCAAATGGTTTGCTTTTGGACAAGAATTATACAGAGGCAGTTTGTATCCTTGAAACGATCTCAACTAATGACTTCGAGTATCCTACTACCAGACTGGGGACTGAAACTTAAACTGGAGAAAAGCTAGCACTAGATGAATTAACATCAATTCACGCCGAGACTTCTAATCTTACCAGCATGGTGAGAACTTTGCAAAAAAGTAGAGAGTCTCAAGAAATTAAGGCATTGGACCCATTTTGCACCATATGTGGGGAGGACCATTTCAAAGAAGATTGCCCTGCCAACCCAGAGTCAGTAAATTTTGTTGGAAATTTTAATCGTAATTATAATGTACATTCCAGTACTTACAATGCAGGGTGGAGGCAACACCTAAATTTAGCTTGGGGAAATCAAAGGGATAATCAAAACAACGTCCAACGTTAAAACATTGCCCAACATCAGAATAGCACTGGTCAGCAAGGAGTCCATCAGAATGCTATGCCGCAGAGGGCGCAAACCAATTTTTATGCAGGGCAAAAGAACAACCATGGGACATTGGCAAATTACATGGAGAGGAATGATGCAACTGTCCAGAATCTGGCAGTATCTATGCAAAACTTGGAGATACAGATTAGACAGATTACCAGTGCACTCAGTAATAAACCCCAGAGAGCTTTGCCAAGCGATACAAAAGATTCTCGGCATAGAGGCAATGAACAATGCAAAGTTGTAACTCTTCGAAATGGTAAATAATGCAATGCTAAGACATCTACCAAGCAGCCAGTTAATTGCCATGAGAAAGAGAAGGGGCCAGTAGATCAATCAAAAGAAGCAAAAGAGAAAGAAGCACCATAAGCGATGCCAGACCTCAGTCTGATGCCAACCATCACTTGGCAAAGCCGGTAGAGTCAGCAATTGCCTATCCACCACCATCGTTCCCACAAAAATTACAGAAGCACAAGTAGGATCAGCAATTTAAGAGCTTCTTGGAAGTCCTTAAGCAATTGCAGATCATCATACCATTGGTGGAAGCTCTCGAGAAAATACCCAATTATGTGAAATTCATGAAGGATATCTTGTCCAAGAAAAAAATTGGGTGATTTCGAGATTGTAACTCTCATTGAGGGGTGCAGTGCAATGATACTCAATCGTTTGCCACTAAGATGAAAGATCTAGGGAGTTTTACTATTCCCTATACCATTGGCAACAGATTCATGGGTAAGGCATAGTGTGACTTGGGAGCCAACATCAATTTAATGCCAATGTCGATTTTTAGAAAGGTCAACATTGAAGAAATGCCTACCACGGTAACATTTCAGTTGGTAGACTGATCATTTGCACATCCTAAGGGTAAGATTGAGGATGTGTTGGTAAAGGTAGACAAATTTATATTCCCATCTGACTTTATTATTTTAGATTATGAGGCAGATATGAATGTCCTAATTATATTGGGCAGACCATTCCTTGCCACAGGTAAAGCTTTGAATGATGTTCATAAAGGAGAATTAACTATACGCATGAATGATCTGCACGTTACATTTATGTGTTTTAAGCCCTTAAATGCGCAGATAAACCTGAGGGATGTCAAGCTGACGAGATGATGGAGTCTATTTTCACTATGGAAGTGGCAAAACTGTACTAAGATACTGATGATGATGCCAGTGAGTTAGATAGTGAAGAAGAGACGAGTGGAGACACTAAAGGAACATTCTTGAAGAGAGAAGAAGTGAGTTACTTTGGACAGCCATAGCTACTAGAGTTGGTTGGTAGAGAAATCGTGGCACCTTAATCATCCACTGAGAAGTCACCTGAGTTAGAACTAAAACCATTGCCAGACCATCCGAGCATGAAAGAGGTAGTAAAAAAGAAATTATCAAGTGGCTGGATGCTGGGAAAATCTATCCCATTTTTGATAACTCGTGGGCTAGCCCGGTGCAATGTGTGCCAAAGAAAGGTGGCATTACCGTGGTTCAAAATAGCAAGGATGAATTGATTCCCTCCAAAAATATCACTTGATGGAGAGTGTGTATGGACTATAGGAAGCTAAACAATACCACCAAGAAAGATCATTTCCCCTGTCCTTTATCGACCAGATGTTAGATAAGCTGGCAGGCAAACCATACTATTGCTTCTTAGACGGTTATTCAGGATATAATCAAATTGCCATCACTCCTAAAGATCAAGAGAAAACCATATTCACTTGTCCATGTGGGATATTTGCCTTTCGAAGAATGCCCTTTGGACTGTGTAATGCACCGACAACATTCCAACGATGTATGATGTCTATATTTTTGGATATTATTGAAAATAACCAAGAAGTTTTCATGGATGACTTCTTAGTGTTTGGCAAAACATTCGAGGAATGCCTACAAAGTCTAGAGCTTGTATTGAGAAGATGTATTGAGACCAACCTAGTCCTAAACTTGGAAAAATGCCACTTTATGGTGAAGGAATGCATCATTCTCGGTCATAGAGTAACCAAAAGAGGCTTAGAAGTAGATAAAGCGAAAGTGGAGGTAATCAAACAATTTCCACCTTCTACAACTGTAAAAGGTATAAGGAGTTTTTTAGGATATGGAGGTTTCTACCGTTGGTTCATTAAAGATTTCTCAAAATTTTCTAAACCTTTATGCTTGATTTTAGAACAAAATGCCACTTTTGTGTTCGGTGATTCTTGTTCAAAAGTGTTTCAGAAACTTAAAGACAGATTAATCAATGCCACCATAGTTGTGGCACCGGATTAGAATGAGCCCTTTGAGCTCATGTGCGATGCCAGCGACTATACCGTTAGAGTTGTATTAGGCCAAAGGTGTGGTAAGATTTTTTTTCCATATACTATGACAACCAGACATTAAGGGAAGCCCAACGATGTTATATTTGCATTTGATAAATTCAGATCTTATTTAGCTGGTAAAAAAGTTGTTGTATATACAGATCACTCATCATTGAAATTTCTATTGATAAAAAAGGATGCCAAGCCTAGATGATCCGATGGACACTATTATTGTAAGAGTTTGATCTCGAGATTCGAGACAAAAAGGGGAGTGAGAACTTAGTTGCTGACCATTTATCTCAGTTAGAATATCACCTTGAGGAAGGTAGAGCCACTGCCATTAGAGATGAATTCCCTAATGAAAACCTACTTGCAGTCAGTTTTATGTCATGGTATGCTGATGTAGTCAACTATCTGGTAACTAATATCATGCCACCGGATCTGGCAAGCAATGCCAAGAAGCAATTTCTACGAGATGTGCGGTAGTACTATTGTGATGAACCTATTCTGTTTAAACACTGTGCCGACTAAGTAATTCGTCGGTGTGTGCTAGAGGAGGAGCATCACAATATTTTATAGTTATGCTATGTAGCACCGTATAGAGGACACTTTGCAGGAATGAAGACCGATGCCAAGGTATTGCAGTCTAGATTCTTTTGGCCTGTGTTGTTTAAAGACGCTCATTACTTTGCCAAGGCCTATGATCGATTCCAGTAGACGGGTAACATCTCTAGTAAACATCAATTGCCACTCTAGAATTTCATGCTAGTAGAGTTGTTTGAAGCATGGGGAATATATTTCATAGGTCAATTTCCCCCATTATTCGGGAACTTGTATATCCTTGCAACTGTAGACTACATTTCAAAATGGGTAGAGGCAGTAGCTTTACCAACAAACGATGCCAAGGTTGTTGCCAAGTTCTTTCACAAGCATATCGTCACTAGATTAGGTGCTCCCAAAGCCATCATTCATGATGGAGGTACGTATTTTAAGTGCAATTTAATCTCTAGAGCTCTGTACAGGTACAGAATCTAGCAACGCATTGCCACAGCCTACCATCCCCAAACGAATGGCCAAGTAGAGATATCAAATAAGGAGATCAAGAATATTCTAGAAAAGACTGTGAATCCATCGAGGAAGGACTCGTCCTTGAGACTATATGATTCCTTGTGGGCTTACAGAATAGCATTTAAGACTCATTCGAGAACATCCCCATTCATGCTTGTTTTTGGAAAAGCATGCCATCTGCTAGTGGAATTGGAAAATCGAGCATACTGGGCAATCAAAATGCTTGACATAGAATGGAGAGCTACTAGTGAAAAGAGGCTATTAGATTTGAATGAGTTAGAGGTATTCAGAACACAAGCCTACGAGAATGGCAGACTCTACAAGGAAAGAACAAAATGATAGCATGACAACAGAATATTGCCAAGGTACTTTAGGGTAGGTCAACATGTTTTGTTATTTAACTCAAGGTTGTAGTTGTTTCCAGGAAAGCTCAAGTCTAGATGGGCTGGTATCTTTGAAGTTGTGAAGCCATATGCTCATAGAACAGTAGATATCAAGGATTTGAAAACGGGAACAATTTTCAAGGTGAACGGCCAACGCTTGAAACACTATTGGGAAGGTACTCAAAAGGATGACAAAGAGGTTGTGCTCCTCGCAGAGATTTCATGAACATCATCATCATGGTTTGATTTTTGTATATAGTAAGATAGACGTTTTTCTTTTTTAGTATTATATTTGTTTATTTTCTTTCTTTCTTTTAGTTTTTATTTTTCCTTGTTGTGTTGAAAGGTTTTCCTTTGAGGGAGTGCAGGTTTGTGTGCTAGGCAAACTGCTAGGTAGAATATCAGGGCATCTTGGCATGGGGCGATGAGAAGATTGGAGAAAAGGTTTTTACCCTAGCCGCCCAAGACTTGATGAAGTTCGGCCCAAAAAGAAGGAGTGAGATTTTTTTGCGTGAAATTACCCTAGCTGCCCAGAGAGTGATAAGTTAAAATTCAAAGTTCAACTCAATTCACTTATCCCTCCACCCTTTGTGCGTCTTATCTTATTAATTCACCCTTATCACATCAACCTTTTTTTTCCTTCAACACGCAAAAGCCCATCATTACCCTCCTTAACTGGCCATACTAAACAACTCCAATTAAACACCCAACCCTTTTTATCTCCTTAAAAAAACCCTAACTGATCCAAGTTTTAAAACCTTTCACCTTTTACCCTAGTTGCTTTATCAACAAGAACACCAAGAATCTTTTCCCCTTCTTTCGATAAAAATCCTTCAAGTTCTCCTACTTTTTCCATGGCATCTTCTTTGACACACCCTTCAAGATATTCTTTAATCAAGAAATTCACAAGAAATATGAGGAGAACTTTGCCGCACAAACATTTTGCTACGAGAAGAATTTTGAGTTCAAGAACGAACCCAACTTTGGTTATTCATTGAAGTTCATGAAGGTGGTCAAAAAGCACAAGTGGGAGTTGTTTTGCCAACAAATGGGGGAAGTCTACTCCAATATTGTCTGGGAGTTTTATGCCCACCTCACGACTAAAGATTCACCTTTCTTGCTCATACGAGTACTTGTGTCAGATTTGATGAGGGGTATGTTAGTATTATGTTTGAACTAGATGGTGTAGGGGAAGAGCATTTTGAGTTTACTAACTCGTTAGACGCTGCCAAGAGGTAAAAGATACTAAAGGATCTATGTGAGCATGGCACCAAGTGGAGTGTGTTATCCAAGGGCCACCACACGGTGAAGCGGCTGGCATTAAAGCAACAGCCAAAAGGGTGGAACAACTTCCTGAAGGCAAAACTGATGCCAACGACTCATAACGAGACTGTCTCAGAGGAGAGGATGGCCTTATTACATTTGATCACCGTGGGCTGCAAGATCAACAACATCAGTCGTATCATTATCGATGAAACTTATAAATGCGCCGGTAAGAGCAGTGGAAGTTTGTTTTTCCCTCAATTGATTTCTAATATTTGTATGAAGCATGGTGTGCCAAGGATTGATTCGGTCAAAGTCCAAGAGACTAAGGGAACAACAATTATGCCTGCCCTGTAGAGGCAACTCACTGCCACCGAGTTCAAAGACAAGGGCAAGGGAAAGGTGACAGAGCCAATGACCAAGGCTAAGCTGCCCAAGGTAGAGTCTAACACTCTTATACCAACCAGCATAGTGGCAATGCTTTCCCAAATTTTTCAAAACCAGGAGACCATTCTCCAAAAGTTAGAGAAAGCAGAGGAGCAAAATATCAAGCTCTAGCATTACACTAACGTCAGGACTGTGCAATCAAAGAAACTCTTGAGAGGATGTCCCTAAGTGTTTTGCCAGCCTTCCTAGAGTTCCCTGCCAACCTATTTGCCGGCACTGCTATAGCAGCCAGTCCTCCTTCAGTCCATACTCCATCAGATGCCACTACTCTAGTATCCCCTGTTCAAGTTGAATACGCCAGCAAAGCCACGCCATCTGACTCTAAAGAAGAAACAAAACCTACTGCAACGTCTATTGCACCTGCATTGTCTGCTGCCACTAATGTCTTGACTGCCTCTGAGCTGGTAAAGATTGTTGAGGAAGTTCTCCACGACCTTGGAGCTTCCACAACCGCATCAAAACTTAGCCTAAAGCGCAAAAAGCGTATGGCCCCCAGTAGAGGGAGTTTCATCAAGAGGAAAACACGTGTTTCACAACTAGAACCCTTCGAATGGGATTCTTCCTCCTCTTAAACTCCTTGCATTTCATTTCATTTTCATTCACATGTTCATACATTTTAATCTCATTTGTATTTATGTCTTGTTTTCATGCATTGAGGACAATGCACACCTTAGGTTTGGGGGTGTGGGTTGCCTCACATTTTATTACCATGACATTCATGTTTAATTTTTAGTTTGCCATATAGAATAGTTCACCATGTAGGATTTAAATTTGCATACCAGACCACTAAAAAATTGCCTCAGTCAATAAGTTGTTTTAATTGCCAACATTGCTAGTCTAGTTGAATTTGTTTTAGATTATCTGTCTGATGAAGAAACTGGAATTTAGAACCTCTATGCTAGCAGGGTAGCATTGCCAAGTAGCGTCGCAATCGAACTCTAGTTTAAGGAACTTTAGTTTCACTATACACGCGATATGTATCCAATCAGCATAACAAACTTAGGTTCACTTGAAACTGAACTCAGGAAAAAAAACAATGTCAGGGTAGACAGAATAAGGCAAAAATGTTTTGCCAAATGCTGAAATATTTTGGAACACTCCTCTGTCTTAGGGAAAATAATTAACTTGGGTCTTCATGGTTTTCTCCCTCTTAGTTCTCAAGCCAATATAACTTTAAGGTATGAGTGTAATAGGTTAGATTAATGATGTAATCTGGACTAATGTGGGTATTCTTGGTTTGCTCTCTCTTATGTCTCATGCCAAACAGTGCATGATACAACCCCAATTTAATGCCATCATAAAAACACCCTTGGCAAATAAAGAAAATAAAGAAAAAAATGATGAAAATGATTCTGAGTTTGGGTAGCAAAGTGGCTAAGGGAGTTAAGTAAATTTGATGCATATTGCCCGCACTTCACGCACACTTAATGACCTCAGACTAGAGATATATTGTTGCACTTGAATTTGTTTATCTGCATGGCATTGATATACTGAATATCCGAGGACAAAACTAGAATCATATTTTTCTAGTTGGCAGGTGTTGGTGACTATGACAAATTTTGCTGAGGTATCTTTTTGTTTTTCTATTTTATTTTTAGTTGCATTACTTGAGGACAAGCAATGAGCTAGGTTTGGGGGTGTGTTAACTCCTCAAAAGTATTGTTTTATGATTATTTTACAATGCCTTTGCTTGACCTTTTAGTACATTTAGTTGCATTTAGGTATTAAAATCATGCATTTGCATTAGGAGTTTATGAGCTAGTTTGTTTGCTAGTGTGAAGGGTTATTTTGCTATTTTAGACACAAGACAAATTTAACCTCCTCTACCCGGCCTAGACGCCCGACCGAGTTGAGAGTGCTACATTAGGTTTGCCGAAGCAAACCGGAGAAAGGCTGCAAAAAGTTAGCCTAATTTTTTTTTCTTTTATCTTATCTAAAAGCAAATTAATGTTCCTACATGTTCATACCCGCAGTGGGTAGGTTCTCGAATGAAACGAGACACAAAAGAAAATCAATTGCATCATATTCAAAACTGAGGACTAAAGCTTAAATACTTTAAATTACAAAACCAAAATTGAATTTAAGGTTACCAATCCTCATTTAGTCTGTTTTCCTGCCAACATGATACAGTCCAGATCAATTTAATCATCCCAACTCATGCAATTGCATTCCCAAAACTCAGGGACCAAAATGAAAGAACTAGAAACTTTTAAGATTCCAAAATAACCAACTTAATGGTACTTGTATCGGTATGCATACTCGTGTTTCGATACGCCCTTACGTTCCTAATAATTTAGAATCCAGTAGCTAAAACCCGTACCGAAACGCTTGTTCACGTATCGGTATGCCTGGCAAAATTACCTATGATCGTATCGAAACACTTGCTCGAGTACCGAAACGTTAAGCCTGAAAATGAAGGATCATTTCGAAACACCTTCCCGCATATCGAAATGCTATGCCTGAAATGGCCTAGCCGTACCGGTACAAGGACACATGTTTCGATACGCCTGGACCTGTAATGACATTTTTAGCTGGTTTCACACAAAACTAGATGCATTTAGGTCCTAGCAACTTGCATACATACATATAAGCATTCAACATCACATTTAACAACAATTGTACCAAGGTTCAACCACAACAAAAGATTATGCCACCCAAAAGATTGATCTAGAGGCATGCTCCCTATAACTCACCACCAACCATACGAAAAAGCCCAACTAAGCAATTATCAGCAAGAACACCATACCAGCAACACATCAATACCATACTCGACAGGATTAGCTCATCAAAACATGTCATCCAAGCAAAACGATCTAGATGCATGCCTAGGTAACCAAATAACATCAACCATAGGTAACGGTGCATGTTAAGCGAAACATCAACAATCAAACTCCAAAATCACAGCATTACACATGCTCAAAATCAGGGAAAACTAAATTACAAATCCCAAAAATCCATGGCGAACACATTGCCTTATTAACCAAAAACTAAAACTAAGTTCATACTCAAATAGTCTTGTCCTTGGATCACTTAATCCTTGCCTTTGCTGCCTCCAAGTTTTAATGTTCTGCATCATTAGAGAAAAGAAATAGTAAGCACACATGCTTAGTGAGGATGCTCTTAAATGTTGATGCATATCAACCATGCTTAGTGAGGATGCTTGGTGAGGATGCCTACGACCTAAACAAGTTCCAATAATTTCAAATCAAAACATGCATATCAACCATATGCTAAACCATATATATATGTTCTACATGCTTAATCCCAAAGCATCAAACACAAAACCATGCTTAAATCCCAAAGCATCATAAACAAATTCAACATTAGAATTCTCATATATTGGCAATTATAGTGACCTCGGATAGTCGACCATTATCCTTGATTAGTCGATCGCTAATCTTTAGTTAACCGACCGTTAAATTTACACATCGGATACACGGATCTCTCTTAATGACCGATCATCATCAAGACTACCCCATGCCGACCGCATGAATTTACAACCTTCCGACCGCAAGCTTTACATCAACAAGGGGAATCGCCCTCTCAACCCAAGTGATAACAACATAGTCCGGGTAGCCGACCGCTATACCTGAAAGACTCTTAACCCACGATCAATTTTTAACCATATTATAGTGCACTTTATTCTATGGCATGACAACTATATCCAAATGTTTTCTCACCTTGTCACATAGCCAATATATCATTTACAAAACCATTTACTCACTGTTTTACAATACATTACACAAAATCCCCACATATGCAAATCACATTTCCATAGCAATATCACATTCCCGACCGAAATAAAAATCAATGCTCACTAGCATTAAATATAACTTTAAGCCACTGCATATGTACCTTAAAATCATGCATTAACAGTAAGTAAAGCAAACCATATTTACGACTAAAACATGAATCACACATGCTCATATCCGAACCGATATTGAAGAGCAAAAGAGGGAAACTTACTTTCGAGCTTAGGTAAGTGTTTCAAACTTATCCTAAACTCCCAAAACCACTTTCAAACCTTTGAAAGTCTTTTAAGACCGTTTCCACTCACCGATTTCACTTCACCTTGCTTGCTACCGAGAAACAAGCTCTCAGCAAGTCTAGAACACCTCAAGATGCTACGCCTTGATTATCCCCTATTTCGGCCACACAAAACCAGAGGAAAGATGCATTAAAATGCATCCAATGCTCTATTTCAACCCAAAATCCCTTAGCTCTCAAGATGCCCACTCAAAACTCATCTAAAACTTACCGAAATCAACCTCAAACACTGTTCAATCTTAACCCAGCCATAATATAACGATTCGAAACATCAAGCTTCATCAATTAATATCTAAAAACTCATTCCCAACATCATTTTACTTCCAGCAATGATTAAACACCCCAAAAACCCTTAACTAACAACCTCACAATTAGAGATTCAACCAATTTCGGGATTCCATTATTAAAAACAACTTATCCACATTATAATACATCCAAAATAAGATTGAAATCAATCCACAACACTAGAAAAATAGATCCAAATCGAAAATCACAAGATCCTTAAATTAAGCTAAAATCCATAATTAATTAATTAATCAAAACCTATTAGAAAACATATGTAAAGAGCCAAGAACTTTGAAATTTCAGTAAATAACCTTTCATTAGAGGAGAAGAACGAAACTTACCTCCAATGAATGAGTTTCCCCTTAATTGGATGGTTTTTCATCTTGAAAAACAAAGAAATTCAATAAGATTTTTGGAAAACAAATTGAGAAATCATTTAACAAATCAATGAGTAAAGAAATTAAGATCATTAAGAGTGTTTGGCTGAGAGTGTTTTGAGAGAAAATGTGAGAAAAGAAAAGCTACGTCAAAATGTGTTTTAGAAAGATAACTACCTTTTTAACTAAATTCCATTTAATTCTTTCAATTAAAACCTTTTTAAAATAATCCTAATTAAAGGAATACTCAGATTAAACCAAATGGTAAAATAGCTCCTTAAAGATTCTAAGTTTTGACTCTTTACAAAACAACCACCTTTTAAAACCGTTTTCAAAAATTGCATTTTGGTCACTAGCCAAAATGTCACCCTTTCGAGGCTCGTTTTACAAAATTGCTTTCACCAATATTTTTAATATAATAAAATATGATTTTTAAACATTTTTTGATATTTTTATCCTTTGGAAAAATATTCGCTCCCGAATTGGACTCTCCCCATCTTAAGAAATTTCACCCTCGAAATTTACTTGGAGGAAAAAATGCAGAAATTGCTCCGACATTTCCGCCTTGCTTTCCCAAGTGGCTTCCTCGACACCTCGATGTCGCCACAAGACTTTGACCAGTTCTATCATCTTACCCCGTAGAACCTTGCTGCTGGAATCAAGGATTTCCACCAGCTCATCATCAAAGGATAAATTCGTCCCAACTCAATATACTCCACCGGCATAACATGCGAAGGATCCGATCGATACCTCCGTAACATGGATACATGGAATGCATCATGTATTTTCTCAAGCTCGGGAGGCAACCTCAACCGATAAGCCACAGAACCAACTCGCTCCACAATCTCACATGGTCCAATAAACCTCGGACTAAGCTTACCCTTACGTCTGAACCGCATCACCTTTTTCCACGGTGACACCTTCAAGAACACACGATCGCCCACTGCATATTCAACTTCCCTACGCTTTAAATCTGCGTAAGATTTCTGCCGATCCGCAGCCATTTTCAAGCGTTCACACACAAGCTTAACTTTCTCATCCGTCTTTCAACACTTGAGGCAAGGAAATATGCTTTTCCCCTACCTCTGCCCAACACAAGGGCATTCGACATCTTCAGCCATACAATGCCTCAAACGGTGCCATCGGTATACTCGCTTGATAGTTGTTATTATAAGCAAATTCCACCAACGGAAAATGCTTCTTCTAGGTTCCTTGAAACTCAATAATACAACACCTTAGCATATCCTCCAAAACTTGGATAACACGCTCAAACTGCCCATCCGTCTGAGGATGATACGCGGTATTGAAACTCAACCTCGAACCCAAAGCCTATTGTAAACATCTCCAAAACCTTGATGTGAACCTCAAATCTCTATCTGAAATGATCTACTTTGGTACCCCGTGCAAACACGCAATCTCAAAGATAAACAAATTCGCTAGCTTGTCCAAGGTGTACGTCGTATGTACTGGTAGAAAATGTGCACACTTTGTAAATCGATCGACAACCACCCAAATAGAATCCTTTTTAGCCGGTGTCAACGGCAACCCTGACACAAAATCCATGGTGATTCTCTCCTATTTCCACTCCAAAATTCTCAATGATTGCAACAACCCAGATGGAAACTGATGTTTAGCTTTAACCCGCTGACACACCATACACTTGGACACAAACTCTGCCATATCCTTCTTCAAACCAACCCAATAGTACTTTTCCTTCAAATCATGATACATTTTGGTACCACCATGATGCATAGCAAAAGGACTAGCATGTGTTTCCGCCAAAATAGTATGTCTGAGCTCTGGGACTTCCGGTACTACTATTCGACCCTTGAAGCATAAAACTTCATCATCATCAAAATGAAAATTCGTCGGATTACCATCTGCTATGTCCTTAACATGAGGAACCAAAGAATCATCATATGGTTGCTTAGCCTTAATCAAATGTGACAGTGTAGGCTTAAATTGTAGTTAAGCCAGCAACCCACCTTCTCGCGTCACACTCAACCTTGCAAACATTGCCCTAAGCTCAACCGCCACCCTACGACTCAACGCATCTGTAACAACATTGGCTTTTCCAAGATGATACTCAATTGTCAAGTCGTAATCCTTAAGCAGCACCAACCACTTTCGTTGCCTAAGGTTCAAATCCTTTTAAGACATCACATACTTCAAACTCTTACGATCCGTAAAGACCACACACTTCTCTCCATAAAGGTAGTGTCACCATGTAATACCCCAATTTTTGGTTAGTGACTAATTTGCAAAGAATTAAAAATTGGTCGTTTTAGTTAAGTGACTAAAATGTAAAATGTTAAAGTTTGGTGATCAAAGTGAAAAGTTGAGAAAAGTTCAAGAACCCACATGATAATTTTCTCAATAATTATTTTTATTTTATAAATTAATAAATCACATAAGATTGTAAATCAAATATAAAATTGTTGATTCGATTCGATGTTTCTATTATTGGGAATTTCAGTTAAAAGTTTAAATTGAATTCGGGTAATTGTATGAGCTCAAAATGTGATGAAATTTTGAAGGGAGCCGTAAGAGGACTTGAAGAACTTGACATTTCGTTTTGGAATCATTTTAATCTATTTAGATTTGATTGAAGACAGTATTTTGAAATAGTGCACAAATGGCATTTTGTGAATACATGGATTCATTAATGGCATTTTAGTCATTTTGCCCTTACTTTTTAATTAAAGATAATTATGGAAAGTGATAAGGTTAGGTCTCAACACCTAATTGGTCATAATTGAGGGGTAAAATGGTAATTTCACTAATAATGGAGATTTTTATATTGGATTTAAAGGATTAAAATGCCATTTGTCATGTTAATTAAATGAAGAAAAAAGTAGAATTTCTCTCATCTTTCTCCTCCAATTTCGAAACCACCATAGCCAAGGTAAGAGTATTTTTGATTCAATTTTTAGCTTGATTCGATTGGTTTTTGGTTTAAGACATGAAATAGAGAATTAATCTCCACTGAATTCTCTTTCATTTGGTATAATTTTTGTATGGTTTCCATGATTATATGTTGAGATTAGAGATTAGGGTTTATGAAGAACAAGTTGGGAATTCGTGTTTTATGGGTTGTTTAAGTTGGATTTGAGGTTGTAAGGTTGTTTTTATGCTTAGATTGATGAAAACAACATGATTCTTGTTTTAGGTATTATTGGGAAAATTTTAAAATTTAGGGAAACTATTGCAAAAATTTTATTTGAATTGGAAGTGATGTGAGAAGCTTGAATATGTTGTTAGGAGGTTGAATTTATGCTTGAATCAAGTTGGGAATTTTAGTTAAAGTGACCTTTGGTATTCAGCCTCCAAGAAGAAAATAAGGGAAAATTATAAAAAAAATCCTAAGGCTAGAAATGGTGTAAGGATGATTTTGTAAGCTTTGGAATGTTAATTGGACTAATGTGGAAGTTTGTAAAATGTTGAGGACTAAATTGTAAAGTTGGGAAAATATGTGATTAAAGTGGAAAGTTGAATTGAAATTGAAGTTGTGTGGTAAAGGAATATTTTGAACGATTTGGAAGTATAAGTTTAACTTTTATGTTGGAAGATAGGATTAGTAATGAAATTATATGTAGGAATATTATTATTATTATTCCTAATGTATATCAAAGTTAGAATGATACTAACATATACTTGAATTGTATATGTTGGTGAATTGTTGTAGATCATAATCGTAATCCAATACGGGAGCTGAGAAATTCTAAAGACAACGAAAAAGTGCAAAAGTGAAGCTGTGTTTAAGGGTAAAGCTTTCTAGTAGGCAACAGGTGAGTGCATTTCTTCTTTTTTATTTGACATGAAAAAGACTTGCGATGAGTCTATCTCGAATGTCAATTCACAAATGATATCTTTTCAATGATTTTTGAAAAGAACTATGAATAATTTTCGGGTATGAACTGTCCAATGCACTTTTATATGATATTGTGAAATGTTAATATCTCTTGATATTTTAAATAAGTGAATGATATATAATAGTGAATGTTAAAGCCCATTGCTTGCATTATGAGATTTCTTGGTATAAGTGGCATGCCAATGAGGTGGGAGTATAATGATACAGGGATGTTGTATAAATATACAACAGTTACTAAGTGAAACAGTGATGTTGTGTTCAACAGCTATGACCTAGTGATACAGTGATGTTGTATAAGTTTACAGCAGTTATAAATTGATAAAGTGATACAATGTTTTACTTTTGGCACAACAAATTAGTTGATGCCGCACATGTGCATACTCAATAGAGACTCGCATACCATGCATTCTCATTTATCTTACATTGGGCTATGATTTAAATAATAGTAACAAGTGTAATTGAAATGATTGAATGAAAATGATATTAATTTTTGAAAAGGATTTTTGGTGTGAACTGCCTTATTTACATAAACTATTATTTTCAATGTTTTTATTGAATTTTTTATTTCAAAGTTTTAAATTGAATTATTAGTTGCCTCACTAAGATTATTCTTAGCGTGTGAATGTTTCATGCATAGGTAAATATCGTAAGAAGTAAGGAGCTGTAATAGGAGACATCATCTATTTTGGAAGAGGTACATCATTATCAGTAAGACATCCCCGATGTCCCTTTTTGATATTATTAGTTGGCATGTATCTTATAAATGTTTTGGTTACTCTGATATGAAAATATTGGAAATGGTTGTAATGTTATAAACATGAATATGAATACTTTTAATGGATATTATTAATTAAATATGTTGAAATCGTATTTTATTAGCTAATTGAATGATTTTTATATTAGTCAGTTTTTATGCAGTTTTATTAGTTATGTAAAGAAGAATCGAATTGCCAAGTTGCTGCTTGAATCTAGGTTCAAATCGAACTTTGAAATATTAGTTTCAAATTTTATGCTATTAAATATTATTTTAGTTAAAGAGTTCATTGATTATATTTTAAAGAAATAAAATTTTATCGATTTTGAAATAAGACATATTGTAAGAGTGTCATCTGACATCTCTAACTCGTATTCAATGATGGATACGGGTGAGGGGTGTTACATTTAATGGTATCAGAGCTACAGGTTTAGCCGATTCTCGGTTGAACTTAAAGTTGTTTTGTGTTAAAAATTGTGTACATGCCACTAGAATATCAATATTACTAATATGATGTTTATTAAATTGATGAATGTCACTCCTTACTAATGTAGTTATGTGGTTATAGATGTTTGAATCAGGGAGTTCAAGACAAGCTATGGAACAAGAAATGTCAGAAGGAGCCGGTAGTGGTAGTAATGAGATTAATAATAATCCCTCAGCTCAATCGGGACAAGGAGGAGCACAAACACAGCAAGGGATGCTTGTGCAAGATCAGGGGACTTTACTTTAGTCGTTGGAAGCGATTCTGACATGTTTCCAACCTTAAGCTCCCCCTGCTCCCCGTATGACAATTGCTAAGGAGTTAAAAAGTTTGGGAGCCCCTGAATTTAAAGGAGATTCAGATGAAGGTCCAGTGGCTGCTGATATATGGTTGAATGATTTAAAGATCTGCTTTACGGGTTCCATTGTTCTGAGATGGATAAATTAGATGGAGTTGTCTCATTACTACGAGATTAAGCTAGGTTTTGGTGGACTAATGCCACGATGCACGTTCCGTCCGAGCAAGTGACTTGGCAATTCTTTCTGGAGGAATTCAAAAATAAGTATATCGGAGACCAGTTTATCAGAGAAATGAAGCAGCAATTCCTCAGCTTGAAGTAAGGGAATCAGACTATTTATGAATATGAATTTAATAAGTTGAGATGGTTTGCTATAGAGTTGATCCCTACGGAGAAAGATCGATGTGATTGGTTTATTGAGGGATTGACTACGAAGTTAAAAGAAATGTTGGTGGCATTGAATTTATCAAACTTTCAGGAAGTTGTGAACTGAGCTAAGGCAATTGAACGAGTATAGCCTGAAAAGACAGCAGAACCAAAATGACAGTCAAACAAGAGATTGGGAACATCTTCATTTTCTTTTTCATCAAAATGAGGTAAGGGTTCCGATTCCTGATATCAGAATAGATCTGGATCAGCTGCAAATTCTCATAAAGGATTGGGTGCTAAAAAAGGCAAACAATTCCAGAAAAATAATTCTAAGGTTGATTCAGTTCCCTAGTTACGTGATATTTGTGGCAGACGTCACCTGGACCAGTGTTGATTGATGACATGAGCTTGTTTCAAATGTGGAGAAATAGGTCATTTGGTGAGAGACTATCCACTGATATCTGGGGAGAGACCTACACAAACAGAAAAATTTGCAGTAATGCCACCGAGAGGCAGAGGAAGAGGCAGACCGGGAAGACTATCTGAGTCAGCTTCACAAGCAGAAAGACGCGTACCAGCTCGAGTTTATAATATAAGGACTAATGTGGACCAGGATGACTCAAAAATTATTGTAGGTGCATTCTATCTTTTTGATAAGCTTGTATTAGTTTTGATTGATCCTAGTTCTACGCACTCGTACGTTATTACCAAGTTAGTTGGAGAGAGAGATATTCCATTAGAGTTTATCTCTAGTGATATAGTGGCAACAAATCCGTTGGTTCAGAGTGCGAGATTAAATAGAATATGTAGAAATTGTCCGATAAAGTTGCAAGGAATAGAGTTTCTGGCAAATCTAATAGAGTTACCTTTCAAAGAATTTGAAGTGATATTAGGCAAGTATTGGTTATCTTTCTACTCTGCCATTGTGGATTGTCGCTTAAAGCGATTAATCTTGTAAAATTCAAAAGGTGGGGAGATAATAGTAGTGGGAGAAAGGATGAATCCTTTACCTAATGTGATTTCAGCAGTTTATGCGAAGACGCTGCTATTAGAAGGTTGTCAAGCTTTTCTAGCTAATGTGGTGGATACCATAACTGCTGAAATTAAATTAGAAGATATTCCTACAATTTAGGAATATCCAGATGTATTTCCTGATGAATTACTAGGATTACCCCCTGATCAGGAAGTAGAATTTAAGATAGAGGTGCTACTTGGTACAACACCCATATCAATGGCCCCGTATAGAATGACACCAGCTGAGCTTCGAGAGTTAAAGGCGCAATTACAAGAATTATTGGATCGGGGTTTTATAAGGCCAAGTGTATCACCTTGGGGCGCACTAGTGTTATTTGTGAAAAAGAAAGACGGGTCTATGCGACTATGCATAGATTATCGTCAGCTAAATAAGGTGACCGTGAAAAATAAGTATCATGTTCCGAGGGTTGATAATCTTTTTGATCAATTAAAAGGTGCAGTTGTGTTTTCTAAAATTGATCTTCGATCTGGATATCATCAGTTGAAGATTAAGGAAGAAGACATTTTAAAGACGGCTTTTTGAACTCAATATGGGTACTATGAGTTTGTAGTGATGCCATTCGAATTGACTAATGCCCTTGCAGCGTTCATGGATCTAATGAATTGAATATTTCAACCATATTTGGATCAATTTGTGGTAGTATTTATTGATGATATTTTAGTCTATTCAAAGACAAAGGAGGAACACGATGCTCATCTTCGTGTTGTTCTTCAAATTCTTTGGGAAAAGAAATTATATGCCAAACTATCAAAGTGTGAATTTTGGCTATCAGAAGTTACTTTTTCTTGGTCATGTGGTTTCGGCAAAAGGAATAAGAGTAGATCCCAAGAAAGTACAAGCCATAGTGGAATGGAAAGCTCCAAAGAATATTTCTAAGGTTCGAAGTTTCTTGGGTCTTGCTGGTTATTATCAAAGATTTGTAAAGAATTTCTCGATGATTTCCTCTCTACTAACCAAGCTATTAAGAAAGGATGTGCCATTTATGTGGACAGATAAATGCCAAGAAAGTTTTAAAACCTTGAAGAAAATTTTAACTGAAGCTCCAATGTTGGTGCAGACAGAATCGGGTAAGGATTTTGTAGTGTATAGTGATGCTTCTCATAATGGCTTGGGATATGTACTCATGCAAGAAGGAAAGGTAGTGGCTTATGCTTCCAGACAGCTTAAGACGCATGAGAGGAATTGTCCCACCCATGATTTAGAGTTGGCAGCGGTTGTTTTTGCTTTAAATATATGGCGTCATTATTTATACGGAGAACAATGCTATATCTATACGGATCTTAAAAGTTTAAAGTATCTGCTAACTCAAAAGAGTTAAATTTGAGGTAGAGAAGGTGGTCGAGCTTTTAAAGGATTATGATGTGGTTATTGACTACCATCCAGGAAAAGCAAACGTGGTAGCTAATGCTCTCAGTAGAAAGACTTTTGCTGCCTTGAGAGCTATAAATGTGAGGCTAGCTTTGAAAGAAAATGGTGTTTTGATTGCTGAATTAAGTTTAAGACCTGCTTTAGTGGATCGGATAAAGGAGCTTCAGAAAGGAGATAATGAATGTTTGTCAAGATTCAAACAAGTCAAAAATGGTGAGAATAAAGATTTTGAAGTTAAACCTGATGGATGCTTGTATTATTGAGGAAGAATTATTATTCCCGATAATGAAGAATTAAAGAAAGAACTTCTCTTTTAAGCACATTATATCCTTTAACTATGCATCCAGGTGGAAACAAGATGTATCGAGATCTAAAGAGTCAGTATTGGTGGCCAGGAATGAAAAGAGCTATAACTGAATTTGCTTCCAAATGTCTAACATGTCAACAAGTAAAAGCAGAGCATCAGGTGCCTTCTGGTTTATTGCAACCAATTTCCATTCCTCAGTGGAAATGGGAACGAGTAACTATGGATTTTATAACAGGGCTACCTTTGACTCCAAGCAAAAAGGATTCAATTTTGGTGATTGTTGATAGATTGGCTAATTCGGCACATTTCATTCCTGTCCGAACTAATTTCTCTATGGATAAGTATGCTGAATTATATATTATGGAAATAGTTCGGCTTCATGGAGTACCAGTCTCAATTGTCTCTGATAGAGATCCAAGGTTTACTTCCAGATTTTAGAAGTCTTTGCATAAAGCTTTGGGTAATTGACTTAATTTTAGCATGGCTTTTCATCTTCAAACCGATGGACAATCTGAACGGACTATTCAGATTTTAAAGGATATGTTGAGAGCTTGTGTGATTGAATTCAAAGGATCGTGGGAGAAATACTCATCGTTGGCAGAATTTTCTTACAATAACAGCTATCAAGTAAGTATCAAGATGGCACCTTATGAAGCCTTGTATGGAAGAAGGTGCATGACTCCTTTGAATTGGTACGAGTTGAAAGATCGGGATGTATTAGGACCTAATCTAATTAGAGAAGCCGAAGACAAAGTAAAGATCATACAAGATAATATCAAGATAGTCGTCGATCGACAAAAAGCTTATGCAGATTTGAAAAGAAAAGAAATTGAATTCCAAGTAGGTGATAAAGTGTTTCTCAAAGTATCACCTTAGAAAAAGATATTGCGATTTGGACGAAAAGGAAAGCTGAGACCAAGATTTATTGGACCGTATGAGATTGTAAAAAGAGTTGGTCTGGTGGCTTACCAACTTGCTCTACCCCAGGAAATGGATAAGATTCATAATGTGTTCCATGTATCGATGCTCAGAAAGTATCGTTCAGATCCTTCCCACATTATTACTCCAGAGGAAGTCGAGATTCAACCAAATTTGATGTATGAAGAGGAACCGATCAAAATTTTAGCACGTGAGGTCAAGGAACTGAGGAACAAGTCGATTCCACTTGTTAAAGTGCCTTGGCGAAATCACAAAGTGGAAGAAGCAACATGGGAAAGAGAGAAAGATATGGAAAACCGATTTCCTCATCTATTCAAATCAGGTACGTTCTGAAAATTCGAGGACAAATTTTCTTAAGGGGAGAATTGTAATACCCCAATTTTTGGTTAGTGACTAATTTGCAAAGAATTAAAAATTGGTGGTTTTAGTTCAGTGACTAAAATTTAAAATGTTAAAGTTTGGTGATCAAAGTGAAAAGTTGAGAAAAGTACAAGGACCCACATGGTAATTTTCCCAATAATAATTTTTATTCTAAAAATTAATAGTTCACATAAGGGTGTGAATCGAATATAAAATTGTTAATTCGAATTCAATGTTTCTATTATTGGGAAATTTCAGTTAAAAGTTTAAATGGAATTCGGGTAATCGTATGAGCTCGGAATGTGATGAAATTTTGAAGGGAGCCGCAAGAAAACTTGAAGAACTTGACATTTCGTTTTGGAATCATTTTTAATCGATTTAGATTCGATTGAAGATAGTATTTTGAAATAGTGCACAAATGGCATTTTTGTGAATACATGGATTCATTAATGGCATTTTAGTCATTTTGCCCTTAATTTTTAATTAAAGATGATTATCGAAAAGTGATAAGGTTAGGTGTCAACACCTAATTGGTCATAATTGAGGGGTAAAATGGTAATTTCACTATTGATGGAGATTTTTATATTGGATTTAAAGGATTAAAATTCCATTTTTCATGTTAATTAAATGAAGAAAAAACTAGAATTTCTCTCATCTTTATCCTCTAATTTCGAAGCCACCATAGCCAAGGTAAGAAGATTTTAAAATTAAGGGAAACTGTTACAAAAATTTTATTTGAATTGGAAGTGATGTGAGAAGCTTGAATATGTTGTTAGGAGGTTGAATTTATGCTTGAATAAAGTTGGGAATTTTAGTTAAAGTGACCTTTGGTATTCGGCCTCCAAGAAGAAAATAAGGGAAAATTATGGAAAATTTTTCTAAGGCTAGAAATGGTGTAAGGATGATTTTGTAAGCTTTGGAATGTTAATTGGACTAATGTGGAAGTTTGTAAAGTGCTTAGGACTAAATTGTAGAGTTGGGAAAATATGTGATTAAAGTGGAAAGTTGAATTGAAATTGAAGTTGTGTGGTAAAGGATTATTTTGAAAGATTTGGAAGTATAATGGTTAACTTTTATGTTTGAAGATAGGATTAGTAATGAAATTATATGTAGGAATATTATTATTATTCCTAATGTTTATCAAAGTTAGAATGATACTAACATATACTTGAATTGTATATGTTGGTGAATTGTAGATCATAATCGTAATCCAATCTGGGAGCCGAGCAATTCTAAAGACAAGAAAAAAATGCAAAAGTGAAGCTGTGTGTAACGGTAAAGCTTTCTAGTGAGGCAACAGGTGAGTGCATTTCTACTATTTTATTTGATATGAGAAAGACTTGCGATGAGTCTCTCTCGAATGTCAATTCACAAATGATATCTTTTCAATGATTTTTGAAAAGAACTATGAATAATTTTCGGGTATGAACTGCCCAATGCACTTTTATATGATACTGTGAAATGTTAATATCTCTTGATATTTTAAATAAGTGAATGATATATGATAGTGAATGTTAAAGCCCATTGTTTGCATTATGAGATTTCTTGGTATAATTGGCATGTCAATGAGGTGGGAGTATAATGATACAGTGATGTTGTATAAATATACAACAGTTACTAAGTGAAACAGTGATGCTGTGTTCTACATCTATGACCTAGTGATATAGTGATGATGTATAAGTTTACAGTAGTTATAAAGTGATACAGTGTTTTATTTTGGCACAAGAAATTAGTTGATGCCGCACATGTGCATACTCAATAGTGACTCGCATACCATGCATTTTCATTTATCTTACTTTGGGCTATGATTTAAATAATAGTGACATGTGTAATTGAAATGATGGAATGAAAGTGATATTAATTTTTGAACAGGGGTTCTTTTATGTGAACTGCCTTATTTACATAAACTATTATTTTCAATGTTTTTATTGAATTATTTTATTTCAAAGTTTTAAATTGAATTATTAGTTGCCTCACTAAGATTATTCTTAGCGTGTGAATGTTTCACGTGTAGGTAAATATCGTAAGAAGCAAGGAGCTGTAATAGGAGACATCATCTATTTTGGAAGAGGTACATCATTATCAGTAAGACATCCCCGATGTCCCTTTTTGATATTATTAGTTGGCATGTATCTTATAAATGTTTTGGTTACTCTGATATGAAAATATTGGAAATGGTTGTAATGTTATAAACATGAATATGAATACTTTTAATGGATATTATTAATTAAATATGTTGAAATCGTATTTTATTAGCTAATTGAATGATTTTTGAATTAGGCAGTTTTATTAGTTATGTAAAGGGGAATCGAACTGCCAAGTTGCTGCCTGAATCTAGGTTCAGATTGAACTTAAAAATATTAGTTTCAAATTTTACGCGATTAAATATTATTTTAGTTAAAGAGTTCATTGATTATACTTTAAAGAATCAAAATTTTACCGATTTTGAAATAAGAACTATTGTAAGAGTGTCATGTGACATCTCTAACTCGTATTCAATGATGGATACGGGTGAGGGGTGTTACGCACCAAATCTTCAAGGCAAACGCCACAGCAGCAAGCTCCAAATCAGGAGTTGGATAATTGCTCTCATGAACCTTCAACTGCCTCGACGCATAGGCCACCACCTTTCCATCCTGCATCAACACACAACCCAAGCCCACATGTTATGCATCACTATAAACCACAAGTACCCTAAATAGCATAATTCACTTTATGTAAATCAGTAGCCTAATTGATTGATTTAGTATTGAGTAAGACAATTATATCAACACAATTCTTTGCTTCTAAGTGACAGACTATATTTGTTTTCTATCAAAAATAGCATTAAATTTTATTTAATTTCATTTTTACCTCGAGTGGGGTTAAAGTATGTTGTAAAAGTAATATCTCGTACATGCATTTGGTTACCTTGAGTTGTGAAAATATTATCGGCATAATACAGTTACAAACAAATCTGTGTTCAAGCTTCTGCACTTTCTTCTTTCCTAACCTAGGCTATCAACCTTGGGTTTCAACAACAGTATTGACCTTTAATCTGGCAAAATAATTAAATATATATTAAAAATCTATCTAATCCTGGAATCCACTTGTTTGTTCCAAGTTAGCCTTGGAATTCTGCTTTCTAATAGTCATAAGAATTTAGAACCCCACAAGTTGTGTACTGAGAATAGGCTTTGGACTGCATTGCAATCGGCGCCCTTAGAATACAAGGCGGAAGATCGAATGCATCTATAACTTTAACCCCACCTGTAACTGTATTATTGCCTGCATGGAGAAGATGTATTAATGAAAACCTCATGAAAATTGTATCTCCAGCAAGTCTATTAACTCGAATATACACAAATACTAGGACATATGCTTCATAACCGTGCATGACATGTTTGTAGTCTTTCCTATATCTTCTTAACATTTCTGATTAAAACTATACCTTGGCTTTGTTTGGTGCGACATAATCAACATTACGGTATGTCCCTATGTCTTTCCAGATCCAATCTAGAGCATACAGGTCGCATAAAAGTTTTAGAGCAGCTGGACTACTTACATCAGGACAGCTGAAAATTTAATTCAGAGAAATAAGAAACTCGAAATCTTATATGTGAGAATTAGAAAAGATAATGAATCTTGTAACCAAGTTTAGGAAGTATTTCTGCACAGCTTCAATAAACTTTGCAAGTATGACGATTCAATATGAGACTCTGCAAGTGTGAGAAGGTGATTCAGGCACCTATTCCTAGCACCAAAGCTGCCAAGAGTTTTAGTGTGCTTCTGAAGTCGTGCCGCTACACTTTGAAGCAGTCTTGAGGTTCGGTACTGAGTACCAAAAATCATAAAGAAGTTGAGTTACTTACAGCTTAAACGGACAAAACAACGAAGTACAATACCAAAGGAAACACTCACCCGGAAGGCATCCAACTGGAATTTAGGGTCTCGCAAGTGATCTGCACTTTCCCAACGAGCAGTTACAGGATTTGGCTGGGACAAGTATGTATTCATAGATTCTCTCAAGTAGTTCCATGTGACAGAAAGTGCACCACCTTGGAATTTGTCCTTGTATTGCTTCAATAAATCGCCAGCTACCTACATCCCAGTAAAATGTTTTGATGAAGTTTACCAATATCAATACCAGACTACAATACATTAGGTTCCAATTAGGCCTTGTGCCCCGAATTTTGAGTTTAAATACTTAATAAGCTCTTTTATCTAGCGTATCACTAAAATATTTCTAGATAGTCAATTCTTTATACCAAAACAAACATTGTAAATTCTTAAGCAAGGATGTGATATAAAGGGGTTTGTCGTATACCTGTTGAAGAAGTAGTGTTATCTCCTTCAAATGTCTGGAAAATGTCACGATCATTCCTCAAGGTACCAAACCGGTTGACGGCAGCATACCCATGACCTCCACAGGCTTCCCTGCAGGTACTCAATGACTTAGCTGTAAATGATGTCACATAGGACCTCAGGCCTGCAGAAAGAGCATGTACATCTCCAACTAGTTGTTCATCATGCGTCTTCTTCATCTCTGAATATTTCTCCCCCAAATACTTACTGGCGAAATGAAATGCATAAGTTGAGGCCAGCATTGGCATGAGCTTGTGTTGTTGAGATTGATAATCAAGAATGCTCACTTCAGGCTGTCTGGGAGGACCAAACTGCTGACGTAATAAGGAGTACCGTACTGCAATCGTGACAGAAATCTTGAGGATACCGACAGAAGAATGTGCAAGGCCAACCCTCCCACCTACAAGTTCACCAAGAGTAGCAGCAAAACGTTTGTTTATTGTCGGGGGACTACTTGTGTATTTTCCATCTCGGTTGACATCCCCAAATCGATTAAGAAGATTATCTCGGGGAATTCTAACCGAACGGAATCTCAGTGCTCCATTATCCACCCCATTCAGGCCAATTTTGTGGCCACAATCATTTATTTCAATTCCTGGAAGTGTCTGGTTAGTGTTTAGATCCCTTATTGGCACAATGAAGGCATGGACTCCCACATCAGAAACTCCTTTAGAGTCACGAGTCGGTAAAATCAGCCTAGCAAAACCTGGTGTCAAATGTTTCACTTCTGCATGTTAAAATTCTGGTTAACTAGTTACACATGAAAAATGCTTATTTGGTAAATCTACAAAGAAAAGAGGAAAAATGCTTCTTGTGTCCATAATTCTTATCATGGTCACAAAATGGCTTCCATTTTCATGACTTTCAATGCTTACAGATAAGCTTATATATTAGTTATCCAATGAATATTGATTATTATTGATGCTAATAGTTGCTACAAAAAGGAGAATACATTACAAGCTTCTTAATATATTAGTTAACATATAAGTGGTTTTGTGTAAATGTGAGGGGAGTATATCAGATCTCTGTTTCCTGAAGGTAGGTACCTGTTCACAGTCCCGAAAATATTGGCCGAGGATTTGCCTGAAAATTTGCAAAGGAAAGGGCATTGACATTGTTGGCATAAACCCTAGTATGGCAAGTGACCCTATTTTACAGCCGACATTTTGTTGACACGAAGGTCACTCAAAAAAGGCCATATTTATGTTTGACATTATTTATGCTTTTTTCTCACGAAGAATTAAACTTATATACGGTAAGTCTTTATCTATGTTATTGATTGGTTATTTGACAATAAGTTGTTAGAACCAAAGCATACCCTAAACATAACAGGTATGAAAACTAACCCTAGGATCAATCATGTCAAATCATCAAGAATAATAAACTTAATAAACTGAATGCGGAAGCATACCTGAATTAATCGATAGAAAACCTTGAATCTTGATGTTGAAAGACTAAATCTTTGGTATTGATCTTCCAAGAAGATAAGTTTTCTCTTGGCGTAAAACTCTCTGACGGGGAAGGAGAGAAAAATAAGTTAACCTATTTCTTGAGGATCAACACCTCTTTAAATAGTTGATTATTAAATCAACTATTAAATATTTATAACTCTGCCCCTCATTGAATTATAAATATATCGTACGATATCTACACTTTTATTTCCATGACACTTTAATACCTATGACACGCCTAACATAATTGGTCACTTGATTTTGTGTCATACTTTATAATAGCATCATACATTTTACATATGTGCGCACAATTGCGGATTTTAATCCAACAATCTCCCACTTGGGCAACATATGTTTCATGAAAAATGTACAACCTTATGAGCTCAAAAATTGCTATTATATAATAAGTATTTTGTAACAATCTCGTCCATCAACTATATCCATAGAGGATCAAAGCAGCCTTTGTCATATCAATCTTGACAAGACCCATCAATGGTCACGTATACAAATATAGTCAAATGACATCGATCAATCATGGATGTGTAGCATGAAAAATCACATGAAATGTGAACCAAACATGCCTATTTCTAACTGGTCCACCTAAACCTTAGCGAGATCAAACTTCACTGAGTTCAAAGTGTGCGTAAACCAAAAGAACTTTATTTTTGCAGAAAATAATCTTAAAATATCCTTAAACTGAAGTAATCGAAATTGTGTCTAAAACGAATGAGCATTTTTCAAAATTACAAACTCCCACTAAAACTGAATATCCTTAAATAACATTACACCCACATGAGTAGTGTGCTCATGAAAGACCTAGGATGTCAGTTTCTTAATAAGCGTGCAATTATGGAGTTTGTACCAGTATGCTCAATAGACACACAACCACTCTGAATTTTCTTTATCAACTAGGAACTTAATATATAAGTGCTTCAAATTTAAAGTGTTCCTATTGTTTATAAAATAAATGAATGCATATTTATTGTCACAAAATAATCGAAGTGGTCTTTCTATTCAAGCTATAATTAGTAGCCCATGTGACAAAATTCTTTTGCATCAATATTCTAATAGAATCGAAGTCTATAAACTTGATGATCTCTAACTTACCAGAACTCCGATATGTGAGCATGTAAATATTTTTTGTTCTCTAAACATATCTCATAACCCTATTAGCTTCTATCCAATGGTTCAAACTAGAATTGCTTAAATATATGTCTAACATTCCAACAATGTACACAATATTCGAACACATACATACTTGAACATAAATTAGATTCTCAATAGCTTATGCATATGGAATCATTTTTACTTTCTAAATTTCAAGGTTACTTTTAGGCCATTGTGTAAGACTAAATTTGTCTTCTTTAGCAATATGAGTATCACTTGATTTACTCCCACTGAACTTGTAGTATATACAATTGTCAACCAAATTTATCTCAAAGCCGAAAGAGATAATCAATATGAAATTTATAATTTAATTAATGAGAGTCCTACTTAAGCTCATAGATGAATTTATTTAATTTACATTTCATTGATTTTGTATCATTTGACACAAATCTATGATTGTACCATATAATTCATTTCTTCAATGTCGCCATTGAAAAACACAAGCGTAACGTCCATTTACGTAGCTCAAGATTAAAATAAGCAACAAGCGTCATGATTATCTTGAAAGAGTCTTTCAATGAAACTTGAGAGAAAGTTTCCACAAAATCAATGTCTTCTTTTAGAGTATATCCTTTAGATACAAGACATGCCTTATACTTGTCCACATTATCATTTGCATCCCTCTTGGTTTTAAATATCAATTTACAACCAATTGGTTTGCACCTTCAGGTAATGAGACAAGTTCCTAAACTGTATTGTCTTGCATAAAATTATACTCTTCTTGAATGACATCAATCCACTTTTGAGAGTCGGAACTTTTATGATCTGATAAAAATGATTGAATCCTTTTCTATCATTCCATTATTATCCTTATTTTCTTGAAGAAATACAAAGTAATAATCTAGAATAGTATTTCTCCTTCCTCTCGTGGATATCTTTAATGACACATTTTTTTAAGGTTGTTGAGTTCGTTCTTCTGAAATAATTATCTTATCTTGAATGGGAGTCGTTCAACATTGTTTTGCTGAGGTACTTGATTCACTTCTTGATTAATGATAGGTGTGAAAACCTAAACATCAGCAAAAGTGATAGTATGAATTAAATTATAATCTAACTCCTCAATAGCAATGTATCTAACCTTATTTCTCCCTCCAAAATCAACATCCTAAGAATGTTATAAATCTTTCCTTAAAATAATCCTTATTGTGGCATCATAAAATTTACAGCCATGGATCACTCAAAATAACGGAAGTAGTTGCTCACTTTTGAAGTTTAATTTCTTCACATGTGTCCTAACTTATACAAAAGAATCAATACTTTGTAACTTATTATTGTTTCTTTTGATTAGGACCCTTAGCAACTTTAATCTAATATATTTTTTATTGCCCTTATTCTTAGAGACACTAACTAAATGAGCACTAACCAAATGAGTACTTTTACCCTTATAATGCTTCAACTTTTCTTCCTCTTTAAAACAATGAGAAATGAGCTCAGTTAGAGCCCATTTCTCCTTTTGATAGCTGTAACTATTTTTGAATTGGTTATATTATATAGGAAGAGGTACCAAAAGCATAAGAACAAACAATTGTTAGAAAATTCGATCTTATGTGCCTTAAGTTTTGAAGCAATATTAAATATTTTCATAATATACTCCCTCACATTTCCTTGATCTTTATACGTCATAGACATCAAGTAAGTCAAAAGTGATGTCATATTTACCTTAACATTTTTTAGTAAAATGTTTCTCAATTTTATCAAGGAAACCTTAGTATGAGTAATATCTTTAGATTTGTGCTCCTAAAGAAATCTAGAATGTTGTACTTTATGATCATTAAACTCATGCAATTTGAACGAACTCACCTCTCAAAATCCCTTTTATGGGTGATTACCGCCATGAGAGGTGCAAGTTGTTCTTCCCTTAGTGCAAGGTTTATGTTCATACAACCAAATACTTTACGTAAGTGCTTTTCTATTCCTTGAAATTAATTTCAGTAAACATGAGTGTAGAACGTATAGTAACAGATATTGTGATAGCAAAAGCTAAATTAGCTAAATAGAGAACAAAAATAAATAAATAAAAACAAGCTCACATCCATATCCATAAATAAACAATAAATTCAAAATAATGACTAGTTCCCCTCAAGATACCAAGCACAACATTAATATCAAGTCTTTGGACATTAATATTAACTGTAAGCGGTATTCTTGTTGTAGCAATCAAACATTGACAATAAACTATGTCAAACAATTGATTAATCTTTGGACTAACGTATTGTTCACATAAAATACCTTATAATTGTCACACATTTATCACCACAGTTGTCGTTGTAATTTGGCCAAATATTAACTTTCCTTTGGGCCAATTAATAAACGCATGAATTACAAAAACCTATAATTATCTTAATATTTTAAATAAACTAATCTACACAAAAGCGGTCACTTTGGTGACATTATGTTTCAATTAATCCATTAAAATATTAGACATCTGAAGCCAAAATATTAATTTAATTGTTTCAAAATATTTGTCTTAATTTTATCTTTCAATCAAATTAAAAGATAACTAAAATAATAACAAATTTGAATAAAGATAAACCTCAAATCAAGATACCGGACACTCTATTAATGTTTCATCTTTGGACAAAACATTAACTTGTAAGTGATATCTTGGTACAGTAATCAAACATTGATAATAAGAACATGTCAAATAGAAATCTTCATTTGGGCCGATTTATTGCTCACATATAAAACTGAATAATTATCACATGCTTATTACCATAGTTGCACATGTAATAATGTTAATTATTAACCTTCCTTTGGGCCGATTAATACTAACATAATCCGACTTACATGCACAAAACTTTCTATATATTAAAATAAAATAATTTATACAATAGAGATCACTTTGGTGACTTAATGCTTCAATTAATTTATCTTAAAATGTATAATATAAATATACCAATATTCAAATTTAAAATTTTGTAACAGTCAAAACTGAAATTTCTAATAACACTTAAGTTTCTAAAATAACCAGAAATAAGGTTGTCTAAATGAGGCTATTAGAAATCGAAAAACCGAAATCTTTGACTGTTTCTCAAAAAAATTCTTAAACATGCATTTACCAAAATTTTAGCTATAAACTTAAAGGCAAGATTCATAAATCATTAAACTAAATGCATTCAATTTTTAGCTTCATAAATCACCAAAATATTGAATTCAAAATAATCAATATTTTAACCAAAAGTATCATATAAATGAATAGTTCATATAATAATTGGATGAAACTTTAATATCTATAATAACCAAAATATCAAAATTAAAATTTTTGATTAAACTAAATCGAATATATTTAACAATTAAATATAAATATATATTCCATAAATAACATTAATTGCATGTACTTTTCAAAAGTAAATCAAAATCAAATATGCATAACTTTAAAGAGCATATATATCGTAATCCAAAGATATATATTCAAACTCAAATATGTATTGAATCGCATAAATTCATATTACCTAAAAAATTGACGATGATTCAAAACCCTAGAACCGAAACATTATATCAAACTGGACATTATTATGTCTACTGTCTTTAATATATAATGCATATTATCATACCTAATAACATTAATCACGTGCATCCAAAGTGGAAGAAACCAAACAATTTACTAATTATGAAGCATGGATACAACCAAACATGAATGAATTCAAGACGACTAATATACCTTTATCTTGCAATTCAAAACTTTTTTTTATTATTGTAAGGGCGAGTTGCTTGACCTTATGACGTAAATTAATTTGCTATTAATGAAGTGTTTAATCGATCAAGTACATACTTTAATGGCTTTAAAGAAACAATAGCAAATATACCCCCCAAAATATAAAGCCACTTGTTAGAACCAAAGCATACCCAAAACATAACAGGTATGGAAACTAACCCCAGGATCTATCATGTCAAATCATCAAGAATAATAAACTGAATGCGGAAGCGTACCTGAATTAATCGATAGAAAACCTTGAATCTTGATGTTGAAAGACTAAATCTTCGGTATTGATCTTCCAAGAAGATATGTTTTCTCTTGACGTAAAACTCTCTGACGGGGAAGGGGAGAAAAACAAGTTAACCTATTTATTAGGGACCCCTACCTCTTTATATAGTTGATTATTAAATCAACTATTAAATATTTATAACTCTGTCCCTCATTGAATTATAAATATATTTTACAGTATCTACACTTTTATTTCCATGACACTTTAATACCTATGACACGCCTAACATAATTGGTCACTTGATTTTGTGTCATACTTTATAATAGCATCATACATTTTACATATGTGCCCACAATTGCGATTTTTAATCCAACATAAGTATTTTACTACTAAAGTAAAATCTATGGTATTGATTATATAATGTCAGCACTCCATATAGCAAACGTCGATTGATTTTGTGGTTTGGTATCACTATTTCCGTAGCTTCTTTGTTTGTATTGATTGATTATAGTCTTTGCTAGCTATTGATTCATCATTTGACAATGGGATATTCAAATGCTGAAGTGAAATCTATTGATCTGCTTACTAGTAATTGGCTTTGCTTAGGCTTATCTGATTAATTTTTCTTTTGTACATCATTTGGCTTTCTAAATTCAAGTTGATATGCTAAACTGTATGCATTCATCACCACATGTTTGATGCGGGTATACTGTTGATCAACAATTTAGTTTTATGCTTGACGTGAAATGTGTGAGTTATTTTTGTTCTCTGTCTTTAAGAATCTGAGATGCATAGCCAACACCTAGAATTGCCATGGTCTCTGTTTCTTACCGGATTCTATTTCTTAGAGTTGTGTTTATCAAATGAAGTTTTAAGCTTTGGCAGGAATAAAGAAATCCACGTTTGAAAAGCTTGAGGCTTGGCTAGTAATTGTCAATGAAAAAGTAAACCTAGATAGGCCATCCCTTCAACGATGTCACTATAAATGCTCTCTTGGAGTAATAGTCAAATCTAAAGAACCGGATTCGGAATGTGGACAAAGGCGGCTATCTAAACTTCCATTTGCCATGTAAGGAAGAACCAAGGCTTTAAAATTTGAATACGGAGAAGGTAAAGGACATTGGAGTGGTGACAGCACTGTCCAAAATTTGCATTCAACAAAGGTACCTGCTATTTTACATTTTCTTTAACATTAACTTTGAATATTCTATTTTATTTAGACATAGTTGTACGCGAAAAACACTTAGAAGAATTCATTATAGCTGATATAATTGTGAGAAATGCTTTCATTTTTTGATACGAGAGGTAGCTGCTGGTCTTCACCAGATATACGTGTGTTTCAATTAAACTACGAATGATATGATTTACGTTAATGTGTTAGTATTACTCACAATTCTGATTGAGTGGTACAGGTAGCGCGCGAGTTGAAAAGAATACCAACCCCGCTTCCAACTAAGCATGCGAGTTGAACAGAACAAAAACCCCGCTTCCAAATAAGCGTGCGAGTTGAAAAGAAAAGGTTCGCTAGCCACTTCCAAGTAAGTGTGCATAGTAAAGCAATAGGAAAAAAAAAGGTTCGCTAGCCACTTCCAAGTAAGTGTGCATAGTAAAACGACCAGAAAAGAAAAGGTTCGTTATCCACTTCCAAGTAAGTGTGCATAGTAAAGCATCCAAAAAAAGGTTCGCTAGCCACTTCCAAGTAAGTGTGCGTAATAAAGCGGCTGAAAAAGAAAAGGCTCGCTATCCACTTTCAAGTATGTGTGTATAGTAAAGCGTCCAAAAAAGAAAAGGTTCGCTAGCCACTTATGTAATGGCCAAGGTTTCGAGACTCGAAGGTCGGATTACACTCGAGGCACGGGCCCGCATTTGGGCCATGGTAAATAGGCCTCATGAGCCTTGATGGGCTGGTTTTAAGATTCTTGGGTTTGGATTTTGGTAGTGGGTTGAATTAGGAAGATGAGGGGAGGACAATTGGGTAATTACCAAATTTAAATGAAGAGAAAAAGGGGGTTCTCTTTACTTCCTCTGCAGAAATAAAGACCATGAGGTCACCTTGTCCCCTTGTCTTCATGCTTCTTGCATAGCCATTTTCCATCACTTCTCCACAAGAAAATAGCAAACCTTTGAGATTTTAAGTGTGAATGTAACCACCTATATATATATATATTAAAAGAAATGAAATGAAAAAAAAAATAAAAATGAATGAAAGAGAAGAGGCTGCGAGTGAGGGGATTCAAACTCGCAACTCGTAGCTTGAGAGACCGGTAACTCAGCCACTGAGCTAGGAAGCTCTTAACATTTGTTTTTCCAATAATTCATTTTAAGTTATCGTTGGGTTGGAGTATTGAAATTTAAAATAAACCATCTGGCTTCCCCTCCCTCATGGAAATTTATTCGAACCAAAACTCCCCAAACCCTTCCAAACTCTTCCTCCCTCACCTAACTCTCGGCCGCCGTGTGTTTTGCCTCCACCGTCCGTCCGTGATGTGCACCATCGGTGTTAGTGTGCTCGCCATTGAACGCCAACCAAAACCCCTCCGTTTACACGTCTAATTGTTGTCCCGTTTGCCGGTAATCAAGATTCAAAGTTCGGCGAATCTAGGGTTGTAAACCCATTCGAACTGCCGTTGATTTGGACCGTTGCAGACCTCTGCTCAAAGCATCTCTGCCGCAGCTACCTCCCTCGCGTCGAGGTGATCCCGAACCAAGCCTCCGATTACCCACCCAGCTCCGATTTAGCCCTCGTCGGAGTTCGAAGGGATTTGGGTAAGTTAGGTGTGATTTAATTTAAATCCGGCTTGTTGAATTGATTTTTTTGGTTGGTTGGTGAGTGTTAAGGGTGTTTCCAACTGAAAAACATGCATTTCGGGCCTTTTTCCATCCATTTTGACTGTGCATGGGCCCCACGTGCCGCCAGGGTGATTTCCGGCTGTCCTGGACGATGGCCGTAGTGAGCTGAGCCTGAACCGGCCTGAACCAGCCCTGAACCGATTCTTCCTTGAACCAGTTCTGAATCGACTAACCTGTTGACCCGACCTGTTGACCGCTGACGTCAGCGTTGAATGCTAACGTCAGCATTGCCCTTTGACCATTGCCTGATGACATCATGCCGACGTCAGCGTTGACTTTGACCAAAAAGTCAAATTTTTTTGAAAGCCTCTATTTTATGTTTTTTGACGTCCTGAGTCCATTTTTGAAGCCCGTTTCTTGAAATTCTAGCCCGAAAGCCTCCAAATCTGATATTAGACCCGAACATGCTTTTGTACTTCATTATTCAGTTTAAAGGCAATGTGATTAAGGACTGATTTTGGATTGTGGTTAATTGAAGGCATTCGTATATCTTTGGATCTGTGAGGCTGTGGGACGTTGAATTCGAGTTCAAGAGTCCTTGAATGTCATTTCAAGGGTCGACTAATATAGCAAGGACTTAAGGTAATACTTTACTACCTCTTGCATGCTTTATGATACATGTTGGTTGTTGGTTAAAGTTTGCATGAGTACGATTAAGTGTACTTTTAACTCTGCTTGAGTCAATTAAATTATGAGATAATAGAATGGTAATTTGGATAAGATCGAATTATTCGAAAGAGGAATTTAGTAGACCGAAAGGATCATGGGTTTAGTAAATAGTCAATAAGACATAATTTCCCGATCTGATAAACAGAGTTAAAGGATTTAATATTTGAAATATTTCGTTAAGAAATGACGATAATCCACTCAAGAAATAAGAATGACTTAAATATCCCTAACAAAGGGAATGTTCCAAAACTTTATACTTGATCTGATAAATGATTACTTTATCTGAAATCCTCGTTCTATTGGGAAATAATTCGATATCAAGATTTCAAATATGTATGATAACCAAACACTTGGACTACCCAAACTCTGGACAAGCACCTGAAGATAAATTTACTGGAAGATTCTACGTATTCCTGAACTGGTCTAAATGATCGTAGTGAATGAATTGATTGAAATGATAGAAATGACTAAAATAACCTTAAGCACTGAAATTATCAAATTAACTAAAATCATGGATAAACCCTAGAAAATTGAAATGAATGAATTGTTTAGAATTACTGAAAGTATCTTAATGATTGAAACACACTTGGGCATCGAAGTGTCTGTAACACCCTCGAATACTAAAATGACTGAAAATACCTCTAAGACTTGAAACATACCGCTTGAGTACATGTCCGATTTCTCATAGTTCATTCAGTGGTTAATCAGCGAAGGTGACCTACCTTGTAATACACTATAGTCAATTCTGAGAAACGTATACTCAAGGTGTACCTATCTGATTGAATGGTTTGCTTTAGATCTTATGTTGTCACTACTTATTACTGATTATTGTTATTACTATTTTTATCGATTACTACTGATTAATACCGATTTTTGTTAATATTGGTTATTACTATTATTATTATTATCACTGCCTAGATTTTGACTAGGATACTTGGGTATAGTGAGAAGTGCCTAAAGTTTCAACCTTAAACTGGCTGGTAATTCCACTATATCAGGTTCTTGCGCTTCGGCTAGGGTAATTCCTTACTGCCACTGTATCAGGTTCCTATTCTTCGGCTAGGGTAATTCCTTACTGCCACTGTATCAGGTTCCTACGCTTCGACTAGGGTAATTCCTTCGCCATCAGATTAGGTTCATACGCCGGCTAGGGTAATTTTCATCGCTCATCAGATCAGGTTCATACGCTCGGCTAGGGTAATTCTCATCGCCATCAGATCGGGTTCCTACGCTCGGCTAGGGTAATTCCTTCATCATCATCGATCAGGTTCCTACGCCGGCTAGGGTAATTCCTTCATCGCCATCAGATCGAGGTTCCTACGCCGGCTAGGGTAATTCCTTCTCATCGCCATCAGATCGAGTTCCTACGCTTCGGCTAGGGTAATTCCTTACTGCCACTGTATCAGGTTCCTACATTTCGGCTAGGGTAGTTCCTTACTGCCACTGCATCAGGTTCCTAAAATTCGCTTAAGGTAATACATCCTGCAATCAGACTTTTATGCTTCAGTTAGGACGATACTTTTAGACCTAATACACCCCTTTAGGTCAGCACCTACGCCCAATGGGCCTGGGTAAATGCCTTATAGATGCAGTCTTGGGAAACTGCCTATTAGAGTTCAGATGGAGGATAGATAAGAATTTAAAAGGAACCGTAATTGGAACCTGTGGATATCCAGAAAACCGTGATAATTTTATACTATACCATGTATCTGTTTTACCTTACATACAATTGTCTACATCATCATTTGGTAGTTTTGTATTACTGAGCTTTTCCAAACTCACTTTGTTTCACCATTGCAAGTTAGAGAAATTCGATTATAGATTTATGACCGATACTAGTTTGGAGTTTCCTTGATGTTGCGCGTGAAGTACGGTACCTATGTATTAGTGGGCATGTATGTCACGATTTATTTTGCGATTGAGTCCGATTTTTGTTTTCTAGATTTCAGTTTGTATACACAAAATTTTAATATAGTTTTAACAGAAATGTTATTTTACACTTTTAAATGTATTTTTAAGAGTTTTCTTTTATTTTTTTGGGGGTCGTTCTAGTGACCCTAATGTGGCCTCCTAGATTTAGGTGTGTCGGATGGCCGGGTCTAGGGGGTTACAGTGAATCTTATTCTCAACCTTGAGGGAATTTTGTTCTACAATCAAGGATCCATAACCCAAGGTAAGTTTTACTAGATTTGGTGAAGGGTGAGATTTTGGTGGGGGTTATTGGTAAAAATAGGGTTAGAGTTGTGTGAGCCAAATTATTGGCTTTAATTAGTGGTTTCAACTTCCCAAAACCTTCCCAACAATGTGGTAGCACATTCCACTCTTCCATTGTAGTGAAAGAAGTGGGAGAACTTTCAAAGGCTCTTGGGAAGGAGAAAGCTTGAAGGCTTGGTGAGAGCTTCATTCCAGCCTTCAAATTAGAGGTTAGTACACTTCTAACTTTTATGTGTTCATGTGCATCATCATTGGATATGTGTTGCTTGAAATATGATGTTTGGGGTTAAGTTAGAGCTTGGTTGATCATCCATGGTAGATTTTATAATTGGTGTTGTTTGAGGGTAAAAATGGATAGAAACATGCATAATGACTCCTTATATCTTGTAGGAACTATTTGAGGCTTAACCATATAGGTTAAGTGAGATTTTTGGGCAAAATCTGAACCATACTTTAAAAATCCAGGTTTACGTACCGGTACAGAGTGGTCTGTAGCGGTACGTCTTTGTATGAAAATGGGCTTATTGTGAGGGGTGTATCGGTATAACAGGTCACATATCGGTACCCCATGATTGATGAGGATTCCAGTGGTGATTTCGCGTACTGGTACGAAAAGGACGTATCAGTACTATTGTTCTATTGCCTGAGAAAGGCTTTCGCGTACCGGTACGCAGAGGTGGGAGTACCAGTAGGCGTGGGGATTGGTACGGGGTGATTCACGTACCGATACTGAGTACTGATACGGGGGTGAGCGTATTGGTACGGCTTAAAGATCTATTTCTTTCGAACCTAATTTAAGTATCGATACTCGTGGAGGAGTACTGGTACCTAGAGGGGTGTACCGATACCCATATAGGAGTATCGATACCGTTTATTACCCCTCTGCCACACGTCAAGATCAGACGTAGCTACGCTCATTTCAAGGCTCGACCTAGGCCGCTCATCCCCCATGTAATCACAGCCGTTGGATCAGATCTGATCCAACGGCCGTGAGTGGATCTGGCAGAAGACACCACCACCATGACTCCCTCCATGTCGACACCACTCCGCCGTACTGCCAGCTCAACCACCGCGCTCAGAGAACGTGCAAAACACCAAAACAATGGATTATCAATACCATGAATCAGATCTGATGTAATTTTCATGTAATATACGCTACCAAAAACAGAGATCAGAAAAAATATATAGAATGCAACCAAAGTGTATTATCACCAGTTTTTTCATAAATACAAAAAGAACAACGCAAGTCTAGTGGTATTTCCTTTTTTTCTTTTACTGCATGCATATCTATCAAAAAGTATCAACAATATCAAAAAAAAGTTAAAGAGGTCGTTTCTTACCCTCGTCGAAAAGTTTCCCCCACCGGCAACAAGCCTAAATATGGTGAGCCGGTCAAAGAGGGGGACGTTCTTCGGTCTCGGTTTTCTTAAAGGGGTAGTTTTCGCTTCCGGGTTTTCTTAGATCTAGAAAAAAAAGGGGAGTTTTGATTTAAATCTAAGTTTGGATTCGAGTTCGGGTTGAAACTAGGGTTATTTTGGAGGTTTTTTGGCTCGCCGGTGCCGGTTAGCGGCGAACGGCGGTGGAGGATACGGTGGCGGTTTGCTGGTTTTTGGGTTTGGTTTCGGGTTTGAGAGTGAAATAGAGGGAAGAAGAGAGCTATCTCTCTCTTACAAAAAAAATGAAAGGAAAAATGAAACCAGAGGCCTGATTATCGGGTCTTATAGACCCAAAATAAAATAAAAATGGTCTAATTACATCATAAATCCTCTCTTGTCCCCTATATTTTCATTTTGAGCTCGCCGCATGGGTTAATTACAATTCCGGTCCTTTTTCTTTTCTGTTTTATTTCGATTTGATCACTAAATTAACCAAATTCAGGTTTTAAATGGTAAAATTACCCCCTTTATCATCCCGCGTTTTTGGATTTTTCACTTCAAGCCTGCCCCTTGGTTCAATTACAGTTTTGGCCCTTTTAGGTTCTGTTTAGTTTGCAATTTCGTCCCTAAATCGCATATTATTGTCCTTTAATTTTTGTTCCTTATGTTTATTTCTTTTCATTTCAGTCCTGATTCCATGTAAATATTCATGTTCGTTTCTTATAATCTTGTATGTTGATTTAGCCTTTTGCCTTATCATATATCCCTCGTATATGCTTTGTATTTTCATGTTTACATGTATAGGTGTGTCACGTTTATGATGATTATGTATCTTTATGCATTTGTTCGGTTATTCGTATCACGTATATTAGATTGACATTTGAGTTGGCTCGAACACAACCTGCTTTATATTTCAGTATGTATTGCATGTTTCTTTGCTTTTAGGCTATGTGTTGGTATATTTTCTTGGTCATGTAAAATGCTATATTTTACGTATGTTACAATGTGTTTTATTGTAATATGTACATTTTTGTAATATGTGTTTGTGTTCCATGCCTTGTAATTGTGACATGTTAGGTTTATTTTTAGTCATGAGTAGGGATAATTTATATGCATGTATGTTTTAGATTAGTATTTTATTTATGTTCTGTTAATAGTTTATTATGTGAATATTTACCGTATTTTAATTATTGGCCATGCTTAATATTTTGTTCACTAAGGTTGCATAATGAAATATATAAATTGTCAATGCGGTGCCCTTTTATCCGAGCGTAAACGGGGCCAGTATCAGGCGTAGTGATAGTGGTTGGGCGTTTACCCTCGGATAACGGGGCCTTTAAAATTTATTCGCAATTATAACCGAATTTTAAACTAATCGTCACTTTAATCCAGAAAGTCTAATATTAATAAAGCGGTAATTATTAAAGTACCAATTTTGGGTGGTGTGGGGGTGCTAATCCTTCCCCATCCGTAACCGACTCTCGAACCCAACAGTTTTTTAAATCTCTGGTTTTATGGTGTCCGGCCTACCTAAATGGCCGATGGCGACTCCAATTTCTAATATAACACGTTTTTTCAAAACCCCACGGAGTAAACGTTTTATATCCGAAAAATCACCAACACCTCAAACATTTCGAAAACGCGCTTTTTTAGCAAAAAAAGGACATCGCTACAACCCCGTGAATAGGGTATCGGCACAAGCTTCAGTTGTATCAGTATGTGATTGAGGGTTGTATCGGTATGAGTCGACCCATATCGATACTTGTGGAAATCCTAGATTTTTAGTAAGTAATAATAGCATTGGTACACGAACGAGTACTGATACCAAAGGGTATCGTATCGATACTCATGTTCGAGTATCAGTACCCACTAAACGGAATAATCTATAATGCTAATAAAAATATGGAAATTAACGTGGGATATAAATAAGATAATATGGATTAATGAGATAGTTAATGAGGATAATTAATGTACACTTCCATAATAATTAATAACTTGGTAAACGTTGTGTGACTTGATGGTAATAGCAACCTTAGAGATCCTTGGTGGATCGTGTGATGTTGTGTCGTGTGGTAGACGTGACCTTTCTATGTGCCGATATGGACACCTAGATGTTTGAGTTACTATTATTTGGTAGGATCTGGATATTTAATGAGAGAAAGAGTGTGTTGCAACACCATAGTTGAAGATTCTCGAATGTAGGATCCCAATGCTTAGTAGGCACGTGCCTCATTCTAAGATGCTTTATAAGAGATTCTGAGCATGGGTGTATGGGCCTCACCCCATAGAGTGTATGATCCCGATGCTTAGTGGACCGAGTATCACTCCATGTTTGTAGTATGACTTGTGTGCTTTCGTTCGGATGATCTGGTGAGATCTCAAGTATAGTTGGGCCTTGTGGGCCATGTATGATATTTTTCTATGTTGAGAACATGTGTTTAGGCGACTGGCAGTAGCGCTATGTGTTTATTTATCTCTTCTTTTTGCTCATATTAGCTGTCATGCTTATGTTTATGATTAGCATGAAGTATAGTAGAGTAGATGTGTACCACTGACCATTGTAAGCTCAGCGCTCAGAATTGTTGTTTTCGTGCATAGGTTGATCGTTGGATCGTGAGATCGAGGAGCACTATCGGTACGGGATTCTAGCATGTGGTGACTTATAGAGTACGATACTTATGTTTAGTGGGTTATGAATTCATAGGACCTTACGTAGAGGAGTCTGTTACTTTATTTTTGAAATTGTATTAATCAATCGAATGTTCAAATATTTTAAATTTAAATTAGAGCTCCTTTGTACAGTTTTGGTTATTTATCTGTACTTTTAATTGTTGGTTTTAAATATTTTTAAGAAATACCTTGTTAGGCTAAACCCATTTTGAGAAATTTTATGGTTTTGGGTTTGGACTTAAGGCCCAAATGTGACATCCGAGTCGAGGGTATTACAATAGTGATATCAAAGCTTAGGTTTAACCGGTTCTAGGAAACCCCGGGGTGGTATAGGTTTTTTAGTAAGGTGTTTAGTGAATACAAGCCCTTAAATTAAGTTCGTACTCTTTAAGACTGGAATCCTGATGGTGCATCCAATATTGAAACGATAAAATGGTTACGATCATGCCCGAATTATGTAACACCCCGGAAAACGGGCTAGAAGTTTCGGGTGAAATTATCAGAATCGGCTTCAATCTCTTCTCCATTTATTTTTAAACAATTATGGATTAAGGATTTTGATTTCTACAGCATCTCCACTATTTTTCTTGTTGGAAATCAAGAAGGGAGTTCATCTTTAAGTTGGCTTTTTATCAAACAAGGTGAGAAAATGTTCTTTAATGATTTTCTACCTGGTTTTGATTCTTAATCTATGATTTCTCATTCTTTGGGATAATTAAAACGAATTTAATTTGATTTATATGATTTTTGGATAATAAATGGTGATTTGATAGATAAAATCAAGATGTTTTAATGGGGTTGATAATTAATCTTATGGGTTAGAAGGAATCTAAACTCAATTTTAAGAAATTGATTCCGTAATTAATCTAATTGGTTGAATTTAGATTTGAGTTCTTGGATGGGGTAATTGGTAGAGTGTTGAGTGAATTATTGGATCATATATGGGGATGCACCATAGGTGTTTGAGTAATTTCTTGTATGGAAAAAAGAATTAAGTGTTCGAAACAAGGGTTGTTCGGATCAGAGTAGCTGCTGCACTGCCTTCGAAAATCTAGGGGTATTGCGTGGTGTTGCAGCGCACCACATAAATATGTGCGTGTAGTGGCTGCTGCAGCCTGGGCGCATGTGTAGTGTTTTGCGCGGAAAAAAATGAAGGGGAAATTGGAATTAGAAGCAGGGGAATCGAGTATTTGAACGGGGTAGTGTCATTAAACGTATCGAATGGGTATTTTGGTTTTGGTTCGTAATTGTGACATTATGGTGGTGGTGCTATAATAAATTGGTTATTTCGGTGTGGTCCAATTTATAATAATTCTTGCATTTTCTTATCGAAGATGGCGAGTGTTCGGACGAGTTTCGGTTAGGCATCGAGGCGTTGGCCTGGAGGCTTTGGCACCGAGGCGATAACAAGTTGGCGAGTGCAATTATAAGTTGGTTCTTCAAATAAAGTTTGAACTAAGGTTTGGGGGTTTGGTTATAGCCTAGCAAGCTTAACTAAGCTCGGAAGTAAGTTTTTTTTCCCTATTTCGCCTTTTGAATATCAGTTTGATATGAGACTTGATTTACATGTTTTGATTTAAAAGTATGGAATGATTTACTTACTATTTTATGCACCTTTTAAATGATATGCAATGATATTTCAAGTATGTGAATGCTTAAATGCATGGAGAAATGGTTCCTAAATGGAATGTGGTTGTTGCCTTTAGCAATGTGGTTTTGCATATGGTAATGTTTTGTTAAATGCATATGAAAAATAGTGAGTAAATGTGTTTAAAAATATATATTGGCTAAGTGACAATGAAATAATGTTATTGGATATAGTTGGCATGCCATTGGGTTTAAAGTGCTCTACAATAAGTCGCCTCATGCGTGTCGAGGGGTCAAGAGTGTGTCATATCTCCACCATGAGAACCATAACGGTCGAGGGGTCAAGAGTGTAACACTCTCTCTCTCTATATATATATAAAAAGAGAATTGAGAGATTTCTGGTTGTAGGTTTCGAACCACAACCCTTTGGTTGTTTAGCCTGTCACCCAGCCAACTGAGCTATTAACCTCTTAGTGTTTAACCACACCAAAATTTTATTTTAAGTCTTAGTCTCTTAGTGGTCAACCGGGCATTTATTATATCCAATTACCTCACCAAAACAATTGAACCCAAAATATCATTTCCAATCTAATAGCTTAAAATCCAGAAATTTCCTTTTACCTGATCTCTGTCTTTGCCGCGCTTGCCGTCCACCGTCCTTCAGTACCGTGCACCGCCGTCGTTAGTGTGATCATCGGTGAATGACGGTCTCACCCCCGTTAGCCACGCGCATATCGGCCGTGGAGAACCGTTCAAAGGTTTGACGGACCTTAAACTCGATGTCGTCGTTTTTCGTATCGTTCCGGTCGCTTCTCGCCGTCGTTGGGGCGCGTCATCACCACCAACGGAATCCCCGAGCCAAGGCAAACGTTTCCCCTCTAGCCTGATCTCGAACCGATGCCGAATTTTACGTCGCTGGAATTATTGTTCGGTAAGTTTGAGCTGAGTTTTTGGACGTTTTTGAATGATTATGGGTTGTTAGTTGATGGCAAGAGTTAGATCCAGCCAAAATGTACCATTTGGGCCTTTTTCCGGCCGTTTTGGGCAGCACGTGAACCCCACACGCCACCTAGGGCAATTTCCGGCCGCCCTTGACGGTGACCGGCCTAAACCGGGCCTGAACCGGTTCTGCCTTGAACTGGTTCTGACCCGACCCGTTGACCTGATCCGTTGACTGAGTCAACTCACCCGAGTCAAACCGTTTACATCAGCGTTGACTGCTAACATCAGCATTGATTGTTGACTTTTTTCTGATGACGTCAGTGTTGACTTTGACTGGTGATGCCAGTGTTGACTTTGACCAAAAAGTCAACTTTTTTTAGAAAACCTATATCTTATGTTTTTCGACATCCTGAGTCCATTTTGAGGCACGTTTCGTAAAATTCTCACCCGAAAGCCACAAAATTGATCTTTTATCCGATCATACCTAGTGTTTAAATCATTCTATTTATGAGCAAGGTTTTGAATTAAGAGTTCTGACCCGAAACATTATTTGTTTAAGGTACACGTGATACATTCAATCGTTCATCTGCTCAGCCCGACTCGTCCCGACCTGCTCAGCCGCGAGAACCCATTGTGACCCATATGAATCCGTATCTTAGTAAATTGTCCCGATATAATCATAGTCATTGTGGTAACCCAAATCTTTGTCGTTATAGGTTCCAGTACTGCAACAGAGCGTGGTCCTGGTGCCCAGTAGACCCAGACCTTGACTTTTGAGGTGTGTTCCCTATGTGCTACATATTTGTATTATATACTGTTTTGAACGCTATAATTAAATTGATCATGTGCACATGACTGTTAAACCTGGTTTTACATATATATATAATATGTTTTCTGAACTTGAGTATGATTCATTGTTATGCCTTAGTACCCGCTACGTCTAGCATATTTCTCTGATTACTGTTATCTAATTGAAAGCCTGCTGATAAATTATCATTATACCTGTTAGTTATTGCATACTGTAGAACTGCCTGAACTAATTACTGGGGTACTTGGGTATAGTGAGAAGTGCCTGAAGGTTCAGCCTTGATTCGGCTGGTAATTTCGCACGTAAAGGTTCCTAGTTTCGACTAGGGTAATTCCACCTGTATTCGGTTCCTATGTTTCGGCAAGGGTAATTTCGCCTGTACCTGAGGTAAAACCTTAGGATGGTACCCAAGTCTAACAGGCTCGGGTTAATGCCTGTATATGATACTGTTCGAGGGAACCGTATCCTGAAGTTTGGTTGGAGGGTAGATAAATTGCATGAAACTTTAGTTGCTCTCATAACATGTTTTACTATTATCTAATCTGTATGCATATAAACTATATGCTTTCCTTGCACTATTGGAACACACTGAGCTTCCCAAGCTCATTCTCCCAAATCTTTTCCCTTTCAGATTTTGGATAGGCTTTCTGGATCGGACTCTTGGAGGATCGACACATTTGGCATACATCTGCTATTGTAATGTTTTTATCTTCCAGGTTGTCTTATTTCGGTGACATAAGCCTGTACATATTTTGTTACTCTATACTTTATACTTGATGATGATGCTACTTATGTTTTGGGATGCATTACACGTACTGATACGTCTTATTTGGTTACTAGTCCACTTATGCTTGAACATTTATTCTGCGATATTACGTTTAAATATTTAAATATTTTCTTGAAGGTATTTTAGTGACGAATGTGATCCTTTAGATTTAAATTTATACATAAGTCGGTCTAAGGGGTTACAAAGAGTGTTCCAAATTCTCTCGCTGGTAGATTTATACATCATAACTGTTGAGGGGTAGTAGTACCATGCTCTGGTTCAAGGATGTATGAAGGAGCCACTTGAGAAATCCGTGCATCCGATGTGTTTTTACAAATGAAAAGTTTTGGTTTTGAGTCACTTTAATACCAATATATGAATTAATGAATCATGGTAAATGGATTATGTTTTGTATAATATGGTTTATATATGTTGTGCTCTTTAAGCTTTGTTATTGGAAGAATATGCATGTGAAGGCTTAAATTGAGGTTCGCATATGGGATTATGCATGAAACTGTAGACTATTGCTAACGATTGACAAAAGAGTAAGTATGCCAAAGAGCAGTGCCAAGGTGAGTCTTATGCGTGCAAGTATACATGGTCAACAAGTAATACAACAGTAAGCCGAGTATCGCATCCACAAGGATTAACCAAGAACTTATTTGCTCAATGTTTACTTGTTCGAAAGTTTTAAAAGTGTTCAAAATGTTTTGGGATTTTGATTGAAAAGTTAACAAAACAAATTAGTGAAAATAAGCAGTCTGGCAATGAGATATTCAAAATGAAATGAGATATTCAAAATGAATGATGAGCATTGGCAAGGGGATGCCAAATTTTACGCTATTTATGCTAGCCTTCAATAATAATCTGCCTTGGTTTACTGCCGAGCAGATTAAAGGTTGTATTGCCTCTGTCGATGGCAATACCCTAAGTTAACTATGATAAAAACCCCTATATGTCTATAGTGAATGTTTTTCATGAATTGACTTGATTAAGCGACAATCTTTACTCCTAAGGGGTAGACTCACTTCCGAAGTAAGTTCATCTACTTGAACATCTTCTGTCGAAGCTTCCCGCCTTAGTACCTGGCAACAGATCATTGCCCCTTAAGTCTGTTAAGATATTAAGGTGAAATAAGCACACAATGCCAACTGTAGTATGGCAATGGATTTGTAAAAAGATTAAGTATATGCCAGATAGAAAACAATGCAAAGGCATTTTCATTATTAAAAACTAAACATGAACATCTTATCCCTTGTGCATTCAAAATTTAAATTCAAAGGCCTTATTCGAGGGCTTCCCACACAAGCCTATTTAAAGAGATTGATCAAGCATTTGAGAGGGGGATTGGAGAGATCGGATTGAAGATGCTGAATGGTGGTGAACCAAGACGTGGTCCGACCAGCTGAAGACCGAGAGCTTGGAGCCATTGAAGGGCTGCATTGACGGACCCCTTCTTGCCCATTCTATTCGTTTTTATTTATTCTGTTTAAATGATGATGTGGGGATACGATAATGTTTTTTGGATGGAAACCCCAACCATGATAATTTAAAATATATACAAAATGTTGTTAACTTTAATTTAATTATTAGCTTTGGCCCAGTGGTAAAACCGCACCAATATCACCCGGCACGCTTAGGTTTGAATCCCTTTAGGTCCAGTTTGCGGACCAAATATGACGTGTCACCACTTAATTTGATGTGTAATTTATTTTATTAAATTAAAATTAGGACCAAATTAATATAATATATAAGTAATGCGGACTAAATATGTAATTATACAAATTTTTACTAACTGCCACATTATTCCCTCCATTAGGTTTTAACGACTGGTGGTTTAATTGCTTAGAAAAAAGTAAGGTAATCAAATCACAACTTTACCAATAATATGGTGGTCATTTATGTAGTTTACCAATAATATGGTGACCACCAAGGCAATATATAAGTAAAAACAATGGTTTTTAATGATTTCTTTTACAAAATTTTAAGGGTAAACTACATCAGTAGTCACCGAACTGTGGTTTCTTTCCTATTTTGGTCACCGAACTATTTTTTGGCAAAAACATCACTAACGTTATGTTTCCTTCCTATTTTGGTCACCGAACTATTTTAAAAACTTAACGGTTTTGCTGACGTGGAATTTTATTTTATTTTTTTAATTTTCCATGTCATTTCTTCTCTCTCCTCGTAAGTAATATATGTTATTTTATAATATTTTTATTCAAACTAACAGGATGGTGACATGTGTCACTGCCTATTAGTGGAATAAAAGGAATAAAAAATCAAGCCCCTTATGCAGCCAGAGAGATTCGACTAATAGGCAGTTACATGTGTCACCATCCTATTAGGCAGTTACACGTGTCACCATCTCTCTAGCTGCATAAAGGGCTTGATTTTTCATTCCTTTTATTTCACTAATAAGCAGTTACACGTGTCACCATCCTGTTAATTTAAATAAAAATATTATAAAATAACATATATTACTTACGATGAGAGAAGAAATGACATGGAAAATAAAATAAAATAAAATAAAATTTCATGTCAGCAAAACCGTTAAGTTTTTAAAATAATTCGGTGACCAAAATAGGAAGGAAATATAACGTTAGTGATGTTTTTGCCAAAAAAATAGTTCAGTGACCAAAATAGGAAAGAAACTATAGTTCGGTAACTACTGGTGTAGTTTGCCCAAATTTTAATTATTCATTTTAAGTAATTTGAATAACTTCTAAATTAAGTTAAAAAGTAAATTAAACACATAAACTATTAAAGATGTTTGAGTTAGACGAGGCACCCAAGGATGGACGAGAAGGGAATAGAGGCGACTGTACTCTTGGAAATTTAAAATTTTCATATAATTCAAAATTTTCTGTATTTTTTTATTAAAGTTAAATTATTATAATGTTAAATTATTATAATGTTAAAATTTTCATATAACCCAAAAGGAATGCTGAAATGAAAGAACTTCAAGAGACCTTGTTGAATCCTTGTTTTCCCTGTAAAAACCAAATCAAGCAATAAAAAGGACAGAATGGAAATGCTAAGATAAATATCCGTTGGGCAAAATAACGAGTCTGATAGTACAGTATTAGCTGAAATCAACAAGTGAAAATCACTCACCAAATATGCAAATGAAACACAACATAAATCAATCAGAAGCGATCATCAAGGAAGTGTAGTTGGGCATTTGCAGGCAATCTTTGATGCAGCTGCCCCATACATCTCCTAACAACTTCGTTAGCAGCAACCCGATTTTTAAAGGGGCGCTTGGAAAGGTCATATAACCAAACAGTTGTTATCTCAATCTTTTCGAGTTCAACAATATGATGTCCTTAGCGAGCTCGTTGCCGAAAAAAACAGAAACCAAAACCTCCTTCAGATACTTGTGCGGAGATATCGTAATTCTTCTCAATTCAGGATTTTTGGTAGGACCTAACTGAAACTGCAAAAAACAGATGGCGTATCTAATATCTGGTCAGTGTTTATATCCAGTATGATGACACAAAAATAGCTACCATGCTTTTAAACTATGTTATTCAGATTAGACAAAGATATGTGTCTGAAACAGATAACAACCATGAATACTTACATGTAACTCGAGTCGGTGCAAGAATGGTGAAGCCTCGACAAAGCAGGCAACCGTGTGATAGCAGCGTAACATCCCACACGGACCATGGGAAGAATTCAAACATGTCAAAGACAGATGTTTTAAATTAGAAAATAAAGGGAGCTTATTGAATTGTTGTTTTCCCTGCAGAAACCAAATCAAGCAATAGTAAAAGAGAGAACTTCCAAGAGAAAACGGAAATGCTTTGGGAGATGCTTCCACTCACCTCAAAAGAACCAACGTCCATCATCAAATACTCCAAAAGGTGAGCAGCAAATTGGCCAAAAATAAAATCTTTACTTTGCATATAGGGTAAACCCAAAGAATTTTTCATGTGGATATTCAAGCTCCTCTTCCCAATAGGAACACATGCAATGATTAACGAGCTGTTTAGCATCCTTAACAAAGACATGTATCTTGGACCCTCGATACTTGAAGGAAACGAGACTTGGAGCAAATACTTCAACTTTCTCCAAATTTCTACAATGGAATATCTCCAAGCATTTCAACTTCATACGAGGAACAGTATGCTTCACATTGACCAGTCTGATGCTTTCATGCAAATGTAGGCACTCAAGAGATGTACAATTAGATAAAATGGCTTCAAAGTGTTCATCTGTAAGATCTACAAATTTCAAGATGAGTTCTCTAAGAGACTTGAAACGGTTTTGAACGTTCAGAGAGGATGTAGGAATGGAGAAAGCATGCTCCAATTGCACTAAATAAGGCTCCATCCCCTTTGCTTTATCGAAGAGGTCAAGTGGGATTAAGTAATTCTTGTTTAAACATATAGGAATTAGGTGTGGATAGGGTGAGAAGTTTAATTCAAGCTTAGAAACCCCAATGGCAATAGCAAAGGCAACCCAAAGATCAATATGACATGCAGAACTTTCTGGTAAAGGGTAATGGATGCCAAACTCTTGCAGCTCTCGACCCTTCCGACCCCTTAGCAGTTGGTTGACCATTTGTATACATCTATCCTTGTAAACTCCATTTACTTTACGGTAATGCTGCACTGCTTCCTAGAATGTCAACAGTGATAAAATGGTTAAAAGGATATCATCCGACAATGTAGTAATCTTATCTTCAGATGCCATCCTTTTACAGCCCTGATTATTCATATATTTTATTATGTATTCGGGAAAACCGATAAACAAGAGGTGATATTAATATAACTAGGTAACGAGAGCCATGTATGAGATAATATTTTTCACAACATACTTGAATCCAACTCAAGGTAACGAAATGCATGTAGGCGATATTACTTTTACAACATACTTTAATCCCACTCAATACTAAACCGTAGTCTGTCACTTACAACATACTTTAAATAAAATTTAATGCTATTTTTGATAGAAAACAAATATATACTAAACCGTAGTCTATCACTTAGAAGCAAAGAATTGTATTGATATAATTGTCTTACTCAATACTAAATCAATCAATTAGGCTACTGATTTACATAAAGTGAATTAAACCCATTAGGTTGATATAATTCAAACTAACATTAATTTAATTGTTTTGTGAATCAACATGATATAAATACAATTAGATTCAAAATTTACAAGAATAGCTGGAGGAGTACATTATTAAGTAGATGAAGTTTTCTTATAAATCAGACTTAATTGGGTGAAAAAGACAAATATTTCTGGAAAAGAGATGAATCACAATAGGATAGATTGTATCGTAATTGTTCACTAAAGAAAAGAAAGCAACAATAGCAGGTGAAGCTGTAAAAGAAAAGAGGGGAAAATTCGCACAGCACTGACCTTGAATTCTGGAAATTGAAAAGCCATTAGTCAGCCCTGTAGCATGGAAGCCAAGTACCTGTAATAAACTTAAGGATAAACTACACCAGTGACCACCGAACTAATTGAGCGTACCTATTTTGGCCACCAAACTATCGAACTCGTCAATCAGACCACCAAACTTATTAAATTGACCTATTTTGACAACCGCCTTTAAAAAACTAGCGGATAGGTGACGGAGGGTGACATGGCAGTTAACGAAATGTTATAAAATTACACATTTAATCCCTACTATTTACACATTCTTTCAATTTAATCCTAATTTTAAATTAATAAAACTAATTAATTATTTAATTAGGTGGTGACATATGTCAACACCTTATTGGAGGACTTTAATTATTTATATATTTAATAAAATTAATTAATTATTTAATTTTAAATGTTAAAGAAACAAATCCATAAAGATTGAACCTAAGTAGGCGGGTTCACAAAAAACCTCCATAAACCTAAATGGAGGAAAAGAGTACCTATACTGGTAATAAAAACAATTCCATAGAAACATCGATAGAACGTCAAGAATCATGACTAGTAACTAAATAGACACACCATCCTCAATCAATAAAGATTGAACCCAAGTAGGCGGGTTCACCAAAATCGTAATCTCCAAACTATGAGCATCCACACTTTTAGCCAAAGCATCGACCACCTTATTCCAGGTTCTGCGAACATGTTGAATTCTCACAACCCAATTCCGATCACAAATATCATCTAAGTGCCACTTAAGATCATGATACCCTATGAAATCCTTCCCGAGGACCCGAATAGCCTCCAAACTATCAAGTTCAAGAATTATTTGGCGAAATCCCACTTCCCAAGCAAAGTGCAAACCATAATAGGCTCCCCATAATTCAGCATCAAGAATCGGGCATATGCCAAGGAACTTGGAAAACTCGAAACACCAACGACCATCACCATCCCTGGACACGCCACCGCACATCGCATAGCCATTAGAGGGTTGCCGAGCTCCATCCGTATTAATTTTCACCCAATGCACATTTGGGGGCATCCAAACCTCAGCGTGTATAGAATGAAGTAACCCATTGGTGATAAATGGAGTCGAATCCGCTGCTACATTAACAGTACTTGCACCAGCAACCAATCCCACAGCATGTCCAGTGCCTCGCACAGCAGCAGCAGCAGCAGCAGTCCCAACCCTTACCGTCGAGCCGACAGACCCAACAACAGTGCCTAGCACTGCAGCATTAGCCTGCACTGATCGCTGCACCAAAATTTGCACTCGCTGTAGCACACTTCCATTGCCCCTATCCGGACTGTCAAAAACAACCGCGTTCCGGTAAGCCATAGTGACTACAAAGTATACCAAAAAATAAGGTCCCAGTTTTCAGCTCGCTGTGCCACTACTGATGGATCCTTAAGGTTCATCTGCAACCATACATGCAAGTTCACCAAAAGGAAAGTAATAAGCTGGAAAGGAATAATCAATTCAGACCAAACCTGATAGGCGGGAGGGCATTGCCGAAATATATGTTCAATATCTTCATCCTCCGCTCCATAAATTGTACAACGGCTGCTATCCGTGAAACGAAGATTGAACCGCTCCTTATTCGTCAAAAAATTTGCGATAACTCATAAGCCAGAGAAATGTTTTAACTCTAGGTAGGCCACGAAACCGATGAATCGCTACCCAAATCGGATTCGGATTATTCGTACCCGATACTATCTTAATCTCATAGGCAGACTTCAGCGAGAATAACCGATCACGTCCCTTTTGCCATCCTATCGCATCCCCGACCAGTTGTGGATTCGGACCCTTAACCGCTGCAAGTCTCAATAATATATCCCGAGGAAGAATGTGTTCCACCTGGTCCCAACGCTACTGCCCCACCGCATCTACCATGCTTGCAACCGTGGTAGAACCAATGGACGGCACAATGCTGGGATTAAGAAAATCGATCAGAGGACCCATGTCATCAAGCCATGGGTCACACCAGAAATCAATCGTAGTACCCGACCCCACGGACCAAACAATATTTGAACGCACCATGTTCCAAACCATACTCAAACCTTTCCATAGACGAGAGCAACTGGTATTCCACAAGGTCAATGGAATATCCTCCCCGCACTTATATTTTGCCCGAATAAATCACACCCATAGCGCATCTCTCCGTACAAGAATATTATACGCAATTTTTATCAAAAAAGCCTCGTTAAGTGACTCAATCGGATGAATACCCAATCCACCCTGATTGATCGGTTGACAAACATCATCCCATTTAACAAGATGTAAACCACCACGATCTGAAGAGATACCCCAAATGAACCGCCTTATCAGCCTCTCTTTCGTCAAACAGGTTTTCTTAGGTAGCACTGTCGTCTGTAAATATCGCCAACATATTCGTATCTAAAATGGAGGCTAGGGAGGGATGTCCATAAATATCGCCAATTTCGAGAAAGGATGCTGGTGGCAACTGCTTCCTTGAATGTCAACAGTGATAAAATGGTGAAAAGGATATCATCCGGCAATGTAGTAATCTTATCTTCCGATGCCATCCTTTTACAGCCCTGATTATTCATATATTTTATTATGTATTCGGGAAAACCGATAAACAAGAGGTGATATTAATATAACTAGGTAACGAGAGCCATGTATGAGACAATATTTTTCACAACATACTTGAATCCAACTCAATGTAATGAAATGCATGTAGGCGATATTACTTTTACAACATACTTTAATCCCACTCAATACTAAACCGTAGTCTGTCACTTACAACATACTTTAAATAAAATTTAATGCTATTTTTGATAGAAAACAAATATATACTAAACCGTAGTCTGTCACTTAGAAGCAAAGAATTGTATTGATATAATTGTCTTACTCAATACTAAATCAATCAATTAGGCTACTGATTTACATAAAGTGAATTAAACCCATTAGGTTGATATAATTCAAACTAACATTAATTTAATTGTTTTGTGAATCAACATGATATAAATACAATTAGATTCAAAATTTACAAGAATAGCTGGAGGAGTACATTATTAAGTAGATGAAGTTTTCTTATAAATCAGACTTAATTGGGTGAAAAAGACAAATATTTCTGGAAAAGAGATGAATCACAATAGGATAGATTGTATCGTAATTGTTCACTAAAGAAAAGAAAGCAACAATAGCAGGTGAAGCTGTAAAAGAAAAGAGGGGAAAATTCGCACAGCACTGACCTTGAATTCTGGAAATCGAAAAGCCATTAGTCAGCCCTGTAGCATGGAAGCCAAGTACCTGTAATAAACTTAAACAGAACAGAAACAGAGACAGGAAGAAACCCCATTTTTTTTTTTTGGTAGAAACCCTAACTTTTATAAGTAATAGGTTTAATTTCAGAATTAAGTTTTATGCACTGTCGAGTGGGACTAGTTTTTTTTTTTTTTGTTGAAAGAAAGAAGGGACTAGGCTGCTGCGTGTGAAGGGAAGTTAGGGAATTAGGGATGGGTAAACTACACGATTGATCACTTGTGTTTCATAAGTGTTGGCTTTTGCTCATCAAGTTAAAAAAAATAATGTTCTAGTTACTTACTTTATCACTTTATAAATTTTTTGTCAATAGGACGTTTAAATATTGTTAATTTGATGACGTGACATGTTAGTAAAATGTGTGTAAGCAACACAAAACTTTGTGAATGTCAATAAATAACTCCTTACTTCAAATATCATGAATAGAGAAATGTGAAATGGATTGTAATGTTTTTAATTTTATTAAAGGTCAAATTAATATTTATCTAAATTTTAGGAGTAAAATTAGTATTCTATCTTAAGTTTATGGGTCAAATTAAAAATTAATCATTTTTACTAACGTGTCACGTCATGAACCTAACAATCTTTTACGTCTTTGTGACCAAAACTGTATAATTTGATATGGTAAGTGACCAGAATGTTGCTTTTTTATTTTAGTGAGCAAAAGTGAACATTTATAAATCATAAGTGACCAATCATGTAGCTGACCCATTGGGATTAGGTTTGGGTATTCAGGATGAAGAAGAAAGGAACAAAGTTACAAAATCCGGAGGAATAAAACACACCATATAACTCCAAGGCATAAAACTAAAAACACACATATTTTCTTTTTCGAATTGAGTTTTGCTCACTCTTATAAACACATTATTTTTTATATAACTACCAATATCCAATCCAACTTACAATGAGATAATTCACATTGTAGTTATCTAATCTTACGATGCCATCCTTTTTACAGCCCTGATTATTCATACATTTCGTTATGTATTTGGGGAAACCGATAAATACGGAGTAATATTAATACAACTAAATAACATACTTGAATCCAACTCAAGGTAACTATGTAATGAAAAGCATGTATGCCCTATAACTTTTACAAAATCCCACTCGAGGTAAAAATGAAATTAATTAAAATTTAATAAATAATATTAATTTTAAGGTCGGTAGTTGATTATCGGTAACTTATATTTTTTGTTATTTTTTTATTATTTGTTGTTTTCTTTTTTTTTTCTTAGAGTTTCAATTTAAACTCATTGTTTTATCTTTCTTCGCATATCTTTAATATGACATGCACAACTTTCTAGTAATGGGTAATGGATGCCAAACTCTTGCAGCTCTCGACCCTTGCGACCCCTTAGCACATGGTTGACCATTTGTATACATCTATCCTTGTAAACTCCATGTACTTTACGGTAATGCTGCAACATATTGTCTTTGTCATCTTTTTGCACAACATATTCGTATCTAAAATGAAGGCTAGGGAGGGATGTCCATAAATATTGCCATCTTCGAGAAAGGATGCCGGTGACAACTGCTTTCTTGAATGTCAACAGTGATAAAATGGTTAAAAGGATATCATCCGGTAATGTTGTAGTTTTATCTTCCGACGCTATCCTTTTACAGCCCTCATTATTCATACATTTTATTATGTATTTGGGAAAACCGCTAAACAAGAGGTGATGTTAATATAATTAGGTAACAAGATTAGGATATGATTTTTTAATATTTGTTATTAGGGATATTTTCTTAAATTTTAATTTTTTAATATTTGTTATTAGAGGTCCAACATGGACTTGATTTTTTTCTCAATATTTGTTATTAGGAACATACTCTTAAAATTTAATTTTTTTCCTAATATTTGTTATTAGAAATCTATTTTTTTCTAATACTTGTTATTAGCGGTCTACTTTTAAAATTCATTTTTAATATTTATTATTAGGGGCCTAATTTTTTTTCTAATACTTGTTATTAGGGGTCTACTTTTAAAATTTATTTTTAATATTTATTATTAGGGGCCTAATTTTTTTGTAATACTTGTTATTAGGGGCCTACTTTTAATTTTTTTTTTAATATTTATTATCATGGGCCTAATTTTTTTGTTCGCCCTTGGGCAACCAAAATCCCAGAAACGGCTCTGGTATTATGAAACTATATGTATATTTTCAGTTTGAATAAAAGAATAGCAACATATGCCAATTTTACTTAAATTTACTTTAAAACTCACAAAATTCAACGCAATTTAAAATGTGTAAAACTCAGACTACTTTGATCTACATTATCCACCGTTCGATCAACATGGACTCAAGATTAGAATATTTCTTATCTTTATTATTCTTATCTATTTACTTTAGAAGGACGAAATTCTTTTAAGTAAGAGAAAGTTGTCACGTCTCAAAATACGTATTTCAAAATTAGACCAATGGACCGAATAGTTGATTTTGAATTTAAGAAATTTTCTAAAATTGTAAAATTGGAGAATTAGATTTTTAATTAGTGTCTAAGTGATTAAGGATTAATTTTTGAACTAAAATATGCCTATGATTAATCTAGGAAAGATTGGAACATTTCTAATTAGCTTAATTTTCAAAATTGGGCTTTAATTGAAAAGATTTGGGTGAAAGGTCTATTTTATAAATGGATCAAACTTGAGATTTCTAAAACTAATTATTTCATATTTTAAAAGATGGTCTAGAATTCTCTAAACTTTTCCAATCAAATTTTATTTCTAGATTCTCTAAATTGATTTTTCTCTAAAATAGAGGAATCTTTTTTTTAATGAAATCTTCAATTGTAAATCATTTTTACTTCCTTTTTATCTGAATAATTGATTTCTAATCCTAAAATATTGATTTTAAATCTTAGATTTAAATAATTGAGTGATAACCTTAAAGAATTTGTTTAACATCAATTTTTTGGAAAAATTAATCATTTGATTTTGAAGTCTAAATTTATTATGATATATTCTAATAGGTCAATAATAATGTTCTAATGAATAATTTCATGTTAGATTAAAGTTATAGCATCTACTTCACTTATTTCTCTAAAATCAGCTTAAAAGTGAGCTTCAGGGAAAGCTAGTAAATCAACTTAATTTTGGAAGTTTAGGATTGATTTTGATCCTTAGTAATCAAGTTTGGTTGTGTGAAATATGTTTTTGAAGTTTCAGAATCAGATCCTAGAAGCAGGGACGGTCCAAATAGTTTTGAAACCATTACAATTAAATCCTTGCCCTTCTCAAAATTTTTTGGTTTATTATTCTTTTAGGACCCTATCATTTAGAATTAATAAATTTAAACTTTGACCCCTCAATATTTTTGGGTTTAATTACTTTTTAAGACCTTTTAATTTTAAAATTTGTAAAATTAAACCTAAACTTCCTTAATTTTTATGGTTTAATTATATTTTAAGACCCTATTCGTTTCAAAGTTAATTGGTTTATCCCCTTATAGTTCAATCCTAGAAGATTGAAAAAAAGAGGCTTTATGAGTCTTTGATTTCAGTTGTAGATTTTGGTGCATCAATGAGTGTTCTTGATCCTGCTCAACAACACGATACGTCGAGTTATTTGGGTATTAGGATTAGCCTAAAAGCCTAATCTAAGTTCCAAGAGCAAGCATTTTAGACAAACTTGTTTATTTTGTTTTGATTTTTAAAGATTCACGATAACACTTGATTTCATAACGCTCGATTTTTATGCACATGATTATATTTTGAAAATGTCTTAGCTTTATAAGCATGATTTTGGCACTCTTTGGAAGCATTAATGCATGTTGAGATATGCTTCGAGGATGATTATGATGAGCATTTGAAAATGATTATGACTTCTGATATGATTTTGGAAATATGTAGCGAAGAATAAAAAATGATTTGTGTTTAAACCAATAAGTAAGCCTGTGATATTGTAAAACCGTATGATATAATTGGCATGTCATAGAATTAAGTATACTCACACTTAATTAGCACCTTTATGTGCACTATTTAAAAAGAAAAAAATAATATATGAGAAAATCAGGTGAGAATATATATATATATATTAGTATTTAATCTCATTCATTTATTCCACTCATCCAATGGCCATGGAGTAATGTAAAACTAAATGATTTTTACACTATGTAAGTGGATCTCATATATATATATATATTATTTTCATTAAAATCGTATTGTATAATTATATTATTTAAAAAATTATTACTACTATGTTAATCATTACTTAATTTTTATTATTAATTCTTACATATGATATAGAATAAATATTTAATTTGTTAGAAAAATATAATTACAGGATACTATTTAAATAAAAATAATATATGCTAAACGTAATGTATTATTTCATATAATTTGGTTTTAAATAAATTGAGAGATTGGGAGGGCATAAATTTGATATTGTTTCTGTCTGTTTAAAGTTTTTTCTTATTAATTTTTTTGACAATCGAATTCTCTGAACTTTTATTGTATTTATTTGTTTTAAATATTTTAAACAATTAATTTTACAACATATATATTTAAGATACTTATCGAAAGCTTGTAAAAAAAATTATGGATAAATAAATTTTAAGTAGTAATTTAATTTTTTTGTCAAAAAATAATATAAAAAATAATAGAACAAGAGAATGTATGATTTGGATTTAGAGATCCACTAAGTGGTGTAGTGGTCAAGGACGCTCATATTATCTCATCTTATATGGGCTTGAATCTTGATATTAGCAGAGAAAATAATACCTCTCTATTTAATAAAAAAATATAGGATAAAGTACACAAATGGTCACTAAACTATCCCAAAAATACAAAATGGGCACCAAACTTTCAAAAGTTACATAATGGGCATTAAACTTTAGTTTTTGTTATAAAATGATCATTGAGCCGTTAACTGTTGTTAACTGGGTGACATGTCAATTACAAAAATTTGTATAACAACACATTTAATCTTCAATATTTACACATTCAATCAATTTAGACATCAATAATGAGGGTTAAATTAGAAATAAATTGATTGAATGTGTAAATATAGATGATTAAATTTGTTATTATTTAAATTTTTACAACTGTCACATCATTCAATTAACGACATTTAACGGTTCAGTGGTCATTTTATAATAAAAATTAAAATTTAATGTCTATTATGTAACTTTTGAAAGTTTAGTGAACACTTTATATTTTTTAGATAGTTTAGTGACTATTTGTGTACTTTATCCAAAAACCTATAATTTGCATTTACAATCCTGTGCCCCACACATGATCTGCGGAAAGTGTTGAGAGGGAAGATATTGGAGCCTCCATTTATAAATATAAGTCTACCAGGTCAGTGGAGTTATTTAGTGGACGATTTGTGTTCAAAGCTCCACGTTTCCAGTCATTTTTTAAATCATTTATTCAATTTTATCTCACGATTTTGATCCACCTCAGAAAATTTAATCTAATTTATATACTCTTTGTCCCATAGAATTTGTCCTACTTAAATTGTCTTATTAAAAAATTCAACCATTTTTATTAGACACATTTCCTTTTATTTTATACAATCTGTTTAATTTTCTAACAAAATAAACTTTAACTTTTAACGAATAAAATTGTTATTTTAATTATTTTACAACACGTCTTTTTTTTTTTAATACTACGTGAATGTGTCGTTTAAGCAGGGTTGTAATGGATTGGAATGCAGAATTATAATGAGTTTTTGAAGGGTAAATTTTAAGAATTTAATCTCATAAACATATCTGGGTATTCATAATGATTTAAAGACAAGGATTAGCTGTCCTTGTTAATTCTCAGTGAACCCATAGTCAGAAGTACATTAAGCAGGAACATCATTAGACATAGTCATTTGATGTTTTATATCAAAAAACCTGCTTTCTATCAAGCAGTGTTGGGTGCAATAGTAAAACACATTGAAGAACTCGAGTTCAAACTTTGGAGAAGATATTGTTGGGAGGAAGAGTAACGAATCTCGAACATGGACCACAAAATGAACATGAACTATGCAAAAAAGAATGCTTGCTCAATCTTACCTACAAAGAAACCATTCCTTTTCTTCCATTAATGGATAAAAGAAATGAAATCCTTACGTTAAAAACTTGCTTGCATTCTGCAACTAAAAATGTCTGAATTACTCCATATCTTGTGAAGCAAAATGTCAAATTTGTTGAAGCAGCAGAGGCCAACTTACCAAACTATTGGGGGATTGAATTGTAATTTTGATGTTGCTTTAACTTCTCCCACAAACTGTTCCCTTTCTGAAGATTCCTCGTTGTTTCAAACCTCAGTTTCTATTTAAACACCTTGCACTCCGGCCTATACGCCAAAAAGAAAAGAAAAAAACATTCGTTTTCTGGTTTAATGGAGATGTGGACAACTCTAGCAAGAAAAATGGTAACCAAAAAGCTATTGTCATATTGATAATTCCATCATCTTCTGCATAAAGTTCTATTCAATTTGTTGTTCTTTGGCCTGATGTTTGCACTGGTTTAATTCGCAGGTTTTTGGTAACATATTATTACTTGGAATACTTCTGGTTTCGATTACTATAAACGGTGCAGCAAGCGGAAAGGTGAGAGTTTTAGACTCGTTTGACGACTCGACTGTAGGTTGCAGCAGACGGTTCAGTAACTCGTTGACAGACTTTGGAGGAGTTGGTGATGGGGTAACATCAAATACACAAGCTTTTCAGGCTGCCATTGATAGCCTGAGCCAGTTTGCACCATACGGCGGATCGTTACTCTTTGTTCCTCCAGGAAAATGGCTTACTGGTAGTTTTAATCTAACCAGCCATTTCACTCTGTATCTCCACAAGGGTGCTACTATTCTTGCTTCACAGGTTAGAATTCGAAACTCCCGATTACAAAAAAATTGTATATTTGATCTTTTTGTGATTTTGAAGTAATACCTTTCTTGTTCATGTGTTATAAGCTAACACGAAACGAAAGGAACATTGTTATGACATTAGAAAACTGCAGGCCCCAGCCTATGGATAGGGAATTATGCCTATTGTTCATGCTGTTTTTTTTTTCCTGCTAATTATGCTTTATTTTTCCTTGTGTCTGAAAACTGTGTTAGGATGAGAATGAATGGGCTGTTATCGACCCTCTTCCGTCCTATGGTCGAGGAAGGGATACAGATGGTGGAAGGTACATCAGTCTTATTTTCGGAACCAACCTTACCGATGTTGTGATAACAGGTACCCGGAATCATAATTATCGTCGATGATGTTTTATCGAAACAAAGTCTTAGATGTATGAGGTACTAAATTATGGATTTCCATAATTTTTCAGGGGACAACGGCACTGTTGATGGTCAGGGCGTTACCTGGTGGGACAAATTCCACAAGGGAGAGCTTAAATACACAAGGCCATACCTTATTGAGATAATGTACTCCCAAGAAGTTCAAATCTCGAATATCACATTGATGAACTCGCCATCTTGGAATGTTCATCCTGTTTACAGCAGGTTTTCGCCCCTCTCAGTTCGATAGCTTAATGTTCCCTTCAGCATGTTGTATCATGTTACTAATTTGCTTGTGATAAAAAAATGCAGTAATGTTGTTGTTCAAGGGTTAACAATCCTCGCACCGGTAACTTCTCCGAATACCGATGGGATCAATCCAGGTGAGAATGGGGATAGATTCTCTTCTGCATTATGTTTAGGACATAATCGGTGTTAATAGGCTTTGTTTTTGCTTCCTGTTTTTCTTTCAGATTCTTGCACGAATACCCGGATCGAGGACTGCTACATTGTATCCGGAGATGATTGTGTAGCTGTTAAGAGTGGCTGGGATCGGTACGGTATCAAGTTTGGCATTCCAACAAAGCAACTAGTGATCAGACGGCTCACCTGCATTTCTCCTTTCAGTGCAGTGATTGCACTCGGTAGCGAGATGTCCGGTGGGATTGAGGACGTTAGGGCAGAAGACATCACAGGTATCAATTCGGAGTCCGCCGTACGGATCAAGACCGCTGTGGGAAGAGGGAACTATGTCAAAGACATATATGTGAGGAGGATGACTATGAAAACTATGAAAATGGTGTTTTGGATGGCAGGAAATTATGGCTCTCACCCTGATAATGATTATGATCGTAATGCAATTCCAGTCATCCAGAATATCAACTTCCGAGATGTCGTCGCGGAGAACGTGACAATGGCAGCTAGATTGGAAGGGATTCCAGGGCATCCATTTTCTGGTATCTGCATATCCAATGTTACCATTAAACTAGCAAAAAAACCAAAGAAAATTCAATGGAATTGCACTGAAATTGCTGGGGTTTCAAGTGATGTTACTCCCAAGCCATGCAATCTGCTTGAGGATCAAGGACCAAAGAATACATGTAATTTCCCGGAGGACTTTCCAAGTGTCTAAGTCCAAAATGTGCTCTTTACAGAAATTGACAAAATGAAGTCAAGATAAAATTTCTTCTTCATGAATAATATTATTATGTGGACACATTAGTTCGATTAATAAGTCTATCATTATAATTTGCATGTTTATTTTATAGCAATATCTTCGAATAATATTATTCTAAGGGTTGCTAATCGGTTGTTGTTGTAAGAACAACAGTAAATTAAGATTAGTATAAAGTTCGGTAAATATTCATGAGATAAATGAGTTTGAGAAGCAAATCAAATTCATATGTATTTATTGAGAACATATATTTGACTAGCCTGTTTTGAGATTGAAACATGGATTAAAGTCACAAGTTAATCTCTTAACAGTCATGTCATTGAATTTTTAGACCTAAAATCACTATAGTTTTTAACATGAACAATATTGCGTTCTTGACATGATCAAACATTGTTTTTAAGTAGACAACTATAAAGGTTGTGTGGGAACATATAAAAATCATGTAGTGAGATATGCGTGATTAAGATAAAATTTGTTCCTCTTATTAAAAGAGATATATCTCTAGGTCCATCAACGATTAAGACTGAAAAATGCATGAAATTGCTCAAATAAATCGATAAAAATTAATGTCATTTGTTTAATCAGTTTAAATGAGTATCGAAAGATTAAAAATATAACAATATAAAATTGACTTTATTTATATTTTATATTCTATCCAAATATCGTGAGACAAAAAGATTATGTCATGAATTGTATTCAAGTTGTATTGGATCATGAGTTTTCATTCAACTTGGTAATCATAATATTTTCTTAAAAACCACTTATAACTTGTAAAACCAAATATGATTTGGACCTAGTGTCGATAGAATCTATAGGGTTGTACATCTAGAACTAACACGAATGGTTATGGTTTATCACTCCCTTCAATAACTTAAAATGACAATATTATTTTAAATATATTCAAATTTAATTTTGACTCTAAAAATTTAACTAATTAAAATATTCTGAAAATTTCTTTTCAAACAGTTAATTTAAAAATAAAAACTAATTTTTGATCTTTTAATAATCATTTCCAGAATAAAATCTTACCTAATTCTTCTAACCGGTTTTACGGATGTGGACCTATAAATAATAGGGTGTAATTAACTTCACTAAAAAATACTAGGTAGAATTTCATCGGAATTTTTTTATAAAAATATTAAAACCGGTCTCACTTAATTTATTGTGATATAAGATTTTTAATAATTATTGTAATGGTATAAAGTTTTTTCATATCACATATTTTATTCTAATTTTATTATACGAAAATTCTGACTCCGTCACTGTCAATGTTATAGATGTATTTCTAGCTTGTTCAACACCTTGTGATTATTTATATGTTACCATTATATGGGTAATCTAATTTGTAGCATTCCCGAACAATGTGGACACAAGGCACTACATACATAATCTGTTTTTTTATTTTGCTTTAGCTTAAATGAAAAATAAGTGCCTAAATCATATATCTTTTAAATTTTAGGTGTTTAAAGTATTTTTTTTTGCTAAAAATAGGTGCCTAAAGTTTACACCGTTATAATTTTATGTGTCTGACCATTAAGGGGTGTTAAAAATTGTTAATCAATCAATGCTTAACACGTGACACTAATTTGATTTTTTTTAAAAAACCAAAATTTTCAAATTTTCAGAAAATCTTGAAAATTTTTAATTTTTATAAAACAGTCCTCAAATCCCTAAAATTTCCCAAACCCCCAAATCACTGTCGCTCTCGCCGCCGATCGTTGCCCCTATGCGCACCCCTTTAATCACTAGACCTAGGCGATCGTTTCTCTCAACACGGCATCGTCGAAAACACCGAACAACGTGACAGTCGAAAGTCAATTTCACGTTCGACGTTTGACTGGCGATCTTTTACATACACAATATTGTTGCAATGAGAAAGGATGCATGTAAAAAGATTGTCATACATCGAAATATATATTTTTATTTTCCAATATTTGATGTAATTATATATATTTTAAAGAACCAAAGAATTATTAATAAATTATACCATTATCTTATTAATATTGAGACCAAGATTTCGTGTAAAAACTTTTTTAGTTTGAGAATGATTTGGACTCTAGATTTACGAAAATTGAAGGTGATTTTCGATGATCAAAGGCTAGATTTTGGTAAAGGAAGCCACGACAAATAATTTGATGCGCATTAAGAGTTGAATGATCATCGAAGAATGACGACCAACGAAGGTCAATATGATGATTTCTAGGTTTGTTGGAATTTTGAGTTTGAATCAGTGGCAGAACTTAGAAAAAGTGTTTGGGTGACCAATTTAAATTTTTAGAATTTTAGTAGTTTAAAATAAAATATTCAAAAAAATTAAGGTTTAATATATAGTTCTAAAAAATTGAGGTCCAACTAAGGTTTTTTAGTAAAATTGAGAGATTTAATGAGAAATTATAAGAATTTTAGGAGGGGATTTAATTAAAAATATTGAAAACTTTTGAAACTTAATAAAATTTTGGGTAAATTACGTAAATAATCACTGAACTTTACTCTCAAACATATTTTGGTCACTAAAGTTTCAAAACGTTTAATTTACTCACTGAAGTTTTGACATTGAACGTTTTTTGTCACTCCTCCGTTAACTTTTTGACGGCATCCATTTACCGACGAACGGATGAACTTCTCCAAGATCCAAACGATGAAAAACTTCATCGGCACGAGAGAAATAACATAATGAGAAACGAGCTTCATCCGACGGTGAGGAAAGGAGATCGATGAGAGAAAAACCAGAAGGTTTTTGGTCGATTCGTGAACTTCATAGCACTTTTAGGCAAATTGAGGTCAAATTCAGACTCAGTGCGTCGAGATGAAGTGACTGGTAAAATTTGGGATCGAACGACCACCATCTACGACTGTTTGGGGTTTAAGCGTGACACAAAAACATTTAATGTCTAAACTTCAGTAAGTAAATTAAACGTTTTGAAACTTCAGTGACTAAAATAAGTTTAAGAGTGAGGTTCAGTGATGATTTACGTAATTTACCTTAAAATTTTCAAAAATTTTGAGGGGTAAATTATTATTTTTTAATTTTTTTGAGGGCCTAAATATTAAGTTTTCAAATTTTTCAGGGAGAAAAATAAGTTTAAAAAACCTAAGGCCTATTAACAAATATTCAAAATCTTGGGGGGCATTGCCCTTCAAGTCCCTGTTACGTTCCCTCCTTGGTTTGAATGGGGGTGGAAGAGACGAGGGAGTTATGAGTGTTTAGAGAGAAAAAAATGTGTTTTAATTTTTTTTATTTAATATTACTTTTAATTTTATTTAATTAAAGAAAAATTATCACACGTGTCACATATTATAATTTTAGTATTGGATTTTTTTAACGATGTTATCTAGAAGGACAAATAAATGTCGATGGAATAAAATTTTAATGGACATTTTTTACAAGGGACAATATTGAAATGTAATTTCTTTCTGTTCTATTAAAACTGTTACATGTTGATATTTTTTTAAGTTAAACTTTTTAAGTTTTGACATTTTATAATTTAAAATTTATTATTGATAAAAATATGAAAAAATATATTTTAAAATCTCCAATCAAGTAATTTTTAAATATATTTTTTATAAATTTTAATTAATTAAAGTATTTAAATAAACTATAATCAAAGATGAAAAAAAATTTAACCAGGAAAATATCAGCATGTGATCGTTTTAGTGGGGACAGAAGGAATACAATTTAAGAATCATTTTAGGGGTGAAAAGTTTTTTTTTTACAAGCAAGTTTTTTAAAGATACTAAATATTTTTTAATGGTCATAAATTTTAGTCATTAAATTCTAAATCCTAAAATATGAACTTTAAATAATAAAATATCTTCTAAAACTTTAAAACCTAACTACAAACACTAAAACCCTAAATTAACCAAAAAACACACAATAAAACTCTAACCCCTAAATCCTAAATTATAACCTCTTAATTCTAAAAATTAGACACTTTTGGAAAACAAGTTTTTCACTGTCAATACATAGAATATTGTTTCTTTCTTAAGGTTTCTTACGTATTCTTGATAAGTCAGTGTTTGTATATAGATGTAGGAAGATCTGTTTGGAAAGTAAGAAACCCTTTTGACATCGCTTCATCTGCAAAGAATTCTCGGTGTGAAAATCCATAGATAAAAAGTTTGATCTTTGAATAGGAAAAAGAGTGAATTCGTAAAATCCTAAAGGATTTGGCTTATTTGAAAAAAGATTTATTCCTTGAAAGATTTATCTCGTGTTGGGTACTACATAGTTCTACTCTGTAAAAACTCTGAATCATTCTCTTGAAACTCATTATTTTCATCATAAATGATTCACTTGTCCTGAAATAATCCGACCTAATAGTTAAATCTCAATTTGTTAGACCTTTCGATACAATCAAATAAAAAGCCTTAAGGGTATCATATCTTAGGAGCCTAAATTATGTGATTGAATAAATTCTCCTCTTACAATATAATATTTGTTTATCATTTTTTAACATTTTAATAAGATATATGCACATTACAGTAACCGAAATATTTGAAGATTGACATCCTCCTGCTTACACCGGACCACTTGATGGACCAAATAATTGTATCATTTGTTTTTCATTGTTAATGTGAAGTTGAATGGCGGATGGTATTTAGTTTTAGAGGGTAGAGAATCGGTTTCCCGCAATATTTGGAGATTAACCCCGCAAATTAAATAAGAATAAAAGGCCCTTCTCCCATCCCTTTAAAATTTCGTATTTTTTTCCACTTTTCTTGTTCTCTCCACAAGAAACCAAACCCAACCGTTAGCTCCAGTTTCTGAGGAACAAAAACAATAATAAAAGAAGAAAAGTTCATAGCTCTCCCTTCATTTCCTTCTCTCAAAAGAAAAGAAAAGCCCCATCTTTCTCTTACTATTCTGTCCAGTTTCCTCGTACGGATGAGAAATGAAGAAACCAAGAAATGGGCATTCCATTGTGTACGTGACATGCCGAAACGACTGCAACAATGGCAGGAACGAGGAGGCAAAAACCAACAGAGACGCCATCAAGAACAAAACCAGCAGCAGATTCATTAATGCAAAGAGTATCTACGAGCTCTCCTTGTCTTTTATCATCTCTCTTTGGTGCCTTGTCTTCTTGTTCTACTTTCGACTCGGTCACAGCCATGAAAATGGAGGTAAAACTAACACCATTTCTTGCCTGTGCTCTGCAAAAATCATCTCTTTTTTGTATATAGGATCATGAAATGGTATATTTATTAGGGCCTTTTTAATCTAGTTAAAAGTTATAATTCCAGATTTTTGTTCAAGATTTCATTTTTTGTATTTACCCCAAATTATTCACGGAGTCAACGATGAACCGAAGAGTGCTGGGGAAATCGCATCCCCTAGAAGTTTCAAATGCTCATACAGTTTATGTATTTTCTATTGATTATCTAAGTTCGCACTCTCTAAAAGTTCAAAATTTCACACCCCTAAATTTTTAATATAACTCCCTAACAACTGCACCCCGAAAAGAAAATCCTGCTCCGTCCTTCACCGAGTTAGAACAATTTTCCAGAATTAGAAGACACTAATTGTAGCTTTAGAGACATTGCTTTGCTTGCTCCTGACATGAGAAGCTTTAAAAAAGTTTTAATTTGTTGTTTGCAAAGTTAATTTATTGATAGCAAACTGTGCAATAATGGAGCTAATTTGCTTCTGTAGTGCATGGCATTTTCTTTGGTTATTTACATAATCTGTTCTTGATTCTTTAAGAAGAAAAAATGGGGCAAGAAATAGCCATTGGAAATAACATATTTTGGCTTGAGTATTGGTACAAAGTTGGTTAATAATATTGCATTGACATGGTTGTATCTTCTTCAGGAAACTCGCATCCCGAGAACCAAACCGCGTGTTCGCCGAGTGTTGGCCATGAAAAGCTTTGTGATGATGCAGATAGAGAAGATAATTGTAGGAATCGAATGCTGTTAGAGATGAATAAGTCAGTGAGTTATAATAACACCACTGTTTATAAGAAGTTTGTCAAGTATGAGTACTCCTTCTGCAAAACAAGTAGACTTGATGAGGTGATTCTGAAAGTTCTGGGTTACACGGCTTTTAGTTGCAACATAGTCGAACGGGAGGAGCCCGATGTACGACAACAAATGGAGCAACCTAATCTGAAAAGTCCTTCAACATATATAAAATTAGATGAATTCCGGAACATAACAATGCGAGCAAAAGAGGGTGATCCTCCAGGTACATTCAAGATCACTCATCGTCTTGAATCCGATGGTTCGGAGTACAATTATGCCTCTGCCCTGAAAGGTGCAAAAGTGGTTGCACATAACAAAGAAGCAAAAGGAGCAAACAACATTTTGGGAAAAGATCATGATCAGTATCTGAGAAATCCTTGTACTGTGTAACGGAAGTTTGTTGTGATTGAACTAGCTGAAGAGACTATGATTGATGCTGTCAAAATTGCTAATTTCGAACACCATTCTTCGAACTTCAAGGAATTTGAGTTGTATGGTAGTCTGAATTATCCAACTGACACATGGTCCCCATTAGGAAATTTTGTTGCTTCAAATGTCAAGCAAATTCAAACCTTTACACTCTCTGAACCAAAATGGCTGAGGTATCTGAAGTTAAATCTACTAAGTCATTATGGTTCGGAGTTTTACTGCACGCTGAGTGTCGTCGAGGTATATGGTGTCGATGCAATTGAGAGGATGCTCGAAGATCTGTTTGTTCCATCCGAACAACATGCAATGAAATTGGCAGATTCTAACTCAACAGGGCCTAGTGTAAAAAGCAGATGTGAGTTCCCATGATGGTAAAAGAAACGATGAGGCTCAAACTGCTGCTTCGGGGATAGAAAATGCTGAGGATGTTCAAAAGCTCAATGAAACAGCATCGAAGAATCCGCCGACTACTCGAAGTATTCCTGATCCTTTAACTGAAATTAAACAACTGCCTGTTGGCAGAATACCTAGTGACACTGTCTTGAAGATTTTGATGCAGAAAGTAAGGTCTCTTGATCTGAACTTATCTGTGTTGGAAGAGTACATCAAAGAATTGAACCAAAGAGAAGCTGATGTTTTACCAGAGATCAATTCAGAGTTATCAAGAATTTCTCTACTTTTGGAGAAAAGCAAAACCGAAATAAAAGATCTCATGCGTTGGAAAGAGGCAATGGTACTGTAAAATTCTGTTCTTCTTTACCATCTTAGGTACCATTATTGCCTCTCTTACACAACCACTTGAACTATCTTACATCTTTGCTTTATCCCTTTCAGGAAAGAGAATTTGCAGACCTTGAATCATGGAAAGCTGTTGTCTCTTCAAGTATAGATGCATTGGTTAGAGAAAACATGATGTTAAGGTTAGAAACATTTTACTTAAAATTCAGTTTTAATGTGCATGTTCATTTTGTTTTCTGATGTTGTCACTATTATTTCTTCAAACTATTCCTTCCTTCTTATACAAATTTAGATATTTCAGATATATCATGTATATATCGAGTCCCGTTTGCCACATCTGACCATAAGCTTTGCCTTTTAGCTCAGACTGCAAATAGGTTGTAGGCCTCAAATGTAGTGTTTCCATGATGATCAACTCACCTAACTCACTTGAATGAAATCCTAATCTGAAATCTGAATTGACTACTTCAGCCTCCACATATAGATGGATGGATATAGGCCATTTGATCCAAACCTGTTCGAATGCGTTGAGGCATTTCGAATTGTATGTTGACAGATAAAATGTCATTGTAAACCTCTGAATTTTTTTCGATATGGTACCTAGGACAGAAAGTTGTTCTGAATAGATTCCCTTCTTTTGTCTAATTGTAGCCTGCTCCTCTCCCTTTATGAATCTTTATAACACACGCGCAGGCGCACACATATATATATGTTATTTAGCTTTTGTCTGACATTCTTCCTTTCTTTGCTCTTGTTTTTGCTCAACAGATTGGATGTTGAAAAGGTTGTCAATAATCAAGCAAGTTTGGAGACTAAAGAACTTGTCTTAGTTGTAAGTCTTTTCTTTGTTTGCATTGCCGTTATCAAGTTGGTTTCAACCCGAGTCACGACGTTTTTGGGATCCACGAATCAGTCCGATAAGGTTTACCGGACAAGCCGGGGTTGTGTTTTGATACTTGTCAGCAGCAGTATGACAATATTCATTACCTTGCTGTCTGGATAATTGAGTGTTAGCTGTAGAGAGATACGTTATTTGGTTAGCATTTAGCTTAAAAACCTCAATGTAATTGAGTGTAGTTTTTTCTATATCAGGGATTAAGACTTAGTGGCACATTGTTAATATTTGTCTCTGGTAATGTTTTGTTGTTCATCGTCAATGTTTACCTGATAGATGGGCTAATGACCCTACAATTTTGGACACGCGATGAACGCACGACACAAAAATAATAATTCAAACACGATGAACATATTTAACGGTCTTAAACATGATTATGTTTTTGAATACGACCTCCTGTTTAGAGTCAAATGATCCAACATGGAAAGGTTGAGGCAATTTAACTTGAATTGAAGCTCTGCATTTCTTTCCAAATGATCCAACATGCATAAGCTGTCACAGTTCAAAGTCTCACCTCATCAGTCTTAGGCTCCATTGCCATCTTTATAACTTGTTTAAACCGTTCATCAAACGTTGCAACTTGCTCCCTCCGCACTTTATAGTTGATATCCAATCCAAACCATACAGCTCTGGTCCAATCACATAACAATAACATATTGTCGGTCATTAAAAGACATGTTTGATATGATGTGTATTGTTTTTATATTCTAAAATTTCTCTTTTTTTTGCGTGATTAATATATCTCGTCTCTTTAGGGCGTGACAATATGCTCTCTCGATTCCTCTGATTGCTCCTTACATATTCTATATGAAGGCTTACCAACAACTCTGCTTGCCAAATTCTTATAAGTAGCTAAAGAGTTGGAGCAAATTTTTAGTGAGGGTACATCAAGACAAAGGTGAAGTCCGAAATTAAAAGTTAACATGACCAAAAATAAAATAAAATAAAATAAAATAAAAGACTTAAAAAATGTCACCAAAGTAGCGTCCTGGATTAATGCTATCCTTAATTTGCATCATCTCACTTAGGAGTGTTCACGCACAGTTAACTGTACCAGAATCTCTTATTGGTACGATTACCGAAAGTTTCGGTTCGAGATTTAGATGAACTGTTATTGTCTCGTTTAAATTAATTATTACCGGTTAGCCAGTTTATTCGGGACAGTTATTTGGTTAAATTCAAATCTCTTTATAACACCCCTAAAAATCCCACTTCATCCTACCATAGGCATAGGCCTTATTCAAGTATATTTTAAAGGCTATCACATACTTCTTCCCTAAATCCTACTGGAAAATATTCCTTACCCCTAAGCGAAGAACAAATTAAGTTTTGACACACGCCGGCTACTGCAAAGTAGTGATCTACAATGCGACGTGAGGAGACGGAAAGGTTTCATGAGGCAGTTCTCAAAACACTCTATCCACCGCTGTCTCCACCGGAATCGGAGGAGGAAGAGGAAAAGAAGCAGGTGATCACATCAGAGAGGGCTCTCAACTTCGGGCTTGAAAACCCACGTTTTTTTAAAAATCAATGAAGCAAATTAGATTCTATCTGTTTGATGAAATTTTAGAAAATGTAATCAATTTTGGGTGGCAGATGATTTTGAAGAGAGCAAAAGCAGTTCCCCAAAGACTGATGACGAAGATGACGGAATTCAAGCTGAGACTCAGAAGCTGAGTAGATCTCAAAGGAAACGACTTAGGAAGAAAAAGCTCAAAGAACATGCTTCCTGCGTTGGAAAGATAACTGGGCCTTTGTTACCGCCATCTCAATGTGATGGAGTTGGTCCATTGCAAGGTGAGCCCGAAGGTGTTCGACAAAATGCTCCACAGGAACAAGTTGCTTCGAGGGATAAACCAGGTGAGATTTTAACTAGGTTTTTTGCATCAAAATTTGTGGGAAATGGTTGAGGAGCTTGGGAACAGTGTTTCTAAACTGAAGAATTTTGTTTGAGTGTTAGTAGCAAGAAGAAGCTAAAATAGAGGAGGATAGGGATAGCTAAGAGGTTGGCTAAGGAGGGACTGGAATCCAATAAAACTGAGAATTCTGGTCGGGATAAAGAGCGCCAGGTAATCTAGTAAAAGAGAGTTGCCATAAAGATCAATAATTGTTGTCCCTTAATGCGGTGTCTTGTGATTAAGATCATGGCCTTTTTGTTAAGACTCAGGTAGTTCGGTTCGATTTGATAAAAAAATTAATAATATGTCGATTCTCAATTTGGTTAATCTCGATTATCGTTTTTTTGACATCAACTCTAAATTTTAAGACTTTTGTGTTTTATTTTAACAAAATAATTTTTTCTTAACGACTTTTAAACATTATGTGATAAAATTTAAAGTATTCTTTATAAATATTTCTTAAAAAATTATTTTTTTCAAGTAAATAAAAAATAAAAAATAATTAATACTTTAAGTTATTCACTCCTTTTAAGTATAAAATAATTATTTTTATATTATAAAATATTTAAAATTAATTATAGATTAAATAAAAATTCAAATTCGGTTCAATTTAATTAACCATAATTTTTAAATTTGTGAATCACAAACTATCTAAACACCTCAATTCGGATTGATTTTTGATTTTTCTGTTTGGCACACCCATCCAGAGCTCCATTGTTGTTGCATTACAAAATGAAAATACATGTAAACTGTAAAAGAATAATATATTAATTAACTGGCCAGAGAGGAGTCATGAGTTCTAAGGTTATGTACTAGAGTTTGTTTTGAGGTTCAAGAGTTTATTGCGACACCCTAAACTCGATTTAGAGTTATCGTCGAGTTTGATATGTCACCAAGTGAAAGCATTAAATTATATTTTAAAAATTACTAGATTAGCAGTCCATGTTACAGTAAAACAAAAATAAGTTCAGACCCTCAATTTAGAAAATCAATAGTTTACGGAAGAGAGCAATACTTGAAAAACTAAAACCGTCAAAATCGAGACTCTCTAAGTGATGCCGAGTACAAGCTTCTATTATACACTGGTCTGAAATATATGAAAAAAATAAAATAGAGTATGAGCTATAAAACTCAGTGTGGTCCCTACGTGCATAACGTAACCATAGAACATATATATACAGATTTTAACTAGACATCATGTTGAAAATAAAAAATTCAACCAAACATCAGATTATTCAATCATAATCAGACAAGACAAAACAGATATAGAACCAGGCAAGACAAAGCAGAGACAAAATCATGCAAGACATAACAGATACAAAATTAGACAATACAGAACGAATACGGAACATATATAGAATTAGACAATACAAAACAGATACAGAATCAGACCAGGCAGAATAAATGTAGAGTTAGATTAGATAGAACAGATGCAGACAAGATAAAACAAATACAGACTCGGGCTAGTAAGCCATCTGCTACCCATCATGTAACACCATAAACTCATATGTCACAATTAGGCCTTAAGCCTAATCCATTACCATAAAATTTCTCAAATTTGGTTTAGCCCAAACAAAATATTTCTCAAAACATTTAAAGCCAATAATTAAAAATTTAGATAAATATTAAAAACGTTACAAAAGAGCTCCAATTTAATTTAAACCATTTGAACATTTGACATGATCAATACAATTCCAAAATAAGAGTTACAGACTCAACCATGTAAGGTCCTATGAATACTTAGCCCACTAAATACAAGTATCGTTCTCTGGCAGACATCACATACTGATAGTGCTCATCGATCCCACAATCCAACGATCAACCTACGCACAGAAACAATGATTCTGAGCATTGAGTTTACAAAGCTAAGTGGTACACATCTACTCTATTATACTTCATGCTAATCATAAACATAAGCATGCAAGTTAGTACGAGCAATAAAGAGAGATAAATAAACACGTGGTGCTACCACTAGTCATCTAAACATATTCTCTCAAATCATGCTAGTCATCATACATGGCACACAAGGCCCAACCATAGCTGAGATCTCATCAGATCATCTAGGCAAAAGCATACAAAGTATAACCACAAACCTAGAGTGAGACTCAGGGCCACACAACATCGAGAATGTACATTCTGAGCGAGACCCGGGGCCACACAACATCGAGAACATACACTCTATACTCTGCAATACCTGAGTGAGACCTGGGGCCACGCAGCGTCGGGAACATACACTCTATACATGGAATCTCCCTCGAGTATCTTCGAATGAGACCCAGTGCCGCACAACGTTAGGAACATATACATTCGATATCTCTGACCATGGTGTTGTAACACTCTCATTGGGTATTCAGATCCCATCAATCAAATGACTCAACCAATCAAATTTCTACCCGACATACAAGCAACGTGATCCTAATGAGCTCCTTATCATTGTAGACGTCATCACATCATTTATTTACATTACCGAGTTGTTAATACATTATGGAAAAGTATATAATTAATCTCATGTATTGTCTCCATTAATTCATGTTATCTCATTTATTAAGGCATAAATCAATTATTAATTATACACATCAATTTCCTTCTTTAATTTACATTTATAGATTATTTAGCATATCAGGTACCAGTACTCGAACACGAGTATCAATATGGTACCATCGGGTACCGGTACTCACGTGCGTACTGACGTGCGTACTGATACTGAAATTGCTTACTAGAAATATTCAATTTCCCTGAGTATCGGTACAGGTTGACCCGTATCGATACGACGTTGAATAGCATACCGGTAGAGCTGAATCTCGTACCGATACCCCAATCACGAGCTCAAACCATATTGGCAAATTACGAAGTTACGAGGCTTTATCCTATCCCTAAAGCTTATAAAAATTATTAGGGTTTGTTTACTAACGCTTTTAATCATTTATTATCAATTCCCGGCTTTATGATCATTTATTCTAATAATACCAATTATCAGTCCATTAAGTATAATTTTCATCGAACATGTCAGTTTCATATCTCAAGCACTCAAGCAACACAACATGTAAATCAACCAATCAGATAATTATACAAATATTCAAATGACCATGTACAGCCTCTAAAGCCCTTACAAGTTTTGAATATTCTCAAACTCATCATGCATCTTATACATATCAGTCTCATAATCCCGGTCTCTAAGCATGCTTATTTCTCGCCTACCTATTTTGTAAATGCTAACAAACAAGGCAATTATACTTATGATGCTCATGAAGCATTTGAAGTTTGAGATGTTCTAACCTTAAGCCAAAGGAATAAATCCTCATCCAAGACCCTCCATTTATCTCTTTAGATCTAATATTCTAGACCACAAAACCCTCAAATAAAACAAACACGACTCCATAAGCAATATCATATCATTGGACTACTTTAGGAAATAAAACGCATAAAAACAATTTATTGGGTTTGAATTTGGCAAAACGGACTGCCCAATAGACTCATAACGTCGAAAACCCCCAGGTAGGGTCCCCAAAAAAGTCATCACCGGTCAACGGTTAACGCCGGTCAACAATGGCGGGAGCTCAACTGAAAGGTCCAGCTCGGCCCAAGGCTTGGGCTAGCTCAGTAGGCTAGCTTGGCTCGACTTAACAGCTAGAGCCCAACAACCCAGCTGCATACAACAACCACTCTCGGTCGGACGTCTCCCACGGGCGTACGGTGGCTTTCAGTGGTCGGACGGCAGCTGCAAAGCTCTATTTTGACTCTCTCGACGTTGATGAACATGATGGTAACCTTAGTTTTTTGTTTTGAGCACTCGAACCTCTTTAACTGGAAAACTCAAAATTTTCTCTCTCTCACCTCTCCGACGGCAACGCGACGACCACCGACTTACTCTTCTCAGTGAGATGAACACAATGGTATAGGAGGTGTCGAACACGAAGACTCCGATAGTGATAGATTGGATATAGAAGCTTGGTGGATGAAAAAGAAAAGGAGAGAAAAGGAAAAGAGAGAAAAGAGGATAGAGAGAAAAAAAGATGAATATAATTTCCCCATTTTTATCACTTTATTTCAAAAAAATTGTCTTCCATATATAGGTGGGTAAATTACACTCAAGGTCATCTATCTTCGATCCTCACACAAAACGGTCGTCCTTTTCTTTTAAATTAATCTTCCACTCACTTTCCTTTAATTTAATACTTGAATTAAAATATTTGACCCAAATCCAAGCTTCGGATGACTAACTGAAAAATTAGGTTGTTACACATCATTCACAAGTCATCTCAAAACTCGGACCCAACCCTACACGTCAACAGATAGTATTTAAAATCTAGATTAATTTCAGAAACATATATATGAGCGTCGTAACGCAATTTTAGATAATACTTCCTCTTTAACATCCCAATTCCCATGCAGAGTGCAAAATACAGAATGCTATTACGACTGACTTGTAGAACATGACAAAGAAGTCAGACTTTCAGAACAAAACATATGAACCAGACTTTCAGATTATAAAACAAATGTATCAAACTTTCAGATTACACAACAGATGTACTAGACTTTCAGATTACAGAACAAATGTACCAGACTTTCAGATTACAGAACAAATGTACCAGACTTTCAGATTACAGAACAGATGTACCAGACTTTCATATTACAGAACATATATAGATTGTTCAGAAGTTGATTATATTTAGACATATAAAACAGATATGCATATTCAAAACAGTAACAATACAGATATACAGATTATTCAAAAATACGAGTTAATCAAAAACACAAACTATTCAATCAGGTTCATCAGATCCAATCATTTACATAGAATAGTGCATGCATACATATCACACAGAATCAAATGACAATGAACATATAAAATTTAGAGTACGTGATCTTAGTAATTGTATACCCTGAATTTACAGTACATGCATAACAATAACAATTACGCAATTCAAGAATTTATTGCACATAATGTTTTAGCACAAGCAAGACACACACCTGATTCGACAATACAAGACTCACGAGTTATCGAATATACTATGTAATTCCAAGCTATCCGTCACGAGACTTGATTTGGTTACCAGTTGCTCCAGAATTGATTGAATACCTTCAGAATTTATAAATAATATTTCATGTCAGAAATGAAGGATTTCATTTTTTTGAATTTGAAGTCTATGTGGCCGAATTAGTCAAAGTCAATTACGACTCAGCGGTCAGACCGAGTAGGTCAAACACTGGTTTGGATTGGTTACAGATATGAATTACGGGTCATTGTAATTAGAATCAAAACATTAACGGTTCATAATGAGAAAATAATGTTTCAAATCTGTTCATGGTTGTGTACAATGAATACCACCATAATTTAGGGAACTGAAATCGTGTATATATATAACAAATTGATAACAGTGGTTCAGAATGACTGGGCGAAAGCTTGTCCGGGTGTAATGCGATGAGGAGAGTCTTGGCCAGTGAAGGAAGGGAGAGATAGATGAAAACCAACAAGGGGGTGTTCCAAAAAAACTTGATCAACTCCATAAAATAGGGTAGATATCATCGGTTTATACCCAAAATGGTATAATTAAGAACTAATTCCTAGTTTCTTTTAGGATTTCAGAAATGGCACCGAGTTTTCCAAACTTTCACTTTTATCATAAAACTTTCAAAACATCACAACTTAATCCAAATATACTCTAAACTTCTAACCCCAAATTTGGGACGTTATCATTTGATCGAACTGAACAATTTTGACATGTAGCCTAATAGTTCAAGATCTGTCATGTCAAATCATCAAAGGCATAAATTATAAGCGAAAGGGTACCCGAACCAAGATCTCCATATGATCTAACAATCTCCTCATCAAGATCTCCATTCAAGAATGTTGTTTTTACATCCATTTGATGTACTTGCAATTTGTGAATGGAGGCTAACGCAAACAAAGTGCGTATCATAGAGATCTTAGTTACAAGAGAGTATGCATCAAAGAAGTCTATACGAAACTTCTGTGCAAACTCATTGACTATTAGCCTTGCTTTATACCTCTGGATTGACCCATCTGGTCTAAGTTTTTTTTCCTGAATACCCACTTATTACTGATAGGTCTAAATCCTCTAGGCAATTCTACCAACTCCCAAGTATGATTAGACATTATTGATTCTAGTTCATCATTTATGGCATCTCTCCAAAAACTACCATCAATAGATCTTATATCTTCTTCATATGTTTTAGGGTCCTCATCTAATAGAAAGGCTTGAGCTATAGGATCATCAATTAAGTCTAAATCATCTACCTCATTAATAAAGGAAGTTATAAAATCTGGTCCAAATGTAGTAGCTATCCTTTGTCTTTTACTCATTCTAGGCTCTATCTCAGAATTTAAAGGATCTTTGGGAGTAGATATGCTAGAAGAAGTATAGGCATGATTTTCTAATTGTGTTTCAGTATTCACGCTAGGTTTCTTAAGAGGAAAAATATTCTCAAAGAAAATAATATCTCTAGATTCACAAATAGAAAAATCATGCAAAGATATGAATCTATATGCAACACTATTAGAAGCATATCCAATAAACACTGTGTCAATAGTTTTAGGACCGATAGTGGTTTTCTTAAAAGTAGATAATCATACTTTAGGCAGACACCCTCGCACTTTCAGGTATTGTCGATTAGGGGGATACTCTTTCCACAAGTCATATGAGGCACATCTAATTTCTTATGAGGTACACGGTTTAAGATGTAATTTGTCGAAAGAATGATTTTCCCCTTCAAGTTATAAGATAACCTTGAACTTATTAATGGAGCATTCATCATGTCTTTTAAAGTTATATTTTTTTTAGCAACACCATTTTGTTGAGGAAAATAAGGTGCGAAGTATTCATGTATTATGCCATTCTTTTCACAGACCTCTTTAAGAAAATTAAAATCGTATTCACCACCCCTGTTGGATCTAATACATTTTATTCTCCTATCACGCTGATTTTCTACTTCTGTTTTATAAACTAGAAAGTAATGTTCAGCCTCATTTTTAGTTCTAAAAAGATAAACATTTGTATATCTAGAGCAATCATCTACAAAGGTGACATAATAGTGTCACTTACTCTCACAGTTTTTAAAGTCTGCTAAATCAGTGTGACTTAGTTCTAAAAGTCCAGTCTCTCTTTTAGTTACAGACTTAAAAGAAGGATTAGAATGCTTAACTTCTACACAAATTTCACATTTGTTAAAGCTGTTTTCATCTAGTTTAGGCAGAATAATCATTTTAATAAGTTTCTTAAGAGATTAAATATTCACATGTCCTAGTCTAGCATGCCATATATCAATAGATTCAACAATATAAACAGAAGTTGTGGCTTTATTACTTTCATTAAATATAGTCTCTACAACAAATAAACCTCCATTTAAATACCCCTTCCCTACGTAATCACCATTTTGGGAAAATACAAGTTCATCTACTTCAAAGACTAATTTAATGTCTGCCTTATTAAATAACCCACCACTTATTAAATTTCTACATAGTGTAGGTACATAAAGAACATTATTTAAAGCTAAGGTTTTACTGAAAGTTAGCTTTAGTAAAACCTTCCCTTTACCTAGAACTTTAGAGCTGTTAGAGTTCCCCATTACACTTGTTCACCTTTGGCCATGTCCTCGAACTCGGTGAACATTTCTCGATTGGCACAGAAATATCTAGAGGCACCAGTGTCCACCACCCATTCAGCATTGTTCACCACCAGATTCACCTTAAAAATCACTATAGCAATGACCTCGTCAGTGTTCTCGGCAATGTTTAGTTGTGGTCGATTTTTATTCTGGCGGTCTGATCGTTGTTGGCATTGGTAGGCCTTGTGTCCAACCCGTCCACACACATAACAGTTGATGGGCTTCTCTTGTGCTTTCTCCTTTCCAGGCCTCTTGAACTGGATGAACCTTTTGAGGTTTGGCCTTCTTATTTCCATGTTTCTTAGGCATGTTGGGCTTAGATCCTGAGGCAGATTCAGAATCTACAAAACTAGTTTTAAAAGTAAATTGACTAGAAGAGTTCATAACCTTATCTTTGAGACGATTAGCTTCCTCTATCTTCATGTGGCCCACCAACTCTTCTATGAGATTGTCTCGCTTCTTGTGTTTTAGAGCGATAGTCAGACCGAGATTTGGGCAGCTTCTCAATAAGGATGTTGGCTTAGAGGACATCACACATTTGCATACCTTCAACAAGGATGTCCGCAACCAAGTTCTCATAATCATGGACTTGCTCCATGATTGACTTGTCATTAGTCATCTAGAATTTGAGCCATTCGCCAACAACATATTTCTTGATGCCTTCTGGAACATGTCAAACAATTTGTTCGACATGTGACTCAAAAGGTGACCTCTAACTATCTTGTTGTCTTTCTCGTACTTGTCGAAAGGGACTGTTGTGGCGGAGGGGTCACCACCAACAACAATTGCATCAATGGCATCGAAGGTTGCTGGTGAAGGAGGCGACTTGATTAGAACGTAGTCGAGGTTAAAATGCTCAAAAAAGATTAGAATCCTCTATGATCATCTCCGGTAATTGGTCCCGTCAAGTGCGTCAAGCTTTGACAGATCTGGAACAAGCTTGTTGACAGGGATTGACATATTTTGTCGTATAGAATTTGCTTCTAAATTGTTGGTAAAATTGACTACAATATAAAACGTTAGTACTGACAGGACAATAAAATAATCATAATAAAAAGCTGCAACCGTGTTGTGGTGAATCACTGCCTTAGAAGCAAATTCCCCCGATGTGTGTAATCTCTGCAATTGCTCAAATGCCCCTTGAGATTAGCACGATCTCTCCTTGAATTCGTGCACCCGAAACAAAGAGTGAACTTGATGGTATTGCTCTTCTCAATAGAAAACTCAAGAACAGTTTTGCTTTTAAAAGCAATGCAAAAAAAAAAAAAAACTTCGTAGAAAACAGAAGTTATTTTGTAGTGTATTGAGAATATATATGATGATGGAAAATGAGCAAAGTGATGCTCCTTTTATAGTGAAAATTAAGGGGTATCCAAAATAAATTAATAATAAAAACAATTAATATTGATAAAATCAATCAAAAAACCGTCCTTAAAATCTGCTCTAATCCAACCTTTAAATGGCAGCTGCTATGAATGAATAGAACTTGAAAAATAGGCCAAATTATTCATCATAAAACATGTAAAAAAACAGCTCTTGAAGGAGCCTGGTATTGATGTCGGTTAAGGCAATTAAAATTGCCAATTATGTCTCAATTATCACGCCAATTAAGACAATTAAAATCGTCAATTTTGTCTTAATTACCAGGTAATCAAAAATATCAAACTAACATAGAATCGTTTATAAATACGGTAGAGCAGAAAACATTTTTCATTGTGAAAAAAAAACCTCAAAAGAAAAATTTTACCGAATTTTTTACAAAAATAATACACGTGTGGTATGTGTCGAAGATATGTATTAATACGAATGTAGGATTACATACTCTTACACCCTTGAGTATTACCAACTCCACACATTCATACATACATCTCTAGTGTTGTGATTTCTGGTTTAGATTTTTTTGCGATGAAAATTGATTATTTTCTAATTATTTTGAGTTCAGTGAGATATTTTGTAGTGGCTGATAAGATATTCGGAAGGTGTTCATTTGAGAAGAAATTATTACATGGTCCCGGCTCATCACATCATTTATGGTCTCATCTAATGAAATTCATTAATTTAATGACATGTAAGAAAGCGGTGAAGAATCACCTTGAAAAAAATGAGATATAAATTATTATTAGATGAGATCATAAATAACGTGGTAAATCAGTCTCATCTAATAATTTTTCCCGCTTGAGGTTAATCAACTGATTTGATGGAGTTTCCATTTGAAGTTAATCAACTATTTAACGATGACTTTACAAGGCGTCCAAGATTTTTCACTATTAAGCAGAGTATACATATCACATCAAGTCACAAGCCAATTGTCCAACACTGACTTAGAATCCTAAGTGGCATGTTCTAATATTATACAAACTTTTATGTATTTAACTTGGTCTTATAATCGACTAAATTTTTACGTATGTGATATTACATCTAAATTTCAGAAGGATTCATATTTGAGGGCATATTGTTTTCTATTTTTTCTTTAAGGAATTTAAGATCATGTTCTTAAGCCTAGACTTAATTAAATTCAAATCATATTATAAAGCATCAATAAAAAAATTAGTCCAACGTATATTTATCGTTTAGACATTCAATGACTAATTTGCAAATTTTTTAAAACATCAAGACTGACCATAAAATATATTTCATTCCCATGGATATGAATTAAACTCCCGACCTTATGAGTAAAGAATGAGGCGAACAACCACTACACTACATCTCATGATTAATTTGATTTTAATTTTAACCATTCAATAAGAAGAACATACGTATATGTTTTAGGGGTTTGAACCCAAAACACATTTATATGTTGAATCAAGTTAAATATTTGTTTTATATATTTCGGAGATTGTATTTAAAAAAAACTTGAAATGAGATTGAGGTTCAAACCGGAGACTTGTGAGACATCAACACTTAACTGTAAAATTAAACCAAGTATTTATTTCATATTTGACAAATATTATTTTTAGGTTAAATTGTGTTTCATACAATATTTTTAAATTAAATTTAATATTTTTACCAGCTTTGTTTTATAACAAGTAACTGTAAAAACAAAAGGTAATAAAAAAGAATTTATATTTAATACACTAACCGTTGAAAAAAAGTTTTTATAAGCATATTAGTTTTAGAGTTTATGTATTTAGTTTAAGGTTTATAGGTTATGAGTTTATATTTAGAGTTTATAGTCAAAACTTAAGAGTTAGAGCTTAGGGTAATATGATTAGGTATTTAAGTTTTAACTTATAACCTGAATTTTAACACTAAACTCTAAATTCTAATCATAATCCCTAAACTATAAAGGCATAAAACCAAAAAATGTCCCTAACGTTTGATTGAATACTCACTTTGACTTCTATTTTTTGAAGCAATTTAACCATCAACGTTTCATTTTGGGTGAAATGGCTCATCTGCGGATAAAAACTATTAATCAACTAACAGTAAACAGCTTGAAATAACTTGACATAATGATACGTCTGCAGAAAAAATAATTTTATATTTTATAAAATTATTTTTGCTTGATGTGACTTTTTTAAGTCAACATCTTTGCCGATATGACGCTGTCTTGTCAGCATGCATTGTCATGTCATTTCAAGCCATTTACTGTTAGTTGACTAGCAGTTTTCATTTGTAGAGGGGCCACTTTGACACAAAAATAAAATATTAAAGGTTAAATTGTTTAAAAAGATGAACCAAATTGACTATTCGGTCAAACATTAAGAGTATTTTTTTGACATTATGCAAACTACAAATCTTAAATTAAATCCCTGATCCTACTGCTAAAACGTTTGTAGAAACTTTTTTCCAACTTCAGTGAAATAATTATAGAAAATTTAGTATAATAATTGTATAAGCACGGTCTAAACTGAATAAAATAATTATGAAAATTGAAACAAATTCTTTTTTTGAACAATAAGACGACTATTCATTCAAACACAAACATCAACAGAAACAGACGCTAGAGGAACATAGAGGAGAAGAAGAGAACATATCAGACTGGGAAAGCAACAACACACGAGCAAACAAAGCAAAAACACAACAGAGAACATGGAAACCAAAACCAAACTAGACAGACAAAAAACAACAAAACAGTAGGGTGGAGCACCAACTCCAAACACGAGAGAGAGCCAGGTCTGTCGAGGGGGAGGAAGACATCAAGCTAGCTGCCGCTCTTAAGCCTACATGTCGATTTTGACGGCGCAAAGGATGAGCGCACTAAAGGTGATGCAGGAAGAGATCCATCCTGAATCATCGTGAACGATCTTGAAGCTTCGATGACAAGAGGAGACAACAAGGAAATATGGGGTTAAAAAGATCACCGAGCGTGACTGGGGCAAAACCCCCCAACAAAAGGTCCGACGAAATTGAAGGCATGTCACCGCACCCTCAAACTCACCGACGATCCCAACATCTTCTCACAAAAATTAAAACCCAAACAACGCTCTGGTCACTAGAAGAAAAGGCTTCACAACAAAATGACCAAGAAATGGTCAGAGATAATGAACGCTAAAAAAATCAAAAAAGAAAAAAAGAAAAAAGAGACAGAAGGAAGGGTGCTATCATTCAAAAGGGAGGAACGGCGCCACCCAAGGGATCTAAAAAAAGATTTGAAAAGCTAGGGTTTTTTTAGAGAAAAAAAGGGAAAATGATAGTAAAGAACGAGAAAAATTCTTAGCTTCATTCAACGATTAAGTATTGATGCCCTACAAGTTCTAGGTTTGAACCCTAAACTCATTTTAATTTTTTTTATTCTTAGTTGTAAATGGCCATAAGTCCCTTGAATTTCATAATCTCTCACCACTGCCCCCACCACCATCTCTATTGCCGCCATCGTCTTCCCCTTTCTCTTCCCTCTCCATATCTCCTCGTCGAATCATCTTCGATTCCTCTTACTTTTCATTCTCTCATCACTGCCACCCCACCACCACCTCTATAAAAAACTATTTGTTAACGGAGCTAAAAGAAGCTGAAACCCTGACTCGAAAGTATCGTATGTAAAAAGATGAAGCTGCTGAAGAAAAAAAGCCATTGGAGTTGGTTTATTTAATGTTTTCTTAATAACAGAATTTTAAGTTGTTTTAAAACTTTAATTATACGATGCGTTTTATGGTTTATACAGTTATAGTAAAATGTTATCGCTTGGTCAAGGTCGGGGCTATTTGGTTGTCATCCGTATCTTGTTGAGGGTTATGGAATAAAATATCTGGTATTTTCTCTCTAGGTTTCAGAGAGTTCTGAGGTCTCCCCTTGCTCTGTCTATTTTTTTCCCTTGTCAATTCTTCTTCTTGATTCGTGATATTACAAAGGTATCAGAGCTTCCAGCTTCCATCCTCATCATGGTGGACAACGTTTTAACTCGCAGCGCAGCAGCTTTGTTAGCCGCCAATTCAGCGGCATAGACTATAGCAGCTACGATAATAGAAACTTTTTTGGTACTTGAGTGGATGCAAGAAATTGACAAATTTAGGGCCGATTTTGATGTGAAGCTGTCAGATTTGAGGACTTTGATAATGTCAAATTTACACAAACTATTGGAAATAACTTTGGGTTAAACTAGTTAATTGGAACCTAGTGCTAATCCGGGCATCGATGGTGTTGTAGGGTCCCAACCGATGACGGTTCCCCAAGAAAGTACTTCTTAGGTCACTGGTACTTTACCTTAGATAGTTAATGAACTGATAGTGGTGGAAGACGACCCGGTCGTGAGGTAACAGCGGGTCACCTAACTCAGTCAATGAATGTGGCCTACAAACTAATGTGCCCAAGGTTTGAAGGCTCCGACTTCAATGGCTGGTTGTCAAAATTAGAACAATTTTTGAAGCTGAATCAGTGCCTGAGGCTTCTAGAATCCGATTGGTAATGCTTTATTTGGAAGGAAAGGATCTTTAATGGCATAAATTCCTAGTTTAGGGTAACAGTGAGATGAGTCAGTGGGTCTGGGATCAATACTTGGAGAAGTTAAGAGAACGCTTTGCTCTAGATGGTTTTGAGGACCCATTTGAAGAATTGTTAGCTCTTAAATAGACATAATCGGTGGAACATTACTATGGAAATTTCATCAGCTTGATAAATTAGGTACAACTCCCTGGCAAATATGTCCTTGTTTTTTTAAGAATCATTTGCAACTTGAGATAAGTCAATACTTGTAATTACTTGAACCGAAAACTTTGGTTGAAGCTTATCACATGGCTAAGAGGTTAGAATCGATTTTCTTTCCTAATCCTAAAAGAATTGTTGGTAATTCAACTAGATTAGCTCTATTACATGTGTTGATTATTCTCTCAAGAGCAACAGATAATCCTGTCATAAGTGTTTTTACTGCTAGTAATGCTTCTAGTTCCAATTTTACTTTTAAGAATTCTTCTCTTAGTGTGTTGAGTCCAAATGCTAGTAAGAACGTAGGTACACGGGGACAGAAGAAAATTGGAAAGACACTATCTGCAAGTGAGATTGAAGAGAGGAGAAGGAAAGGGTTATGTTTTTGGTGTGCTGTTAAGTATACACCAGGACATAAGTACCCCCGTACTTAGTTGTTTCAGATTTTGGTTGAGGGAATGGAAGATCAAGGAGAACATGATGAATTTGTGGATTGTGAGGACACAATTGATGCTAGTGGTCAAGAGAATCCTAAGGGGGATAACCCAGTTTTGTCACTTCAAGCTACGTGGGGGGCAGAAAATGTGGAAACAATGAAGATACATGTTCACATAGGAGGAATTCAGTGTGTTGCTTTATTGGACTTAGAAAACACACAATTTTATTAGCCTGGCAGCAGTGAATAAAGTGGGATTGAGGATGAGTAAAAAACAGCAACTAAAAGTCACTGTAGTTGATGGAAATTTCATGGGAACTCTAGGTGAATGCAAAGAGGTGAACTGGGTGCCTCAAGGGCACAAATTTACAATAGACTTTTTAGTTTTGCCTTTGAAAAACTGTGATGTGGTGATGATAGTACAACGGCTATCCAAATTAGGGGTAATCAAGTAGAATTTTGCTGTTTTGGAGATGAGATTTGAACATGAAGGACAAGAAGTGATCTTGAAGGACTATAAACCAGAACCTCTGTCCTTGGTTAATTCCAGACTGTGTGAAAAGGTGCTGAGAGGAAGCTACAATTCATATACTATTACTTACTATATTTGAATTCATAGTTAGGGATGAAAGAAGGTAAAGAGAAACTGGACAGTAATGTAAAAAGACTGTTGAAGGAATATGTTATGGTGTTTGAGGAGCCAAAGATATTACCTCCTAAACAAGGACAAGATCATAGAATTGTGATCTCGGATAAAAACTCAGTGGTGAGGGTAAAACATTATAGGTATCCTGTATCTTAGAAAAATGAGATTGAAAAATAATATACGAGATGCTTGCCACTAAAATTATTAGGGGCAGTAACAGTGTTTTTTCATCCCCTATTATGATGGCGAATAAAAAATTTGGATCATGAAGGATGTGTGTGGATTATAGGAGATTGAATCAATTGACAGTCAAGGATAAATTCCCTATGCCAATTATAGAAGAATTGCTTGATGAGGTGGGAGTAGCCAGATTTTTTTCTAAATTATACCTCAGATCAGGATATCACCAAATTAAAATGTGGGAGCCAGATATTCACAAGACTGCTTTTAGAACTCATGAGGGTCACTATGAGTTTCTAGTTATGCCCTTTGGTTTGACCAATGCACCAACCACTTTCCAAAGTTTAATGAACAAGGTTTTCAAGAATTTCTTGAGAAAGTCAGTTCTAGTTTTCTTTGATGATATATTAGTGTACTCTGCTGACTAGAATGCTCACCTACAACATTTAATGGAGGTGCTAGAGACATTGAAGAAGCATCAGCTGTTTGCAAAGTTAAGTAAATGCTATTTTAGGGCTCAAGAAATTGATTATTTGGGATGTGTGATTTCAGCAGGATCTATTTCAATGGATTAGACTAAGGTGCAGAGCATTATGGACTGGTCTTCTCCTAATTCAATCAAAGAGTTGAAGGGATTCTTGGGGGTATAGAGTGGTGGCCAAACCCTTAACTGACTTGTTGAAGAAATGTGGATGGAAATGGTCAGAAAAGGAGAAAAAAGCTTTTTAGAAGTTAAAGACAGCCATACGTTCAGCTCCTATTTTGGCCTTGCCAGATTTTCATGAAGAATTTGACATTGAGACTGATGCCTCTAAGTTAGGACTATGAGCTGTATTATTACAGAAAGGGAGACCACTTGCCTTCTTCAGTAGAAGTTTTGGAGTAAGACATCAGGGATTATCAGTTTATGAGAAAAAATGTTAGTTGTTTTGATGGCTGACAAGAAGTGGTCATCCTATTTAATTGGAAGGCATTTAAAGATAAGAACTGATCACCAAAGCTTGGGATTTTTTATTGAAAAGCAAGCAATTACTCTTTCTCAACAGAAATGGGTGATGAAAATAAAGGGTTATGACTATAAAGTATGCTATAAAAAGGGGATCAACAATGTGGTGGCTGACAGTTTGTTCAGAATGACTACAACAGTTCACTGTCAAGTCATGACAATAAGTAGTATGTCCACTAATAATTTCACCAAAGTGGTAGTAACTTGGAGACAAGATCCTAAATTGAAAAAATATTATTAGAAAGCTAGAACAAGGGTCAGGAAAGTATTCAAAGTATAAATGGGATGACAAACAGTTGACAAGAAAAGGAAAATTGGGGGCGGGGGATAATGCTAATGTGAGGAATGAGTTGTTGGAATCTTCTATGGTAGTGCAATTAGAGGGCACTCTAGAGCTCATGTAACTACCAAAAGGATAATTGACACTTTTTATTGGAAGAGATTAAAAAATGAGGTAAAAGGAAAGATTAGAGAATGCTAAATCTGCTAGAAGAACAAAGATGACTTGATTCATCCTAGGGGATTACTTCAGCCCATCCCCATACCTGGTTGTGCTTGGTCTTCTATTAGTATGGATTTTGTTGAAGGTTTGCCAATGTCTAGGAATACGGATACCATATTTGTGGTGGTTGACAGATTGACCAAGTATGGTCATTTTATAGCTATAAGTTATCCTTTTACTGCCAAAGATGTGGCCAAGGTGTTCCTAGAAAATATTTTTAAGTTGCATGGGTTGCCTAGCAACATTATTTGTGATAGGGACAAAATTTTCACGAGTTTCTTTTGGCACGAAATGTTCAAGAGCCTAGTAGTGGCTATCAATCCATCTACTGCTTACCATCTAGAGACAGATGGCCAAACGGGAAGGTTGAATAAATGTTTAGAAATTTATTTAAGATGTATTATAGGAGAAAAGGCCTAAGGGATGAGGAGAGTGGCTACACTTAGTTGAATGGTGGTACGATTCTTTGTTCCATTCTGCAATCCAGATATCACCATATCAAGTTCTATATGGTCAATCTCCTCCAACTCACCTACCATATATAGCTAGAGAATCAAGAGTGGCCTCAATGGAAAGAAGTTTACAACATCAGGAAGTAGCCTTGAAAAATGTTTGTAATGACCAAATTTTCAGATTTACGAATTGAGTCTCAGGCTCAAGTTATGGGCCTTTATTTTAGAAGTCTAGTTAAGAATATTTAAGTTGGGCCCATTACATTGGGGGAGAAGGTTTGAATTTTAAAAGGATGAGGATAGGGAAAAAAGGAGAGATATTATGTTGGAGAAAGAGAAAAAGTTAATAGGGGGAGAAAAAGTAAGGGGAAGAGTTTTGAAGTCTGATCTACTGCCGTCCAAGCATCCGTTAGCGATACCTTTGGCACCATTGGAATGATCTCACTGAGATGAGTCGATCGGTGGTTACCAAGTTGCCATTGCTGGCGCCGTTCTTTGGGATAAGAGGAAGCAAGTTTTGGGTTACTTGAAAAGAGGCACTTCTGACGACCAAATCATGAAATAAAGGACACTACCGTGTTCACCGGTGTTAGGACAGCAAGACTGGAGCTTGCCACCGCTGTCCGACCATCAGAGAAGCCCTTACACGCCTCAACGTTTAGTCATAGTGGACAACTATATCCAGCTGGGTCAAGCCGTTAGACTGGCTGTTGGGCCAGCCGACGGAGTCAGCCTGCTGAGCTAACCCAAGTCGAGGACCGAGCCGGTCTAACAAGCCGAGCTGTTGAGCTGAACCTCATTGACCCCGAGCCGAGCTGCATTGACCGAGCCATTGAGGTTTTTTAGAGACCTTATCCAGGGGGTTTCTCGGTGTTTTGAGTCTGTTGGTGCAGTTTATTTCGCCAAATTCGAACTTGATAAGCTATTTTTATGCGTTTGACCTTGTGGGTTAGTTAGTGAATGAGGTTAATTAGTAATTTTAGTATTCATATATTGATAAGGATTGTTTAGGCCCGAATATCAGATCGAGATGAGCGTTGAGGGAGCTCAAGTAAGGATTTATTGATAATCACTTAAGGTTAGTACACTTCGAACTCCTATTACTTCATGAGCATCATAAATGTAATTGCTTTGCGTGCTAGTGAATGCAAAATAGGTTGTTGATAAATATGCATGTTTGGAGACCGATAGTATGAGACTTGATATCTGTGCGAGGCATGATGATGTTGTGCATATGATAAGATTCATAGAGACTTTAGAGACCGCGTGGGGTCATTTGAGATGATGTTTGATTGATTGCTTCCTTGCTTGATAATCATGTTGCCTTGTATGCTTGTTCGAATAGATTGACGTGATTGATGAGAATTATGCTTAAGGGATAAATAATCGATTAAATGATTAAATGATTATGAAGCCGATAATTAATATTAATTGATTGAATACGTTAATAAACAAACCCTAATGACTTTCATAAGCTTTAGAGAGTGAGTACGGCCTCATGAATCTCTAATTATGCTAAGATGCTTTAAGCTAATGATTAAGGTATTGGTATCAATAAGCTATTCAATGTTGTATTGGTACGTGTCTACCCGTATAGATACTCAAGAAATTTAATATTTCTAGTAAGCAGTTTCAATATCGGTACGCGTATGAGTACCGATACCCGAGGGTTCCGTATCAATATTCTTGTTCAAGTACCGGTACCCGATACACTAAATAATCTATAAATGCAAATTAAGGATGGAAATTGATGTGAATATTATTAATTGAATTATGCCTTGATAATGAGATAACGTGGATTAATGGAGACAATAAATGAGATTAATTATACACTTCTCCATAATGTATTAACAACTCGATAATGTAAAATAAATGATGGGTTGGCGAATAGCAACAATAGGGGATCCTTGGGGCCATGTTGCTTGTATGCCGAATAGGCATTTGATTGGTTGAGTCGATGATTGATGGGATCCGAATACCCAGTGAAAGAGTGTTGCAACACCATGGTTAGAGATACCAAATAGAGGTTACCGATGCTATGTGACCCGAGCCTCATTCGAAGATATTCGATAGGGGATTTCGAGTATGGGTGTATGTTTTGATGCTATGTGACCCAACCTCACCCAAGGTGTATGTTTTGATGCTTTGTGACCCGGTCTCACCCAGAGTTTATGTTCCGATGCTTCATGACCTGGCCTAACTTTAGAGTTGTTATTGTTGATATATGTTTTTGCCTAGATGATCTGTTGAGATCTAGAGTATGGATAGGCCATGAGAGCCATGTATGATGATTGCTTGATGAGAGCATGTGTTTAGACAACTAGTGGTAGCGCCACGTGTTTATTTATCTTTCCTTATTGCTCGTACCAGCTTGCATGCTTATGTTTATGATTAATATGAAGTATAGTAGAGTATATATGTACAACTATGCTTTGTAAGCTTAGCGCTCAGAATCGTTATTTTCGTGCGTAGGTCGATCGTCAGATCATATGATCGATGAGCACTATCAGTACGAGTTTCCAGTATGTGGTATTTTCCAGAGTATGATACTTGTGTTTAGTGGGTTGTGTATCAATATGACCTTACATGGTGGAGTATGTAATTCTTATTTTACAAATTGTATTAATCAAATTGAATGTTGAAATATTTAAATTTAATTAGAGCTCTTTTGTAACATTTTAATCATTAATGGTTTTGTAATATTTTAAATTTTAATCGTTGGCTTTAAATATTTTCGAAAAGTATTTTATTTGGGCTAAACTCAGTTTAAGAAATTTTATGGTTTTAGGTTGGGCTTGAGGCCCAAATGTGATATTCAAGTCGAGGGTGTTACATTTAGTGGTATCAAAGCTTAGATTTAGCCGGTTCTAAGAAACCCAGGTGGTATAGGTGTTTTAGTAAGGTGTCCAGTGATTACAAGCCCTTAAATTAAGTTCGTACTTATTAAGACTAGAATCTAAATGGTACGTCCAATGTTGCGACACTAAGATGGTTATGATTTTGGCCGAGATGGCTGAGTTAAGTGTTGACCCACTTATTGAGACGTGAGTCAGTTGAATGATGTCAGAGTCAAGGATGTATCCTTCTCTCACCACCTGAATGGTGTCATCGTTGTATGTTGTAATCATTCTGAAGCCTTCGTTTAACACCCCCTTCCAGATCTGGTAGGATTTCGGGTCAAAAAGCGTTTTCTGTGATAATACGATGACCGGTTTATCAAATTCGATGACTTGGATTATAAGTAGTGAATTAATGGCATTTATTCGATACAAAGCTTGACTATGGTCAATGCAAACTTATTTAAATGATGATCAGGGACTAATTAATGCCTTGTACAAGTTTAAAGGCTAACTTGTAATTCTTGCAAGTTTTAGGGACTTACCGATAATTATGCTTGCCAATGTGGAATTCCACACTTGATTATCTTGTATATAAAATTTCATAAGTTTTAGAGTCCATTTACACTTTCAATTAACTCATACTCGAATCAGTGACCATTTTGCAAAGTTTTAAAAACCAGTCACTAACTTACCTGTATCGGTACTCAAGAGGCCGTACCGATACGCCACTTAATCAATTTCTTTTGAACCTAAATCCTATATCGGTATTCAACACACTATACCGATATGCAAATCCGGTGCCCTCGTATCAATATGGGGCCATTACCGTACCAGTACGTAATCCCTAATCCCAAAAATGAATCGTTAATGGGTATCAGTACACCACCCGTACTGGTACCCATGCTACAATAAATTTCCAGTGTTGATTTGGTATATCAGTACCCATAAATCAGTACCGGTACGCCTTAATTCCTTATACCAATTTTGCATGTCTATACAGGTACGACACCACTCGTACCAGTACACCTGTACCTGTAATGTCACATTTTATCTGGTATTTACCCAAATTAAGGGCTTTAATCATGTCCAAAGTCTACCAAATTTTACCAGCAAGATTATAAACAATATTTCTATATTTATGTCAAATTTTACACCAAAGCGAATCCATTTACTAAGTTTTCCTTTATTAGTGCATTTAGGGCCATTTTACCAATTCTATCAAAATTATTAACATACCATACTTCATGTTTTAGCCCATTCCACTTAGTGAGCCATATGTACATACAAAATGGGGCTAAACTAACTTGTCTAGACCCCATGCCACCTTTCTAGGAGTTTAAGGACAAAATTTACATTACATGCAACTTGGTGACTAGCTTCAAAAACGTCCTTGCTCCAATCCTTGTTCTGACCCGTCTTTAACCTGAAAATGCATGAAAATGAGATGCATTAGGCTTACATAGCCTAGTGGGGTAGTCAATAACAATAACATGAACGTCAATGATAGCAATAATAGGTATACTAATATAAATGCATCTCAAATCAAGTTTTAACAATACCTGCAATACTTATTTACATATTTCCTTGGATCGACATGCAATATGGATACACGAATTCCCAACCAACATTGCCAACAATAAATGGTCAATATCCTTCAACATCGCAAATAAGACCAATACAAACACATCCCGCCAACATCGCTAAATAGAGCCTTAGCTCAAGGACCATAGTCCACTCCGTACCAATGAGCTCTTGAATTCTATGGCATGCCAATTGTATCTCATGTCCATTTGTATCCAAGGATTCAATACTTAGGCCAATATAAAAAACAAAAACAATAACAATATAGCATGATCGATATGGCATTTTTTCCAATGTTTCAATGATATCAATGATAATATAATGATTCAATAATCAACTTGATGATGTAATAAGCTTACCAAAGCTTACTGATGGTACCTCCTACGAGATTTTGATATAATATACCTTGAATTCATGGATGGAAATGCAATGATCTATAAAATTGAGAAATGCACCAAACCAATCCCAAGACTTCGACTACACTCACCGATACTTCTAAGGCTTTCAAGGCTCCTGGATGACAACTCTCTTGTTCTTGAGCTTGTTGGAATTAGAAGGTTTTGGTGATTCTTCACCTTGATTCTCTTGAGCTACAAGGAAATATGAATTACAATGATTTCAATATCGATAATAGATTCACAACAACTTAATAGCTATGGAAAGTAATAACGAATAAGCTATGATAGCCCATAGAGAATTTTCTAAGGTTCCTTGATTCTTAAACTTGGAATTAAACATGGCTTAGCCATGGAATTGGTAAATCAATTAAGGAATATTGCTTACCCGATCACTATCTATAACTTGGAAATGGTAACTTGAAGAAAAGTAAAGCTTTGCTAAAGCTTTAATGGAGGTGTGTGCTTGGGAGAAGATGAAGATGAAGGTGAGGTGCTTGCTTAAGGTTTTTACCGAGTAAGCTTCTTTCCTTAATTCTTTCTTTTTAATTTCCCAAAAGCCAAAGCTTTCCTTCCTATGAAGGGAGCAAAGCTTAACATCCCACGTATGTGGTGATTAGGCTTGATGAAGGGCTAATCGCAAGGTTAGTCCCTCAACTCTTCATTCTTTATACTTTTGTCCCTTAACTTTCAATTTTCTCAATCTATTCACTTAGACAAGTTTCAAAGTTTACAATGGAGTCCTTAAACAATATTAGTACTTAATTGGGATTCAATAGTCCAACAATTGACCACTTGGTCAATGGCCGATAGTATAAATTTGACTTTTTGGTGCAAAATTTTTGGTTGTCGAAATTGAATTTTGACTAGACCCAGTTTTAGGGTGTTACAACTCTCCACCTTAAGAAAAATTCATCCTCGAATTTTACTTGAACTGAAGAGATGTGGGTACTGATTTCTCATAGTCTCTGCTTCAATCTTGTGACTTCTCCACAATACCTTGACTAGAGGAACGTTCTTGTTTCGAAGTCTCTTGATTTCTCTTGCCAATACTTGTACTGGTTCTTCCTCATACGTCAGATTGGGTTAGATTTCAATTGATTCGGGCTTAATAACATGAGATGGATCAGATCTATACTTGCGGAGCATCGATACATGGAATACATCATGGATTTTGCTCAACTCTTGAGGTAAAGCTAGTCGATAGACCACAAGGCCAACTCTTTCAGTCACCTCAAAAGGTCCAATGAATCGGGAACTTAGCTTCCCCTTTTTGCCAAAATAAAATATCTTCTTCCATGGGGAGACTTAATAGAAAATTTTTTCACCAATTTCATTATGTATATCTCTCCCTTTTAAGATCAGCATAGGCCTTTTTTTCAGTCAAAGACGGCCTTTAAACGGTCATGTATGGTGGTAATCTGTTCTTCAATTTCCCAAAGCAAGCAACATCTTGCCTTCACTGAGTTAAGACCAACATAGTGGTGTTCTACATCTCTTGCCATATAATGCTTCATATAGTGCCATCTCGATAGATGATTGATGACTATTATTGTAAGCAAACTCGATGAGAGGTATGGACCTCTCCCAAGTCCCTTCAAAGTCGATGACATGCACGAAGCATGTCTTCCAATATTTGAATTACCCTTTCTGATTGGCCATTAAAGTGAAGGTGAAAGGTTGTATTGAGATTTATTCGGGTACCTAAAGCTCCTTGCAACGCTTTCTAGAAATGTAAAGCAAAACATGGATCTCGATCAGAGATGATTGACCTAGGTACTCTATGGAGTCTAATTACTTCTTTAATGTACAATTCAGCTAACTTGAGAAGACTATAGTCTATTCTAACCGGTAACAAATGTGCTGACTTGGTAAAACGGTCAACAATGACCCAAATAGCATCATTCTTAGCTGAAGTCATCGGTAGACCACTGACAAAGTCCGTAGTTATTCTTTCCCACTTTCATTGAGGAAGTTCAATGGGTTGTATTAATCCTGTGGGAACGGGATGCTCAGCCTTGACTTGCAGGCACGTAAGACGCCTTGATACAAACTCCGTAATAGTTTTATGCATACCAGGCTACTAGTACAATTCCCGAAGGTCCTTATACATTTTCACCGACCCTAGGTGAACTGCAAAAGGGCTACAATGAGCTTCCTTAAGAATGTCATCACGAAGGGATTCGTTATTTGGTACACAAATTCTATCACAAAAATACAAGAGTCCTTTAGAGTTGACTTTGAAATCGGGATCGGGATTACTCTAAAGTTTGGAAATGATAGCTTGTAATTCAGGGTCTTGATCTTGCAGTGATTTGATTCTCAACACAATGGTAGACTAAACTTGAAGTTCAGCTACTAATGGTCGATGTTTTTGTAACTAAAAATGAGCATTGATAGCTCGAGGAGCTATAATGCAATAAAGATGTTGTAACTTTCAATACAGTTGTCAATAATTAATGTTTAATGTCCAATATCGATACTTACCAGGCGAAGGTTTGCGTCTGAGTGCATCAGCTACAATATTGGCCTTGCTCGGGGGATAATCAATAACAAGGTCGTAATCTTTAAGAAGTTCCATCCATCTCTTTTGATGAAGATTAAGCTCTTTTTATGTCAATAAGTATTTGTGTAACGACCTAGATTTTTGAGTCAACAATGGGCGTTGACCCAAGTCTTGGACCGACATGTCGGGCTGAGATGTTGGGCCATAATGAGCCTCCATACGTTGTGGGCTTGCTTGGTGGTTTTGGGCTTGGCTTATGTTGGGCTTAAGGAAGGGTATTATGGTAAAATCATAATTGGGGGAGACAAGGGATGATGCCTCATTAAGGTGGGCTGTCATCCTTGTAAGAAGGCGAAGTCACCCTTGTCTCCTTTCTCTCTTCATCTCCTTCTTCTAATTTCCACCCCAACCCAAAGTAAAAGATGAAAACTTGTTGTGGAGGAGTGTGAATCTCAGATTGGCCATCAAAGAAGAGTTTATCAACATCGAAGGACTTTATTTCGAGCTAAACATCATTGGTTTTGGTGGGAGTTAGGTTTGAAGCTTGGAGCAAGGAAAGAGAGGTAGAAGAAGCTTGGTTGCTGCTTAAGTTCGTGAATCTTGCTTAAGGTCAGTACATCTCTGACTCCTACATTTCATGAACCTCAGAAGATGATTGCCTTGCTTGGTTCTATGTTTATGGGTTGCTTAGTTAAGGTTCTTGAGCTTTAAACCCCTCTAATGGTAAATCACGTTTTGGGAGTTGATAATGGGTAAAACTGGTAGGAAACCACCTAATATACTTCAAATAACTTGTAGGAAGGATTTAAGACTTAACCATGAGGGTTAAGGGTGGGATTGGTGTAATATCGAGCTCCAAGTTTTGAAATCTGGGCTCGAGTACCGGTACTCCTTTGTATAACAAGGGACGGTGTGTGAGGGGTATACCGATACGTATCTCCGTGTACCGGTATCCCTCACTCAAATGGAAATCCAGTAGCACTTAGGCGTACCGGTATGTACTGTTACATTGTCTGGGATAGGCCTAGCGTACTGGTACGCGAAGGTTGGAGTACCGGTACGGGCTTGGATCGGTATGGGGCAGTTGTACCGATATGGGGTAAGAGCGTATCAGTACGACTTGTGGTCTAACTCTTTGAACCTAGTTAGGGTATTGGTACTCATGGGGGAGTATCGATACCAAGAGGGCGGTACTGATACTCACCTTAGAGTATCGATACTCGTTGGGCAATCTGCCCAAGAAAGTTGAGTACACGTTCGGGGGTTCTATAATTCATGGTAAAGGGTCCGGTAGGTCCCTAAAGGTATAAAATAAACTCTAAAACTGAGAAATTGAGGTTAGCAACCCGTATGAAGATTAATGGCTAAGGGCTTGGTAATAGTTAGATGAGTTGCTTGGAATAGTAATGCATAGGGATCCGTGGTGGATCAATTATTGCTACGGGGTAGCTTGGGGGTCCTTGCTGTGTGCTGAAGGGATGCCCATGTAGGCTAGTTGCCGTGAGTAATGAGATAATCTAATGAGAAAGGCGTAAACGAATCCTAAAGTCATATATTAAATAGGGTAACAAATGAGTCATGCCTTGGGGCATTGGTAATGGTTGGCTGGATACCTTTTATCTCTTGGTGAGATATATTGATGCTCTTAGGAGCACGTGGTATCGTATGAGTCTTGGTTAGGAATTTGGATGTCCTAGAGTCAGTGTAAGGGCACTTAAATAAGGGGATGGGTACTCTGGGCTATGTGATCGAGTACATCCGATGTATCCACGGGCTATGTGATCTGGATGCAGTCCGAAACCTATCATTGGGCTATGTGATTAGGATATGGAAATACAACTCGGGGCTGTGTGAGCTCGAGTAACTCAATGGGCTATGTGATCTCGAGTATCTTGTTCAGCTGTGTGACCTCAGGAAAAGACTGCTTGTGGCTTATATGATCCAAGTATGTCTAGGACGTATCTGTGGCTATAGTGATCCGAATATGATCCTTACCCGACAGCTATGTGATCATGGGTAACCCGACGGCTGTGTGAGTACGGAAAAAATAGTAGGGCTTCGTTGGCCATTAGGGAATATATGTTATTTACGTTGTTGTAAGGATAAACGATGTTGGCTAGTTTACCCTTGGGCTATGTGATCAGGGTAGGGTTGTAACTCGACGGGCTGTGTGAGCTCAAGTAACTCGATGGGCTGTGTGATCTTGAGTATGGGCTAGATAACCCCTTGGGTTGTGTGATCAGGGTATGAGTCATAACTCATTGGACGAAGGGACCTCGCGTATGGTAAGCCTGGATGGCTTGGTTGTCTTCTTACATAATAGTGGTATCTTGAGACAGTTGTAAGCTCTAGCTAGGATAGGCTAGAAGATGATCCTTAGATGTTGAGAAGCCTTTCTGTGCACTCTTGATTATATTATCATGCATGCTTGTTTTATGATATTCATGAATTGTGGTAGAGTAGAAATGTACCACTAAGCTTTGTTAGCTCAGCGTACGGAATTATGGTTTCTTCCATGCGTAGGTTGACAGGTTGCTTTTGGAGGTGCACATCGAGGAGGATTTCCCAGCATCGAGCCAATCTCAGAGTACAGTGCTTGATGTATAGTTTGGACTAGTTGTATTCATAAGACCTTACCACAATTGAGTCTGTATTTTTTTTGGATTTTATGTTATTTGATCAAACATTGTACTTAATGTGGAACTCGTATTTTGTAAACCCTTTAATCTCTTTATCTACGTGGATTTTATGGAAATGGACCGTTTCAAGAATTTCCAACTTGTGGTTTTAAATAAGAAATTTTGATGGGTTGGTTTTGGGTGATCCGTAAGTGACGCTTCAGATCAGGGTTGGGTTCGAGGTGTTAGATTTTGGTATCAAAGCCTAGGTTTAGTCAGTTCTAGGAAACCCTGGGGTGTCGTATAGGTCGTGGTAAGGTGTCTAGCGAATATAAGTCCTTAAAGTTAAGTGTACTTTATAAGACTGGGGATCCTAATATGCCACATTGTTTGTTGTGTTTCAGAAAAAGGATCGATGGAAGGTGGAATCGGTAGTGGAGAGGCAAGTCACTTCCGTGACCTAACCTCTACCCTTTTGCGTGTGGTGCAAGCTATCTCGAGGCAATCTGAGACGCCTTACAAGACCCCTGTAGAGAGGCTTCATCGTTTTGGACCTAAGAGTTTCGAAGGCTTGGGTGAGGATGACCCTATCAAGGCTGACCAATGGTCACAGGACACAGAGAGAATCTTGAGACAGATGAAGAGAAGCCTGGAAGATGATCTCGATTGTATTGTTTCCCTTCTTAAGGGCAATGCACACAAGTGGTGGGAGACCGTAGAGTTGGGTATAAAGCCCACGCTCTTGACATGGGACATCTTTGTGGATGAGTTTCAGAAGAAGTACATCCGTGAGGTACACATGGATGAGATGAGGGACTAGTTTCTGCATCTGGTTCAGGGAGATCGAACGGTGTTTACTTATGAGCAAGAGTTTCTGCGTTTGAGCCGTTATGCTCCAGAGTTTGTTGTCACGGAAGAGTTGAGGTGCAAGAGGTTCAGACAAGGCTTGAATGTTGACCTTCAGTTGCATGTGACAACGGGTCTGCTTGGGACAATCTCTAAGTTAGCTAATAGTGATAAGGCACTTGAGCGGCTTTAAAGCTCAACATCCAATCAGTTTGAAGATTCTAGAGGTCGTGATGTGGAGACCCGGGATATCATGGGTCATTCTCTCTATCAGCATGTGAGGTTTTACGCTTCGAAGAGTTTAAAGAGAGTTGCATCAGACTAGCTACTGAGAGTCAACACATGATCTAGATTAAGGGTTCGTAGAAGCTCTTTGATTTCTACTCCGAAAGAGAGTATTGATGGTTCAGTTGGAGCGTCGCTTCTACCAACATGCGAGCATTGTGGCGGACATCACCCTAGAGTGTGTTTCTTGCTTCGGAGGGTTTGCTATACATGCAGGGCACCAGGGCATATGGCAAAGGACTGGCCAGTCATGGATGAGGACTCATCAATTCAGTCTCAGAGGTTGGCTACTTTCCGTCACGATCAGAGTCTTGCTTGAAGCAGAGTTAGGGCACCATTAGGCTATCGAGGTGGAGGTCCTGTGAGATCCACCGCCCGGGTTGGCGCGCGAAGCATTGATAGGCAGTCTGCAGCTCAGATTGAAGTTGACAGCGTTACGACTGATGATATGTCAGGTAATTAAGTTTTGTGTTGGTTTCAGCTATTGCATTAACCGTTTAGCTCTTCGGTAGTGTAATAGACCAGTTCTTGTGATATGCATCTTGGTAAATCTTGGGTTTGTTGTTGCTTTAGATGGCAATTAGATTTGCATCCCTTGCTAGTTAAGGTTTTTATCGCAGATGGTTGTTGAGAGTGCATGTGTGCCGTAAGATGTGAGTGAGAAGTTATGAAGTTTTAGATTTCTTGAACCTAGTTGTTAGTGTTGGTTGTGTAGGATCTTAACCTCTCTAAGGTAGACGTTGTGCTCCGTAGTGCTAGCTCGAGGAAGGTTCTATAGGTTGCAAGGTGTTTTTAGCTTGCGTTGTAGACATGAGGGTTAAGAGTTCCTAGTCTTAGTGTTGTGGGTGTTTTGAGGGTATGGAGGTACCCTTGGTGAGTGAGCAATCTTACCGGTTGATTTTGGTTTAGAACCGCGATAAAAGTAAGGTCAAGTTCGTTGTTAGTGTCTATTGCTTCATGGCATGGTACTTAACGGACTCTTTGTTTGAGGCACACTTGTACAAGCGACCAATTGGGTGTCGTTGCCAAGTGCTTCACCGAGATTGTGTCTGTGTGAGAGGAGCTTGTATGGTGGTTTTGGATATGTTGAACCGTAGTGCAATAGTAGAAGTTTGCTGATGGGTTCGTGAGATCGGTGACATTGTTTGGCCATGAAATGTGAAAGCTTCGCGTGTGGTTTCAGAGTAAAGATACCGTTAAAAAGGTAGATGAAGTTGTGATGATCATGGTTGAGGTCCTAAGGGCAAACCGTGGAGATAGTTGCTTGGCTTGTGCACTTGTTGAGCCAGATCTTGTGGACTTGGAGGATTGTCCAATCGAGTTTAACCAAAGTTGTTATCAATTAAGGCAAACAATGTGGAAGTTATCAGAGTAGCGCAGCAGAAATGTGGACCGATAGTTGTGTTGAGGGTAACCGGGTGGTTGCTTTGCAAAGAAATGTTTTTAGACGAACCAGTTGGCGATCCTTAAGCACAGTCTGATGGCTTTCCACGTCTGATGGTTGGGAGTGAGGCAAGGGTGAAGAAGAAGGTGTTTAGACCTTGCAAGTAGAATGACTAAGTTTTGGGTTGCTCGTGTAAGTTCCCAAGTGACGATGGTCATTTCTCGAAACCAAGTAGTTGTATAGTGATTGGTTTTCGATCGTGTGAAAGTAAGTCTGGATAGAAAGAAGTTTCAAGTTCTGATTGGATGGGTCAAGTTTGGGGAAAAGAGCTGTCAGTCCAAGATAGATTGATGATAATGACCGGTTGTCGAGGTTTTGCTTATCCTTTAATGGTTTGACCGGGATATGGTTGTTAGGTGTGATGCGTTCCTAGCAATGGTTTGTGCAGGTGGTGCAGCGTTTTGGGGTGAATAAAGCCAAAGTTTACTTTGGTTGTCGGATACTAGTAGAAAGGATTGGTTAACCAAGATAGAATCCCTTAGAAGTGAGCCCTTTAAGTTGATGTTTGAACAGCGCGGCTCGAGGTTGATTATGTTACCATGCTTAGCGGTTCGTCATAAGTGTCGTTGGTTGTTGAAAAAAGGGTCGTTGAAGATCTTAAGAGAAGCGCTAAGAGCATGTGGTTTAGTGCTAGGGTTCTGTTTAAGGTGGATTGAGGGAGAACTCTCCTTAATCAAGGTGATACAGTTAGAATGGTGAAGTGGTTAGATCTATTCGGGTTGCATTTCTCTTTCATCCGTCTAAATTTCGAGGACAAAATTTCTTGAAAGATGAGAGAGTTGTAATGACCCGAATTTTCAAGTCAATAATGGGCGTTGACCCGGGTCTTGGACCAACATGTCGGGCCGAGATGTTGGGCCATAATAGGCCTCCATACGTTGTGGGCTTGCTAGGTGGTTTTGGGCTTGGCTTATGTTGGGCTTAAGGAAGGGTATTATGGTAAAATCATAATTGGGGGAGACAAGGGCTGATGCCTCATTAAGGTGGGCTGCCATCCTTGTAAGAAGGTGAAGTCACCCTTGTCCTCTCTCTCTCTTCATCTCATTATTCTAATTTCCACCCCAACCCAAAGTAAAAGATGGAAACTTGTTGTGGAGGAGTGTGAATATCGGATTGGCCATCAAGGAAGAGTTTATCAGCATCAAAGGATCTTCATTTCGAGCTAAACATCATTGGTTTTGGTGGGAGTTGGGTTTGAAGCATGGAGCAAGGAAAAAGAGGTGGAAGAAGCTTGGTTGCTGCTTAAGTTCATGAATCTTGCTTAAGGTCAGTACATCTCTGACTCCTACATTTCATGAGCCTCATAAGATGACTGCCTTGCTTGGTTCTATGTTTATGGGTTGCTTAGTTAGGGTTCTTGAGCTTTAAACCCCTTCTAATGGTAAATGACGTTTTGGGAGTTGATAATGGGTAAAACTGGTAGGAAACCACCTAATATACTCCAAATAACTTGGAGGAAGGATTTGAGACTTAACCATGGGGGTTAAGGGTGGGATTGGTGTAATCCCAAGCTCCAGGTTTCAAAATCTAGGCTCGAGTACCAGTACGGGGTGGCTGCATACCGGTACTCCTTTGTATAATTAGGGACGGTGTGTGAGGGGTGTACCAGTACGCATCCCCGTGTATCGGTACCCCTCACTCAAATAGAAATCCAGTAGCTCTTAGGTGTACCGGTATGCAAGGGGCGTATCGGTACTCAAAGGTTAGAGTACCGGTACGGGCTTGGATCGGTACAGGGTGATCGTACCGATATGGGGTAAGAGCGTATCAGTACGGCTTGTGGTCTAACTCTTCGAACCTAGTTAAGGTATCGGTACTCATGGGGGAGTATCGATACCAAGAGGGCGGTACTGATACTCACCTTGAAGTATCGATACTCGCTAGGCAATCTGCCCAAGAAAGTTAAGTACGCGTTCGGGGGTTCTATAATTTGTGGTAAAGGGTCCGATAGGTCCCTAAAGGTATAAAACAAACTCTAAAACTGAGAAATCAAGGTTAGCAACTCGTATGAGGATTAATGGCTAAGGGCTTGGTAATAGTTGGATGAGTTGCTTGGAATGGTAATCCATAGGGATCCGTGGTGGATCAATTATTGCTACGGGGTAGGTTAGAGGTCTTTGCTGTGTGCTGAAGGGACGCCCATGTAGGTTGGTTGCAGTGAGTAATGATATAATCTAATGAGAAATGCGTAAACGAATCCTAAAATCATATATTAAATAGGGTAACAAATGAGTCATGCCTTGGGGTATTGGTAATGGTTGGCTGGATGCCTTTTATCTCTCGGTGAGATATATTGATGCTCAGGGGAGTATATGGTATCGTATAAGTCTAGTTTAGGAATCTAGATGTCCTAGAGTTAGTTCAAGGGCACTTAAATAAGGGGATGGGTACTCTGGGCTATGTGATTGAGTACATCTGACGTATCCACGGGCTATGTGATTTGGATGCGGTCCGAAACCTATCATTGGGCTATGTGATCAGTATATGGAAATACAACTAGGGGGCTATATGAGCTCGAGTAACTCAATGAGCTATGTGATCTCGAGTATCCTGTTCGGCTGTGTGATTTTAGGAAAAGACTGCTTGTGGCTTATGTGTTGCAAGTATGTCTAGGACGTATCTGTGGCTATAGTGATCCGAATATGATCCTTACCCGACGGCTATATGATCACGGGTAATCCGATGGCTATTTAAGCACGGGAAAAATAGTAGGGCTTCGTTGGCATTAGGGAAAGCATGTTATTTACATTGTTGTAAGGATAAACGATGTTGGCTAGTTTACCCTTGGGCTATGTGATCAGGGTAGGGTTGTAACTCGACGGGCTGTGTGAGCTTGAGTAACTGATGGGTTGGGTGATCTCGAGTATGGGCTAGATAACCCTTGGGCTGTGTGATCAGGGTAGGAGTCGTAATTCATTGGACGGTGGGACCTCGCGTATGGTAAGCCTGAGATGGCTTGGTTGTCTTCTTACATAATAGTGGTATCTTGAGACAGTTGTAAGCTCTATCTAGGATAGGCTAAAATATGATCCTTAGATGTTGAGAAGCCTTTCTGTGCACTCTTGATTATATTATCATGCATGCTTGTTTTATGATATTCATGAATTGTGGTAGAGTAGAAATGTACCACTGAGCTTTGTTAGCTCAGCGTGCGGAATTGTTGTGTCTTCCGTGCGTAGGTTGGCAAGTTGTGTTTGGAGAAGCACATCGAGGAGGATTTCCCAGCATCGAGCCAATCTTAGAGTACAGTGCTTGATGCCTAGTTTGGACTGGTTGTATTCATAGGACCTTACCACAATCGAGTCTGTATTTTCATTTGGATTTTCTGTTATTTGGTCAAACGATGTACTTAATGTGGAACTCGTATTTTGTAAACTCTTTAATCTCTTTATCTACGTGGATTTTATGGAAATAGATTGTTTCAAGAATTTCTAACTTGTGGTTTTAAATAAGAAATTTTGATGGGTCGGTTTTGGGTGACCCGTAAGTGACGCTTCAGATCCGAGTCGGGTTCGGGGTGTTACATTTTGAGGTTCTTGTGGTCGGTGTATAGGTAGCTTTTTTCTCCGTAGAGATAAAGGCAAAGACAATTACATCCAATTCAAGATCATGAGTAGGGTAATTCACTTTATGTGGCTTAAGTTGTCTCGATGCGTAAGCAACAACTTTGCCTTCTTACATCAATACACATTCTAACCCCTGATGTGATGCATCACTATACACAGTGTAGTCTTTACCAGACACAAGTTGGGTCAGGACCGGTGTATGTGTCAATACTTGTTTAAGCTGATCAAAACAGGGTTGTTGTTTCTTGGTCCACTCAAAAGGGATATCCTTCCGTAGAAGTTTGGTTAACGGCACTCTATTATAGAAAATCCTTTAACAAATCTTCTATAATAATCAGCAAGACCGAGAGAACTACGAACTTCTCTGACATTCTTTGGTGGTCTCTACTCTATTATAGCTTGAATCTTCTTCGGATCTACTTAAATCCCTTCAGCACAAATCGCGTGTCCTAGAAATGAAACTTGAGTGAGCCAGACCTCACACTTACTGAACTTGGCATATATTTGTTTCTCCCAAAGGTTTTGGAGTACAACGTGAAGATCGTCGCGGTGTTCAACCTGATTCTTGGAATAGATCAATATATCGTCTATGAACACTACCACAAACTTGTCAAGATAGGGTCTAAAAACCCGGTTCATGAGATCCATAAAAGCAGCCGGTGCATTGGTTAACCCAAAGAGCATAACCAAGAATTTGTAGTGGTTATACCTTGTATAGAAGGCTGTCTTGGGCACGTCACATTTTTTAATTTTCATCTGATAGTATCCAGATCTTAGATCAATTTTAGAAATGATGGTTACATCCTTAACCTGATCAAACAGATCATCAATTCTTAGTAAAAGATATTTGTTCTTAATTGTGAGCTTATTTAATTGTCGGTAATCAATACAACGACGTATTGATCCGTCATTCTTCTTGACAAAAATGATCGGAGCTCCTCAAGGTGAGGAACTTAGTCGAATGAAACCTTTATCTAACGGTCTTGAATCTGTACCTTGAGCTCGTTGAGTTCAACCGGTGCCATCCGATAAGGTACAATAGAAACTGAAGTGGTTCTAGGTTGCACTTTAATCCCAAATTCTTCTTCACGGGTGGGTGGTAAACCCGAAAGCTCATTGGGAAACACATCAAGAAATTCTTGCACGGTATCTATATCTTGCAACTGAGGTTCTTCCTTACTTGTAACAACACATAAATATGATCTTTTGCCCCTAAAGTCCATAAGAGTTACTCTTTCCTTACCAAGACCTTTAAGATACAACTTCCTCTTTGAACAATCCACCCAAGCTTGATGCTCTCTGAGCCAATCAAGCCCCAAAATAACATCAAACTCATGAATAAGGGGCCATGAGGTTGGCCAAAAAAGGTATTCCTTGTATCATAAGGGGAAATTTTTTACATAATATCCCAAATTACCACACTATTACCTAAAAGATTAGTTACGGTGATTTTGGATGCTATAGGCTTGGGTGTTAACTTAAATCTTTTAATCAATACAATACTAATAAAGGAATGAGCATATCTAGGATCAATCAATGCATAAATAGAGTGAGTATACAGTTCAACAGTACCCGCAATAATGTCTGGATTCTCATCATTTTCCATGCTCCTCACATGGTAAACTTGAGCTGAGGCTTTGGATTCTTGTTGATTAGGGGTTCTTATAGAGCTTGCAGGCTTCCAAAAAGCTCTAGATGCAGCTTGTTTCTGTCCCTTACCCTTAAAGGATTGAGCAGGGGACGCTAGATTTGTCGGTGCAGAAGACTTGGATGTATTCATTGGGCAATCTTTGATGTAGTGGCCTTGCTCACCACAGAAGAAACAAGCACCCGACTATCTACGACATTGTTTCGCAGGATGCCTTCTCTGACAGAAATTACAGATAGGATATTGAGACTCTCGGCCCGAACCTTCACTGCTCTCAATGGAGGTGGTTCTTACAATAGATTGGGACGAAGCTTGTGGCTTGGCAAAATTTCCTGACCGAAAGGGGTGTTGGTGATACTATTGCTTGAATCCTTGCTGCTTGTCATTCTTATATGGCAAAGGTGGGCGAGAATCGTCTCGAGGTCTTTTCTTTGATCGGTTAGCCCACTAAAACTCTGTGACCCTTGAGCCGCTACGTTAGAAATTACTTGATTCACGAGCTATTGGAAGTCTTTAATCCCTAAAGAGATGAACAAAGGTCGAAGCTCATCACTCAAGCCTGCAACAAACATTCTGCACTTCTCTTTCTCCTTCTTTATATACTCAGCTTCATAATTGCAATACTTATAGAAATCGTGGATGTACTGTTCCACCAATCTCCCGCCTTGCTTAAGATGCAAGAAAATATCTCGTCTTTCAGCCAAGTAGTATTCACTGATATATTTCTTTCTGAACTCACGCAAAAAGAACTCCCAGGTTACGGTTTCTTCGGGAGCAATAAGCATTGTAACTGCTTAGTCAAAATTCTTATTGTACTGTCTAACCAGTATTCTGCTGCATCAAGATCCTCACCAGCCTTACCTGTAAAGGTAGTGGCTCGGTGTTGAACTAATTTATCAATAGGGGCTCGAGACTTAGAACTAGAAGCTATGGAGGATTGTACAGACTGCTCGTACTTAAGAGTAGTTATGAACTGTTTGAACATTTCAGTCATGTTCTTGTAACATTCGAATTGAGCAGTCTGCAGAATGGGTTCAGGATTTGGTGGTTCTTGTAGAGGGATCTATGAATTTGGAGGGTCTCCCCCTTTTCCCCTCACCATGAGTCAAGAACCCAGTCATATGCTCAACTAATTCTTGAGATTTATCGGAGTCAGACATCATGTACTATAAAAGGAAAAAGGATCAGATTAATTGCAAGTCACAATACACACAATAATAAACTCTTAGATGGCATATGCAATATCAATACAATGGACTTTAGTTTAGTCTTAGAATCGACTAAACTCTAGCTCTGATACCACAAATGTAACACCCTCTTCCCAGTCTGGTAAGATTCCAGGTCGAAAAGTGTTACTGGTGAACAATACGGTGATCTGTTTATCAAAATCGATGACTCAGACTATAAACAGTGAATTAATAGCATTTATTCGATACAAAGCTTGACTATGGTCAATGCAAACATATTTAAATGATGATCAGGGACCAATTAATGACTTGTACAAGTTTAAGGTCTAACTTGTAATTCTTGGAAGTTTTAGGGACTTACCGTTAATTATGCTTGCCAATATGGAATTCCACACCTGATAACCTTGTATATAAAATTTCACAAGTTTTAGAGTCCATTTGCACTTTCAATTAACTCATACTCGAATCAGTGACCATTTTGCAAAGTTTTAAAAACCAGTCAACTAACATACCTGTATCGATACCGGTACTCAAGAGGTCGTACAGATACGCCCCTTAATCAATTTTTTTCAAACCTAAATCCCGTATCAGTACTCAATGCACTGAATCGATACCCAGATCCGCTGCCCTCGTACCGGTACGGGGCCATTACCGTATCGGTACGCAATACCTAATCCGTAAAATAAATCATTAATGGGTATCGGTACGACACCACCCGTACCGGTACCCGTGCTACAGTAAATTTCTAGTGTTGATTTAGCGTATCGGTACCAATAAATTAATACTGGTACACCTTAATGACTTATAGCAATTTTTCATGTCTATACCGGTAGGACACCACCTGTATCGGTACGCTCGTACCTGTAATGTCATATTTTATCTGGTATTTACCCAAATTAAAGCTTTAATCATGTCGAAAGTCTACCAAATTTGACCAGCAAGCTTATAAACAATATTTTTATATGTATTTCAAATTTTACACCAAAACGAATCCATTTACTATGTTTTCTCTTATTAGTGCATTTAGGGCCATTTTACCAATTCTATCAAAATCATTAACATACCATATTATCATAGATGTTGAGAAGCATAACTTGATGGACGGAGTAGCCTCGAGTATGGTAAGCATGAGATGGTTTGGTAGACTTCTTACATAATAATGGTATTTTGAGACATGGTTATGGACTATAGCTAGGGTAGGCTAGACGATGATCCTTAGATGTTGAGAAACATTTATGTGCACTCTTAATTATATTATCATGCATGCTTATTTTATGATATTCATGAATTGCGATAGGGTAGAAATGCACCACTGAGCTTTGTTAGCTCAGCGTGCGGAATTGTGGTTTTTCTGTGCGTAGGTTGACAAGTTACTTTTGGAGGAACATATCAAGGAGGATTTCCCAGCATCGGGCCAGTTTCAGAGTACGCTACTTGATGTTTAGTTTGGACTTATTGTATTCATAGGACCTTACCACAGTCGAGTTTGTATCTTTATTTTGATTTATTACTATTTGGTCAAACGGTGTATTTTAATTGGAACTTATATTTTGTAAACCCTTTTAATCTTATTATTTATGTAGATTTTTTGGAAATTGATAGTTTTGAGAGTCACCAACATGAGGTTTTAAATGATAAATTTTGATGGGTCGATTTTGGGTGACCCGAATGTGATGCTCCAAATCTAGGACGGGATTGGGGTGTTACATTTAGTGGTATTAGAGCTTAGGTTTAGTTGGTTCTAAGAAACCCGGGGGTGGTATAGAGGTCGTGGTAAAATGTCTAGTGAATACAAGTCCCTAAAATTTAAGTGTACTTTACAAGACTGGGAATCCTGATGTGCCACCTTGTTTGTTGCATTCAGAAAAAAAAATGAGTTGATGGAAGGTGGAACCGGTAGTGAGAGGCGGGTCACTTTTGTGACCTTACCTCTACCCTCTTGCGTGTGGTGCAAGCTATTCGAGACAATCTAAGATGCCTCGCAAGACCCCTTAGAGAGGTTTCATCACTTTGGGCCTAAGAATTTCAAAGGCTTGGGTGAGGATGACCCGATCAAGGTTGACCAGTGGTTGTGCGACACAAAAAAAATCTTAAGACAAATGAGAGAAAGTCGGGAGGTTGATATTGATTGCTTTGTTTCCCTTATGAAGGGCAATGCACACGAGTGGTGGGAGATCGTTGAGTTGGGTCTACAGCGTGAACGACCAACATAGGATATCTTTGTCGATGAGTTTCGGAAGAAGTACATCAGCGAGGTACATATGGATGAGATGAGGGACCAATTTCTGCATCTAGTTCAGGGAGATCGAACAATGTTTGCTTATGAGCAAGATTTTTTTTGTTTGAGTCGTTACACTTCAGAGTTTGTTGCCACAAAAGAGTTGAGGTGCAAGAGGTTCAGGCAAGGTTTGAGGGTCGAGCTTCAGTTGTATGTGACAGCAGGTCCACTTGGGACATTCTACGAGTTAGCCAATACTGCAAAGGTACTTGAGGGACTTCAGATTTCGACATCTAATTAGTTTGAGGATTCTAGAGGTCATGATGTGGAGACCCAGGATATCATGAATCCTTCTCCCTATCTGTATGAAAGGTTTCGTGCTTTAAGGAGTTCAAAAAGAGTTGCCTCAGACCAGTTACCGAGGGTCGGCTCAGGATTGAGGTCGAGGGTTCGTAGAGGCTCTTTAATTTCTACTATAGAAGGGAGTACTGGTGGTTCTATTGGAGCATCTCTCCCACCAGCGTGCGAGCTTTGTGGGCGACATCACCTTTGAGTGTGCTTCTTGCTACGGAGAGTTTGCTATAGTTGTCGAGCACATGGACACATGGCAAAAGACTGTCCAGTTATGGATGAAGATACATCAGTTCAGTCTCAGAGGTGGGCTACTTCCCGTCATGATCAGAGTTTTGTTAGAGGCAGAGTTAGGGCACTGTCAGGTTATCGAGGTGGAGGTTCTGTGAGATCCATCGCCAGGGTTGGCACGCGAGGCATTGCTAGGCAGTCAGCTGCTTAGATTAGAGTTGACAGCATTGCGACCAAGGATATGTCAGGTAATTAAGTTTTGTGTTGGTTTCAGCTGTTGCGTTAGACGTTTAGCTCTTCAGTTGTGTAATAGACCGGTTCTTGTGATGTGTATCTTGGTAAATCTTGGGTTTGTTGTTGCTTTAGATGGCAATTAGAATTGCATCCTTTTCTAGATAAAGTTTTATCATAGATTGTTGTTGAGAGTGCATGTGTGTCGTAAGATGTGGGTGAGAAATTATGAAGTTTTAGATTGCTTGAATCTAGTTGTTAGTGTTGGTTGTGTAAGATCTTAACCTCTCTAGGGTGGACGTTGTGCTCTGTAGTGCTAGCTCAAAGAAGGTTCTATAGGTTGCAAGATGTTCTAAACTTGCGTTGTAGACGCCAAAGTTGAGAGTTCATAGTCTTAGTGTTGTGGTGTTTTGAGGGTATGGAGGTACCCTTGGTGAATGAGCAATCTTACTGGTTGATTGTGGTTTAGAATCGTGATAAAGGTAAGTTGAGTTCGTTGTTAGTGTCCATCGCTCCGTGGTATGGTACTTAACGAACTCCTTGTTGAGGCACACTCGTGCAAGTGACTAATTGGGTGTCATTGACAAGTACTTTGCCGAGATTGTATCTGTATGAGAGTAGCTTGTATAGTGGATTTGGATGTGTTGAGCCATAGTATAATGGTGGAAGACCGCTTCCGGTTTTGTGAGATCGACAACCCTATTTTGGCCATAGAATATAAGAGCTTCACGTGTTGTTTGTTAAAGTAAAGGCACCGTGGAAAATGTCAAATGAAGGTTGTGATGAACATGGTTGAGGTTCTAAGGGCGAATCGTGAGGATGGTTGTTTAGCTTGTGCACCTGTTGAGTTAGATCTCGTAGAGTTTGAGGAATGTCCAATCAAGTTCGACTAAGTTGTTATCGGTTAAGGCAAGTATGGTGGAAGTTATCAGAGTAGCACAACGAAATTTGGATCAATAGTTATGTTGAGGGTAACCGGATGGTTGTGCTGCAAGGAAATGATATTGGAGGAACTAGTTGGAAATCCTTGAGAGTAGTTAGATGAGTTGCTCGCGTTGGATGGTTTGGATAGAGTAGTCGGAGTAGTGGGAAATCTTGTGAATCAAAATGGTTTTTATTCATGTGAAAAGTAAGTTCGAATAAAGTGAAGTTTTAAGTCCCGTCTTGGTGGGTTAAGTCTGGAGAAAAGAGCAATTAGTTCAAGGTAGTTTGATGGTAATGTTTGGCTTGTCAGGGTTTTATTTGTCCTTTGATGTTAAACCGGGGTATGGTTGTTAGATGTGATGTGTTCCCGATAATGTTTTGTCAAAGTAGTGCAGCGTTTTAGACATAGATGAGGCCTAAGTTTAGAGTATGTTTGATGGATGCTAGTAGAAAGGATTTGTTACTTGTGGTATAATCCGTTGGAGATGAGTTCCTTGGATCGGTGTTTGAACGACACAACTTGAGGTTGGTTTACTGTTCTACTTATAGGTTTGTTGTGAATGCTAATGGTTGTGATTTTTAGATCGTTAAAGTTTACGAGAGAAATGTTGAGGATAAATGGTTCAGTGTTATGGTTTTGATTTTAGGTAAGTTGAGGGGGAAGTCTCCCTAATCAAGGTGATCTTGTTTGTTGGTAAAGAGTTTGGAGCTGTTTCGGTTGCATCTCTTTCATCCGTTTAAATTTTGAGGACAAAATTTCTTGAAGGGGGTGAGAGTTGTAATGACCCGGATTTCTTAAGTCAACGATGAGCGTTGCCCGATTTTGGATCGGCACGTTGGGTTAAATGTTCGGGTCATATTGGGCCTTGTTGTTGGGCTTCATGGGCTTCTATATCTTGTTGGGCTTGTGTTTGGATGGGGAATGTTTAGTAAAGGGTAAATGGGTAATTACCCCCTCAAGGGAGACAAAGGCTGATGCCTTGTTTATTTTGCTACAGGGGAAAAAAGGAATGAGATCACCCATTGTCCCCCAACTATCTTCATCTCTCTCTCTTCAAAAAATGCCCATCAAGCTCAAGGTTTAAGGAGAAATCTTGTTGTGGTGGAGTGTGAATCACTGATTGGTCATCAATGAAGAGTTTATCAGCATCAAAGGATCTCCATTTCGAGCTAAGCATCTTTAGTATTGGTGGAGGTTTAGTTTGGAAGCTTGGACCAAGAAGGGTGGTGGTAAGAGCTTGATGGGAGCTTCATTTCGGGTTTTCCTTGCTTAAGGTCAGTACATTTCTGACTCCAACATTTCATGAGCCTCATAAAATGTATGCCTTGCTTGGTGTTATGATTTGTGGATGTGAGATAGGTCTTTATAGCTTTAAACTCCCATTAATGGTAAATTAAAGATGGGATGTTGATAATGCGTAAAATGGATAAAAAAACACATATTATACTCTAAATAACTTGTAGGATCAATTTGGGACTTAATCTAATTAGCATATCGGTACTCATGGGGGAGTATCGATATTGTTATCACTAATTTTTTACCCCTTTTAAAAAACAAAAAAAAACAAAATAATAATAAAAATTAATACATAATAAAAATGAATAAAAAATAATATTAATAAAAATATTCTTTCGAATAAAACTCATCTTCAAAGAAAATAATAATGAGGTCATCTTAAAATAAAATACAAAAAAGGGAAATAATAATAAACCCAAAAAGAAGAAAATTTGATTCATAAAACCCATTTTTGAAAAAAAAATAATAATAACCCAAAATAAACCCTGTAAAATAAAAAAAAACTAAATAAGGAACCCATTTTATTTTTAAGAGGCCCAAACTAACCCATTTATCTTTTTCTAGGTTTTATTCGAGACTGTTGAATCTAGGCTAAAATTATGGACGGCTTGAATCGAATAAAGAAAAAAATGGGGAACGGGGAGGATCCCGCCCAGCCACCCGCCAGCGCGTGCGCTGCACGCGCGTGGGATCATCTCCCCAAAGTCCCCTGCTTCGAACGGCCTGGGCTGCCGGCAGCAGCCATTCTGCCATCCCTGGGCCACAGCGGCCGCCGTGGTTGGTGCCGGTCGGCTGAGTCCAATGCCGCCGACCCCGCCCCTTGCCGTCGCCGGTAGCTCGTCAATTGAAGGAGAAAAGGGGTTCGAACCCTAATTTAATTAGGGGGCAAAATCTCCTAAATTGGAGCCAAATCAGATAAAATTCGGGGGTGAATTTCAACAAGTCAAAGCTGTGATGATCACATTGGATGATTTCATAGGACGAAAATGGGGATTTTGTCCCCAAATTGCCTTGAATCCCAATCCCCCAAACCCTATAAATAGTACTAAATTTTCCATTGTTCGAAGACAGAAAAAAATAGATCCGAAAATACCCAGAAAAATACTCTGAAAATTATTGGGAAGTTGCTGGAATTTATTCGAGTTTTGTGCAGCATTGGTTCGAATTTTCGCGGGGAATAGAAGCTAGCAATTCGTCGTTTCATCGGTATAATTCCTTCTATTTTTTTCATTTCAATTTTTTTCATTTTATTTTTTGGTTAATGCTCTTCTTTTTTCAGGATGCATTTGTTGTTGGTTTGGATGTTTTGATCTTGTTTGTTTGGTTGATATTCTATTATTTAGTGTTACGTGGTTGTTTTAAAAAAATAATAAAAAAGGAACATGTGTTGTTTTTTAATAGAAAGGGCGTTTGATCCACTTAACTTTTAAAAGATGTGAAAATTGTGTTTGTGAATAAAAAATGATCAATTAATTTTAAAACCACATTTTTTGTACTTCTTTCAATCTGAAAATAAATTTTAAAATTATCATAAAACGATCACTTAATTACTACAACCCCATTTATTTCTTCCAATTTTGGTCCCTTTTAAAATAAAGAGAAATTATTTAAAAATATATATAAAGGCAAAATAAACTTTTTTAAGGGAGTATTTCTTTAGATTAAAAAGTAAGGCCTTTATCTTTAAAAAATAAAATAAAATCCTTTTTAAAAAAAAATATAAAAACAATAAAGTTTTTTCTAAAAAAAATAAACGAACTTTTTTGAAAGTACGAGATAATAAACACATCTTTTAAAATAACTCTTTTCCAAAATTATCAAAAAGCTTAAAAAGAAAAGTAGCGAAATATTTAAATAAAAAGCTTTAAAACACAAAAAAGAAATAACATTTTGAATAAAAAGCTTTAAAACATAAAAAGAAAATAACATTTTGAATAAAAAGCTTTAAAACAAAAAAGAATATATAAAAAAGGGTTCTTTAAATTTAAATAATCAAAAAAACAAGTCAATAAAAAAAGATATATAAAAAATAATAAAAGCAAACAAACAAAACCTCTATTCAAATAAACTCAAAAATAAAAAAGGGGTTCTTTAAATTTAAATAATAAAAGTCTTTTTCTAAACTGAAACAAGTCAATAAAAAAACTTCGAGTTAAATTGTCTTTTTTTTCTTTTCTTGTTTTGCTTTCATTTGCTTAGTATTAAGTTGGCCTTAGGAATAGGTTCTTCAAGCCTTAGATAGAGATTTCTTTGTAATAAAATTTTCTTCACAAAAAAAAAACAAACTTAATAAAATTTAAACCCTCAAATAGGAAAAATACTTAGACCTTTTTTAGGATTAATAAATTTTAACTTAAAATAAATAAAAAACCTCAACAAATCAAGTTTCTTTATTTGTTTGTTAAAAAGTGAAATTAAAGTAATGTGGTGTCTTACTAAGCGAAAATGACGGGTTAGCGCCAGAAGTGTTGGCAGTGATTGAAGTTCATTTTCGAATAGTAAGGCCGTTAAAGTAAAATTAAACTTATGAACGGACAATAATTTAAGCTTTATATTGATTTGCAAAATCCGACTTTAAAACCTTTTGTAACCGACAAGTACCAATTTTTGGGCGTCGTGGGGTGCTAACCCTTCCTCACGCGTAACCGACTCCCAAACCCGTTTTTGTATTTTTGCAAACCAAAATTGTTGTTTTAATAAAATAAAATAATTTTATTAAAATAATCCGTTTTTAAGTGATCCAATCACACCTTTTTTTTAAAAAGATTGGTGGCCACTCTGTTGTTTTGTCTTTTATTTTAAAAAAATTCGTCGAGACCTCATAAAAAAGGTTGCAACAGCTTGACAACTCCGCTGGGGACAACCTTTTTGTTTTTACAAAAAAAAAAAGAGTCAGGCCACAAGTCGGTTACATCTTGTTTTAATGTCAGAATTTGCGAATTTAAGTAAAACTTAACTTAATTTTTCGTTTATAAGTTTAATTCTATTTTACGCATTTAAGACTTAGATCCAAGCTCTAAGCCCGAGCTTTGTCCCGATCGTTTAAGTAGGGGAAAAACGTTATTGCTCACGTGGGAATATTGATTCTCCGTATGGGCCTAGCAAGTACCTCTGAGGCCCACACTCTATGTCTCCGTGTGGATATTGATCCTCCGTATGGGTATAGGAGTGGGTCCCCATGAGTTGAACCTGATTCGTTTGAAGCCTATAATGGGCGAGAATCATGGGTCTCGTTATCCTTAGTAGGGGACAACGAGGATAATTTGGGAACCTTTTAGAACCCAACCTGTGTGAGAGTTTAGAAGCCTACCTCATTAGAGCCATCTAGACAGGCTTTGAATTCGGTCAAAATTATTTCGCATGAATAGTCCGTGGAGACATGTCCAAAAGTGTTGGAATGTGCTGCCCAGTTACTATTTGTACAAAGAAATTATTTTGGACCTTTTTTTGAAGTATTAATCATTTCCTTTTTTGTCTTGTTTTTTGTTTTGCATGTTTGCATCCTCATTCCATATCTAGAAGGGGTTGATTCTCAAGACATTTGCTTGATTAGAAAATAACTCTTATCATGGATGAGAGGTACCTAAAAAGGAATAAGACAATACGGATGTACGTCACTGGTCTGAGGTTAACCAGCGAGCACACGGGGATAGTTTGACAGTTATCACAAGACAAAGACATCAGAGTATGCTTATATAAGTGTCAAACAGAACAGTGTGCATGAGTTACGAGAGATATGTGACTGTTTTGACTATGCAACAAAGCAGTTGTTCCTTGATACCTACGGCGACATAGCATATCTGCTACATGTAGAGGTGGATGAACCATTCCTCAAAGTATTGATTCAATTCTGAAATCTTGGGTAATGTTTTTTTTACTTTTAATGGTGAAGATATGATACCTACATTTGAGGAGTATTTTGCACTTTTCAACCCACGCAAGGTGAAGAAGGACCGGGTCTATGCTAAACCACTTAAGAACAAGAATGCTCACTTGAGGCTCAAATCTTTTGATGGCATGTGGGATGGTTGGGTAAAAGGACTGATACAGAAAAGAGGGGGCAGCTTTTTATTCCTTTGGTGGAGCATCCGAAACATAATTTCCACTCTTCTAGATAAGGAAAAGAGAGTGAATCTCTTAGCCATAGCGATTTACGGCTTGGTCATCTTTCCAAGGGTATTGGGCAATATCGATGTGGCCATGCTAGATTTCTTTGAGCAGTTGAAAAGGGAAACCAACCCAGTGCCAACTGTATTAGTAGAAACATTCATCTCTTTGAATGCATATCGAAAGCTGGAAGGTGTGCGTTTTAGAGGATGTGCACCTTTGCTCCATGTTTGGGCCCTTAGCCATTTCTGGAAGTGTCCGACCCTAGCCTTGCCTAATATACACTCCCCTAATTTTTCTCCGCTCCGAGAATTTTTGGCAAAGAAGTGGCCGGTAGCTAAGAGGAACAAGTGGGTTGATATCTTTCGGGATTGCTAGGATCAAGAATCGTATGGAGAATTCCCGCACCAAGGTGTTGTACAGGTGTGAGGATTATGATTATTTGATGCTATTAGGCCTATGGGGTGGAATTGGCTGTGCCCCCTTACTAGTGTCGTGACAGTATGGCTCTCGACAGTTTGTCCCCTACACTACGAGTCTTAACTTATTAGAATTCGAGTTTCAAGGAGAGTTCAGAGAGAAGATCCAAACTATTAACGATTCATGGAAGCATTGCTACCTCATGGAAATCGAGTACGACAGTCAGTGTATGTTCACCCCTGATTACGATGTATGGAGACATGTTAGGATGAATGATAAAATTTTACCACCTACTCTGGGATAGGCTAAATCCTTGGAGGAACATCTGAAGGTGGTCCCGTCTGAAGTTGATATTCTAAGAGCCGAGTTGAAGAGGGCCAAGGCTGAGATTGAAGACCTACAAAGCTAGCGCACGAATGACTTATTTGAGGCAAGCCTAGATGTAGATAAGTATAAAGGAGAGACATATCGGGAAGTGAAGCTGTACAAGGACCTAGAAGCAAAATTTGAGATTCAGAGGGTGGATTTTCTCAAATTTTAGGCCATAATTCGAAATGCTGATTTGAGGAAGAATCTAGAGCATAGAGGTAAGAAATTAAGCAGGTCGTGAGAAAAGAAAGAGAGCGTGGCAAGAAAGAAGTTGAAAAATATAAACGATTACTGATGGATGAGAAGAAAAGATGGAAGCAGGTAGTTGAGAATGAAAATAACAAGCGGCCCTCGAAAAAGAAAATGTTACTGTATGGAAGAGGAAGGCGCATGACAACAAGGTTCGTTCGTTTGAGTTGCAGATGGTATGTGATGAGACAAATAAGAAGCTGAAGAAGAGCTAAGCCGCCATTGTTGAGTTGCAAGCCAAGGTAGCTGACCTAAATCATTCGCTGCACAGGTTCCAGAATCATCATACTTATATCGAACTCCAGGCCAGTCTAAGTGAAAATGATACATTGAAGAAGCAAGTAGAAGCTATGGAAGGCATTATTCAGGAGTACATGATGAAGATTATGGTTCTCGAAGATATCAATAAAGGGGGCAATGACTATTGGTTTACTCGGCTTAGGGACAATACCAAAGAGTCCTAAGATCGAGATGAATTTAACAAAATCATCATGACCCAGATACAAGACGTGGCTAGGCATGTAAAGATGTAAGCTACTGAAGCTACGACTCACCGCCAGTATGTCAGGCCATTTGGTGAGGTAGGACCAAGACTCATATGGCTGATAGAGGAAATGAAAGAATTAGGTATTCGGGCAGAAAGATATTTGCAGAAAAAAGAGGAGTTATTGAAATAAAGATATTTTCATCCAATAAAGAGTTTGTTCTTTGAGCAATTACTTTATGGAATCAATGGCCCTTTGTTTATATTCATGTTTTTTTTACATTCTTTTGTTTATTTTATGTTAGATTAATATCATTGCATACATAAGATTTTAATCGGAATAATTTACCCAAACAGAAAATTCAAAATAGCAAGTCACAAATATTGTACCCGTTCCAAAACCAGAGCAATGAACAAAAGTATTGAAGACAAAATGACATCTCTAGAAAATAACCACTAGAGTACTCAGGACAGCCTGGATAAGATTGAGAGTGACTTGAAACATGAGATTGAATTGGCGTACAGGAAGACGGTTGGTCAGATTGCGACCATGTTTAGGTTCATAGATCCTGATGCTCAAGATAACCCAGAAAATGTTAACACTTTACCACAGTTTCAGATGATTCACCCTGGGATACCAAGTGGGGCCTCCTCGTTCAAGGCCAAATACCCGCTCAACTTTGCAGAATCTTTTGCTCGCGCACAAACTGAGCCAGTGGTCAACCCTGGGGTAGTGCATGATCATGAGGTTCCGGAGCTTGATGAAATTGCTGATAAGGTCAACATGAACAAAAAACTTGAAGATCGTTGTGACAAGTTAGAGGAGATCATTAGGACCTTCCAAGAAGGGAACACTCATGAAGGCATAGATGTTAGAGACCTGAGTCTGGTATCCAACTTGACAATTCCTCCAAAGTTCAAGACCCCTGACTTCGATAAATACGATGGGACTATATGTTCCAAGGCTCACTTGACCATGTATTGCCGCAGAATGTCGATGTACTTAGAAAATGAGAAACTTCTCATTCATTGCTTCCAGGACAGTTTGTCTGGGTCCGCTACTCGTTGGTACAATAAGTTAAGTCGGGAAAGTATCCGAGCCTGGAAGGATTTGTCAAGGGCATTTGGTGAACAGTACAAATATGTGGCTGATATGGTCCCAAACAGGCTTGTTTTGCAAGGGATGGAACAAAGACATAACGAAAGCTTCCGCCAATGTGCTTAGAGATGGCGGGATGTGGCCACTCAAGTTCAGTCGCCACTACTGGAAAGTGAGATAACACCCATGTTTGTGGACACCCTTAAAGGTGTTTTTCATGATCGTATGATCAATCATGCGACGAAGAGTTTTGTAGACATGTTAATGAACGGGGAACTAATTTTGGCAGCTGTTAAGAGCGGGAAGCTCGATGGAGGAGAGATGAAGAAACCATATAAGTAAAAAGATAATGAAGTCAGTATGACATGTGTTTACAACCCTAATTATTCAAAAGGGGTAGTCCTTAATAAGCATGTTAACAAAAATGCCAATCCTGTGGCTTCAAATCTGCCAAAAGATGAACAAAAATACCAAGGGTATAAGAAGACATATTTTTCTCCTATCCCAATGACGTATGCCGATTTATTCTCCGAATTGGTTGAAGCACGGATGGTGCTACCACGACACGTTCCTCCCTTTTCTCGTCCATACCCGCCATGGTATAATGAGAAGGCTCAATGTGAATACCACGTTGGGAATAGGGGGCATACTATTGAGAACTGCACTGCCTTTAAAAGGGTAGTAGATGATCTACGGAAATCAGGCATGTTATCTTTTAATACTTCAGATGCGAAAGATATCCCACTGCCTAACCACTAGAAGACTGAAGTGAATGTAGTGGACGAAGAGGAATGCAAGTTGGTTAAGGAATATGTTGAAGAAGTTAAGGCACCTATGGCATGGGTATGGGCCAAAATAGTGAAGGCTGGACTACTAAGAAACAAGATGTGGAAGTTGAAGGAGGATGGTAATTTTTTTTACGAGTACCATCAAGAGGGAGGACATAAAATTCAAAGTTGTTTTGAATTTAGGAGTTTGGTCTAAGACAGGATGGACAACAAAGAACTGGAGTTCTTTGAAGGGAAAGAAAAAAGTTGTACGTTGAATGTATACACCATAGATGAAAGCCCCGTAAGAAGGAATTATGCGGGAATGAAGCTCTTAGTAATTAAGACCAGGGTTAGAATTATTGAGCCTGAGAAGGGAACAATTCCAAAGCTGGTTATAAAGGCACCTACCCTTTTTTCCGTATAAGGACAGTAAACAAGTGCCTTGGAATTATGCTTGCTCGGTAATGGCCCCAGGAAATATATTAGGTGGAGAAGGAAAAGAAGAAGAACCGGTCAAACATGTGGGCAATTTTACAAGAAGTAGAAGATGTTACTCACCGCCAGAGGCTGAAGATAGAGATGCTACCCAGAGGAAGATAACAACTGAAGAACCTGAGAGAGAAAAAGATTTCTTTATGGAGAAACCCATGACTCACCTGGAGCCTGTGAAAGAATCGAAAGCTCAGGAAATTTTAAAGATACTCAAACATAGTGAGTACAGTGTGGTGGAGCAGCTCCATAAACTCTCGGTAAGAATTTCAATGCTATCTTTATTGCTAAGTTCAGAGGGCCACCGTGACGCCTTTTTAAAGATCCTAAATCAGACTTTTGTTTCAAAAGAGATAACGACTGTCAGGATGGACAAGTTGGTCAGCAATATTGCAGTTAATAATTTCATCACATTCAACGATGAAGAAATTCCGGCAACTGGGAGGGGATCCTACAAAGCCCTTCATATCTCTGCCAGATGCAAGGGGCACATGCTGCTAGGGGTTCTTATTGATAATGGGTCAGTGTTGAATGTAATGCCTTTGGATACCTTGAAAAAAATGCCGGTTGACTGCTCTCACATGACTGCATACCAAAATACTGTGAGAGCATTCGATGGAACCCAGAGGGATGTTTTGGGGAAAATAGAGATACCCCTATAAATTGGCCAATCTACTTTTGAAATAGAATTCGTGGTGATAGACATTAAGCCCACCTATAGCTGCCTGCTGGGGCGCCATTGGATCCACATTGCAGGAGCTGTTCCCTCCACTTTGCATCAGAAGCTGAAATTCAGAGTTGATGGCTAGCTAGTGATAGTCGGAGCTGAAGAAGATATCATCGCCTCGGTATCAACTAGCACCCCTTATATAGAAACAGATGAAGGTGTACTCGAGTGTCATTTCAAGACATTTGAGCTCGTTAATGCTACCTTTGTCGCTGAAGAAAATAAGGTCCCTGAGCCAGAATTGTCAAATAACGCAAAAATACAAGTCAAGCAGACTCTGGGAAAAGGGGTAAAGGCTGGCAAGGGCCTCGGCAAGCAGCTTCAGGGGAGCCCATACCCCGTGATGATCCCTGAAAAGAGAGACCGGTTTGGCCCAGGCTACAAACCCAACCCAATACAAAGAAGAACAACGATAAGAGAGGCATGAAAGAAAGAAAGCAAGATAAAACGGAGAAGAAATTAAATGGGAGCCAATGACATTCCCACCTATCAGTCACAGTTTCAGGTCAGGAGGCATAATGAATCCCGAAACTACAAATGATGAGGAGGAAAAAGGAAAGAAAGATCCCGAGAAAGCTTTTGAAGGGCTGAACATTAACGTCATATCAGAGGAGGATGAGGGAAACAAGTACCTTTCCATGATACGCCCCTGTTCGAGCTGAACAACTGGACTGTGGAAGAAATTCCTATAGCTTTTAGGTCATCCATAGAGTAATGTTCGAAAGTAACTCTTATGCCTTAGACCCGAAGGCATTAGAGATCTCTTGTTAAGGGTCAATGTCAAAAAACCATTATAGTTCCTATATCAATAAAAGATGTTTTTCCAATAAACCTTATGTGGCAGACTTTCTTTTTTTTAGCTAAAACACCATAAACAAAGCCCAAAGCAAATTAAAGTAAAAACCAAAATAAAAAAATCGCCATTTTATTCTTTTGTTTGACTTTTCATTTCTATACATATATATTCCATTTCTTTCAGGTTTCCAGATATCAATGGTACAAACAACTCTAAATCTGATTTAGAAATTGACTTCGAGTCACCCATGTGTTTAGAAGAGGCCGAAGACTGATGAAAAAGAGTATGAACTGCCTAACGAGGTACCCAGGATGTTAGAAAGCAAAGAGAAGCAAATTATGCCTCACGAGGAAGAATTAGAAGTTCTGAATCTCGGGTCTAAAGAAGAAAGGCGTGAGATGAAGATCGACACTTCTATCACCACTGAGACTCGATACAAGTTGATCAAGCTTTTACAAGGATATAAGGACATTTTCGCCTGGTCATATCAAGACATGCCTGGCTTAGACACTGACATTGTTATGCATCAACTTCCTATCAGGCCCGAATGCAAGCCTGTGCAACAGAAGCTAAGGAGGATGAAGCCTGAAATGCTCCTGAAATCAGGGATGAAGTGAAGAGGCAGTATGACACTGGTTTCCTTAAAGTGGTTAAGTATTCTGAATGGGTGGCTAACATTGTCCTAGTTCCGAAAAAAGGTGGGAAAGTACGAATGTGTGTTGATTATCGAGACCTTAATAGGGCAAGATCTAAAGATAACTTCCCATTGCCGCACATTGACACGCTGGTAGATAATACAGCAGGGCATTCTCTTTTCTCTTTCATGGATGGATTCTCAGGGTACAATCAAATCAAAATATGCCAGAAGATATGAATAAAACAACATTCGTAACATGGTGGGGAATCTTTTGTTACAAAGTCATGCCTTTTGGTTTAAAGAATGCAGTGGTAACCTTGTTCCATGACATGATGCACAAAGAGATAGAGGTATATGTTGATGATATGATAGCTAAATCCCTCTCAGAAGAGGAACATATCAAAAACTTGGAAAAACTTTGTAAAAGGTTGAAAAAATTCCAATTGAGACTCAATCCATCCAAATGCACTTTTGGAGTGCGATCGATAAAGTTGCTAGGATTTGTTGTGAGTGAGAAGGGGATTGAAGTCGATCCAAACAAAGTTAAGGCCATCCAAGAACTTCCTCCACCTCGAACACAAAAAGAGGTTAGAGTTTTCCTCGGAAGGTTAAATTACATTGCCCGTTTTATCTCCCAATTAACGGAAAAATACAGCCTTGTATTTAGATTACTTCAGAAAAATAATCTGGGAACATAGAATGAAGAATGTCAAGAGGCCTTAGAGGAGATCAAGAGGAAGATGACGAATCCACCTATTTTGGTACCATATTTTCCGGGGAAGCCCCTGATATTGTACTTAACCGTTCACGAAAACTCAATGGGATGTGTATTGGGCAGCATGATAAAATTGGGAGGAAAGAAAGAGCAATCTATTATCTAAGTAAGAAGTTCACAGATTATGAAACCAGATATTCCCCAATTGAAAAACTGTGTTGCGCTTTGATATGGACAGCCAAGAGGCTTAGGCAATACATGTTATACCATACCACATGGCTGATATCGAAGTTAGATCCCTTGAAATACATGATAGAGGCACCAGCCTTATCAGGAAAAATGGCTCATTGGCAAATGTTACTTTCAGAATTTGACATCTAATATATGAGCCAGAAAGTAATAAAAGGGAGTGCAATAGCAGACTTTTTGGCAAGTCTCGCTTCCAAAGATTACGAGGCCCTGAACTTTAATTTCCTGATGAAGAACTAATGTGCATTTCTATTGACAATGATAATAGCTCAGAGGAATCCTGAGTAATGAACTTTGATGGAGCTACAAATGCATTAAGACGTGGTATTGGGGCAATTTTAGTTTCACCAGAAGGGAATTACTACCCTTTCTCTTGTCGGTTAAAATTCTTATGCACCAATAACATGGCTGAATACGAAGCTTGTCTATTGGGTTTGCAAGCGGCCATTGAAAGAAAGATCAAAGTTTTAAGATTTTTTAGAGATTCTGCACTGGTCATTTACCAGATCCGCAGAGAGTGGGAGACTAAGGATGCAAAATTAATCAAATATTATTCGCTAGTTCTTGAACTAATCAAGGAGTTCGACGAAATCACCTTCAAGCATCTCCCGAGAGAGGATAATCAGATGGTTGATGCCCTCGTTACTCTGGCTGCCATATTCAAGGCTAGTGAAGGTACTAAAATAATGTCAGTCAAGGTGCAAATGTTAGAATCCCAGTCCATTGCTACAATTTGGAAGAAGAATCTGATGGTCTCCCATGGTACCATGACATTTTACGGTATATAAAAACTCAAGAATATCCATTACAGGCAACTGACAATGATAAGAAAACGATCAGGAAATTGGCCGCGGGCTACGTCCTTGATGGCGAGGTTTTATATAAAAAGAGTCGAGATCAAGTGCCATTAAGGTGCGTAGGCGCTAAAGAAACTCAAACGATCTTGGAAGAAATGCATGAAGGGGTTTGTGGGACTCACCCTAGTGGCTTTACTATGGCTAGGAGAATTATGCGCTTTGGATATTATTGGTCCACTATGGAAACAGATTGCATCAACTATACCTGTAGATGTCACAAGTGCTAGGTATATGCAGACAAGATTCATGCACCTCCTCTACCACTTCATGTCATGACTGCCCCATGGTCTTTCTCAATATGGGGCATGGATGTAATTGACCAGATTTACCCAAAAGCCTCAAACGGCCACAGGTTCATCTTAATAGCTATTGACTACTTCAGAAAATGGGTAGAAGCAGCCTCATACGCGAATGTCACCAAGTCGGTTATTTGTAAATTTTTGAAAAAAAAGATCATTTGTCGCTATAGCTTATCGGAGAGAATCATCACCGACAATGCATCCAATTTGAATAATAAGATGATAGATGGGGTTTGTGAACAGTTCTAGATCAAACACTACAATTCGGTGACATATCGCCCAAAGATGAATGGGGCTATCGAAGCTGCAAATAAGAACATCAAGAAAATAGTTGCGAAGATGGCTGACACTTACAATGATTGGCATGAGAAATTACCATTAGCATTGTATGCTTATAGAACGGTTGTACGAACTTCTACTGGGGCAACACCGTTTTCATTAGTATATGGAATAGAGGATGTGCTGCCAATTGAAGTTGAAATATCTTCACTCCGTATTTTGATAGAGGTAAAACTAGAGGAGTCTGAATGGGTTCAAACAAGATATAACCAGTTAAACCTTATTGATGAAAAGAGGTTGAAAGCAATTTGCCATGGCTAGATGTATCAAAGAAGAATAATACGAGCATATGACAAGAAGGTACACCCGAGGAAGTTTAAGGAAGGCGATATCGTGCTAAAGAAGATGTAGTCAATCCAAAAGGATTCGCGAGGAAAATGGACACCAAATTGGAAGGGGCAATATGTGGTATCAAAAGCTTTCGATGGAGGGGCGCTAATTCTGGCTGAAATAGGTGGAGACGAGCTCAAGAATCCAGTGAATTATGATTCAGTCAAGAAATATTACGCATGAAATGATGAAGAAAAAAAGTGCGAAAACCCGTAAAGGGCGCTCAAGAGGAAAAAAGAAAAAAGAAAAAAAAAGAAAAAATAGAGAAAAAAAAGAAGGGTTCAAGATGAAAACCCGCAAAGGGCGTCTTGAAACCAAAGGAGGATTCAAGTTGAAAATCCGCAAAGGGCGGCTCGAATTATTACAGATAACGGACAATCCCTTTAGAGGCTTGGCTATTCGGAAGGAATTTCATATCTTCATTCATTGTTGTAGTGGATAAAATTTTCTCGACAAAGGCATCACTCGAGGTTGTTTCGAGGAAAGTTCGAACCTTTGATATCTGGATACTTGTCTTTTGACCCTTCTTTTGTACTTTTCTTTCATATTTGCCACAACATTAATGATATTCTTCTTTTAAGCCTATCTTCTTTGAATGCCCCCTTTACATGAACGTTTTTTATTTGGTTAAGGGTCATTTTGGTTTAGACATCATTAAAATATGCAAGAGATTTTCGTGTATTACTCTAGAAATAGTTTAAGAACATAGGGACTATGACATGGTCCATTGTTAAGCCTCGAATATAGGGAATGTTATGATCAGGGGCAATTGATACCCAACAGCTTTGGTAATAAGCCTGGAAAGAAAAATGTTAAAATACCGTATCATTCGAGGATGTTTTGCGGGAATTTATGAAGATCCTCAAAAGGGCCTTGTCATACATTGTATTGCTTGAAACTCACTCACGCAATACTGATGTATCAACTACAATGATAGTTGAATGTGCGAAAGAGTATTTTTCAATAAGCAAAGAGATACAAAGAATGGGAATAGTGAAGAAGAAAACTTCCATTCAAAGATTAGTGAAGCAGAAGACAATCGTTTGATGAAGCAAAGAGATACCAAGAATGTGAATAACAAAGACAGTGAACATGAACTTTTTTTCTGGACTAAAACAAGCTAAGAAAGAGATTAAAACTTAAGCATGCATTCATGTTTTAGACATCCTCAGGGGCATGCGCAACATAATTACATCATATTGCAGGTATGCAAAAACTCTTCAGCAATAGAACCCGTTTATCCGTTCAGGCATAAGGAGAATGGAACCCTGCTTATCTATTCGAGCACTTGAGAATAGAATCAGTCTATCCGTTCGGGCGTAAGGAGAATGGAACCCTACTCATCTATTCGAGCACTTGGAGAATAGAACTTGTCTATTCGTTCAGGCGTAAAGAGAATGGAACCCTGCTCATCTATTCGAGCACTTGGAGAATAGAACCCGTCTATCCGTTCAGACGTAAGGAGAATGGAACCTTGCTCATCTATTCGGGCATATGGAGAATAGAACCTGTCTATCCGTTCAAGCGTTCGGGAGAATAGAACCTGTCTAATTGTTTGGGCATCAGAAGAACGGAGCTGACTGCAAATTGGTAAATGGTGAAAATTAGTGCCACATTTTCTTTGCTATATCCCTGTTTTACTGGAATAAGCAAAGAAGGGGCAGTTGTTGTCACTAATTTTTTACCCCTTTTAAAAAAAATAAAAAATAAAAAAAACCAAAATAATAATAAAAATTAATACATAATAAAAATGAATAAAAAAATATTAATAAAAATATTCTTTCGAATAAAACTCATCTTCAAAGGAAATAAAAATGAGCCCATTTTAAAATAAAATACAAAAAAGGGGAAATAATAATAAACCCAAAAAGAAGAAAATTTGATTCAAAAAACCCATTTCTGAAAAAAAAATAACTTAAAATAAACCCTTTAAAATAAAAAAAACACACTAAATAAGGAACCCATTTTATTTTTAAGAGGCTCAAACTAACCTATTTATCTTTTTTTTAGATTTTACTCGAGACCGTTGAATCTAGGGCTAAAATTATGGACAGCTTGGATCGAATAAAGAAAAAAAAGGAAAATGGAAGGATCCTGCGTAGTCACGCGCCAGCGCGTGCGCTGCACGCGCGCGGGATCATCTCCCCCAAGTCCCCTACTTCGAACGGCTTGGGCTGCTGGCAGTAGCCATTCCGCCGTTCTTGGGCCACGGCAGCCGCCGTGGTTGGTGCCGGTCGACTCGCCTCGGCCGACTGAGTCCAATGCCGCCGACCCCGCCCCTTGCTGTCGTCGATAGCTCGTTAATCGAAGGAGAACCCTAATTAATTTAATTGGAAGGCAAAATCTCCTAAATTAGAGCCAAATCAGATAAAATTCAGGGTGAATTTCAACAAGTCAAAGCTGTGATGATCACATTGGATGATTTTATGGGACGAAAATGGGGATTTTGTCCCCAAATTGCCTTGAATGCCAATCCCCCAAACCCTATAAATAGTGCTCAATTTTCCATTGTACGAAGACAGAAAAAAATAGATCTGAAAATACCCAGAAAAATACTCTGAAAATTATTAGGAAGTTGCTGAAATTTATTCGAGTTTTGTGCAGCATTGGTTTGAATTTTCGCGGAGAATAGAAGTTAGCAATTCGTCGTTTCATCGGTATAATTCCTTCATTTTTTCATTTCAAATTTTTTCATTTTATTTTTTGGTTAATGCTCATCTTTTTTAGGATGCATTTGTTGTTGGTTTGGATGTTTTGATCTTGTTTGTTTGGTTGATATTCTATTATTTAGTGTTATGTGGTTGTTTTAAAATAATAATAATAAAAAGGAACATGTGTTGCTTTTTAAAAAAAAAGGTGTTTGATCCACTTAACTTTTAAAAGATGTGAAAATTGTGTTTGTGAATAAAAAGGATCAATTAATTTTAAAACCACATTTTTTATACTTCTTTCAATCTGAAAATAAATTTTAAAATTATCATAAAACGGTCACTTAATTACTACAACCCCATTTATTTCTTCCAATTTTGGTCCCTTTTAAAATAAAGAGAAATTATTTAAAAAAATATAAAGGCAAAATAAACTTTTTTAAGGGAGTATTTCTTTAGATTAAAAAGTAAGACCTTGATCTTTAAAAACTTAAAATAAAATCCTTTTTAAAAAATATAAAAACAACAAAGTTTTTTCTAAAAAAATAAACTAACTTTTTTGAAAATACAAGACAATAAACACCTCTTTAAAAAAAACTCTTTTCCAAAATTATCAAAAAGCTTAAAAAGAAAAGTAGCGAAATATTTAAACAAAAAAATAATAAAAAGCTTTAAAACACAAAAAAGAAATAACATTTTGAATAAAAAGCTTTAAAACATAAAAAGAAAGTAACATTTCGAATAAAAGCTTTAAAACATAAAAAGAAAATAACATTTCGAATAAAAAGCTTTAAAACAAAAAAGAATAAAAAAAACCTTTCAAATTATCAAAAAAAAACTTCTCGAATATATAAAAAAGAATAAAAGCAAACAAACAAAACCTCTCTTCAAACAAACTCAAAAATAAAAAAGCGGTCTTTAAATTTAAATAATAAAAGTCTTTTCTGAACTGAAACAAGTCCATAAAAAAAGCTTCGAGTTAAATTGTCTTTTCTTTTCTTTTCTTGTTTTTCTTTCGTTTGCTTAGTATTAAGTTGGCCTTAGGAATAGGTTCTTCAAGCCTTAGATAGAGACTTCTTTGTAATAAAATTTTCTTCACAAAAATAAAACACACTTAATAAAATTTAAACCCTCAAATAGGAAAAATACGTAGACCTTTTTTAGGATTAATAAATTTTAACTTAGAATAAATAAAAATCTTCAACAAATCAAGTTTCTTTATTTGTTTGTTAAAAAGTGAAATTAAAATAATGTGGTGTCTTACTAAGCGGAAATGATGGGTTAGTGCCAGAAGTGTTGGCGGTGGTTGGAGTTCGTTTTCGAATAGTAAGGCTGTTAAAGTAAAATTAAACTTATGAACGGACAATAATTTAAGCTTTACATCCATTCGTAAAATCCGACTTTAAAACCTTTTGTAACCGACAAGGTACCAATTTTTTGGCGTCGTGGGGTACTAACCCTTCCCTACGCGTAACCGACTCCCGAACCCGTTTTTGTATTTTCGCATAACAAAATTGTTGTTTTAATAAAAAAAATAATTTTATTAAAATAACCCGTTTTTAGGTGATCCAATCACACCTTTTTTTAAAAAAAGATTGGTGGCGACTCCGTTGTTTTGTCTTTTATTTTAAAAAAAATCGTCGAGACCTCATAAAAAGGTTGCGACAGATACCAAGAGGGCAGTACTGATACTCACCTTGGAGTATCGATACTCACCTTGAAGTATCGATACTCACTGGACAATCTGCCCAAGAAAGTTGAGTTCGCGTTCGGGGGTTCTATAATTCGAGGTAAAGGGATTTAGGGGTCTGTTAGGGTGTAAAATGAATGCTAAAACTGAGAAACGTAGAATTAAACCCCGTGTGTGAAATAAATGGCTTGGTAATTATTTAGTGGATCGCTTGTTTAATCACCCATAGAGATCCTTGGTGGATTGGTTAATGCTATGTGGAGATCGGGGTCCTTGCTGTGTGCTGAATGGACGCCCATATAGGCTGGTTACCGCGAATAATAAGATAACCTAACGAGAAAAACGTAAATGAATCTTAAAGACGTATATTAATTAGTGTAACAAATGAGTCATGCCTTGGGGCATTGGTAATGGTTGGCTGGATGCCTTTTATCTCCCGGTGAGATATATTGATGCTCAAGGGAGCACGTGTTATCGTATGTGTCTTGGTTAGGAATCCGGATGTCCTAGAGACAGTGCAAAGGCACTTAAATAAGGGGATGGGTACTCCAGGCTATGTGATCGAGTACATCCGACGTATCCATGGGCTATATGATTTGGATACGGTTAGAAACCTATCCTTGGGCTATGTGATCAGGATATAGAAATACAACTCGGGGGTTGTGTGAGCTCGAGTTACTCAAAGGGCTATGTGATCTCGAGTAACCTGATTGGCTATGTGATCTCAGGAAAAGACTACTTGTGGCTATTGTGATCCAAGTATGTCTAGGACGTATCTGTGGCTATAGTGATCCAGATATGATCCTAACCCGACGGCTATGTGATCACGGGTAACTCGGCGACTGTGTGAGCATGGAAAAAATAGTAGAGCTTCGTTGGCCATTAGGGAATGTATGTTATTTACGTTTTTGTTTGGATTATAGATGTTGGCTATTTTACCCTTGGGCTATGTGATCAGGGTAGTGCTGTAACTTGATGGGCTGTGTGACCTTGAGTATGGGTTATATAACCCTTGGGCTAAGTGATCAGGGTATGGAACGTAACTCGATGGACGGAGTGGCCTCGAGTATGGTAAGCCTGGGATGGTTTGGTAGACTTCTTACATAATAGTGGTATTTTGAGACATGGTTATGGACTCTAGCTAGGGTAGGCTAAATGATGATCCTTAGATGTTGAGAAGCCTTTCCGTGCACTCTTAGTTATATTATCATGCATGCTTGTTTTATGATATTCATGAATTGCGGTAGAGTAGAAATGTACCACTGAGCTTTGTTAGCTCAGCGTGTGGAATTGTGGTTTTTCCAAGCGTAGGTTGACATGTTGCTTTTGGAGGAGCACATCGAGGAGGATTTCTCAGCACTGGGCCAGTTTCAGAGTACGACACTTTATGTTTAGTTTGGACTGATTGTATTCATAGGACCTTACTACGGTCGAGTTTGTATCTTTATTTTAATTTACTACTATTTGGTCAAACAGTATATTTTAATTGAAACTTATATTTTGTAAACCCTTTTAATCTTATTATTTAAGTGAACTTTATGGAAATGGATAGTTTTGAGAATCAGCAACTTATGGTTCTAAATGAGAAATTTTGATGGGTTGGTTTTGAGTGACCCGAATGTGTGCTCTGGATCCGGGACGGAATCGGGGTGTTACAATTTTAGAAAATGGCTGTGAGAAAAATTGAAGTTCAAGATGTCGATGTTAAAGATAGTGAAGCGATAATCTTGGACAGCTCTAGAGTTCTGTTGGCTACTGCTACTTCTTAAGGTTCAGACGACCCAATTGAGGGTCTGCCAGCACCAATGAAGGATGAATCAATGGAAGTTAATGTCAGTTTGCACGAGAATGATAAAGTTGTCGATGCAATAGCTTCCAAGGCAGCTAAGTTTTCCCTGCATGACATCTTTCGAAAGGTTGGTATTGCTGAACCAATTAGAAATTATTTCATTGGTAATAGGAATAGCAATGCCGTTGTGAACCTTGTTGGACACGGTAAACCGAGTCATTTGCGTACGTATTTAGGGAATTCCAAATTGACTGTGACTAATTTTGAACCGTCTGAGAATTGGACTTGCAATTTGAATTTGAAGTATGGTGTTCCAATTGGAATGCAAGAGTCAATTAGAATTCAAATTGACTAATACATTAAATGCGTCTTATATTGCTGTGGATCATAGCGACGTTTCGATGAGCCAATTTTTTTATAAGGATTTAAATGCAAGATTAGGAGATTGGAACATAAGTTTATTTGGACCGTTGTCGTTTTCATGCATGAAAATCACGCTAGATCAATACAGAAATTGTAATTTGGTTTTGAGGGGTGAACCGATTTGGTATATGACTGTTAAGTTGATACAGAATGTGGAAATTTATGAACCCATTCGAGACCTTTTTGATCCACGAGGGAACTCGTTTGCAAACGTAATCTTGGAAGTATTTTTGTATGTTCATTCGTCGTTTTTGACGAAAGGCTAAGAGAGCATTTGGTAATGTATGGTCTAATCATTTACAGAAGACATGGATGGTTGATGATTGCTTTGTCAATTCTGTTTTTACCTTTTTCATTTCTAGCCAACTTGAAACTGTTAATCTATCACCATTGTTGAAAAGTGTTACTGCTTCTGAGTTGCATACATTATGTATAATTGGAAGAGTTGCTGGAAACAAGGATAATTATTTTAGAATATTTAGCACCGAAGAGGAAGCAGGTAGAGCATATGACATTGCTGCCATCAAGTTTCGTGGTGTTAATGTTGTGACGAGCTTTGACATTACTAGATATGATGTTGAAAGGATCATGGCCAGCAATATTTGGCATTCTAGAGAGCTAGCTAGGCGAAACAACGAGGCCAATGAGTACAATGCACCTACACTAACCAATTGTGAGGCCATTCAACATGAGGACAACAATGGAAATGGTTCAAATTGGAAGATGGCATCGTGTCCATCATCACAGCAACAAGCAAATGCTTGTATTACTGTTGAATCACTTGAACCAAAGCTTGCCAGTACTAGAAATTATGAAAACTCGACTTTCTCAATGGCTCTGCAAGATTTTAGTAGAATTGATTTAGTGAACTCTACGCAGCCAATGGTGGAAAATCCAACCGACGTTGGTTCGGAGGATCCAAATGAGAAAGGAATGGATTTACATGCTGTTTTTCGAAAGGTTGTGTTGAATTCGGGTATAGGTGATTCATTCTATGGGAAGGCGCCAATGGATGTTGGGCTGTTTGTTGCAGGTTTGGATGAAGGTTTTGGTATGGCATTCGGGTCGAGAAGAAAATTGGATTCGATGGTTTGGGATTTGGAGTTTCATCCGGTTCAAAGGATGTTTAGCCAACTGGTTCGTGATATTATCTTCCAATTAGTTCAGAACAGAAATGTAAAGCTGATTCAAGGTAATCCTAAATCCATTTTTCTATGGCCAAATGATAGTGTGGGGTTACAGTAGCAAAATGGTGGTGTCATTTTTGTAGTTGAGATGCAATCTTCGGTTCTTAACTACATGCCTCGGGTTACCTATGATGAAAGTTTTATTGGATGTTATTGGACACTGGCTATTGACATTGTATTTAGAATCTGGTATAAGTTTGGTTTACTGTTAATGGATGAGAATAAGGGCGAGAAAAGTTTTTGCTGCTTCAATGGGAAGTTTTGGCTGCTACCAACAGTCTCAACAACTTGCGTCATGAATTTTGTGAGGTTTTGGAACACTGCATTGGATTCGTTGCTGCTCACTACCACCAGCATATCAAACATGGCTCCTTGAGGTCATGTAACAGACCAAAGTGAATTTAGGTCAAGGATGTAATTAGATAAAACGTCATCGTTTTATCGTTAAAAGGCTATCTTGTTCACAGACTATTTATCGAATGAACGAAAATATGATTTTCTCTCTTTGAAAATTCTTTCTACTGTCTCCCTCTGCTCTTCTATCTTTTCTCTCATTTTAATTCTTCTTCTTTAATTTGTTCTCTTACACTCTCTTTGTTATACGCTGGTCTTTCCGGAGATCCCGGTCTCACGCGAAGGTGTCAGATTCAGATTCATCATAGGTTCCACGTGCCAATCGGTCCCTCCTCCCACCGTCGGGCTACAAGAATTCTCATTAGGGTTCTCCATTCTAGATGCCTTACATTTTGTTTCTTTGATTTCTTTATTTGACACGTCTACATCTCATATTATTTTTAATCATAGACACTATATTTTATTTAAGAAATGGTTGGGCAATTACTGTTAGTTTAACTATCAGGTTACAATTATTATTATTTTAACTTAGAAAAGAATGACCTTCCAATTTTATTTTAATAACATTTGTATGGGGTGGATTCAATATCAAAGATTCTTTTCTTTTAATTTAATAACATTTTAAATGTTAATTTGCTCCTTCCAACTTTTTAAATGAGTTTAAAATAATCTTATTAACGTGAGTCTCGTTAAAGACATTCTTGTTAATTTAAAAGAATTAAAATGTAATCAATACGAAAGAAGAAAAGAGTATTTAAAATTTATTAAAAAAATTATTAAGTTTTTCATGCATAAAAGAGTATAAAAATAATTTTAATAAAAAATAATATATTCTCTTAGGTCATGGGTTCTATACCCGTTAGGGCACCCTTCCTTCTTTTAGAGTCTTTCCTTCCCCTTCCTTCTAGATAGGATTAAGATTTTCAAAAAACTAAAAAATAAAAAATAAAAATGATATATAAAATTATTTTTAAATAAAAAATGATAAATATTACATTAAATAGAATATATATTAATAAATATGAGCAATCCAAAAATAAAAGTTGGATGAGAGATTTTAAAATATGATTGGTTGGCCAAGCTACTTATCTTTGTTCCCTTATATAGTCATATTCCTTTAGTTCATGAGTTTTGGACCCACTAAGAGTATCTCTTTCTGGTCCCTAGAGTCCCCCATTCCACTCCCCTCTAAGTAGGGCTAAAATTTGTCAAAAAAATAAAATAAAATAATAATATGTGCAAGCCAAAAATAAAGTTGGATGAGAGATTACAAATATGGATGAATATGGACAAAATCTAAGGCCCATGTTTCAGGTCGGGCCGTGTCGAATCTGTGCGGAGAAAATTATGTTAATCCCATGAATAAATTTGACCTAGATTTTTTTTAATGTTTATTACTCGTGACATTGTTTCATTTGCCCACAATATTTTTTGAGTTATTTATATTTTGGATTTTGTTTTTAAGATTATCTAGAAATTTCACATATATATTTAGGATTTTACAAGTTCTTGAAAATATAGTGTAATAATATATGTAGAGATAATGATGAATAGAGATGATAACATAAATAAAAGAGACGTCAAGATTTTACATGAAAACCCTTGATAGGAAAACCACAGACAAATGTGAAGAAATTTCACTAAAGTCGAAAAGAAAGAATGCAAGAAGATTTGCAGAATCGACTTAACTTTTAATTTTAATCCATTGTATTTATTTATAGGGATAATTACTTTATTACAAAAGAAATTTACATGGAAAGTAAGCAACTCAAACTAGGGTTCATACTCTTAGTCAACGTCTAATATTATAAGTGTAGTCCAACACAAATTCGGGTCACTATATGTTTATTTTTTGAAATCGATGACAACAAGTATACACTTACTAAACATAAGTGATCATTTCAGTAGTTTACCCTTTTTTATCCCTACCAAATAAGTTTTCCGTTAACGTTTAACGGTAGAAAACGTTCAAATGACCATAAGCTTACACAACAAAAACATAAGTGATCACAATATTTATTTTTTGAAACGGTGGCCAAAAGTGTACACTTACTAAACATAAGTGACCATTTTGGCAGTTTACACATAATTAAATTTATTGAATTTGGAGTTGTTTCAGGTGAAACGAAGATTGAATTCAAATTTAGGAGATTAAAAATGGTGATCTATAACCTTTGAGTCTAATGATCGTTGGTGACGGCAGTCGACACTACTTTTGATTAAGATAAGTAAGCTCGAAATTTAGATTGATTTGGATAGAAGAAGAAGAAGAAGAAGAAGAAGAAGAAGAAGAAGAAGAAGAAGAAGAAGAAGAAGAAGAAGAAGAAGAAGGATATTTGTATAGAGATTCAAATTAACATCGTTTTTTTTTTAATTTATTAAGGGTCTAAAACAACTGTCGCCACAATATTTCAGGATTGACGATTGAGTAATTTGTAATTTACGCTTTAAAAAAACACAATTTTCTTGAGATCTAATTTTTTGAGGTGGTTTCAAGCAATTTTGGGGGATAATTGTTGTTTTATTGCCCAAAAAAAGCTACAAGTTGTAACAATAAACTACACCAGATGTCACTAAAATATTACCTCTGATTTGAAGATACCATCAAACTTTAACAACGTTCAAATATAACACTAAACTTTATTTTCTAACTCGTTTATGTCACTATATTTTTAACTTCGTATGGAACCGTTAACTCAAAACGACGTCGTTTTAGTGCGGTTATTTTGAAGCTTATTTTTAGCTGAAACGAAGTTATTTTGCTGGAGAAAAAATAATAAAATTAATGCACTTGGGGGAGTTTAAACCTAAGACCTTTAGATACAAAGGATAAACCTTAATCACTAAACCAACATGAAATTATGCAATGTTTTACCACAAATTTAATATATGTCAAACTACACTTGAGATTAATTCAAATTATTTTATGAAATAATATATATAAATAAAATTAAAATGTTTTATTTTTAATATATTATTTATAATATTTATTTTAAAAACATAAAATGTTCATAAAAATAATATATTTATATTATAAACAATATATAAAATACATAAATCCCAAATCTTAAGGTTTAGGGTTTGGGCTTTGGGGCTTGGAAGTTTAGGGTTTATGGTTTTTTAAATGTTATTTATAATATAAATATATTATTATCATGAATGTTTTGAGTTTTTTTAAATAACATATTTATATTATAAATAATATATAAAAATAATATTTTTTATTTATATATATTGATATATATATATATAATATTTTATATTATTTATAGTATTATTTATTTCATAAAGTAATTTGAATTAATCTCAAGTATAGTTTGCTATATATTTCTTTCGTGGTAAAACATTTTATACTTTTATATTGATTAAGTGGTTAAGGCTTACTTTTTTTATTTGAATGTTTTGGGTTCAAACCCCCCAAGTGCATGAGTTTTATTATTTTTTCTCTGGCAAAACAACGGCGTTTTAGGCTAAATTAGGCTTCAAAATTATCGTCCCAAAATGACGTCTTTTTGAGTTAACAATTAACAGGGAAATGACATAAACGAGTAAAAAAATAAAATTCGGTGTTAGATTTGAATATTTTTAAAATTCAATGGTATTTTTGAGTCAGTAATAATAGTTTAGTGGCATCTTATATAGTTTACCCTAAACATAATATCAAAACGGAGGACAAGCTCATCCGCAACGTGTACAAAGCTTAATATTGACAGAATCAATCCCATCTATATTTGTGCTATACAACTAGTATTTTACTATACCCTTTCTACAATTGAGTATAACATTAGGGCTTCGATCGGTATCCCGGAATTGCCTGTAATTCATTTCCTCCCATAAGCAATAAACATAAGCATCACAAGAAATCTTGAAAATAAGTACCAACAAAGATTTACCTTTTAAAACTCTGATTACGCAAGTCAATTCTTCATCCTATTCAAGCACACTACGATGAACATTGCATAGATTCAAGATCCCATATACCTTTTAGAATATGAACATTCAAAGAAAATATAGTTTCGAGATTCAAACAATTTTAAATTCTTATATTTGTAGATATTTTAATTTAAATATAATATTTAATTTTAAATAACAAAATCCAAAGTGAATAAATGTTTTCCACTGTTTTCATGGCTGGCGTTGAAATATTTTTTGTATCGACACAAATAATCTAAAAGATAGGTGTAGGTGTAGGTGTTGGTGTGCCCACATTATTAAATAATTGATTGATCAAGACATATCAATGTAACTAACTGGATTTTTTTCATGTAGCGACAGTACAATATCTATAGGAACAAACACAAAATTTTACGCCAAGAGATACAATTTTATAAAAATTTAGAGTGAAAACTTATAAAATTTCCAACTATGAAATTTTTATATTTCTTGGTGTTGAACTTTTTGAGGATCAATCTCTTTCTAATTTTATTTTTACTCTATTTTTATATTTAGATAGATTCGAGTTAAATAGATTTAGATAAGCTCAAACAATTGTGATATTTTATTGATATATTTATTTTAAACATAATAACTAATCTTACTTAAAAATAATGATAAAGAAGGAATTAAGGGTTGCAACTTCAAGTCTCCATAAACCAAGTATTTTAAACTAAAACCAAAATGATTTTCTCATTTCCTCCGCAGATTTTGGAAGATCTAAAAGTCAACCCCTCGATTGAGCAGAATGGGAACCCTAGCATCCTGATAGATGGATTGCCTAATGGTCATCCGTTGGACGGTGAACAACAGATTATTATCCCTGCTCCGTTGGAACGGCCGGCTGAAGAAATGGATGTGGAGGTCCACCCATCGGTTAAGAAGGTTCATAATGAGGATAATTTGTCGAAGGACGTGCCTATTTCTGGTGATCTGGTGGAGATGGACGCATTAATGGGTGATGCGAATGTGTCTGTGGAATTGAATGCTGAGAATTTGGAAAATGGTGCAAAGGAGCAAACTCCCGTATTGCACATGGCTGCTGGGTGCTCAAAGCAGTGTTTCAACGATACCGTCAATCCAGGAACTATATGTCGAGATTGGAGCCGATGACGTTCGGATTAGTTCTGCTAATAGTACACTTGTCATAGTTTTTTTGGAGAGGATCCACGATCTCATCGATAAGAAGTTGGCTAATTTGGTTATGGTGAGATTGTAAGGTCGAGCGATAGGGTACACAGCATTAGTGAATAGGATCAAGGCCCTACGGTAACCTGTGAGAGTGATTGCCCTGATAGATCTTGATAATGACTATTTTCTGGTCCGTTTTGCGCTAGAGAAAGATTGTTCTCGAGTTCTAATGGTTGGTTTGTGGTTGGTGTATGAGAGCTATCTCACAGTGCAGCCTTGGAGTCGTAGCTTCTCGATGGCAGAAGATCACCTAGCAAAAATAGTGGTTTGGGTAAGGCTCCCCAAACTTCTTTATCGCTATTACACTAAGAGAGTGTTTTGTGTTATTGCGGGCGCAGTTGGGCAAATCATCAAGATCGATTACAACACGACCGAAGGCAAGCGGGGGCAAGTTTGCTAGGTTGGCTGTTATAGTGGACCTAAGTAAGCCACTGCTCTCGAGCATTGTCATAGATGGTTTCCACCAAACGATAGAGTATGAAGGCCTCCCTGAAATATGTTACTCTTGTGTCAAGTATGATCACACGGAGGCTGTTTGCAAGCCAGCGGATGTGAATGATCCTGAGTCGGACCCAAGTGAGCCAGTGGGAATTAAGGTGGATAAGTCTAAGGATCGGTATGGTCCGTTGATGCAGGTTCCGAATCAGTGTTACCTAATTCGTCCCCACCCCATGAATCTCTTTTGGATTCGTTCGTTCCAATTCGAAATTCGTTTTCGTTCCAATTCGGTAAGGAACGCGTGCTGAAACTATAAAATTAATGTACCAAAAAAAACTCGTTTACCTTAGTTTAAAATGCACGTTTGGGCGCGCTTAAGGAGCAATGCGCGAGAAAAACGCCCTTACCGGGAGCGACCTGAGTTGAAGAGGAAGAAAACTTTGCCCTACCTAAGTTGAAGAAGAAAGTTGCAGAAAATGTTGGAGAAGAAGAACCCACGTGGAAGACTCTCTTATTACTTTGCCCTTCCCAGCTTATTACTTTCCTTTCGGTGGACTTGTATGTATGGTTGCAGATGAACCTTAAGGATCCATCAGTAGTGGCACGGCGAGCTGAAAACTGAAACCTTGTCTTTGGGTATACTTTGTGGTCACTATGGCTTAACCTTGTCCGGATAGGGGCAATGAAAGTGTGCTACAACGAGTGCAAATTTTGGTGCAGCGATCGGTGCAGGCTAATGCTCCTGTGAGAGGCACTGTCGTTGGGTCTGTCGGCTCAACGGTAAGGGTTGGGACTACTGCTGCTGCTGTGCGGGGCACTGGACATGTTGTGGGATTGGTTGCTGGTGCAAGTACTGTTAATGTAGCAGCGGATTCGACTCCATTTATCACGATGGGTTACTTCATTCTATACACGCTGAGGTTTGGATGCCCCCGGATGTTCATTGGGTGAAAATTAATACGGATGGAGCTTGGCAACCCTCTAATGGCTATGCGATGTGCGGTGGTGTGTCCAGGGATAGTGATGGTCGTTGGTGTTTCGGGTTTTCCAAGTTCTTTGGCATATGCTCAATTCTTGATGCTGAATTATAGGGAGCGTATTATGGTTTGCACTTTGCTTGGGAAGCGGGATTTCGCCATATAATTCTTGAACTTGATAGTTTGGAGGCTATTCGAGTCCTCAAGAAGGATTTCATAGGGTATCATAATCTTAAGTGGCACTTAGATGATCTTTGTGATTGAAATTGGGTTGTGAGAATTCAACATGTTCACCGAAGAATAAGGTGGCGGATGCTTTGGCTAAAAGTGCGGATGCTCATAGTTTGGAGATTACGTTTTTGGTGAAACCGCCTACTTGGGGTTCAATCTTTTATTGATGAGGATGGTGTGTCTATTTAGTTACTAGTCAAGATTCTTGACGTTCCGTCGATGTTTCTATGGATTTGTTTATATATATATATATATAAACTGTCGGGTTGGGTTCGGTACCCAGTAACCAAAAATCAGCCCAGACCTGGCCTAATTACCCGAGAAAAATCTTGGATCGGGTAATTTTTTTAAAATTATCCGGTGTTCTTAGGTTCGTGTCGTCGGATCAACTGGGTTGAGTATTTTTGAACACCTCTAGTGATCATGCCTAAAGCGTGTAATTTACCCTAACTTTTAACTTTTTATTAAAAAATTATAAAAGTATAAAAATATAAAAATTATAAAAGTATTTTCCGGTAAAATAGACTTACAATACTATTTTTTTTTTACAAAGACTTGTAAATATTAAATTCAATTAGAAATCTGATAATGATAAATATAATATTATTATGACCAATTAATGATAGTACATAAAGCTTCAATTTAAAATTAAAATCCTCTTATAAAAGTTAGGGTTTCTACCAAATCGAAAAAAAAAAAGAGTTAGGGTTTCTATCACGTCTCTGTTTCTGTACTGTTTCCCTCTTCAGTCGTGTATCTGAGGACGGAGGTAGAGAAGAAAGTTTCTGACTTGATGGTATTTATCGAGAATTTAAGTTAAATTATGGATAACTAAGTTGAAGTATCGATTCAGCTGGGTTGAATTGTTGAAATATCGATAGTTTAAGTTTATTACAGGTACTTTCTTGAATTTTAATTTGAATTTCAGGACTTATTTTGGGATCATGAGATGAATTTGAATCAAGGTTTTGTGTAATCGGCTTCCTTCCTACAGGGCTGACTAATGGAGAAGAGGAAGCCATACCGCAAGGCTTTTGCTAAATCGATGATTGTTTGGTTAATGGCGGAGAAGAGGAAACGTCCAAATCCTTTCCAATTTCCAAATTTCAAGGTTAGTGCTGTACGAATTTCCCCCTTCTTTCTATCCTATTGTGATTCATTTCTTTTCCAGAAATATTTGTCTTTTTCACCCAATTAAGTCTGATTTATAAGAAAACTTCATCTACTTAATAATGTACTCCTCCAGCTATTCTTGTAAATTTTGAATCTAATTGTATTTATATCATGTTGATTCACAAAACGATTAAATTAATGTTAGTTTGAATTATATCAACCTAATGGGTTTAATTCACTTTATGTAAATCAGTAGCCTAATTGATTGATTTAGTATTGAGTAAGACAATTATATCAATACAATTATTTGCTTCTAAGTGACAGACTACGGTTTAGAATATATATTTGTTTTCTATCAAAAATAGCATTAAATTTTATTTAAAGTATGTTGTAAGTGACAGACTACGGTTTAGTATTGAGTGGGATTAAAGTATGTTGTAAAAGTAATATCGCCTACATGCATTTCGTTACCTTGAGTTGGATTCAAGTATGTTGTGAAAAATATTATCTCATACATGGATCTCGTTATCTAGTTATATTAATATCACCTCTTGTTTATCGGTTTTCCCGAATACATAATAAAATGTATGAATAATCAGGGCTGTAAAAGGATGGCATCGGAAGATAAGATTACTACATTGCCGGATGATATCCTTTTCACCATTTTATCACTGTTGACATTCAAGGAAACAGTTGCCACCAGCATCATTTCTCGAAATTGGCGATATTTATGGACATCCCTCCCTAGCCTCCATTTTAGATACTAATATGTTGGCGATATTTACAGACGACAGTGCTACCTATGAAAACCTGTTTGACGATAGAGAGGCTGATAAGGCGGTTCATTTGGGGTATCTCTTCGGATCGTGGTGGTTTACTTCTTGTTAAATGGGATGATATTTGTCAACCGATCAATTAGGGTGGATTGGGTATTCATCTGATTGAGTCACTTAACGAGGCTTTTTTTATAAAAATTGTGTATAATATTCTTGTACGGAGAGATGCGCTATGGGTGTGATTTATTCGGGCAAAATATAAGTGCGGGGAGGATATTCCATTGACCTTGCGGAATACCAGTTGCTCTCGTCTATGGAAAGGTTTGAGTATGGTCTGGAACATGGTGCCTTCAAATATTGTTTGGTCCGTGGGGTCGGGTACTACGATTGATTTCTGGTGTGACCCATGGCTTGATGACATGGGTCCTCTGATCGATTTTCTTAATCCCAACATTGTACCGTCCATTGGTCCTACCACGGTTGCAAGCATGGTAGATGCGGTAGGGCAGTAGCGTTGGGACCAGGTGGAACACATTCTTCCTCGGGATATATTATTGAGACTTGCAGTGGTTAAGGGTCCGAATCCACAGCTAGCCGGGGATGCGATAGGATGGCAAAATGGACGTGATCGGTTATTCTCGTTGAAGTATGCCTATGAGATTAAGATAAGATCAGGTATGAGTAATCCGAATCCGGTTTGGGTAGCGATTCATCAGTTTCGCGGCCTACCTAGAGTTAAAACATTTCTCTGGCTTATGAGTTATCGCAAATTTTTTGACGAATAAGGAGCGGTTCAATCTTCGTTTCACGGATAGCAGTCGTTATGCAATTTGTGGAGCGGAGGATGAAAATATTGAACATATATTTCGGCAATGCCCTCTCTCCTATCAGGTTTGGTCTGAATTGATTATTCCTTCCAAGCTTATTACTTTCCTTTTGGTGAACTTGCATGTATGGTTGCAGATGAACCTTAAGGATCCATCAGTAGTGGCACAGCGAGCTGAAAACTGGGACCTTATTTTTTTGTATACTTTGTAGTCACTATGGCTTACCGGAACGCGGTTGTTTTTGACAGTCCGGATAGGGCCAATGGAAGTGTGCTACAACGAGTGCAAATTTTGGTGCAGCGGTCAGTGCAGGCTAATGCTGCAGTGCTAGGCACTGTTGTTGGGTCTGTCGGCTCGACGATAAGGGTTGGGACTGCATCTGCTGCTGTGCGAGGCACTGGACATGCTGTGGGATTGGTTGCTGGTGCAAGTACTGTTAATGTAGCAGCGAATTCGACTCCATTTATCACCGATGTGTTACTTCATTCTATACACGCTGAGGTTTGGATGCCCCCAAATGTGCATTGGGTGAAAATTAATACGGATGGAGCTCGGAAACCCTCTAATGGCTATGCGATGTGCGGTGGTGTGTCCAGGGATAGTGATGGTCGTTGGTGTTTCGGGTTTTCCAAGTTCCTTGGCATATGCTCGATTCTTGATGCTGAATTATGGGGAGCTTATTATGGTTTGCACTTTGCTTGGGAAGTGGGATTTCGCCAGATAATTCTTGAACTTGATAGTTTGGAGGCTATTCGGGTCCTTGGGAAGGATTTCATAGGGTATCGTGATCTTAAGTGGCACTTAGATGATCTTTGTGATCGGAATTGGGTTGTGAGAATTCAACATGTTTGCCGAACCTAGAATAAGGTGGTCGATGCTTTGGCTAAAAGTGTGGATGCTCATAGTTTGGAGATTACGTTTTTGGTGAGCCCGCCTACTTGGGTTCAATCTTTATTGATTGAGGATGGTGTGTCTATTTAGTTACTAGTCATGATTCTTGACGTTCTATCGATGTTTCTATGGATTTGTTTTTATTACCAGTATAGGTACTCTTTTCCTCCATTTAGGTTTAGGGAGGTTTTTGGTGAACCCGCCTACTTGGGTTCAATCTTTATGGATTTGTTTCTATAACATTTAAAATTAAATAATTAATTAATTTTATTAAATATATAAATAATTAAAGTCTTCCAATAAGATGTTGACATGTGTCACCACCTAATTAAATAATTAATTAATTAATTTTATTAATTTAAAATTAAGACTAAATTGAAAGAATGTGTAATTAGTAGTGATTAAATGTGTAATTTTATAACATTTCTTTAACTGCCATGTCACCCTCCGTCACCTATCCGCTAGTTTTTAACGGCGTTGTCAAAATAGTTCAATTTAATAAGTTTGGCGGTCTGATTGACGAGTTCGATAGTTTGGTGGTCAAAATAGGCCCAATTAGTTCGGTGGTCACTGGTGTAGTTTACCCTTAAGTTTATTATAGGTACTTGGCTTCCATGCTACAGGGCTGACTAATGGCTTTTCGATTTCCAGAATTCAAGGTTAGTGCTGTGCGAATTTTCCCTCTTTTCTTTTACAGCTTCACCTGCTATTGTTGCTTTCTTTTCTTTAGTGAACAATTACAATACAATCTATCCTATTGTGATTCATCTCTTTTTCAGAAATATTTGTCTTTTTCACCCAATTAAGTCTGATTTATAAGAAAACTTCAACTACTTAATAATGTACTCCTCCAGCTATTTTTGTAAATTTTGAATCTAATTGTATTTATATCATGTTGATTCACAAAACAATTAAATTAATGTTAGTTTGAATTATATCAACCTAATGGGTTTAATTCACTTTATGTAAATCAGTAGCCTAATTGATTGATTTAGTATTGAGTAAGACAATTATATCAATACAATTCTGTGCTTCTAAGTGACAGACTACGGTTTAGTATATATTTGTTTTCTATCAAAAATAGCATTAAATTTGATTTAAAGTATGTTGTAAGTGACAGACTACGGTTTAGTATTGTGTGGGATTAAAGTATGTTGTAAAAGTAATATCGCCTACATGCATTTCGTTACCTTGAGTTGGATTCAAGTATGTTGTGAAAAATATTATCTCATACATGGCTCTCGTTATCTAGTTATATTAATATCACCTCTTGTTTATCGGTTTTCCCGAATACATAATAAAATGTATGAATAATCAGGGCTGTAAAAGGATGGCATCGGAAGATAAGATTACTACATTGCCGGATGATATCCTTTTCACCATTTTATCACTGTTGACATTCAAGGAAGCCGTTGCCACCAGCATCCTTTCTCGAAATTAGCGATATTTATGGACATGCCTCCCTAGCCTCCAATTTAGATACTAATATGTTGGCAATATTTACAGACGATAGTGCTACCTAAGAAAACCTGTTTGACGATAGAGAGACTGATAAGGCAGTTCATTTGGGGTATCTCTTCGGATCGGGTGGTTTACTTCTTGTTAAATGGGATGATATTTGTCAACCGATCAATCAAGGTAGATTGGTATTCATCTGATTGAGTCGCTTAACAAGGCTTTTTGATAAAAATTGCGTATAATATTCTTGTACGGAGAGATGCGCTATGGGTGTGATTTATTCGGGCAAAATATAAGTGCGGGGAGGATATTCCATTGACCTTGCGGAATACCAGTTGCTCTCGTCTATGGAAAGGTTTGAGTATGGTCTGGAACATGGTGCCTTCAAATATTGTTTGGTCCGTGGGGTCGGGTACTACGATTGATTTCTGGTGTGACCCATGGCTTGATGACATGGGTCCTCTGATCGATTTTCTTAATCCCAGCATTGTGCCGTCCATTGGTCCTACCACGGTTGCAAGAATGGTACATGCGGTGGGGCAGTAGCGTTGGGACCAGGTGGAACACATTCTTATATTATTGAGACTTGCAGTGGTTAAGGGTCTGAATCCACAGCTGGCCGGGGATGCGATAGGATGGCAAAAGGGACGTGATCGGTTATTCTTGCTGAAGTCTGCCTATGAGATTAAGATAGGATTAGGTATGAGTAATCCGAATCCGGTTTGGGTAGCGATTCATCAGTTTCGCGGCCTACCTAGAGTTAAAACATTTCTCTGGCTTATGAGTTATCGCAAATTTTTTGACAAATAAAGAGCGGTTCAATCTTCGTTTCACGGATAGCAGCCATTGTGCAATTTGTGGAGCGGAGGATGAAAATATTGAACATATATTTCGGCAATGCCCTCTCGCCTATCAGGTTTGGTCTGAATTGATTATTCCTTCCCAGCTTATTACTTACCTTTTGGTGAACTTGCATGTATGGTTGCAGATGAACCTTAAGGATCCATCAGTAGTGGCACAGCGAGCTGAAAACTGGGACCTTATTTTTGATATACTTTGTAGTCACTATGGCTTACCGGAAAGCGGTTGTTTTTGACAGTTCGGATAGGGGCAATGGAAATGTGCTACAACGAGTGCAAATTTTGGTGCAGCGATCAGTGTAGGCTAATGTTGCAGTGCTAGGCACTGTTGTTGGGTCTGTCGGCTCGACGATAAGGGTTGGGTCTGCTCCTGCTGCTGTGCGAGGCACTGGAAATGCTGTGGGATTGGTTGCTGGTGCAAGTACTGTTAATGTAGCAGCGAATTCGACTCCATTTATCACCGATGTGTTACTTCATTCTATACACGCTGAGGTTTGGATGCCCCCAAATGTGCATTGGGTGAAAATTAATACGGATAGAGCTCGGCAACCCTCTAATGGCTATGCGATGTGCGATGGTGTGTCCAGGGATAGCGATGGTCGTTGGTGTTTCGAGTTCTCCAAGTTCCTTGGCATATGCTCGATTCTTGATGCTGAATTATGGGGAGCCTATTATGGTTTGCACTTTGCTTGGGAAGTGGGATTTCGCCAGATAATTCTTGAACTTGATAGTTTGGAGGCTATTCGGGTCCTCGGGAAGGATTTCATAGGGTATCATGATCTTAAGTGGCACTTAGATGATTTTTGTGATCGGAATTGGGTTGTGAGAATTCAACATGGTCGCCGAACCTGGAATAAGGTGGTCAATGCTTTGGCTAAAAGTGTGGATGCTCATAGTTTGGAGATTACGTTTTTGGTGAACCCGCCTACTTGGGTTCAATCTTTATTGATTGAGGATGGTGTGTCTATTTAGTTACTAGTCATGATTCTTGACGTTCTATCGATGTTTCTATGGATTTGTTTTTATTACCATTAGAGGTACTCTTTTCTCCCATTTAGGTTTAAGGAGGTTTTTGGTGAACCCGCCTACTTGGATTCAATCTTTATGGATTTGTATCTACAACATTTAAAATTAAATAATTAATTAATTTAATTAATTTTATTAAATATATAAATAATTAAAGTCCTCCAATAAGGTGTTGACATGTGTCACCACCTAATTAAATAATTAATTAATTTTATTAATTTAAAATTAAGACTAAATTGAAAGAATGTGTAATTAGTAGTGATTAAATGTGTAATTTTATAACATTTCTTTAACTGCCATGTCACCCTCCGTCACCTATCCGCTAGTTTTTAACGGCGTTGTCAAAATAGTTCAATTTAATAAGTTTGGCGGTCTGATTGACGAGTTCGATAGTTTGGTGGTCAAAATAGGTACGCTCAATTATTTCGGTGGTCACTGGTGTAGTTTACCCTTAAGTTTATTACAGGTACTTGGCTTCCATGCTATAGGGCTGACTAATGGCTTTTCGATTTCCAGAATTCAAGGTTGCTGTGCGAATTTTCCCCTCTTTTCTTTTACAGCTTCACCTGCTATTGTTGCTTTCTTTTCTTTAGTGAACAATTACGATACAATCTATCCTATTGTGATTCATCTCTTTTCCAGAAATATTTGTCTTTTTCACCCAATTAAGTCTGATTTATAAGAAAACTTCATCTACTTAATAATGTACTCCTCCAGCTATTCTTGTAAATTTTGAATCTAATTGTATTTATATCATGTTGATTCACAAAACAATTAAATTAATGTTAGTTTGAATTATATCAACCTAATGGGTTTAATTCACTTTATGTAAATCAGTAGCCTAATTGATTGATTTAGTATTGAGTAAGACAATTATATCAATACAATTCTTTGCTTCTAAGTGACAGACTATATTTGTTTTCTATCAAAAATAGCATTAAATTTTATTTAAAGTATGTTGTAAGTGACAGACTACGGTTTAGTATTGAGTGGGATTAAAGTATGTTGTAAAAGTAATATCGCCTACATGCATTTCGTTACCTTGAGTTGGATTCAAGTATGTTGTGAAAAATATTATCTCATACATGGCTCTCGTTACCTAGTTATATTAATATCACCTCTTGTTTATCGGTTTTCCCGAATGCATAATAAAATATATGAATAATCAGGGCTGTAAAAGGATGGCATCGGAAGATAAGATTACTACATTGCCTAATGATATCCTTTTAACCATTTTATCACTGTTGACATTCTAGGAAGCAGTGCAGCATTACCGTAAAGTAAATGGAGTTTACAAGGATAGATGTATACAAATGGTCAACCAACTGCTAAGGGGTCGGAAGGGTCGAGAGCTGCAAGAGTTTGGCATCCATTACCCTTTACCAGAAAGTTCTGCATGTCATATTGATCTTTGGGTTGCCTTTGCTATTGCCATTGGGGTTTCTAAGCTTGAATTAAACTTCTCACCCTATCCACACCTAATTCCTATATGTTTAAACAAGAATTACTTAATCCCACTTGACCTCTTCGATAAAGCAAAGGGGATGGAGCCTTATTTAGTGCAATTGGAGCATGCTTTCTCCATTCCTACATCCTCTCTGAACGTTCAAAACCGTTTCAAGTCTCTTAGAGAACTCATCTTGAAATTTGTAGATCTTACAGATGAACACTTTGAAGCCATTTTATCTAATTGTACATCTCTTGAGTGCCTACATTTGCATGAAAGCATCAGACTGGTCAATGTGAAGCATATTGTTCCTCATATGAAGTTGAAATGCTTGGAGATATTCCATTGTAGAAATTTGGAGAAAGTTGAAGTATTTGCTCCAAATCTCGTTTCCTTCAAGTATCGAGGGTCCAAGATACATGTCTTTGTTAAGGATGCTAAACAGCTCGTTAATCTTTGCATGTGTTCCTATTGGGAAGAGGAGCTTGAATATCCACATGAAAATTCTTTGGGTTTACCCTATATGCAAAGTAAAGATTTTATTTTTGGCCAATTTGCTGCTCACCTTTCTCGGTTGGAGTATTTAATGATGGACGTTGGTTCTTTTGAGGTGAGTGAGTGGAAGCATCTCCCAAAGCATTTCCGCTTTCTCTTTGGAAGTTCTCTCTTTTACTATTGCTTGATTTGGTTTTTGCAGGGAAAACAACAATTCGACGACCTCCCTTTATTTTCTAATTTAAAACATCTGTCTTTGACATTTTTTAATTCTTCCCATGGTTCATGTGGGATGTTACGCTGCTATCACACGATTGCCTGCTTTGTTGAGGCTTCACCATTCTTGCACCGACTCGAGTTACATGTAAGTATTCATGGTTGTTATCTGTTTCAGACACATATCTTTGTCTAATTTGAATAACATGGTTTAAAAGCATGGTAACTATTTTGTGTCATCATACTGGATATAAAGCTGACCAGATATTAGATACGCCATCTGTTTTTTGCAGTTTCAGTTGGGTCCTACCAAAAATCCTGAATTGAGAAGAATTACAATATCTCCGCACAAGTATCTGAAGGAGGTTTTGGTTTCTGGTTTTTTTCGGCAACGAGCTCGCTAAGGACATCATATTCTCTATATTCAACTTTGCCATTGAACTCGAAAAGATTGAGATAACAACTGTTTGGTTATATAACCTTTCCAAGCGCCCCTTTAAAAATCGGGTTGCTGCTAATGAAGTTGTTAGGAGATGTATGGGGCAGCTGCATCAAAGATTGCCTGCAAATGCCCAACTACACTTCCTTGATGATCGTTTCTGATTGATTTATGTTGTGTTTCATTTGCATATTTGGCGAGTGATTTTCACTTGTTGATTTCAGCTAATACTGTACTATCAGACTCGTTATTTTGCCCAACGAATATTTATCTTAGCATTTCCATTCTGTCCTTTTTATTGCTTGATTTGGTTTTTATAGGGAAAACAAGGATTCAACAAGGTCTCTTGAAGTTCTTTCATTTCAGCATTCCTTTTGGGTTAATTTATAAATGGTCCTTTAGACTGTAGGATGTAAAAACAGGTAATCATATGGGATGTAAAAAATGAATAGGGGTCAATTTGGACTAAAATCAAAGTTTTAGGGACTAAAATGAACAAAAATATCAGCAAATGATTCATATCTAAAATATTGGAGTAAATTACAAAAATTATAAATTAATAAGGGTAAATTTTGGTGAAAAATAAAATTTTATGAACTAACATAAACAAAAATATCATAATATTAAAAACACTAGATTAAATTACAAAAAATGAATAGGGGTCAATTTGGAATACAAATAAAGTTTTAGGGACTATAATGAACAAATATATTAAATTAAAATTATAAACATTGGACTAAATTACAAAAAAAGAATAGGGGTCAATTTGGACTAAAAATAAAGTATATGTATATATGTAAGTTTTACTATATATATGTATATATATATATGCATATGTATGTATACGTGTATACATTTGTACCTACATCCATATGCATAGGGGTACACCAAACCTAGTAACCTTCTACTGCCTTGTAGTGATAATCGTCAATGGAGGAGTACACCAAACCTTGTAGTGATAATAGTCAATGGAGGAGTACAATTAAATTGAATCATATAATCCCCCCAAAAGAGCAAATTCACAAAAGGTACTCTATGGGAGCTTTCAATTGTTATGTATTATGTATATGTACATATATATATACTAACATACATATATGTATGTATGTATGTATGTATGTATGTATGTATGTTTTAGTATGTATATGTGTGTATGTATGTATATATATATATATATACATATATATGTATGTATGTAACATACATATATACGTATATGTATATTGTATGTATATATAATATATATATGTATATAGAAATAAATATAGGTAAGTATATATGTACATTAATACATATATATATATATACATTAATACACACATATATATATACATATATATATATATATATATGTGTGTATATAAGTTTTAGTATGTATATATATATATATGTATGTAGAAATAAATATAGGTAAGTATATGTATACATTAATATATACATATACATATACATATACATATACATATACATATACATTAATACATATACATATATATACATATACATTAATACATATACATATATATACATATACATTAATACATATATATACATATTAATGTATAATTGTATATGTATTAATGTATATGTATATATATGCATATGTAAGTGAACTAAATTTGTGATAAACATCTTCATTGTTTTATGTTTTCCATAAATATTTTTTTTCTGAATTGATTTGAGTGGTTGTTATTTGCAGTGATAGAGAAATGGGGTGCATCTAAATGAACTTTCACAACAATTGAAAGCTCCCATACAGTACCTTTTGTGAATTTGCTCTTTTTGGGGGATTATATGATTCAATTTAATTGTGTTCTTTATATCTTCTATATATGACAAGGATACTATCGAGTTTCTTGAAATGGAAGGTTTGGTGTACTCCTCCATTGACGATTATCACTACAAGGCAGTAGAAGGTTGCTAAGTTTGTGAGCCTAGTGTTGGGCTCGATGAACACTCAACTGTTGCTTGCCAAGCTGTGGAGAAGTTTGTGTTTTGGGTGTTTTTGGTGGAAGCAAAAAGATAAACAAAAGACACAAGGATTTATAGTGGTTCGGCCTTCTAACAAGCACCTACATCCACTACCTTAGCTCCTACTAAGGATTTTCAACCAATATCCACTAGATATTCTTCCCCTTTTACCGGTTTAGAGGCAACCGTTACAATCCTATACTCAACCTAAGTCTAGCAACCAAAACTCACAACCCGAGCTTTGGGAACACTCTTAAGGAAGAGAAAATATAGCAAACTTGAAAACCCTCACAATGTGGATAGTTTGCACTAGTTAGCTTACTCACCCAAACCTAAACACTTGAGCAAATGTGACAATTTAGGCTCACAAGTGTTGTCTATACAAAGAATGTACAATAAAGCACTAAGACAAATCTTTGATCATATTGTTGTTGACAATTGAAGCATTAGTCTTCCATGGATGCTTGGAGGTCCCTTTTATACTCCCAATTGAGCTTTTAGTCGTTGTAGACCGTTGAGATTGAATTGGAGCCATTGGGGTGCATTTTTCCAGCATTCATTGCTATTCTGGAGCTTAGCATATCGATGCTCGAATGACCGTATCGATATGGTCCTCGTCAGGAACTAGTTGTTGAGCTCTTCCAGCTAATGCGTATCGATACGCTTACGAGCGTATCGGTACAGCCTGCATTTCAAATAGTTGTTGGGAAAATGACCGTTGGGAGAGGTTAAGGCGTATCGGTACACGATACAACCGTATCGGTACGCGAACTAGCCATTGGGGAGTTTTAAAGCACTCCGTATCGATACAGCAAAAGCGTATCGGTACGGGTTTTGGCTACTGAAATTTCTCTATAGCTGAAACCCTAAAGCGTATCGATACGGTATATACCATATCGGTACGGTGACATTAAAATCATAGGTTTGGCTACTTTAAAAACATTTTAAGTTATTCCAAAGCCTTGTAAAAACCCTTAAACATATTTTCAAGTTGTTTGGACTTACAAAACATTTTGAAATCTTTTTCAATTTAGTCCAAATCAAATTTTCAATTATTATATCAAAAAATATATCTTAACAATCTCCCCCTTTTTGATATAATAAAACAACTTGAAAAAATATTTTTGATTCTCCCCCTTTGTAAAATAATTTTTGAATAAGAGACATAATTTTTTAAAATTTGAAGCTCCCCTTATTCTCACTTGAAAAATCAATTTTTCAAACCATTTCTCACTCTTTTTGTTATATCAAAAAGAATTCAAAAGACTTTAAGTTCAAACTAACATAGGAGGTTAAGACACAAATAAGAATTTTGGTTTTAAAAATGGCTCTATCTTACTCAAGCATCAATAAGTGTTAGTCCAACAAATATGATAATCTAGTTGAAATAAAAATAAATCAAATTAAACAAAAGAAAATCAACTAAATTTTACCACACTTAAACCCAAGGGAGGATGTGCAGCCTTCATTCTTCAAGTGTCTTTCCTTGTGTGTATAGAGCTCCCCCTCAATATTTGACTTGTTGACCATTCTCCATCACACCTAAATAAGACAATCATGTAATTTTTGGTATCCAAATTGCTTTGGATCCATAGACGTTAGAAGCACATAAATTAGTCCCCTTAGGAATCAGTTTGCAATTTCATCCTTTTAGTTGAAGTACTTAGTCCTTTTGGGACCCAAATACTTCTAAAAACTTTGCCATTCAAAAATCTAGGGGCACTAGATTGTCTCACATAAAAATTTGAATTTCTTAAATTGTTTTTCTTTTGAAGTTCATTGGAAATCAAATTTTTTTCTTTCTTAATATCATCAATTTCCTTTTGATGATCTTTTTCAACCGTTTGAAGCAATTCTCGTAAACTTGAAACTTTAAGTAAACTCTAAATTGGTTTTAGAAAGCAAATCATTTTCGGTTTTTAACTTTGAAATCAATTTCTTGTTTTTCGAAAAATAAAGCTTTAAATTCAAAAACCAATTCATCATAAACTTCTTGCAATTCATCAAAAGAATATGAATTAGAAGTAGATGAATTAGAAGCTACATTTCCCTCTTGGAGGGCCATGAAGTATAGGTGGGCTACCTCATCATTGGTGGAGTCTTCATCACTCCAAGTGGCCACAAATGCTTTCTTTGAAGATGATCTCTTTTTGTTGCTATTGTGGGAATCTTTCATCTTCTTTTTCGATTCATGTTTGGATTTAGTCATCTCGCTCTTCATGAATCATGTAAATTTCTTGATGAGATGAACCATGTCTTCATCTTCACTTTCCTCCTCGCTTGATTCTTCATGTTGGCATTTGGAGGAATTGAGAGCAACGGTATTCATGTTAATGCCTAGCTCTATGATTTTCTTCTTCCCTATCTTCTTTATCTCTTTCTTATTCTCATCCTCTTCTTTTCCTTTTTTCATGATTTCATGAGTGAGAAGAGACCCCAAGAGTCCATCTAGCTTTAAAGTCTTGAGATTCTTGGCTTCGATGATGGCGGTCTTCTTTGAGTCTCATGAATCGGGAAGGGAATAGAGAAGCTTTCGGACAAGCTTGTCTTCCGAAATGATTTCTTCATAGCCTTTGAGTCCATTTGTGATGGTAGAGAATCTATCGAACATTTTCATGATGTCTTCATCCGGTTTCATCTTGAAATTCTCATACTTGAGGTTGAGAAGACCGTTCTTGGTCTCCTTTACTTCGTATGTAACATCAAGCTTGTCCCATACCTCTTTGGCATCTTCACAAGAATGTGGGGCTAAATGCACAAAAGAGAATATGCAAAGCCTTGCAATTTAGCTCCATCTTCTTGCGATCATCCGCATTCCATTCCACCTTGCATCTTTGTGGCACGTACGGACCATCTTCAAAAACGTCCCAAAGCTTGTAATCTTTGGCCTTGATGAAGAACATCATTCTTGTCTTCCAATAAGCATAGTTGGTCCCGTCAAAAAAAGGTGGCTTGTCGATGGATTGTGCCATTTAACCGGTTGATTGAATTGATGTATCGAGCTTCCTGAATCGTCTCAATAGGATGTTAATCCTCTCAATAGGATGTTAATCCTCTTCAGTTTGTGTTTAGGGTGTTTTTGGTGGAAGCAAAAAGATAAACAAAAGATACCAATTTGTTGGGCTAACAAGCATGATCACTAAGGATTTTCAAACCTAGATATTCTTCCCTTTTTGCCAAGTTGTGGAGCTAAACTTTGTGTTTAGCAACCAAAGGTGTTTTTGGTGGAAGCAAAAAGATAAACAAAAGACACAAGGATTTATAGTGGTTAGGCTCCAAGTGTTGTCTAACAAGCACCTAAGACAAATCCACTACAATTAGCATTAGTCTTCCATGGACTAAGGATTTTCAACCAATATCCACACCGTTGGGATTATTCTTGCATTTTTTAATTCATTGTTTAGGAGGCTTAGCGTTACAATCCTAAACTCAATGCGGTCCTAGCAACCAAAGCTTTTCACAACCCGAGCTTTGGGAACACAAATAGCCGTTGGGAAAATGACCAGCGGAGAAAATATAGAAAACTTGAAAACCCTCACAGGTGGACGAGTTTGGATAGTTTGCACTAAAATTTAGCTCACTCACCATTAAAATCAAACCTAAAAAATTTTTGAGCAAATGTGACTTAAACATATTTTAGGCTCACATTTTGTGTTGTCTATACAAAGAATGTACAGAGCATATATGTATGTGTATCTATGTTTATATTGGCTAGGAATGGATGGGATGCTTCCTTCAATCTAGGTTTGGAATGTGATACTGTTGAAACTTGACATGTCGCACGTTGACTTAATTTTGGTCACCTTTTTATGATATTTAGGTAGTACTAATTTTCACTATGCTGTTAGAGATGGAGTTTGTCATGTTTGTGATATATTGATCTTTTGTTGTAGGTATTAGCAGTAAGGACTTTTGTTGTATAATAATTAGAAAGGAAGTGATATATATGGATAAAATGATCGGGGTAGGACCAACAAGTGTTGGGTATCAAGGCATTGTACTTTTCAAGGAAAGGAGAACTTATTTGAACATTAGAGATGATATTGTTGGGAGGGGAGTCATGAATTTGAACATGACCATAAAATGAATATACACTATACCCTAAAAAACAATTGGAGGCAGGAGTTGACTATTGTTGAATGAGTATCTCGTGTTGTGTGTATGCAATCAAAATAATTGGTAGTTATATATTAATCTGCCATGGAAGAAATTATATTATAGGCTCTTCTTGCTACGTTATTTATTGTCTCAACTAATAAAAATAATTTATTTCATGAAATTTTTTATGTCATATTTTTACCGAGTGAATTCACTCGATAAAAATTGTTCCTTGTATTTGATTTACAGTAAATATGAGTAATTGACATGAAAAAATAAAGGAAATGAAAGATTTTTATTAGTTGGGACTATAGATGACGTGCAGGGACGGATTGTCCTCACCACCCCCGAAGAAATTTTTTTCACCTTTGTCCGCCTATTTAAATTTCTTTAAAATTGGTTTATTTATGAATTTGCCCCCCCCTATACTTTCAAACATTTATAGTTTGCCCCCAACCCCAAATTTTGGCTCTGTCCCTGATGATAAGACGAGTTTATAATATAATTGCTCCTGCCCTGGGCTCGTTTTGATTGAGTTGAATTTCACTGCTATGCTGAATGGGTTGTTTCAGAGGAATTAGGTGTATCAACGGGACAGGAGAAAAGGTAAAATGAATGTCTTTTATCTATAAGAATAAAAACATAATATAATATATCTTTATGTTAATATTTATTAATTTGACAAATTTTTTGTATTGAATGAATTAGTACTATTACTATTTAGTATTTACTACGTGTATATTGAATTTTTATTAAGCATTAACTTAATTGATTATATATATATAAATCCAATCCTAATCTTTACTAAGCATCTACTATTTAGTGTCAAAAGAATATCTAAATCTAATCTTTCATATATATATATAATTGATTATATATGTATATATAATAAAAAATTTATTTAACATTTTTAATTAATTTAAAAAATAATAATTTACATTTATCAACACTTAACACTTTACATTTATCAAAACTTTAAATCCATCAAATCATAGACTTCCTCAAATGTCAGGTAAATATCATTATCAACTATCAAGCCATGTCAATATCAGTTCAGGTCAACAACATGTCAGGTTCAAAACAGGTCGGGTAAAATCGGATCTCGGGTCGATTCAGTCGGGTAATATTGGTTATCTGCCAAGTCAGTTTTGGGTTCGTTTCAGTCGGGTGCAGGTCGGGTTTCGGGTCCACAATAACAAGTCCAATTCGGGTTTGGGTCGTTCTCGGTCGGATGCAGGTCGGGTTCGGTTACTACAGTTACATGTTCAATTCGAGTTCAGGTCAACAACAGTCGATTACAGATTGGGTTCGGGTCATCGAATCCTCGGGTTAAACCAGGTTCTGACTCGAGCAGGTTTCAGTCGGGTTTTCAGGTCGGGTCAGCTTTTTACATCCCAAGGATGGAAATCCTCTGCCTCCAAACTATACCACTTTTGGTGCCCCCATTTTAAAAAGTGGGTTTAGGGTTTTAGGTTAGGGGTTGTGGTTAGGGTTTAGAGAATTAATGGTAAGGTGTATTTTTTAGGGTGTAGGGTTTAAGATGTGGAATTTAGGGTTAATGTTTAGAATTTAAATTTTTAGTGTTTTTAGTGTTGGACATAGAAAGAGACATAATTAGGGGCAGAGGATTTTTGTTCTTTTAGAGTATGTTTTTATTTATATGCAACACAATGCCTAAGTTACTGAGGCCTCTCAAGCTCGAGTTCATATCTTTATGCATGTAATATGTTGCAATAATAGTGGTGCCAACTGGTTTATAATACATTCGAACATCTTTTTCGTAAACAAACCCATGTATACTATCATAACAAATTTGATCTTTAATCTAAGAATTTTTTTAGATTTTATCTATTAAATTTTTATTTAGCTTTAGTATTTAATAAATTTATTTTATTATTTCAAGTAAGAAATAAGAAAATATTATTTATATATAAATTTAAATACTTTTAATATTAAAAATAAAGAGTTTTAATATGTTGTGTAGTTTAATATTTATACTATTAATATAGTGATAAAATATTTTCTTATGCGTAATAATAAATAATTTAAAATAGTAGGATATTTTTTATCTATAAATTTGAATAGTTTAAATACAATGAGTGTAATTTAAGATGAATATAAAGTGTGCTTCAATATTTTATTGTACTTTAAAAAATTTAAGATGTTTAAAGAGAATTTTAAAAAATCATGGGGACAAATTAAAGTATTTTAAAGCTTAAATTCTTAATAAAAAAAATTCTCAAAACTTTTTAAAGTACTTAAACAATATTTCCCAAGTATTGGGGGGACAATGTCCCTTCGGACTCTCGTTACCATCTGCCCATATCAATATTTATTAGTCTTCATATATTAAATTTTTTAGTTTAAAATAATATCAAAAATGTTTTCTTATGTTTTGAGAAAAAAAATTTTAAATAATATATTACTTATTTATAAATTTTAATAGATTAAATTAAAATGAAAAAGGTATTTCAATATAGCTTTTGACCTAATGTCCTCCGAAGAATTTGGTTTGCCGCAGGGTGTGGGTGATCCGCCGCCTCACGGTAGGAGGCCGCCGGATGGCATCCCGCCTATTCCTGAAGTTTCGACAAGGGAGAGGTCGGCGCCGCCTTCTCAATTGGACCGTTTCTGAGCGTCAAAAAAGGGTCGCAGTGAGGGTGTTGAGGCTGCTGGTGATGAGGGTATCCTGATAGATGCGGATGTAGTGTCAGTACCGGTTGTGTTAGATAACGGAGCTACAAGCCAGGTTATGCCGGATGAGGCCATGAAGTCGAAGAGCTCGACCGGAGGGGAGCATACTTCGTATGCAAGCAAGGTCGCAGGGACTAAGGAAGTTGCGGAGTCTCGTCCTGGCTTTCTTAAGGATGATGTTACGATCCTGGCTGAGGATATTATTATGAATCGTGACGGTAAAATTCATTCTATCCAATTCTCTGATCGTGTGCATGATCAGATTGACAATAATCTGCGTAATTCTCTAATTGTACGGCTGCTGGGTCGTACGATAGGCTATAAAGCCTTGCTTAATCGTATTCAGGCACTGTGGAAGCAGTTGGGCGAGTTGCATGTGATTGATCTTGATATTAATTATTTCTTAGTGCGGTTTTCGAATCCGAAAGACTATACGAAAGCTCTGACTGAGGGACCATGGACAATATATGGTAGTTATTTAACGGTGCAATCATGGAGCCGGGGGTTTTCGACTGTAGAAAAACACCCATCACAGGTGATTATGTGGGTTAGATTACCAGGTCTTTCGTATCGCTACTATACAAATGCTGTGTTTCGCCATATAGCTTCTTTCATTGGGAGGGTTGTTCGAATTGATTATAACACTGATATGGGTGAGAGAGGTCGGTTTGCTCAGCTGGCGATCCTAGTGGATCTTAATAAACCCTTGTTATCATGTATTCGTATTGATGGACGTTTACAGAAAGTTGAGTATGAGGGCTTACAATAGATTTTCTATGAATGCGGAGTATACGGACACACTAGAGAAATATGTGGTGATACTTCCCGTGGTCAGGAGGACTCTGAGGCTGGTGCAATGGAAACTGTGTTGCTAAGGGTCCGGGTTCTAGTGATCTATCTGACTCTAATTTATTTGGACCATGAATGGTTGTTGCAGATAGACGAAGAAGAGGTCCTCAATCACGTCCAAACAAGTCTACTATTGATATATCTGGATATCGGTTTGCAAGTCTTACAGTGAAGGAGCCGAACGACTCGGTCGAGCCGAGACAAGAAAATAGGGTACCGATAGATGTATCTGGTTCTTGCAAAGGGATAGTTAATGTTGGTGGCTCGAAGGGCAAAGATCAAGAGCGTCCTGCTCCGAAAAACCTGGTCTATAAGGCTTCTAATCCGGAAAAGAAGAATAAACAAAGGACAGGCAGTGTTCCGACTGAAGTAATCACGGTGGGGAGCCAAGGTGCTCCAACCGTTGTAGTGCACAATGTGGAATCGCGATCAGAAGGGCACGAGGCTGTGACTATCAGGGAGAGTGGCGAGGCTAGCGTTGCTCGGAATGGTTGTGGTGACATCCGTGGTCGATCGAGCTTGGCTAGAGGAAAAGTGGAGGTTGGTCGCCAGGGTATTCAGGTCCGATGCCCCAAAGATATGAAAAGTTCAGGCCGTATGATGGTAACGGCTTTGGTTCGCCAACTCAATTCTGAATTAGATGAGGTTATGGAAGGGGTTCATCCCGGTCGTAGCCGAAACCCAAAGGGCATTGGTGACTCCTCTCCTATGGTACAATCCTCTGACTAAGATGACTATTATCTATCGGATTCTCCTGAGGAGCTTCCCCCAGGAGCTAGGTTTGCGGACGACCAGTAAGGTTTGCCTCATTTGTATCTTTAATGATGAAGTTCATGTTATGGAATTGCCAGGGTGCTGCTAGCCTGGTGTTTCGAGGTTATTTCAAGTCTTTTGTCCGTGAACACCGCCCATCTATTATGGCGCTCTTTGAGCCTCGTATTAGTGGTACAATGGCTAATCTGTCGTGGTACAGCTAGGTTTTCATCGTTCTTACCGTGTTGAGTCGCACGGTTTCAGTGGAGGTATTTGGCTTCTTTGGAATGACAGTGTAGAAGTGGACATTCTCAAGATTTTGAATCAGTTTGTGCATCTTGATGTTCGTATTTGTGATAGTGGTACTGTGTTCTTCCTTACAATGGTATATGCTAGTCCGTATGCTCCACGACGTAAGCATCTTTGGTCTCAACTTGCAGCTATTAAACCAACTACTGACGTACCGTGGATCCTAGGGGGTGGCTTTAATGTCATCTTATCCGATGATGAGAGAATTGGAAGAGCTCGACGACGGGGTTGTCTATTCATGCATGGCCTCTCGGATTTGGGTTTTCGTGGTCCGTCGTTCACGTGGGCTAGGGGAAATTTGTATCAGCGATTGGATCGGTGTATGGCTAATTCAATATGGTCAGCTGCTTTTGTGGACTCTCATGTGCTTTACTTAGATCGATTGGGGTTTGACCATAGACCTCTCCTCGTTTCGTTGGGTGATGATTGGAAATCTAGTCATAATAGGCCTTTTCGGTTTATAGATGCATGGCAAACACATCCGAATTTTGCTTTTTGGGTTCGCTATGGTCTAAAGAGCTGGCATGGGAGGACAATATCAATAAAATTTTGTACCGAGGTGGGTGGTTGGAATCGAGAAGTCTTTGGCCATATAGTGGAAAGAAAGCGAAGGTTGCGTACACGTTTACGGGGGATTGATCGTGCATTGATGCGACGGCACTCTAATCACTTGGTAGATTTAGCTTCCAAACTTAAGCTGGAGTTAGAAACTGTTATAGACCAAGAGGAATCATTTTGGCGTCAAAAAGCCTGTTCGTAATGGGTATTACAGGGTGATCGTAACACTAAGTTTTTTCATACTTCTGTTATTGCACGTAGACGGTCTAATCGAATTTCAACGCTTCACAAGGATGATGGGGCTTGGTGTTCGGAGAAGGCCGACTTGCGTCATTTAGCAAGTAATTTCTACAAGAAATTGTTTACGAGCTCGCCGCATCCACGTCTGCCGTTTGCAGTTAGGGGTTACTTTCTGAATGTGACGTCACCGACCAGGGATAGGCTAATGGCCGCCGTTTTTTCTGAGGAGATTCATCAAGCGGTTTTTGGTATAGGGGCTTCGAAGGCTCCGGGTGTTGATGGTTTGAATGCCGGGTTTTTTCAACGGAACTTGAACATTGTTAGAGATTCAGTCTGCAATTTTGTGAAGCAGGTTTTCAGTACAGGGGTTATTCTAACCCACATAAATGAAACATTACTTGTTCTTTTACCGAAGGTTCCTCTGCCGGAACGGATAAGCCAATTTCGGCCTATCAGTTTATGTACAGTAATTTACAAGGTGATCTCTAAAATCCTTGTGAATCGTTTGAAGCCTTTCTTGCCATCTTGGGTCTCTGAAAATCAATCCAGTTTTGTCCCTAGACGGGCGATCACGGATAATATAATTCTTACTCAGGAGATTGTTCATTACATGTGCCGTAAGATGAGGAACAAGGGGTGGATGGCTCTGAAGATTGATCTAGAGAAGGCCTATGACCGGCTTGAATGGGATTTTATTTCTGATACATTACTTGATATTGGGATTCCAAGTCCTATGGTTCATTTGAGCATACAATGTGTTACAACGGTTTCCACTAGTATCATATAGAATGGTGATATGACGGACCCGTTTGTTTCTTCACGTGTTATTCGGCAAGGGGACTCGCTCTCTCCATATCTGTTCGTGTTATGTATGGAGAGATTATCACAATCAGTTAATATCTCGACGCAGGTAGGAAGCTGGAAACCGTTCAAGACATTTGCCAATAGCCTAGGTATTTCTCATTTATTTTTCGCAGATGATATGATTTTGTTTGCAGAGGCCTCAGTACAGCAAATGGATGTTATCCGATCAATTCTGGGGGATTTTTGCCTTGTATCTGGACACCTGGTGAGTGCAGAGAAGACGACAATATTTTTTTCTAAGAATGTGTCGATTGTAACTAGAAGATTGATTGTCGACAGTTTTGGATTCAAAGAGGTTGATGACCTCGGAAAGTATCTTGGAGTTCCTTTGTTACATCGGCGAGTTTTTGAGGCTACTTACCTTTACCTTGTTCGTATGGTGGAGCATAAACTTAGTGGATGGAAAGCTAAGAGCCTTTCGCTAGATGGAAGAATTGTTCTTGCTAAATGGGTCATTGAGGTGATACCAATCTATACACTACAGACGGCAGTGCTACCTAAGAAAACCTGTTTGAGGATAGAGAGGCTGATAAGGCGGTTCATTTGGGGTATCTCTTCAGATCGTGGTGGTTTACATCTTGTTAAATGGGATGATGTTTGTCAACTGATCTATAAGGGTGGATTGGGTATTCATCCGATTGAGTCGCTTAACGAGGCTTTTTGATAAAAATTGCGTATAATATTCTTGTACGGAGAGATGCGCTATGGGTGTGATTTATCTGGGCAAAATATAAGTGCGGGGAGGATATTCCATTGACCTTGCGGAATACCAGTTGCTCTCGTCTATGGAAAGGTTTGAGTATGGTCTGGAACATGGTGCGTTCAAATATTGTTTGGTCCGTGGGGTCGGGTACTACGATTGATTTTTGGTGTGACCCATGGCTTTATGACATGGGTCCTCTGATCGATTTTCTTAATCCCAGCATTGTGCCGTCCATTGGTCCTACCACGGTTGCAAGCATGGTAGACGCGGTGGGGCAGTAGCGTTAGGACCAGGTGGAACACATTCTTCCTCGGGATATATTATTGAGACTTGCAGCGGTTAAGGGTCTGAATCCACAGCTGGCCGGGGATGCGATAGGATGGCAAAAAGGACGTGATCAGTTATTCTCGCTGAAGTCTGCCTATGAGATTAAGATAGGATCGGGTACGAGTAATCCGAATCTGGTTTTGGTAGCGATTCATCGGTTTCGCGGCCTACCTAGAGTTAAAACATTTCTCTGGCTTATGAGTTATCGCAAATTTTTTGACGAATAAGGAGCGGTTCAATCTTCGTTTCACGGATAGCAGTCGTTGTGCAATTTGTAGAGCGGAGGATGAAGATATTGAACATATATTTCGGCAATGCCCTCCCGCCTATCAAGTTTGGTCTGAATTGATTATTCCTTCCCAGCTTATTACTTTCCTTTTGGTGAACTTGCATGTATGGTTGCAGATGAACCTTAAGGATCCATCAGTAGTGGCACATCGAGCTGAAAACTGGGACCTTATTTTTTGGTATACATTGTAGTCACTATGGCTTACCGGAACGCGGTTATTTTTGACAGTCCGGATAGGGGCAATGGAAGTGTGCTACAGCGAGTGCAAATTTTGGTGCAGCGATCAGTGCAGGCTAATGCTGTAGTGCTAGGCACTGTTGTTGGGTCTGTCGGCTCGACAGTAAGGATTGGGACTGCTGATGTTGTGCGAGGCACTGGACATGTTGTGGGATTGGTTGCTGGTGCAAGTACTGTTAATGTAGCAGCGGATTCCACTCCATTTATCACCGATGGGTTACTTCATTCTATACACGCTGAGGTTTGGATGTCCCCAAATGTGCATTGGGTGAAAATTAATACGGATGGAGCTCGACAACCCTCTAATGGCTATGCAATGTGCGGTGGTGTGTCCAGGGATAGTGATGGTCGTTGGTGTTTCGAGTTTTCCAAGTTCCTTAGCATATGCTCGATTCTTGATGCTGAATTATGGGGAGCCTATTATGGTTTGCACTTTGCTTGGGAAGTGGGATTTCGCCAGATAATTCTTAAACTTGATAGTTTGGAGGCTATTCGGGTCCCCGATAAGGATTTTATAGGGTATCATGATCTTAAGTGGCACTTAGATGATCTTTGTGATCGAAATTGGGTTGTGAGAATTCAACATGTTCGCCGAACCTGGAATAAGGTGGTCGATGCTTTGGCTAAAAGTGTGGATGCTCATAGTTTGGAGATTACGTTTTTGGTGAACCCGCCTACTTGGGTTCAATCTTTATTGATTGAGGATGGTGTGTCTATTTAGTTACTAGTCATGATTCTTGAAGTTCTATCGATGTTTCTATTGATTTGTTTTTATTACCAGTATAGGTACTCTTTTCCTCCATTTAGGTTTAGGGAGGTTTTTAGTGAACCCGCCTACTTGGGTTCAATCTTTATGGATTTGTTTCTATAACATTTAAAATTAAATAATTTTATTTAATATATAAATAATTAAAGTCCTCCAATAAGGTGTTGACATGTGTCACCACCTAATTAAATAATTAATTAATTTTATTAATTTAAAATTAGGACTAAATTGAAAGAATGTGTAAATAGTAGGGATTAAATGTGTAATTTTATAACATTTCGTTAACTGCCATGTCAACCTCCGTCACCTATCCACTAGTTTTTTAACGTCGGTTGTCAAAATAGGTCAATTTAATAAGTTTGGTGGTCTGATTGACGAGTTCGATAGTTTGGTGGTCAAAATAGGTACGCTCAATTATTTCGGTGGTCACTGGTGTAGTTTACCCTTAAGTTTATTACAGGTACTTGGCTTCCATGCTATAGGGCTGACTAATGGCTTTTCGATTTCCAGAATTCAAGGTTGCTGTGCGAATTTTCCCCTCTTTTCTTTTACAGCTTCACCTGCTATTGTTGCTTTCTTTTCTTTAGTGAACAATTACGATACAATCTATCCTATTGTGATTCATCTCTTTTCCAGAAATATTTGTCTTTTTCACCCAATTAAGTCTGATTTATAAGAAAACTTCATCTACTTAATAATGTACTCCTCCAGCTATTCTTGTAAATTTTGAATCTAATTGTATTTATATCATGTTGATTCACAAAACAATTAAATTAATGTTAGTTTGAATTATATCAACCTAATGGGTTTAATTCACTTTATGTAAATCAGTAGCCTAATTGATTGATTTAGTATTGAGTAAGACAATTATATCAATACAATTCTTTGCTTCTAAGTGACAGACTATATTTGTTTTCTATCAAAAATAGCATTAAATTTTATTTAAAGTATGTTGTAAGTGACAGACTACGGTTTAGTATTGAGTGGGATTAAAGTATGTTGTAAAAGTAATATCGCCTACATGCATTTCGTTACCTTGAGTTGGATTCAAGTATGTTGTGAAAAATATTATCTCATACATGGCTCTCGTTACCTAGTTATATTAATATCACCTCTTGTTTATCGGTTTTCCCGAATGCATAATAAAATATATGAATAATCAGGGCTGTAAAAGGATGGCATCGGAAGATAAGATTACTACATTGCCTAATGATATCCTTTTAACCATTTTATCACTGTTGACATTCTAGGAAGCAGTGCAGCATTACCGTAAAGTAAATGGAGTTTACAAGGATAGATGTATACAAATGGTCAACCAACTGCTAAGGGGTCGGAAGGGTCGAGAGCTGCAAGAGTTCGGCATCCATTACCCTTTACCAGAAAGTTCTGCATGTCATATTCATCTTTGGGTTGCCTTTGCTATTGCCATTGGGGTTTCTGAGCTTGAATTAAACTTCTCACCCTATCCACACCTAATTCCTATATGTTTAAACAAGAATTACTTAATCCCACTTGACCTCTTCGATAAAGCAAAGGGGATGGAGCCTTATTTAGTGCAATTGGAGCATGCTTTCTCCATTCCTACATCCTCTCTGAACGTTCAAAACCGTTTCAAGTCTCTTAGAGAACTCATCTTGAAATTTGTAGATCTTACAGATGAACACTTTGAAGCCATTTTATCTAATTGTGCATCTCTTGAGTGCCTACATTTGCATGAAAGCATCAGACTGGTCAATGTGAAGCATACTGTTCCTCATATGAAGTTGAAATGCTTGGAGATATTCCATTGTAGAAATTTGGAGAAAGTTGAAGTATTTGCTCCAAATCTCGTTTCCTTCAAGTATCGAGGGTCCAAGATACATGTCTTTGTTAAGGATGCTAAACAGCTCGTTAACCATTGCATGTGTTCCTATTGGGAAGAGGAGCTTGAATATCCACATGAAAATTCTTTGGGTTTACCCTATATGCAAAGTAAAGATTTTATTTTTGGCCAATTTGCTGCTCACCTTTTTCGGTTGGAGTATTTGATGATGGACGTTGGTTCTTTTGAGGTGAGTGGAAGCATCTCCCAAAGCATTTCCGTTTTCTCTTGGAAGTTCTCTCTTTTACTATTGCTTGATTTGGTTTCTGCAGGGAAAACAACAATTCAATAAGCTCCCTTTATTTTCTAATTTAAAACATCTGTCTTTGACATGTTTGAATTCTTCCCATGGTCCATGTGGGATGTTACGCTGCTATCACACGGTTGCCTGCTTTGTCGAGGCTTCACCATTCTTGCACCGACTCGAGTTACATGTAAGTATTCATGGTTGTTATCTGTTTCAGACACATATCTTTGTCTAATCTGAATAACATAGTTTAAAAGCATGGTAGCTATTTTTGTGTCATCATACTGGATATAAACACTGACCAGATATTAGATACGCCATCTGTTTTTTGCAGTTTCAGTTAGGTCCTACCAAAAATCCTGAATTGAGAAGAATTACGATATCTCCGCACAAGTATCTGAAGGAGGTTTTGGTTTCTGTTTTTTTCGGCAACGAGCTCGCTAAGGACATCATATTGTTGAACTCGAAAAGATTGAGATAACAACTGTTTGGTTATATGACCTTTCCAAGCGCCCCTTTAAAAATCGGGTTGCTGCTAACGAAGTTGTTAGGAGATGTATGGGGCAGCTGCATCAAAGATTGCCTGCAAATGCCCAACTACACTTCCTTGATGATCGCTTCTGATTGATTTATGTTGTGTTTCATTTGCATATTTGGTGAGTGATTTTCACTTGTTGATTTCAGCTAATACTGTACTATCAGACTCGTTATTTTGCCCAACGGATATTTATCTTAGCATTTCCATTCTGTCCTTTTTATTGCTTGATTTGGTTTTTACAGGGAAAACAAGGATTCAACAAGGTCTCTTGAAGTTCTTTCATTTCAGCATTCCTTTTGGGTTAATTTATAAATGGTCCTTTACAGTATGTTTTTATTTATCTGCAACACAATTGCCACTGAGACCCTCAAGCTCGAATTCATATCTTTATGTATGTTGCAATAATAGTGGCGTGTGAACATCTTTTTCGTAATCATAACAAATTTGAATTTTAATCACTGAACTTTTTTTAGATTTTATCTATTAAATTTTTTATTTATTTTTAGTATTTAATTTTTTTTTCTTATTTCAAGTTAGAAATAAGAAAATATTATTTATATATAAATTTAAATAGTTTTAATATTAAAAATAAAATTTTTAATATAATGTGTAATTTAATATTTATACTATTTATATAATGATAAGCTATTTTTTATGTGTAATAATAAATAATTTAAAAGGGTGAAATTTTATGTTACAGACTGTGTTAAACTAATTTTACACAAGTTTGCATATTTATATTATAAAACTAAAATTTTAAATTCCTAATCCTAACCTTGAAAAATTAAACCTTAAATTTTAAACCTTATATCCTAAATTTTAAACACTAATCATAAATTTTAAACCTTACAACCTATGCCCCTAAACTAAAACTCCAACTCCAAAAACTAAAAGGCACGTGTAAAATTAAAGACATGTGTATCAAAGTTTTGTTTCAGTTTAAAATAGTAAGATATTTTTTATCTAAAAATTTGAATAGTTTAATGGATTTATATCTAATACACTGGTAGTGAAAACCAAATATCTTAGTTTTAGGGTTTAAGGACTTAGTTTAGGGTGTATGGTTTAGGGGTTTATGTGATGGGTTTAAAATTTATGAATAATGGTTAGAATTTAGTGACTAAGGTTTAGAGTTTAAAGGCTAAAGTTTAGATTTTAGGATAATATATTGAGGATTTAAATTTTAGCATATAAAGTCTAAATTCTATTCGCAATCACTAAATTCTAAATTTTTAATCCTAACCTTAAAAAATTAAATCTTAAATTTTAAACTTTATATCCTAAATTTTAAACACTAATCATAAATTTTAATTTGGGTTTTAGGGATTTAAAGTTTCTCAAAACTGTAACCATAAAAGAAAGTTGTGGATAAAACAGTCATCAGCAAAAGAAAACTCATCGACAAAATAAAATCCAAAAGAATTTCGAAAAGTAAAGGACGGTGAAGCTCCGTTCAGCAGTTACCTTAGATTCTTGAAAAAGAAAATCCTCCTAACAGCGACAAAAGAACCTCCTCTATCGTCCACTTCTTGGCTGCTCCACAATTTCAAAACTGTAATCAACAGAAGAAAGAAACCAAATTAAACTCCGATTAAAAAAAACGACATTTATATATGAATTTTACTAAGATGGAAAGGATGTGGGAATCAAAGCAATACAGTACCAAAACAATCGCGATGAACTGGAATGCAAAATGCAGGTAAAATCAAAAGGATGTTGATATACTCGTCAGAATGGAAAACAAAAAAAGGAAGCCAAAAGATTATCGTAAAATAAGTACAGTGAAGCTCCGATCAGCAGTTACCTGAGATTCTTGAAAAAAGAGAATCCTGTGTCCTGAGAGAGAGAGAAATGGCTTGAGATATTACGAATGATTGCCACTTAACTATAAAATTAAAAGGATAACAATGATCTCGTAAAAATTTGTATGATTACATATTTAATCTGTATTACTTACACATTTTATTAAATTGATTTTAATTTTAATTTAATAAAATAAAACACATCATATTTGGTCCGCAAACTGGCTCTAAAGGGATTCAGACTTAAGCGTGCCGGGTGATATTGGTGTGGCTTTACCCCTGGGCCAAAGCTAATTTAACAAAATATTTATTATATGTCATAGTTGGTTGTTTATGCCAGGGAAAAGTAAATAAATGTAGATTAACGAGATTCGAACATGATATACTTATAATACATAAAAACATATAAAACAATAAAATAAATTTAATAATTAAATTAAAGTTAACAACATTTTGTATATATTTAAAATTATAATTTAAAATTATATCAATTCATTTAAATTATGTTCATGAGTTTAGATTCACTAAATGACCACTAAATGAATTTAAAAATTTTAATATATAATTTAACATTATAATAATTTAACTTTAATAAAAAAAATACAGAAAATTCTGAATTATATGAAAAATTTTAAATTTCCAAGAGTACAGTCGCCTCTATTCCCTTCTCGTCCATCCTTGGGTGCCTCGTCTAACTCAAACATCTTTAATAGTTTATGTGTTTAATTTACTTTTTAACTTAATTTAGAAGTTATTCAAATTACTTAAAATGAATAATTAAAATTTGGGCAAACTACACCAGTAGTCACCGAACTATGGTTTCTTTCCTATTTTGGTCATTAAATTACTTTTTTTGGCAAAAACATCACTAACGTTATGTTTTCTTCCTATTTTGGTCACCGAACTATTTTAAAAACTTAACGGTTTTGCTGACATGGAATTTTATTTTATTTTCCATGTAATTTCTTCTCTCTCCTCGTAAGCAATATATGTTGTTTTATAATATTTTTATTTAAACTAACAGGATGGTGACACGTGTAACTGCCTATTAGTAAAATAAAAGTAATGAAAAATCAAGCCCCTTATGCAGCTAGAGAGATGGTGACATGTGTAACTTCCTAATAGGATGGTGACACATGTAACTGTCTATTAGTCGAATCTCTCTGGCTGCATAAGGGGCTTGATTTTTCATTCCTTTTATTCCACTAATAGGCAGTGACACATGCCACAATCCTATTAGTTTGAATAAAAATATTATAAAATAACATATATTACTTATGAGGAGAGAGAAGAAATGACATGGAAAATTAAAAAAAAATAAAATTCCACGTCAGCAAAACCGTTAAGTTTTTAAAATAGTTCGGTGACCAAAATAGGAAGGAAACATAATGTTAGTGATATTTTTGCAAAAAAAATAGTTCGGTGACCAAAATAGGAAAAAACTATAGTTAGGTGACTACTGATGTAGTTTACCCTTAAAATTTTGTAAAAGAAATCATTAAAAACCATTGTTTTTACTTATCTATTGCCTTGGTGGTCGACATAGATAATTAAAAAAAAAAAAAGTTGAATCTAAACTAGTGGAACCCTCGAATAGTTCACTGCGGCTCTAGTTGATTTTTATCAGTTTTGATCATTTGAATGTATTAAGGTTTTTTAACAGAGCATAAAAGGTTAATTTAGTTGCTTATGATTTTATCCTCGATAAATGTTTTAATTATTTCAAACATTTTTGTTTATAATTTTCCAAAATTTTAATTATTTATTTTAAGCAATTTGATTAACTTTGATAAGAAGTCCTAATTAAAGCTATATGCCCAAACCACTTAAAATTTGTAAGTAAAACATGTAAAGGGACTTCTCATCAAAGTTCGAACAAATGACACCAAACAAGGGAAGACACAGAAAGATGATGGTTCACCTCTGCTGATTTGAGGTCGAGAGTTGCATATGGTTGATAGTGTGTGAAGGATTGAAATGAAGATGAAGGTTGATCTTCTTAAAATTATTACAATAATAATACAAATAATTTTGCAGAATACCGTATAACAGACGAATGAAATGAAAAACAGAACGGGAAATACAGTATAAGAAATCCAGAAGTTTCTTTAGTGAGAATCCTTGTCCGTTGTTTTCTCTTTCTTTACAAAAGACTTTTGCTATTCTCTTTTGTTTATTATTGTACTTTATTTAATTTTCAATAAAGGTCAACCCATACATGTAAAAAAAATAACCATTCTTCCTTTTTACTTTTTCTTTTTAAGAATACATGTAAATCAAACCGATCGGGGGGGGGGGGGGACAAGATAAAATAATACATCCCACTACCCTAAGGCCTAAACCTCACTTCTCTTTTACAGAAAAGGGAAAATAGAAAAAACAAAAAACAAAAGCATTAATCATACGACTCTACACTGCACCACATTCGCATCAATTACCTTATACATACATCGACGGGGCTCCAAAAGCCTTCACCCGATCATGTTCAAACGCACCCGTCTCAAACTTAGTACCAAATCGGAATACAGATCGGCAGACAGATCAATCGGAAGCTAAGCAAGCATGCTCAATCAAATACCCTCGACCATGCTTGGCTTAAGCCCCACTTAGCAATCATGTACATTTGAGTGCTCAGTAAGTCCGACTTGTGTGGAAACTCTAGGAGCTACAGCACCATAAAATCTGTACTGAATGCAACTTCCTAGGAGGAAAGCAAGAATGTTATGTTGCAGATTTCATCAACATTATGTATCAGGAAAGTGAAAGCAGTTGGAAACTTTCAGGTGATCTGCAAGCTGGATTACAGAAGACTGCACAACATCGGACTTTGGAGAGAGGGAATTAGGAAGTTGTGGTAGGCAAAGAGGCAGAAATGAGTCACTCCCTTCTGGAGGACAGATGGCGGAGAGTGTGGCTCGACAGAATATGAATCTGGATAGAAGTCACAAGATAAAGTCATTTCATTTGTTCCTATCCAAATTGTAAAAGACCAGCCTCAAAATGATGACCCCGATATATCCATTCTAACACCTGAGTAGCAGCATCTCCCATCACCTTCGATTGACAAAAATGAATAATAATGACCCAAAATCATTCGGCACTTTATTTATTTTGTCTCAGAATGCCTCCATTAAACCAAGAAAAACATATTGATTATATTTACACCAACAAAAGCTACTGAGATAAAAGATAAAATACCTAACAATAAGCCGCCTTAGTAACAGATCAGATAAAACCTGCACCCAAACCAGATCCAGGCTAGGTGATTTGCAAAGAATTACTTCCCACTCGGAGAAAGCAGTAGATAGTATGCTTTCAGCAGCGTTTAGAACCTCCTTAAACCAGAAAAGAAGTAAGCAAAAGTAAGACCCAGAGGTGCAGAGAGAATGTAGTGTTACCAAACTATAAAAATAAATTGAAAATTTACCATATCACTATCAGACAAGGAGAATCCGACCATTTGGCAAAATGCTTGTAGAGGAGCAGTCAAGAAAAAGGTAAACTGACTTCCTTTCTGACTAATATCAGCAGTAGATGGGTCCTTGAAAATTGGTCGCAATGGCGAAAGCAGTAGGGCAGCTTTTTCTGCCCTTTCTGCACCATGTAAGACCTGAAATTCAGAGTAATTTATAGTGTAAGCAACCACATAGATAAACAATAACAAAGATACTAGCAAAAGATCTCCCATTACAAATTGTACAAATACAGTTAACGGGAAGATTAATGATGCTATTGGCAATTTAGCAGACCCCACACCTCTTCCGAAAATAGAAGTAACGCCTAGCAGTATACAAAAATGTTATAGGCAGTTAATTCTCAGACAACTTTTTATTTTCTTCCATCTCGGTACAATATTGAAAGAACATTTTAGATGGTGGGTTCACCTGCTCAGAAAGATACATGAACCTTGAAAGAGGAAAACAAAGCTTATCAATCGACATTTCATGCAAAAAGTACAATTAATGTCTTCTGTTCAGTTATTATCCATTTTCATCTCCAAAAGGAATTGCAACAGAAAGTAGTTTACTTGCATGTTACAGCATGAACAAAATTTAACTCACAGCAACAGACCACTCTATAAAACTTTCAAACCTTCAAATTGCATTTTCCCTCTTTTTCATTATAACCAGAGTCAGATTCGTTTTCCTTCTGTTAATTGATTAACCACCATTTTCATTGGCAACTGTTAATTGACTATCCATCATTTTCATCGGCAAAAAGAATTATGGTGAATTTAACTTTATTTGCAAGTTGCAATATTACTTCATTACTATCAAATACCAGTCTGGAGGTTTTATATATCCTCTCAAAATATTCACATTATATTTTCATCTTTTTAATCCAACTCCATATTGGGAATTCCATGTGTAGAGGAGAAGTAAGAGGAATATAAGTGATTTAAGGTATAAACTCTCTAAAATTTAAAAAATATATATGATTTTTTTTTTCAAATGCCACACCAAAGAATACTTTAACATGTCACCCTCTAACCACAGCAGAAAAATCTGGCAGAAACTACAGTTATAAATAGTAAGTAAACCATATGTAACCTGTCAAGCATACACAAGGTACGAAACACTTGCCTTGAATGCATGGCTGCTGTCACTATCAATGATCATGAAAAGAGGTCTTCGGGTGAAAGGAATTATATCACCAGGATAGAGGTTACTTGAACCTGCAAATCCCAGAGAATAATACCTAAGATAAATTCAAACAAACTAAATAAAATTCATATTGCACATATTCGGGAGTTTTAGTCCCAAAGCCCCCAGAATAAAAGCTAAAGATAGCATATAGCTTTAGATATGGCTAAAGCTACCCACCATCATTTCCTTTAGGACCTAACCACAGGTAATTGTCATAGTAGCCACAAGACTCTTTCACACCATTGATGTGGGGTTCAGGTGCAGAGCAATTCTGTTCAAGGGAATTGTGAGAAGCGAGCATGCTTTTTCTTGTTCGCCTAGATCCTCCTGAAGTTTCTACCTGAGAAGCATTAATATGACTAGGCTTTCCTGCATATTTATCACTGTGTTAATAATTTAGGAAGAAGAAGAACATTCAAATTATTCGGACAGGAGGCAAAAGAAAAATCTTTTTCTCGGATAGAAATGATGTGGAAGCAAAATTACCTGAGGCTGATAGATAAACAAGCATAATACTCTCTGGAGGCAGCTCCTCACAAATTGTTGCCATAGCCTGCCCAAACATTATTCATTAAACATCATCTGTGATGATTCCATCCATACAAAAGGACATAGAAAGCACAAAAGAGCAGGTGTAATATTTTTGGCACGCCATTTGACAACTAATAATGATCAGATCCATCTAAATTTGAATAGAGTTTTCACTGAATTACAGATTATTAGTTATTGGTTTAAATGCCTAATGCCCTACAACATAACAGTGTATATGTCCAACATCGTAATCTGGTTACTTCAAGACAACTCACACAGAAAATAAATTAAACCTTTTAGATATGCCATGCGAATTCAGGCGCATACGAGTAAATTAACATTAGGTATCAAATTGCTAAGGATCATGCATACTTTTTCTTCTTCTTTTTTCTTTTCTGTTTATAAGCAAGTGTCACACCCATAAGAAGATTTTGTTATTGATAGACTAAAAATGCAACCAAATAAGCCAAAAGAAGATTATGCTATTGATAGAAAATAAATGCAAAGTCTCCCATCATAAATAGTACAAACACGCAGTTAACAACAAATTTAATGAAGCCATTTGTGGCATAGCAGAGACCTCACACCTCTTCCAAAAATAGTAAAAGAACATAACATTCAGCCGTGAACAAACATGTTCTGAGTTGTTCAATTCTCAAAGGATGCCATCATAAATTTTAACTAATTAATTTCTTTTATATTTTTCAACTCAATTTGGTTACTCGAAGAGTATGTTAGATGTTGGTTCAGCTTCAACTTGGAGAGATACAAGAAACCTTGGAATAGAGTGGTGGAACAAAATGTCTAAAAATGACCTTAAACAATCTTAAAGAAATGCACTAGCCTAATTATCTCCTGTCAATATATATATACATATAGCAAGTTCAATAAACAGGGTTTATAACTCACTGCTATCAAATGTGTCGCAGATGGTCGATACAGGATAGCCTTCCTAGGATTTGGAGGTAGGGTCGGATCAGTCATGTCTGCAGCCAAATTCATATCGATTAGCCCGGAAGCTCCAGAATAATCAGCTGCAACACCATTCTCCTTTGGTTCAGCAGGATGCTTCTGGTAAAATGATCCACTAGGCTCCCATTCTAAACACTGCAGCATTCTGCATGAATCCAGAGTAAGTTCTGCAAATTTTACCTGAAAATGTCAAGAATAACAGATTACAAAATCTCACTTTGCAGGTTTAGATTATGACCTCATAATTAAAACAATCAGACCAACAAATGAATCTTTCACCTCATTACGGTGATAACTCATGAGGACAGCATCTCGAAACTTTAGAACCTTCTTTGCATGGAATCGTACTACATATGGAGCAGAATTTGGATGACTGTCAAGCATAGCACAGTACCGAGTTGGTCTGAACTTGGAATGGTAAAAGTTGTATCAATGTTTATAAAGCAGAGAATTTCTTGCACTACTAGCTTCCACTCTTTAAAGTTTGTTTCCTGAAAAAAGGGGGGGCATAAGAAGCAATAGCACCGATCAGGAGCTACTAACAATTTGTATAAAGTTAATAAGCCCACAAGCTTTATAATATGTTCCTCTAAAAGTTAATCAACCCCTAATATACTGCACAGCACACAATAATGTGTTCACATTCATCAAATCAAACAAACAAATTAGGATTTTTTTCCACTTCAAATACTTTGATTACGTGCTCAATGATAAAGAATGACCTTTTTCTTCCAATGGAAATGCAGAAGAAAAACTCCAACTCATCCTAAGAAATGCAAAAATCTTTCAATTCAGACACACACACACAAAAGGCCCAAAGGTTTACAAGAATAAACTTTGACATAAACATAATCATCCCGGAACATAATTGTCCTTAATTTTTAGCTCAATCATTAATACCAAAATGAATAAATTAAATGTGATTAAAATAAGGGATAACTGACTTTAAAAAAACAAAGACAATGCCCCAATTGTCTTTCCTTTTTTATTAGATATTTTGAAAGCACTGAAGAAGATGTTACAAAAAATTAACAGCAAAAAAAAAAAAAAAAAAAAAAAAGGGACAGAGTAAATAATGCTAGCTGACCCATTCATATATTCAAAATTTAGATTATTTACAAAAGTTTAAGTTATATTTCTTAAGTAAACTTACCTGAATTCTATTCTTACTATTCATTTGAAAAGAAAAAGAGTGAGATTGAGTTCTATAATTTGAAAATAATTTATTGGCAATTAGATGGTAACCGATAATTCTCAATAGTTTGCCTTTCATTTTCTTCAAATGTATAAAAAAATAGTTCTTTCTGAGGAAAGCCTAAATTCTATTCTTACTATTATTCATAATTCCCCTTAGCAGCCAAAGAGAGCAGACGAAAACTGAACAAGCACCGCAAAAACACACAAATACGTATAAATAAGAGTAAATTGCGTTTTTACCCGGAAATTAGCCTTGCAGTCCTCAACAAGAGCTCTAAGCTTTTCAACGACAAGTTTCACCATCTCGGTCCGGTTCAAAATCAACGAAACCAGCAAAAAACGGGCATAAAATCTCAACTCCTTAAACCGAACTCGAAGATCCTTCACTTCACACCCTTCGAAATACCTCCTCTTCAAGATCGCTTCATAGAAAACGTAGGATTCGACTAGAAACCGAGCCTCGCTCGTCCGCATGTACTGGCCGAAATACAGCTGGCCGATCCGACCGGCTATCTCACCAATCTCCCACCGGTTCAGATCGGCCTTAACAAGCTGGGCTCGATTCTCTTGCTGGTATTTCCATAACTTCATGTAGGCTTTGAAGACTTTGTGGAAATAGCGTTGGCCTTGCGCTCGCCCGTACGACGGGAAGTCCCGAACTCGTGCGAATTTGCGGTCGGCGCTGTCGACGAGAGCTCGGAAGGTCTTGGGAACGGCGTCGTCCTCCGCCATGTATGGAACCGAACCGGAAACGAACACTAATTTCAATTTGAAGGGAGAAAAAGAGAGGAATTGAGAGAGGAAGCGGTTCCGTCAGGGGGCTTTGACGACGGTTACGGCGGACATCGAGAAATGTTTCAGAGAGGTCTAGAGAGAGTGTGTGTTGTGGACTTTCATGAGCTGAGCTGTAGTTGTTATGGGTGTCGGCGTAATATTCCCTCTTTCTTTTTCTTTTGTAGAAATTCATAATTTATAGTGACCGCATCGATAGAGCCGGGTAAATAATTTTTGTGAGTTAGAGTTTTATTTTATAATTTAAATTTTATTTGAGATTTTTTGAATTTAATTTATAAAATTTGAGTTGAGTTTTTTAAGTTTTGTTTAAATTTAATTTTAGATATTTATAATATTGTAATAGTAATTGAATTTAATTTAAATAATTTTCTATAACATATACGATATGCATGTATATTTCTTTACAGGCTTAAGGGTGTAAGAAACTCTTAAATTTTTTTTTTTTTAAAATCAATTAAGCCATTGAACCAAGAAATTGGGTTAATTAAGCTATTGGACTAGAAATTGAATGAAATTAATTTTTTTGATCATTTTTTACCATTGAATTTTGACAATTTTTTAAATCTATTAATATAGTACGTCGTGTCACAGTGTTTCCACTTGACTTTTTTAGAATTTTTTATTTTATTTAAAAATTTCTAAAAATTCTAAAAAAATTTATAAAAAAAATATTATTTTGAAAAAAATCTGTTAATGCAACATGATAGAACTGTAGTGTGTCATGAGTCAGTAATATCTAAAGAAAAAATGTGAAGATTTAATGGTCAAAATTGGTCAAATGAGCTTAATTGATTCAATTTCTTGGTTCAATAGCTTAATTGATTTAATTTATTGGTTCAATAGTTTAATTGATTCAAATTCTTGGTTTCGGGGCTTAATTGGGTAAAAAAATTCAGGAACTTAATTGACTTTTTAAAAAGTTCAAGAGCTTTTTACACTCTTAAGCCTTCTTTATATTCTTTTTCTTTATATTTTTTTTCATATGCAATATATATATATATATGGGATGTGATCTAGTTATACTATGTAAAACTCGACTAGTTTTACACTAATCCATGGCTATTGGATGAGTGAAATGGATGGATGAGATTAGAAGTAGGGTATGTGAAGATTATCACTTGAGAAAAAAATAAGGAGTTAATCTCATCCATCCATATCACCCATCTAATGGTCATGAACTAATGTAAAACTAATTAATTTTTACATGTTGTAAGTGGATCCTAAATATATAGAGACAGGGAGAGTTAAGATCCACTTACATTGTTTAAAACTCAGTCACTTTACACTTTTTTAGACTGTTGGATGATGGTAATAAATGGCTAAGATTATTTCCTTATTTTTTTTTTCAAGTGATAATCTTCACATTTTCTACTGTTAATCTCACCAATCAGTTTAACACGATCCAAAAAATGTGTAAAACTTAAAAAAATTTACTCTGTGTGACCAGATCTTATATATATATATATATATCAGAAAAAAGTTGTGAGACTCGACTAGAACTTGAAAACTAATACACTAATTACTAAAACATTCAAGTTATTTGAATTTTTATTTTATAACTCAAACTTTATTTGAAATATTTTCGAGTCGAATCGAGTTTATGAAATTATAAGTCAAGTCAAGTTTTTTTCGCGTCGAGTTGAGTCAAAAATTTTATTTCTTACAAGTTGAATCGAGTTTTGTTCACCCTAGTTAGAGGTGATTAGAAATTCTAAATAATATTTCACCGTCGATGATAATTTAGATACTTCCTCTGTCCCATAAAATTTGTCCTTTTTGTGTTTAAAAAAAATCTTACTAAAATTGTCTCATTGAAAAACTCAACCACTTTTATTATACACATTTCCTTTTCTACCATCTTTTTAGTTTTCCAACAAAATAAACTTTAACTTTTCAATGATAAAATAGTCATTTTAATTATTTTACAATATATTTCTTACACAAACCTTTTCTTTTTAAAACTATGTAAAAAGTCAATAAGGAATACGATTTGTAGGACAGAGGGAGTATTATATATATTGGGAAAGGTAAGTGAAATCAACGGATTCTGTTATAGGTTGTTTCATAAATAATATGGAGTTCAACACACAAAACCAAGGTATAATTTAAATTTTACAACTCATTTTTTCAATTATTTTTTCCCAACTATTTGAACATAATTTCAAGAGAAGAAATTACATAAAATATTGTAGCAAATGATATGTCAGCCGAGTTAAATTTAATTAGTTAATAGCATATAGTTCCTTAAATTTTATTAATATAATAATATTAAATAAATTAATTATTTGTTGTCAATTCATGTGGAGTGATTATATATAACAAATAACATCATTTAGTCTTATTAAATAAATTTGGAAATATAATAAAATTACAACCACAAAAAATAAAAAAATTAAAGTAAACTAATTATATTAATCAATCATTTCTCCTAAAATCATTCGAGAACACAAATTAGTCACTAAATAATAGAAATATGATCATGATTCATGCATAAAAAGAATTAAACCAAACAACTTTGAAAAATAATAAATATGAACAAACATCATTGTCAACAATAAAAGGAAAATCATGAAAAAATAAAGTGTATTAATTTTAAGTTAAATTCAATTTTTATCAAACAAAATATGAAAAAACAAAGTCGAATATTTATATAAAGAGAGTAAGATTGTAACACTTATGTAAAAAAAAAAAAAGTAAGAGATTGCTAGTTGTGGGAATCAAACCCACAACCTAATGGTGCCAAGGCTAATTACCCAGCCATCTAAGCTAAAGCTCATTTCTAATATGGGCTTCCTAAAACAAATGAAAACCCTTTATGGTTCGGTTATTACAAAATTATATAACCACTCTTGGGACTTTTCAGCTCCTATATTCAAAAAACATTCTAGAAAATTCTCCCCCAAATCATCTCCCTCACCGTTGCTACCTCACTGCCGGCATCGGAAGCTTCCCCGGCTTCTCCCGAGCAAAGCCCCCAAACTTCCGCACCGATCAGCCTTGTCGTTCGCCGAAAATCTGAGTTTAAAGGCTCGACAAGTTTAGGTTAAGACTTTTCGGTCTTTCGTCATTTTCGGCCGCCGTGCTTGTTTGTTGGCGATTTGGTGGCCACCATCATCTTTCCCGTCTCGAGACGAACAAAACCATAACCGCCGATCATCCAACTGACGTCGTTCGGGCCTTTACCAGAGTTGGGCAGTTTTGGGTAAGTTAGCTACGAACTATTCAAATTCTTGGCTTAAAATTGACTTTTAAGTTGTGTAAATTTGGGAAATGTGTTAAACGGTGGAAAACTTGCATTTTGGGCCTTTTTCCGACCATTTTGGCCACGCGTGGAGTACACGCGCCGTCCGAGGCAATTTCCGGCCGCCCTTGTAATACCCCAATATTTGCCTAGTGACTAAAATAAAAATAATTAAAAGTTAGTGGTTTTAGTTCAGTGACTAAAACATAAAATTTTAAAGTTTGGTGGCCAAAGTGAAAAGATGGGAAAAGTTTAGGGACCAACAAGGTAATTTTCCTAATAATTATTTTTATGGAAAAAATAAATAATTTATCCAGTATAAGAATTTTGGTGGAAAACGAATTTTTAGTACGTGATTTGTGTGAAAAGTTATAAAGGGGATAAGTTTCGGAAATTAATTCGAATGGCTATTCAAACTCAGAAAATTATGAAAATTTTATGGAAGTCTTAGAAAGATCAGAAGAATATGATATTGTGGTTTTTGAATTGTTTTTATTTGATTTAAATTCGATTTTATGCAGTATTGGGTGAAATAGGGGGAAATGACATTTTTGAAGATAAGTTGATTCATTAAGGGCAAAATGGTCATTTCATCCTTACTTTATGAATAATTATGATTTTTAAGGATAAGATTAGGCAAGTGTTGGCTTGTGATTGGTTATAATTCAAGGGCAAAATAGTCAATTGACTATTAAAAGGATTTTTATATTAAATAAGGCTTTTTAATATGCCATTTGGCATAAAATCAAGAATTAGAAAAGTTTGGAGAATTTTATCATCTTTCTCTTCTTGTCGTGGGGTTCCAAGAAAGGGTAAGAAAACTCTGTTTCAATTTTTAAGCTTGCTTGATTGGATTTGAGCTTTAGATATGAAATAAGAAAATGATCTCTATTGGATTTTCTATCTTTTGGTATAAGTTTTGCTTAGTTTTCATGTCTCTAAGGTTGAGTTTGGTAATTAGGGTTGATGAAGAGCATGATGGAATTTTGAGTTTTAATGGTTTTTTATGTTGGAAACATGCTTGTGGTGCTGTTTCTATTGTTTAAATGTTGAAAGTTCCATGGAAAACCTAGTAGTGACTATTCGGCTATCATGGAAAATTAAGGGAAATTATGGCAAAAATTTGTTTGATGTTGGAAATGATGAGAATGATGTTAGATTAGTATGCTTTTTGATGTTAAGATGAAGAAATACCTATGTTCTTGAATTATGGAAAAATTAGGGTTTGAGCCAGGTTTGGAATTTTAAGGTGTTAATGATGGAAGAATGGTTAAATATGATGATATGAGTGGTTTGGAATGAAAATCCCTAATTATTTGGCATTAGGGACCAAATTTTAATTTTTGGAAAGTTTAGGGATTTGATCGTTGAACTTGTTTTTGAAGAATATTGGGTTAAAAAATCAAGTTAAGTGATTTGGAGGTTGATTTTGAAGTTTATTCTAACTTTTGGACCATTTTGTGAATTTTAGAAAATTCAAGGATTATTATGTTAATTTTTAAAGTTTGGGTCCTAAAGTGTGAATGATGAGAATTGTAAGGATTTGGCTTGAAAATAATGTTTGGAGGCTTAAAGTGTCCTTAGGGACTAAAATGTAAATTTTGGAAAAAGTTGGAAATTTAAAGAATAGTTTAAGAAATATTGATTCGAATATGGAAATTTTATCAGATCAATTTTTGTAAATAATGGATAGTTATTCATTTACTTCCCATTATTTTATATAGATTGCGTATGTTCTAACATATGCTTTGAAATGGTATATGTTATTTTCATCTAAATACTGATAAAGATCAAGGTCGTACTAATAGACCGAGAAAAGAAAAAGTTCGAGACTAATCGAATAGTAAAAAGGGGCATTACAAGGCAAAGGTGAGTGTATATATGTTTTTAGCATGGTACTTTATTTTAATGATTTACAAATTATGGCAGTATACCATGAATATTATAAAGCGTATTGGGGTATGAACTGCTCCAAAATAAAATGTTTTAAGTGATGTATGTATGGATATTGTTACTTGCCCTTAATTGCGGGAATTGTTTTTAAGGTTTCCCTTGGTAATGTAATATTAAGTTAGATAATATTGAGGTATACTCTTAGAGACTTACAGCTTCTGACACAATTATGTCTACGAGTTATTGACAATTCAATAAGTTATGATGAGTTGTCTTATGGACATGTAAAAATATATTAGTCAATTATGGATTAGGTGATTTAAAGGCATCACCAGTCATATAAGTTGGTTAGTTGGTTTAAAGGCACCATCAACCATATAAGTTGGTTAGTTGGTTTAAAGGCATCATCAACCATATAAGTTGGTTAGTTGGTTTAAAGGCACCATCAACCATACAAGGTAGTTAGGTGGTTTAAAGGCACCATCAACCATATAAGGCATTCTATGAGTTAATGACACTTGAAGAGTATTATAAGGTTAATGACACTTCAATGTGTATCATAAAGTTATCGGCACTTTAAAGTGTCATATATGTTATAAGCACTTTATTGTGTCTGCAAGCAATAAAAAATAGTACTCTTAAAGTACATGACACTTGTAATAGTACTTAATATTTACCTTGGGCTATATTCTTGTATTACAAAGTGCAGGGATCCCTTTTCGCTAAAAAACGAGGGTTTTTTGGTGTTTAGGATCTTTTGGGTATTTTAAAAACGTCTTCCATTGGGGTTTTAAAAAACCCGTATTATTTAAAAATGGAGTCACCACCGGCCACTTAGGTAGGCCGGACACCGTAAAAATCAGAGATTTTAAAAATGTCGGGTTCGGGAGTCGGTTACGGATGGGGAAGGATTAGCACCCCCCACACCGCCCAAAATTGGTACTTTAATAATTATCGCTTTATTAATATTAAACTTTCCGGATTAAAGTGACGATTAAATTAAAATTTGGTTATATGTGCAAGTAAATTTTAAAGGCCCCGTTATTCGAAAATAAACGCCCAACCACCATCACTACGCCTGATACTGGCCCTGTTTACGCTCGGATAAAATGGCACCGCATTGACAATAATATTTCATTATGCAATCTTAGAAAACAAATATTAAACATTCATATTGACATAATATTAAAAGACATAAACACATGAATTTTACAAAATTAAATAAAGATAATAAAGTATATGAAATAAATAAAAAACATAACATACCCAAATGAGCACAAAGCATAAGCACAAATACGGGAAAGGAAAAAAAGCATGCTTCCAAAATTTAAATAAACTAATCCTAACAACATGCTTGAACACATAAGAAAAAAAAATGCAACAAATGCATGGCATACATATGATATGACATTAAACTAACAATGCAACACTAACACAATATTAAACAAAAACGAAAAAAACATGAACATAATATATCACAATAATAAAAACAAAGCATAAAAGAACACGTGAAAAAATATTTCAAGAAATAATTAATCATATATATACATGTAAAAAAACTAAATATAAACATAATGCAACATATAATATGATGCCAAATTAATAAAGCAACATTTCTACAATACTACACTAACTTTATCATATGACACGATTTATGCATACATCAAAATAAAAAACAAGACATTATGTAAAAAACATCACACTAATATTAAGGGTTAAAATGCATGAAAACTAAATTACAAGGCAAGAAATAACATAAAAAGGGACTAAAATGAGCAAAGTGTGAAACTTAAATAAATATACATTAACAGAAGTAAAGGCTGGAAATTAAATATAAAACAAAATGACCAAATTGAAACAAAATAGAAATTAAGAGCTAAAAAAAGGGTACATGAAAGGACGATATCAAACACGCATTAAAAATAAAAGGACCGAAAACGTAATTATACTGCGGATAAAAATGAAAACAGGAAAGAAAGGGAGGGTCTGGATGTGTAATTAACCCATTGAGAACGCGCAGATCCTCCCCGGGTTACCGGTTCACCGCGGATCAGAGCGTCTGAAACGACGTCGTTTCGTGAGCTGGTTCAAAATAAAGGGTATTGTTTCATTTTTCATTTGAAACAGAAATAATAAGCCCTAAAACTTTGTTTTATTCTTTCCTCTAAAAAATATCAGGCCGCCTCTCTCACCACTGTCAAACACTGCTCACTGGCACGAAGACCTCACGGCGGAGAAGGAGGAACAGCGGCAACCTTGAAGCCGGTAAGCTTTGATTTCCCCCTTTTAATGGTTGTTTAAAATAAAAATTTAAAACCAAAAACTTTTAATTGTATCTAAAAAACTTACTTTAAACTTTTAGAGATTCTTATTGAAGCTTCTAAAAAAACTCTACAATTTTTCTTCTTTCGATCTAAATCTCTCTCTTTCTTTCTATTCTTTTTTGAACTAGAAAAAAAAAACCCTTTTACATTTTTTGGTTCGGGTTTTTATAAACCCCATTTTTCAATCTAATAACAATTTATTTTTTAATTGATTGCAGATCTGACTTTGATGGGTTGCCGAATTTTTGGGATTGGTTGTTGATTTTGCAAGTTATAGAGGTATGGGTGGGTTGGGGTATAGTCAGAGGGTAGGTTTATTTTAAGGTTTCAGGATTTAAATTGGATTTAGGGATAATGGGTTAATAGTTTTAGGGATTTAAATTGATTTTAGGGTTAATTTGGGTGTGGTGGTTACCGATAGTAAAGATGGTGGCCGGAGGGTGAGGACGGCGACGACAGCAGCATCGGACGGTGAAGTGGATGGTGATGTCTAGGGTTTTCTGAGAACTAGGGTTATTTTGATTGGGTCGGGTCATGGGCTTGGTTAGTGGGCTTAAGGCCCAGGTGAAATGGGTTATTACAACTGCCCTTCTTTGCTCATTGTTGTACAACGACAACGAAGCAAAGATTAAGAATGACCCATTTCATCCGGTCTGGTTGGTCATCCCCTCTTGACATATGCCTTCTTTCTTCGATAGATCTTCTTTCTCTTTGACGTAGGTCATCTTTCTTGTCTTGGTTGATCCACCTTGTCACTCTTGGGGAAGCAAAATCTTCAAAAATAGGGGGTTGTCTGTTGGGGGAGCAAAATGAGTTCAGCTTGCTACATTATTGACGATGAGCTAATACCTAAAGAAAATTTAACCCAGCTGCAACACTGACGAGGAGGCAGGGTCTGCAAAATTCGATCCAGCTGCGACACTGCCAACGAGGCAGGGTCTACAAAATTTGATCCAACTGCAACACTGACGAAACAACATGACCAATGAATGAAAATTCCAATGTCTGATCCTGCTACAACTTTGACGAAGAGGCAAGATCAGAAAATTGAAAACTTTTTCTTCTTCTTTTTTTTGAATTTTTTTTGAATTTTTTTCTTTTTTTGGGTGTTTTTTTATTTTGATTTTGATTTTTTTGCTTGCTCGCTTTCTTTCTTTTTTCTCATTTTTTTAGATACAACATTGATAAGACTTGAAAGTTGGTAAATTTTGACCAAGCTACAACACCGACGAAGAGGCAAGGTTTGAAGTTAGTAATGTTGATCCAGCTACGACACCGACGAAGATGCAGGATCAGAAGTTAATGAATTTGGTCCAACTACAACACCGACAAAGAGGCAAGACCGAACGTTAGTGAATTTGGTTCAGCTACAACACCTACGGAGAGGCAGAACCTAAAGTTAGATTTGATCAAGCTACAACACCGACGAAGAGGCAAAGGTCTGAAGATTTGATCCAGCTACGACTCTGACGAAGAGGCAAGGTCTGAAGATTTGATCCAGCTACAACTCTGACGAAGAGGCGTGATCAGAGTGTTTTTTATGTGATCAAGCTACGACACTGACGAAGAGGCATGATCAGAATTTGGCAAATTTGGTTCAGCTACATCACCGACAAAGAGGCATAACCGAAAGTTATATTTGACCAGGCTACAACACCGACGAAGAGGCAAGGTCTGAAGATTTGATCCAGCTACAACTCTGACGAAGAGACATGATCGGAATTTGGCAAATTTGGTTCAGTTACATCACCGACGAAGAGGCGGCACCGAAAGTTATATTTGTTGGTTTTATCCACACCATCAACGGAGAGATAAGATTGAATTTGTAACACCCTCTTACCCCTATCCGTACACCGGATACGAGTAAAAAATGCTATGACTTCTTTATTCAAAGATCAGGGTAATTTAAAATTTTTAAAAAATTTCTCAGTGGTTACCTATCCTGAAAGTTCTCTAGCCCAAGCACGCTTAACTTTATTAAAAATTGACTTAAATTATTTACTCGAGTTTCTAATCCTAAATCAATTATCTTAGTATGCAACTCATCACCTAAGGTTATTCTTAACCTTGAATATTTCTAGAAACGCCAATCTCACTCAATAAGCTTAGTAAGTATACATGCCACTATAATAATCAAACTGTAATTAGGATGTCATTACTGTGATTACCTGTTGAGCTTTCCAATATTGATGCAATGTTTTTCTCTCTTTCACCTTGATTTACCTACGTGTGTACAAACAAACACACACTAAGTACGAACTTTTCCAAAGTTTACACTTTAACCACAAAACTTTCAATTTTTTATTTTGGTCACTAAATTTTAAACTTCAATTCCCTTCCAATTTTCCTTTAATTTCGACCAAACTTTGCAAGTATCCTAATTAACTTGCCCTCTATCATTTAATGCTTTTAAATCTTAGAGATTCCTTTTTCATAACCCATAATCGAAGAAATCCTAATTTTTGTATTTTTGTCATTTTAGTCACTAAGATAACTTTTAAGCTATTATCTTAGTACTAAATGATCCTTATTCAACTTAGTAAAATTTGGGGTATTACAATTCTCACCCCCTTAAGAAAATTCGTCCTCGAATTTTCAATGCTTACCTGATTCAAAAAGGTGTGGAAACTACTTTCTCATATCCTTTTACTCTTTCTCAAGTCGCTTTTTTGACTTCAAAATTTTTCCAAAGAACTTTAACAAACGAGATAATCTTATTTCTTAGTTCTTTGACTCCATCTGCCAAAATCTTTACCGATTCTTCCTCATAAATCAAATCTGGTTGAATCTTTATTCCCTTGGAGCTAATGATATGTAAAGAATCTTATTGATATTTTTTTGAGAATCGATACATGAAATACATTGCAAATCTTGCCCATTTTCGGAGGTAAGGCTAGCTAATAAGCCACCAGACCAACCCTTTTTACAATCTTATGTAGTCCAATAAATCTCGGACTCAGCTTCCTTTTTTGTCTAATGGTTGAGATTGATTTTATCATCAATCGTAGAACCTCCATTAATATCTCTCTGAAAATCTAGTGTGCTGGAACTCTCAATTCTTTTGAAATCAGTGCCTAAGCAGGCTGATTCAAGATCAAATCTAATGTCTAGAAGAAAAATCTTAATCCGGAACATACACATCATGTTACCCTGGTGCCTCTGCACCATTCTAAGCTGAGGGTAAAATATTATCATTAACCTTATCATATTCAAGAATCTCTTATTGATTCACTCGCCTAAACACCTGACATGATTCTTTTACCCTCACACATTGGAATTTAACATTATTATCATAATAAAGTAAGCAATTGCATTCATTCCAACAAGTAAAATCATCAATAATTCTGACATCCTAGTAGCATGTATACACTTTCGACCTTTACCATACATCGTTTAATCTCCAGAACCGGCTGAACCTGCAACTCTAATACCAATAAATGTAACACCCCCTTACCCCTATCTGTACATCGGATACGAGTCAAAAATGCTATGACTTCTTTATTCAAAGATCAGGGTAATTTAAAATTTTTAAAAAATTTCTCATTGGTTACCTATCCTGAAATTTCTCTAGCCCAAGCACGCTTAACTTTATTAAAAATTGACTTAAATTATTTACTCGAGTTTCTAATCCTAAATCAATTATCTTAGTATGCAACTCATCACCTAAGGTTATTCTTAACCTTGAATCTTTCTAGAAACGCCAATCTCACTCAATAAGCTTAGTAAGTATACATGCCGCTATAATAATCAAACTGTAATTAGGATGTCATTACTGTGATTACATGTCGAGCTTTCCAATATCGATGCAATGCTTTTCTCCCTTTCACCTTGATTTACCTATGTATGTACAATCAAACACACGCTAAGTACGAACTTTTCCAAAGTTTACACTTTAACCACAAAACTTTCAAAATTTTCATTTTGGTCACTAAATTTTAAACTTCAATTCCCATTCCAATTTTCCTCGAATTTTGACCAAACTTTGCAAGTACCCTAATTAACTTGCCCTATATCATCTAATGCTTTTAAATCTCAGAGATTCCTTTTTCATAACCCATAATCGAAGAAATCCTAATTTTTGCATTTTTGTCATTTTAGTCACTAAGATAACTTTTAAGCTATTATCTTAGTACTAAATGACCCTTAATCAACTTAGTAAAATTTGGGGTATTACAGAATTTCAGCATTTGGGACTCCACTAGACCATCAACGGAGAAGCAGAATCGGATGACATCAATTTGAACACGGCCGCACCTTCAATGGAGGGACATGATCAGATAACACTTGAATTTTTCTCTCTTTTTTTTTGTTTTCTATCTTTTCCCTTTTTATTGAACTTTTCTATATTTTCTTTTTTTTTTATTTTTGACCTTTTCTTTTTCTATTTTTTCTCTCTTTTCTCTCTTTTTGATTTTTTTCTTTTGTAACTTAAAAAAAGGTAAACTCCAAGGAAAAGTTTGGTCTAGCTGCGACATTGTCGAAGAGGCAAGACCTGAGTAAGATTTGATCTACTACACCACTGGCGGAGAGACTAGACCAGCAAAATATGAGATCCACTACACCACCGACGGAGAGATATGATCTGGATAGAAAATTTGATCTGCAACACCACCGACGGAGGCAAGATCTACATTAAGTTGGCATACCACCACTAACGGAGCATGATTTGCAAGATGTTGAATTGTTGTGCCATTGACAGCGAGACGATGTTTGGAAAAAATTTACTCTATTTATCTATCGATAGAGGGTAAGATCTGGAATGAGTTATTTCTATTGGCATGAGTGAGAATCTGGAAAATGTTTGCGTCCATCACACCATTGTCGGGGGAAATGAAATCCTACAAAGGAAAAACATTTGTCAGTGATTGTTCAAAAATTTAGTCGCTGATACCTTTTATTTATGTTTCAGCATTTTTTTCTGTGTTTGGCCTCTTCCGAGACTAAGGTTCGCCGTCATGATTGCCTTCATGTTAAGGTTGTTCAGTCTCTTCTTCGAACCTGTTTGTAAGCAAAAATGCCTGCATGAGTTTTATGCCTAAATGCACGTGTCTATCCTAAATGCATGGTGACTTCGGTGTGTGCACTTAATCTAAATATATGACGTATGCAAAAAATGGTTTAATGCAAGATGAATGCAACTAAATACATAAATGTGGTATAATTTTTCTGGATCTCAATGGGATGCCCCTGACTCCTCACTGGTCCCGTCAGAATCTTGGTCTTTTGCATGTAGCGGTGCCTCAACCTCATCTTGGGTTCGATCACCTAGCTGTTCATATGGGTGGGTGCCCCAAAATTTTACTCGTTCTATTCCATCGTCTGAAACTGCTCTTAAAACTTTAGGGTGATGTTATTTATTCATTTTGGATGCTCAAGACTCAGATATGAACAAAATATATTTGCATTGCAACTTGTAGTTTTGATCCCATACAAAATATCCTCACTACTATCGTACTTAAGTCGGTGAGATTGGTTTACAAAAACATTACTCTGTAAGTGATAAAAACTACAAGGATGCCTGCTATGGTCAGGGTAGTGCAATATTTAAGCTGGATAAACATGGTCCGGTTCAAAAACACCTTTGATACACCCCTAATTGACAGCTTCGTGCTTCGACAAAGGGTCTTTGTTTGTAGCTGGTCCTGATGAGTCCTCAAAGCTTACCACCCCAAGCTTAATGAATTTTTTCACCAACTTTTTGAAACCAAAGCAGTTCTTAATCGTGCAGTCCACTTGTCCTACATGGTAATCGCATTTTGCATTTGTATCATACCATTTTAGGAAGGGAGGTTGTACCGGGTCTCGGTAAAAAGGTGCCACCATATGGATGTCATACAACTATTTGTACAATTCTCCATAAGAAACTGGTAATAGAGTGAATTCTATGTTTTCAATATTCTTCTTTTGACCAGAAACTTGGCTTAAGGAACCATGAGCACTTGGCACGGCCTTAGGTTGCACAACTGTGACAGGCTTAGAATAATTGGCATTATAAACTCCCGAAGATTTTACTTCATGATCCTTTTTTTGCATGGTAGGGATTTTTGTGGGACGAACTACCTCCATCATCAATTTTGCCAGTCTTGACAGCATTCTCAATTAGCTCACCGGATAACACGAGGTCGGCAAAGTTGGTAGTCGCTTTCCCTATCAAACGACCCAAGATCAGACCCTTCAAAGTTTGGACAAATGTGACCACCATCTTTCTTTCACTGAGTGGGGGTTGAACTTGAGCCGCCACATCTCTCCAACGTTGGGCATACTGTCTGAAGCTTTCATTTGACTTTTGTTTCATGTGTTGTAGGGTCCAACGGTCTGGCACCGTGTCACTGACATGTCGTATTGTTCTAGGAAAGCTTTGGCCAAGTCCTTCCATGACTTAATCTGGTGTCGGCTCAATTGATTATACCAACAGACGGCAGATCCTGATAGACTGTCATGAAAATAATGAATTAACAGCTTATCATCTCGGCCGTATCCTGTCATCCTCCGATAGAACATAGTGAGGTGAGCGTGAGGGTAACTGGTTCCGTCATACTTTTTGAACTCTGGGATCTTAAATTTCGGGGGTAACACCAAATCTGGGACAAGGCTGAGTTCAATGGCCTCAAATCCATTGAAAATATCCTCTACCTCCACAGCTTGCATCTTTTCTTCGAGTCACTTGCAACGCTCCTCGATCACTTTCGATGGCTCATTTCTTGATTTGTTAGATTCAATCAATTAGTCTATCTCGGAGACAAAATTTCCAGCCTGATTACCCCCTAGCTTAGCGTCTGATGCGGCAGGCAAATTTACTGGGATAGGGGCGCTAGCCTGAAGTGGTTGAGACTTTTCCATAGAAATTACCACTCGAGGGTTTGTTTAACTTTTAGCTTGAGTAGGGGTGAACCCTGAATGATATATAAGATCTTTATTTTCTTCCCCGGGACCTGCCCTAGGCTTGATAGCAGAGGCCTCTCCTTGTTTAGGAAACTTGCATCCTAGCATCTGTGCCAATTTCACCAGTATTTCCTGTTGAGATTTCGTAAACTGATCCCTTATCTCTTGCTGGGCTTTGGCTAACCGATCCTCTAGTTTTCGGGTTAAATCTACCTGTAAAGTCTTTTGGTTCTGCTCAATCCTATCCAGTCTGTCTTCGTTTGCCATCTTTGTCTCACTTCTTGTTTTGTATGGATGTTGAATCGATTGATCTTTCGTCTTTTCTAGTATTGCTGTCACAAGGCATCCCGAGGATCAGTTTCAAAATGAATGCGTGTGAGAAACAAAGTATATGTCCTATATGCGAATGCACCAATGCAAAAATCATGATATGTGATGCAGTGAATGCCAAATGAATAGATATAATGTCATGCAATGCTAATGCAACAAAAGTATGTGTAAAGTAAAAATAAAATAAAACAAAAAAGAAATGAGTTAGTACCGAATAAACTCAATAGATACATAAAAAGCGAAGTAGGTAAGGCAACAAACAGAGCAATCATATTTATCCCATCTAAAACACCTAAATTATACGCATGGCTCTAAAAGGGCGGGCTTTCTATATTCTCTACATACAGTGTTGGTGCTAAGAGCTACCTGAATTGTCCTTGCTGTCCCCTACTAAGATTAGCAAGGCCCCCGGTCATCACCCATTATAGGGTCCTTTCAACCGGGTTCAATTCAGGGGACCCATTCTCTTATGCCTGCACGGAGGAACGATATCCTTACGAAAGCATAAGGTACTCGAGCCCCGAAGGTACTTGCTAGGCCTACACAGAGGAACGATATCCTCACGAAAGCATTAGCGTTTTCCCCCACTTAAAAAGGACCGGTTTATATGCCAAATTTTAAATGCGTTAAAGTAAACGCGCAACTATAACCGAATGTTGATTTAATAGTCACTTTAATCCGAAACTTCTAATATTAGTAAAGCGGTAATTATTTAAAAAAATCTCGACTCTCTTTTATTTTTGAAAACAAAAAAAAGTGTCCCCAGCGGAGTCGCCATCTGTAACGATCCCTTTTTGCTAAAAAACGAGGGTTTTGTGGTGTTTAGGGTCTTTTGGGTATTTTAAAAATGTCTTCTATTGGGGTTTTAAAAAACTCGTATTATTTAAAAATGGAGCCGCCACCGGCCACATAGGTAGGCCGGACACCGTAAAAACTAGAGATTTTAAAAATGTCAGGTTCGGGAGTCGATTACGGATGGTGAAGGATTAACACCCCCACACCGCCCAAAATTGGTACTTTAATAATTACCACTTTTTTAATATTAAACTTTCCAGATTAAAGTGACGATTAAATTAAAATTTCGTTATATGTGCGAGTAAATTTTAAAATCCCTGTTATCCAAAAATAAACGCCCCGTTTACGCTCGGATAAAAGGACACCGCATTGACAATAATATTTCATTATGCAATATTAGAAAACAAATATTAAACATTCATATTGACAGAATATTAAAAGACATAAACACATGAATTTTACAAAATTAAATAAAGATAATAAAGTATATGAAATAAATAAAAAACATAACATACCCAAATGAGCACAAAGCATAAGCACAAATACGGGAAAGGAAAAAAACATGCTTCCAAAATTTAAATAAACTAATCCTAACAACATGCTTGAACACATAAGAAAAACACAAATGCAACAAATGCATGGCATACATATGATATGACATTAAACTAACAAAGCAACACCATCACAATATTAAACAAAAACGAAAAAACATGAACATAATATATCACAATAATAAAAACAAAGCATAAAAGAACACGTGAAAAAATATTTCAAGAAATATTTAATCATATATATACATGTAAAAAACTAAATAAAAACATAATGCAATATATACAAAACATACATATAATATGATGCCAAATTAATAAAGCAACATTTCTACAATACTACACTAACTTTATCATATGACACGATTTATGCATACATCAAAATAAAATGCAAGACATTATGTAAAAAAAACGTCACACTAATATTAAGGGTTAAAATGCATGAAAACTAAATTACAAGGCAAGAAATAACATAAAAAGGGACTAAAATGAGCAAAATGTGAAACTTAAATAAATATACATTAACAGAAGTAAAGGCTGGAAATTAAATATAAAACAAAGTGACCAAATTAAAACAAAACATAAATTAAGAGCTAAAAAAGGTACATGAAAGGACGATATCAAACACTCATTAAAAATAAAAGGACCGAAAACGTAATTATATTGCGGATAAAAATGAAAATAGGAAAGAAAAAGATGGACTAGATGTGTAATTAACCCATTGAGAATGCGCGGATCCTCCCTGGGTTACCGGGTCACCGCGAGTCGGAGCGTCTGAAACGACGTCGTTTCGTGAGCTGGTTCAAAATAAAGGGCATTGTTTCATTTTTCATTTGAAACAGAAATAATAAAACCTAAAACTTGTTTTATTCTTTCCTCTCAAACATATCAGGTCATCGCTCTCACCACTGTCAAACCCCGTTCACCGGCGCGAAGACCTCACGGCAGAGAAGGAGGAACGACGGCAACCTCGAAGCCGGTAAGCTTTGCTTTCCCCCTTTTAATGGTTGTTTAAAATAAAAATTTAAAACCAAAAACTTTTAATTGTATCTAAAAAACTTACTTTAAACTTTTAGAGATTCTTATTGAAGCTTCTAAAAGAACTCTTTACAATTTTCTTATTTCTAACTAAATCTCTCTCCTTCTATTCTTTTTTGAACTAGAAAAAAAAACCCTTTACATTTTTTGGTTCGGGTTTTTATAAACCCCATTTTCAATCTAATAAAAACTCATTTTTTAATTGATTGTAGATCTGGCTTTGATGGGTTGCCGGATTTTCAAGATTGGTTATTTATTTTGCAGGTTATAGAAGTATGGGTGGGTTGGGGTATAGTTAGAGGGTAGGTTTATTTTAGGGTTTTGGGATTTGAATTGGATTTAGGGATAATGGGTTAATAGTTTTAGGGATTTAATTTGATTTTAGGGTTAATTTGGGTGTGGTGGTTACCGGCGATAAAGATGGTGGCCGGAGGGTGAGGACGACGGTGGTGGCAGCACCGGACGGTGAAATGGATGGTGACGGCTAGGGTTTAGAGGTTTAGGGTTTCTAAGAACTAGGGTTATTTTGATTGGGTCGAGTCGTGGGCTTGGTTTGGGTTTGGTTAGTGGGCTTATGGCCCGGGTGAAATGGGTTATTACACAAAGTATGTAATTTTTCACGATTATCAGGTTTTGTAAAGTATCGTGCATTATAAAGATTTTATAAATGTTCCTTATTTATGACTCACTAAGTTATACTTAGCGTGTATTTCTGTAATACGCGTAGGTAAACTGGAGTAGGATTGGACGAAGCTGTTGCATCAAAACTTTTGTAAAGACATAAAGTTAACAGGTTATTTTCAGTACTTATGACATCCTAGTTTTATATGTGAATAGTGGTATGTACGAAATAATTTGTCTATTTTGTTAAACTATTTAAAACCGGCATGCCTTATGATGATTTTGTTTATGTATCTTGAATAGTACATGATATGTATAAATATTGTGTTTTATATTAGAATTTAGATATAATGAAATTATTATCTATAAGTAAAATAAAAATTTTAAATAGTCCTGATTTTAATGCAATATAATTTTTAAATTACTGTGACATTTTCGACTCGTGTTCGATGTACGAATATAGGAAGGGAGTGTTACATTTATTTGTATCAGAGCTATAGGTTTACCCGGTTCTGGAGTAATTTGAATTCAAAGAAAGTGTTTAAATGTGTACATGCCACTAGGATGTCGTATTTACTTGAAAATGTTATATTTATTGGTATCAGAGCTACAGATGTCGGAGGGAATTGGATCCCGACATGCTACTTAGTAGCTGGAGCCTGAGAATGCTCCAGAAGTTGGTGAAGAAGTACCACAACATGTACGACAGGGAATGGGTACACTTGCACGGGAAATGCCGATGCAAGACCGGGGCATATTTTTACAAGCTTTGGATGCCATAATAAATAGACCCCCTCGAATTTCTATTCTGAAGGAGTTGAAGAAATTGCAGGCTCCTGATTTTAAAGGTGACATGGATGGGGATCCTATGTCAGCAGATCTTTGGTTAAATGACATACATACAATATTGTCTCGGATTGGGTGCGATGATTGAGGGAAGCAGGAAGGAGTTGTCTCCTTGTTGAGAGAGTAAGCACTGATATGGTGGAATAATGTCACTGCTCGTGTTCATGAAGCGGTGAACTGGCAGTTTTTCCTCCGTGAGTTTAGGAGGAAATATATTGGAGATGCCTTCATTCGGGAAATGAGGCAGCGGTTCCTAGACCTTAAGCAAGGAGATCGCTCGGTGTATGAATATGAATGCGAGTTTAATAGATTGAGTAGGTTTGCTTCTGAATTGCTACCGGGCGAGAGAGCTATCACTGATAGTTTTATAAGTGGTTTAGATGCCAGATACCAAGAAGTGCTGGTGGCAATTATTCCCAAGGACTTTCTATAAGCCGTTAATAGAGCCAAAGCCATGGAAATTCTCCGAGAGAAGGCTGAAAGAGAATCCCAGGGTCAGAAAAGAAGTGTTGAGATATCTTTTACTTCATAATCGTCAAAGCAAGGTAAAGGATATTCACAACAGAAAATATCTGAATTTTTAGCACCTCAAGAACAAGCAAAACAAGCTGAAAAATTTAAAAATACTTCAACAACAGCAAAGAATTCTGGAAATCAACAAGGTCCTCCCCATTGTGAGAATTGTAACTAGAAACATTTTGGGGAATGTCGAAAGATTACAAGAGCATGTTTCCGCTGTGGCGAGATTGGACATTTTAAACATGACTGCCCAAATCAAGGTGATAGATCGGTTCAAATAGAAAGATCTATTGGACTGCAAAGAGGCAGAAGTCGAGGATATGTAGGATCTTCCAGAAAGGGTTCTCAAAAGGAAACCGAAGCTGTTGCAGGTCAAGATGATCGAGCTCCAGCCAGAGTTTATCATATTCAGACATATGATGATAGAGAAGATAGAGAAGAACCCAATATTATTGCAGGTACGTTTTGAAAATTCGAGGATGAATTTTCTTAAGGGGGAGAATTGTAATACCCCAATATTTGCCTAGTGACTAAAATAAAAAGAATTAAAAGTTAGTGGTTTTAGTTTAGTGACTAAAACGTAAAATTTTAAAGTTTGCTGGCCAAAGTGAAAAGATGGGAAAAGTTTAGAGACAAACATGGTAATTTTCCCAATAATTATTTTTATGGCAAAAATGAATAGTTTATCTCGGTATAAGAATTTTGGTGGAAATCAGATTTTTGGTACGAGATTTGTGTGAAAAGTTATAAAGGGGATAAGTTTCAGAAATTAATTCGAATGGCTATTCGAACTCAGAAAATTATGAAAATTTTATGGAAGTCTTAGAAAGATCATAAGAATATGATATTGTGGTTTTTGAATTGTTTTTATTTGATTTAAATTCGATTTTATGCAGTATTGGGTGAAATAGGGGAAATGGCATTTTTGAAGATAAGTTGATTCATTAAGGGCAAAATGGTCATTTTACCCTTATTTTATGAATAATTATGATTTTTAAGGATAAGATTAGGCAAGTGTTGGCTTGTGATTGGTTATAATTCAAGGTCAAAATAGTCAATTGACTATTAAAAGGATTTTTATATTAAATAAGGCTTTCAATATGCCATTTGGCATAAAATCAAGAATTAGAAAAGTTTGGAGAGTTTTATCATCTTTCTCTTCTTGCCGTGGGGTTCCAAGCAAGGGTAAGAAAACTTTGTTTCAATTTTTAAGCTTGCTTGATTGGATTTGAGCTTTAGATATGAAATAAGAAAATGATCTCCATTGAATTCTCTATCTTTTGGTATAAGTTTTGCTTAGTTTCCATGTCTCTAAGGTTGAGTTTGGTAATTAGGGTTGATGAAGAGCATGATGGAATTTTGAGTTTTGATGGTTTTTCATGTTGGAAACATGCTTGTGGTGTTGTTTCTATTGTTTAAATGTTGAAAGTTCCATGGAAAACCTAGTAGTGACTATTCGGCTATCATGGAAAAATTAATGGAAATTATGGCAAAAGTTTGTTTGATGTTGGAAATGATCAAAATGATGTTAGATTAGTATGATTTTGATGTTAAGATGAAGAAATACCTATGTTCTTGAATTATGGAAAAATTACGGTTTGAGCCAAGTTTGGAATTTTAAGGTTTTAATAAAGGAAGAATGGTTAAATATGATGATATGAGTGGTTTGGAATGAAAATCCCTAATTATTTGGCATTAGGGACCAAATTGTAATTTTTGGAAAGTTTAGGGAATTGATTGTTGAACTTTTTTTTAAGAATATTGGGTTAAAAAAAATCAAGTTAAGTGATTTGGAGGTTGATTTTGAAGTTTATTCTAACTTTTGGACCATTTTGTGAATTTTAGAAAATTCAAGGACCATTATGTTAATTTTTAAAGTTTGGGTCCTAACGTGTGAATGATGAGAGTTGTAAGGATTTGGCTTGAAAATGATGTTTGAATACTTAAAAGTGTCCTTAAGGACTAAAATGTAAATTTTGGGAAAAGTTGGAAATTTAAAGAATAGTTTAAGAAATATTGGTTCGAATATGGAAATTTTATCGGATCAATTTTTGTAAATAATGGATAGTTATTCATTTACAATCCATTATTTTATATAGATTGAGTTTGTTCTAACATATGCTTTGAAATGGTATGTGTTATTTTCATCTAGATACTGATAAAGATCAAGGTCGTACTAATAGACCGGGAAAAGAAAAAGTTCGAGATTAATCGAATAGTAAAAAGGGGCATTACAAGGCAAAGGTGAGTGTATATTTGTTTTTAGCATGATACTTTATTTTAATGATTTACAAATTATGGCAATATACCATGAATATTATAAAGCGTATTGGGGGTATGAACTGCTCCAAAATAAAATGTTTTAAGTGATGTATGTTTGGATATTGTTACTTGCCCTTAATTGCAGGAATTATTTTTAAGGTTGCCCTTGGTAATGTAATATTAAGTTAGACAATATTGAGGTATACTCTTAGAGACTTACAGCTTCTAACACAATTATGTCTACGAGTTATTGACAATTCAATAAGTTATGATGAGTTGTCTTATGGACATGTAAAAATATATTAGTCGATTATGGATTAGGTGATTTAAAGGCATCACCAGTCATATAAGTTGGTTAGTTGGTTTAAAGGCACCAACCATATAAGTTGGTTAGTTGGTTTAAAGGCATCATCAACCATATAAGTTGGTTAGTTTGTTTAAAGGCACCATCAACCATACAAGGTAATTAGGTGGTTTAAAGGCACCATCAAATCATTTCCTTTTTAGATTTTGGATAGGCTTCCAGACCTGGCACTATTGGAGTACACTGAGCTTCCAAGCTCACACCCCAAATCTTTTCCCTTTTAGATTTTGGATAGGCTTTCGGACCTGGAACTTAGATGATCGACACATTTGATATACATCGCTTATTGTAATGTTTCTATCTTCCGAGTTGTTTTATTATGGTGACATGGGCCTATATTTTGTTACTTTATATTTTATTCTCGATGATGATGCCACATATGGCTTGTGATGTATTTGGTTAACTTAAATCACTTATGCTTGAATCTATTATTTCTCGATCTTATATATAAATCCTTAAATATTTTCATGAAAAGAAATTTGGTAACAAATGTGATCCCCTGGATTTGGATTTATGTATAGGCCGGTCTAGGGGTTACATTTAGTTGGTATTAGAGCTTTTGGTTTTACAAACCTCAGACTGTGAATGGGTTTTAAATAAAACATTTTTGTAAAACGTTTTGCAAATATATTTTTAAAGGCCACGTCACCGAGTTTTATATGTTTATCTATGTGCGATTCTCCAGTACTAGTTCTGACTAAATATTACTTTTTGTAGTGATTCTCCGATATGAGTACCCGTAGAGGTCTTCGACATGCCCGCGGTCAAGGTTGAACTGCTAGGTTTGCCGACCCGATTGATGAACCGACGAGTGATCCTTCAGTTCTAGTAGATCCTCTCGCCCTTGGTAGTTCTGCTGCACCGACTGATTTACCACCTGCTACCAGTATAGATATGACGACTCCGGTCAAATGACCGACAGTTTTTGGACCTGCACTTATGGCAGGAAATGCTGATGAGACCCTGAGTAGACAGTTGCTCCAATTGATTCAGGATACAGTGAGAGCGACATGCATTATACCGGAAGTTCCTATCTCTCAGACTCTTATTGCTAACGGGGTCAAGACTTTTTCTAGATCCCTTGGTGGAGCACCGAAGGAGGCAAAGAGTTGGCTTCATGATACCGAGAGGCGTATAGACCAGTTGGGTTTGGAGCCAGCCAAGAAATATCAAGGAGCTATATCTATGTTGGATGGAAATGCCCACACATGGTGGGAATCAGTCGTGAGAAGTGTGCCTTCTGAGCGGTTGACATGGGATTTCATTAAAGAAAAGATTTCTTGAGAGAGATGCGCCAGGCCTTTAAAAACTTGGTACAAGGTTCTATGACCGTGGCTGAGTATGAGTTGCGGTTTCTGAATCTGTTGAGATATGGCACTGGTATTGTATCTACCGAGAAATACAGATGTGATATGTTCTTAGATGGACTTCGGATTGGGATTCGTGATCGTATTGCTACACATCATGATGAGGTATTTGAGGACTTAGTGAATTGGGCCAAGACTGCAAAAGAGATGGCGATTTTAGCAGCCAGACAGAGTTGCTGAGATCAAGATAGAGACAGAGATCGGGGACGAGATCGAGATCGATCTGGGAGACATTCTGGTCAGAATGAGTCTCGTATACCCCCTGATAAGATGGCTCGTACTGCTATTTATCAGAGAGGCGGATCGAGTTTTAGGCCTATGACACTTCAGGATTCAGCCTTTAGTCGGGGTGGTTCGTCAGGATTCTCTCTGGTACCACTATGTGAGTATTGTGGTAAATTACATCGAGGAAAATGTAGGAAGTTATCGGGTGCTTGCTACAGATGTGGGTATACTGAACATTTTCAAAGAGAGTGTCCGTATCCACCCCTATTGACAGAGTATCAACTCAGACCCCCGCTCGCTTTCAGACTCTGACCCATTTACAGGCATCTGTTCAGACACCTAACTCAGGTCGTTATCAGGGTAGAGGTTCAGGATCTGCTGCTAGATCTGATAGTAGAGGTCAAGCACATCAGAGTGGAGGACCAGCCTTGTCTGAGGCTAGACAGCCTACTTTGGTATATGCCACCAGGCATCGTGATAATTGAGACGAGCCTGATGTTATTGCAGGTACATTTACCATATTTTTTGTTCCATATTTTGCATTGCTTGACAATGGCTCTGCCCATTCCTATATATCAAAATATGTGTCTCGAGATCTTTAGATTTCGATTGAGACCGCTGAGAATACAATTACTGTTATGAGTCCAGTGGGTCAGTCGATAACCGTGAATAAGATCTTCAGACGATGTCCCCTTGAAGTTCAAGAAGAAACTTTTCCAACTGACCTTATGGAGCTACCATTAGAGGAGTTTGACCTGATTTTTGGTATCGATTGGTTGACCGAACATCGGGTTAATCTGGATTGTGAGTCCAAGAGAGTAATTTTGAAGACTTTTGATAACCGGATGGTTATTCTGGTTGGTGAAAGATGTAGGTATCTATTGAATGTGGTATCTGCTTTGACTACTGCCAGAATGATTCGGAAGGGTTACGAGACCTTTATTGCTTGTATTCTGAATACTAAGGGATCTCTGTCGAAGATTGAGGAAATACCTATAGTGAAGGAGTTTCCTGATGTGTTTCCTGAGGAGTTACCTGGTTTACCACTGGATAGAGAAGTAGAGTTCAAAATTGAGACTTATCTGGGATCAGCTCTAGTTCTATGAACCCCTATCGTATGGCTCTTAAGGAGCTAAAAATTCAGTTGCAAGAGCTCCTCGATTGAGGTTTCATTCGACCTAGCTCTTCACCTTGGGGAGCACCAATTTTGTTTGTCAAGAAGAAAGATGGTTCACTTTGGTTATGTATTGATTACCGAAAGTTGAACAAGTTGACCGTAAAGAATAAATATCCTATACCTAGGATTGATGACTTGTTTGATCAGTTTCAGTGAGCCTCTATTTTCTCAAAGATTGAACTTCGATCTGGGTATTATCAACTAAAGATAAAGGGGTCTGATGTTGCAAAGATAGCTATATGCACCAGATACGGGCATTATGAGTTCCTAGTAATGCCTTTTGGTTTGACCGATGCTCCTGCAGCCTTTATGGATTTGATGAACCGTGTATTTCGGCCCTATTTGGATCAGTTCGTTGTGGTATTCATCGATGATATTCTGGTCTATTCTCAGACCGAGGCAGAACATGCTGTGCACTTGAGGATTGTTCTGCAGACTCTCGGAGAGCATCGGTTGTATGCTAAATTGAGCAAGTGTGAATTCTGGCTCAGTGAAGTAACTTTTCTCGGTCATGTGGTTTCAGCTCGAGGTATCCAGGTTGATCAAAGTAAGATTGAAGCTATCGTGAGTTGGAAGCAGCCAAAGAATGTATCTAAGATTCGTAGTTTCTTGGGCTTAGCTGGGTATTACAGATACTTTTTCGAGGGTTTTTCTATCATTGCTTCCCCTCTGACGAAGCTGTTGAGGAAGAATGTACCATTTGTTTGGACTGATGCACGGCAAGAGAGTTTCGAGAAATTGAAGACATCATTGACTCAAGCTCTAGTTCTGACCTAACCCGAGTCAGGGAAGGATTTCACAGTTTATAGCGATGCTTTGCGTTCCAGGCTTGGTTGTGTTCTGATGCAAGATAGGAAGGTGATCGCTTATGCGTCACGCCAATTGAGACTACACAAGTGTAATTATCCCACGCATGATCTGTAGTTAGCCGATGTAGTTTTTGCCTTGAAGATTTGGAGACACTATCTCTACGAAGAGAAGTGCTACATTTATACAGATCATAAAAGCCTGGAGTATCTTCTTACTCAAAAGGATCTTAATCTGAGACAACGTCGTTGGCTAGAGCTTCTTATAGATTATAACTGTGAGATTGAGTACCACACAGGGAAAGTTAAAATGGTTGTTGATGCTTTGAGCCGTAAGGCCATTTCGGACCTGAGATCTCTTTTTGCCAAGATGAGTATTTATGATGATGGCAGTTTATTGGCTGAATTACAAGTTAAGCCGACCTTGGCCGAGGAGATCAAGGCCAAGCAACTTCTGGACAATTCATTAGTTCCTGTCATACAACAAGTTGAATGGGATCTACATCTGTTTATGCTTTTGATCAAGATGGGTTTCTGTGCTTCAAGGGTCGTTATTGTGTGCCTAACGACGCCGAGTTGAAGCAAACCATTCTCAGTAAGGCTCATAGTAGCCCTTATGCTATGCATCCCGACGGGATAAGATGTACCAAAATTTGAGGCAGAGGTACCGTTGGGTTGGTATGAAGAAGGATACTCGGATTATGTGGCTAGATGTCTGACTTGTCAACATGTTAAGGCAGAACATCAGCATCCTTCTGGTCTCCTACAGCCTATCATGATTCCTGAGTGGAAGTGGGAACGGATCATGATGGACTTTGCCACTGGTTTGCCTCCGACTCCTTCTAAAAAGGATTCAGTCTGGGTGATTGTTGATCGACTTACCAAGTCTGCCCATTTTATTCCTGTTCGAGTTACTTATTCACTGGGGAAGCTGGCTAGGTTGTATATTTCTGAGATTGTCAGACTGCATGGTGTACCTTTGTCCATTATTTCTTATCGAGACCCGAGGTCTACCTCCCGATTTTGGTAGGCTTTGCAGGAAGCCTTGGGTACCCGTCTAAATTTCAGTACATCTTTTCATTTACAGACTGATGGTCAGTCCGAGAGAGTGATCCAGATTCTTGAGGATATGTTGCTGGGTTGTGTGATTGACTTCCGTGGTAGTTGGGAAGACTTCTTGCCACTGGTTGAGTTTGTTTATAATAATAGTTATCAGGTGAGCATTCGTATGGCACCGTATGAGGCTTTGTATGGCCGTAAATGTCGTACTCCTATCTGTTAGACCGAGTTATATGTAGAAAGACTTTGGGGCCCGAGTTGGTTCAAGAGACTGAGGAGACCGTCAGATTGATCTGTGACAGCCTAAAAGAGGCTTTTGATAGACAAAAGTTTTATGCTGATCAGAGGAGAAAGGATATCGAGTTCGAGGTTGGTGATCAGGTCTTTTTAAAAGTATATCCGTGGAAAAAGTTTTGAGATTTGGGCGCAAAGGCAAGTTGAGTCCGAGATTCATCGGACCATATCGTATTTTGAAGAGAGTTGGACCTGTTGCCTATCAGCTTGAGTTGCCTCTCTAGCTTAGTCGTATTCATGATGTATTTCATGTATCTATGTTGAGGCAGTACCACACGGATCTGAATCATGTTATTCAGGTTCATGACGTCGAGTTGAGACCAGAATTATCGTATAAGGAAGAGCCTGTGTAGATTTTAGATTTCGATGACAGAGTATTGAGGAACAGGCGCATCCCTATGGTTAAGGTCCAGTGGAGTAACCATAGTCTTGCAAAGGCCACTTGGGAGACCGAGAAATCTATGAGAGAGCAGTTCTGCACCTGTTCAAACTAGGTAAATTTTGAGGACAAAATTTCTTTTAGGGGGAAAGTTGTAACACTAATGTAAAAAAATAAAATAAATAATAATAATAATAATAATAATAAAAAGTAAGGGATTGCTGGTTGTGGAAATCAAACCCACAACCTAATGTGCCAATGGTGGTTACCCAGCCATCTGAGCTAGAGCTCATTTCTGATATGGGCTTCCTAAAACAAACGAAAACCCTTTATGGTTCGGTTATTACAAAATTATATAGCCACTCTTGGGACTTTTCAGCTCCTATATTCAAAAAACATTCTAGAAAATTCTCCCCCAAATCATCTCCCTCACTGTCCGTTTTCTACCTCACCGTTGTTACCTCACTATAGTACCGTGCAGCTTACCGCCAGCATCAAAAGCTTACCCCCAAACTTCCTCACCGATCAGCCTTGTCGTTCACCGGAAATCTAAGTTTAAAGGCTCGACAAGTTTAGGTTAAGACTTTTCGGTCTTTCGTCATTTCTGGCCGCCGTGCTTGTCCGTTGGCGATTTGGTGGCCACCATCATCTTCCTCGTCTCGAGGCGAACAAAACCATGACTGCCGATCATCCAACCGACATCGTTCGGGCCTTTGCTAGAGTTAGGTCGTTTTGGGTAAGTTAGGTAAGAACGATTCAAATTCCTGGCTTAAAATTGGGTTTTAAGTTGTGTAAATCTGGGAAATGTGTTAAATGGTGGAAAAACTTGCATTTTGGGCCTTTTTCCAGCCATTTTGGCCGCACGTGGAGTACACGCACCGTCCGGGGCAATTTCTGGCCGGCCTAGACAGTAGCCCTTGAACCATACCGGTTCAATAGTGAACCATCCTGACCAGAATCAGTTTGGTCTCTGACCCGACTGACCCGTTGACCCGACCGACCCGTTGACCCGACTCGTTTGACCTGATCTATTGACTGAGTCAACCCAGTCTGAGTCAACTCAGTTGACTCTGACCAGTTGACTTTGACCTGTTGACTTAGACGTCATCATGACTTTGACCGCTGATGTCAGCATTGACTGTAACCCTCTCGACCCGGTGTAGCCGCAAGACTGAACCGAGCGAGCTACATTAGGTTTACCGAAGTAAACCGAAAAAGAGAACTTGGAAAAACGCAACCATTTTTTTCCTTTATCTTATCTAGATGTTGGTTATTACCCTACGTGTACATACAAACTATGAGTGGAAACCCAACTCAATCGGGCATCGAATTGATATCCAATTGGCCATATTACAAGAATAGAGACCAAAACGTAAATATGCAAATCTATAAGGGTTAACTTGTAATTTGCTTTACCAATCTTCAATTAATTAGGTTACAAGCATACATGCCAAATTTCAACTTAAAACGATCATCCAAACTCATCCAATTGCATACATAACACCCAGGGACCAAATTGTAAATTCCATTATTTCGTAGGCTCAATTCCACAATTAAAATTACGAATCCTCAATTAAACCAATTACATGCATATTGGTGAAATTTCGGGTCAAAACAATCATTCATACTCATTTAATTGCAAGTAAAACAATTAGGGACTAAAACGGTAGAAAACGGAAACCTTAAGACATACTTTCAACTAACTTAACCACTACCCGTATCGATACGCGGGCAAGTGTATCGATACGCCTGAGCATTCGCAGAAACTCCAGATTCCAGTAGCTCAAAATCGTATCGATACACCTCCTCGAGTATCGATACGCTGTGCTTAAAACCGTAGACCAGTGTCGACACGGTAACCTGAAAATGTGCTTACCCGTATCGATACGGTTATCCGTGTACCAATACGCTGAGCCTAGAAACACTTACTTGTATTGATACGGGTACACGCGTATCTATACGCCATGACCTGTAATGTCAAAATTTGCGGGTTTTTAACCTTGCTTTGGGATTTTAACACCTAAGCATGCTTCTAACAATCAAATAACATCATCATAGGTCATTTTCCATCAATTTACCAAAGATCAAACATCAAGAAATGATCATCATGCTTCAAGGCTAACTATAGGCATGCTTCCTAGAACTCAAGCAACCAAAACATAGACCATACGCAAAATCCATCAAACTAAGCTTATCATAAGTCCAAAGCAACAAAATAAACTTGCTCAAACAAAGAGGTAACCACTCAAACCCTCCCAACAACATTTAAGCCACATTGCCTTTATTACTACTTAAAACTCAAACATACTTTGGTAATTCAAGTCTTGAGTATTCCCTCATTGCTTGCTATTCCACATGCACTTAATCAATCTGCATTGATGATAAAAGATAGCGTAAGCAATCATTGCTTAGTGAGGAGCGCTCAAAATACAAAACATCATCCAATGCAATTTCAAACCATTTTAGAACAATCATGCCACTCTTTCAAAACATGCACTTAATCTCTACAAAACCAGCATACTAAACCATATGCAATATGTATCATGGATTTCCACAGTATATTCCTATATGCAATTTCCTCCACTTAAGCATACCCAAGCATAATATCCCATATGCAAAGATTAAGGAGTATAACTCGTATAAATCACATCATTCAAACCAATCCATCAACATGATACAATCTAAAACATTATATTAGCTTCCAAGTAATCTGTTACCATATACATACTTTCCATAAATCATCATTAACATCGGATATACGGATTTCCCAAGAGATTTCGCAATCTCTTGCATCCCATTGGCATGGAGTTGGGCAACACATGCACCACCTCTACACTACCAAGGCTAATCCTCTAACGTGGAGTTCACACACTCGATGCATCAACCTCTATAGCTCATGGCTGGAGTAAAAGCCATCTAAGTGTTACCTCAACAACATTGGGGTTCACATGATCGGAGTAAGTACCTCTCGTACTACCTCTACAACAACAAGCGACTTATTATAATGCACTTTAAATCTTATGGCCGGCCAATTATATCCGATAACATTTTCAATTCATCACTTCCCATATAATCCACTTTTATAAATATACCTCATTGTTTTCATATGCATTATTCAAATTATTTCATTTTGCATTAAACCATGCATAAGCCATGTTCATAAACATTCTTTAAAATCATGCATTACTTTCCAAACTCATCTAACATCATTTCACATCAATTCCTAGCATTGAACCACGCTCATTTCATGCATAAAACAAGAGGTAAACAATCATTTAACAAGTGCATTCATAAATTATTTGCCAACCAAAATTGAGAGAGAAATCTAATTTACTCACTTTCGAGCCTTAGACCAGCGTATCAAGCCTAGTCTAGACTCTCATTAAACCTTTTCAAATATTTGAAAAGCCATTCTTATCTGTTTCACTCACCGACAAAGCAACGCCTCCCTTGCCGATGTCAAATTAAGCTTTCGGCAACTCCTCAACACCAAGGTTCACTTCTGGATTAACTTCCCCTGTTTCAAACACATCACAACAGAGGATCTAATGCATTATAATGCATCCAAACTCACAGAAACCATCAATTAACATTTATCTAACTATAATCCCCCACAACACCACAACCTATAAACCGAAAACATCATCGATTCACCAAAAACCTCAACCCAACCCACAACTACAAGTCTCAACCTTCGAAAAACATCAATTAACATCAAAACAACAACCTAAAGCAACCTTATACCTCCAGCAACCAATAATTAACCTCAACACCTCAAAATCTCTTAACTACCAATCTAACAAACTAGAGATTCAATAGATTCTGGGATTCTATCATCAAAACTCACTTCATTATCATATTAAACATAAAAAATCAAGGTATAAAGCAATCCTTAACTTAGCAAAAATAGATCATTACAAATTTCTTCAATTTTCACCATAAACCATCAATTAAACCATAAATATGAGTTTAATTAATCAAAACCCAATGAAAATAATATAAAATGGATCAAGAACTTAGGAATTTCAATAAAGAACCTTTCATTAGAGGAAAAAAATGAATCCTTACCTCCAATGCTGATTTCTCCCCTCAATTGCTTTATAAGCCATGAAAATCAAGGTAGAAACAATAAGTATTTGATGTAAAAGCTTTAGAAATCAATTGGAAGATCCTAATTTTACCTGAAGAAATTGAAGTTGGAAATGTGTTTGGCTGGAGAGAATTTGAGAGAAAGAAGCTACAAAGTTAGTTACGTGAAATTCTTTTGAAAAGCTTAATTGTGTTTAATTAATTCTCTCCACTATTTATACCTCTTAAAAACTTAATTAAAAATAATTAATTAAAGGGATAAATTTGATGAAACTCTTTTGGATTATTATCTCCTTAAAGATTCAAAGTTTTGACCCATTTTCAAAACAGTCACTAAAAATAGTTTTGCAAACTTTGCGTTTTAGTCACTAACTCAAAATGTCCCATTTTCGAATTTCTTTTTCCAAAATTGTTTTCACCAAAATCATTTATATAATTAATAAAGAATTTAGAATATTTTCCCATATTTTTATGCCTTATAAAAATATTCAATCCAATTTAAATCCTGAACCCGACTCGAATCTCTAATTTCGGTCCACTGGATCGACTAAACCATCCCAAAACCCCTAGGCCCAAACATTGGGGTGTTACATTGACTTTGAACAAAAAGTCAAATTTTCTGAAAACTCCTATTTTGTGTTTTTTGACGTCCTAAGTCTGTTTATGAAGCTCGTTTCGTGAAATTCTAACCCGAAAGCCTCCGAAATTGACCTCAAATTTGATCATGCATAAGTATTTTAATTATTTAAGACCAAAGATTTGGATTAAAGGTTCTGACATTAAATATTATTTGTTTAAGTTACCCAAGATACATTCGATCGCTCGTCAGCTCAGCTCGACTTATCCCGACCTGCTCAGCCGCGTGAGCCCATCGTAACTCGTATGGACCCTTAATATAGTAAATTATCATGGTATAAATATAATTTCTTTAGTAACACGAATATTTGTTGATATAGGTTCTAGTACCGCAGCAAAGCGTGGTCCTGGTGCCCAATAGATTCAGACCTTGACTTTTGAGGTATGTTCCTTGTATGCTATATGACTGTTTTGTATACTGATTTACATGTCATATATATGTTTTATCAATCTATTCATGTGCACATGATTTACGAGCTTGAACTTGCATAAACATAACATGTTTTCTGAAAATAAGCATGATCATACTACATGTTTGAAGTATGCCCTCGTACCCGATATGATAAGCATGCTCTATGGTTACTGTATATTATTGCCTACTGTGATACTGTTTAGACTGATTAGTTGGGGTGCTTGGGTTATGATATGAAGTGTTAAAGGTTCAGCCCTGATCAGGCTGGTAATTTCGCCTGTATTAGGTTCCTAGCTTCGGCTAGGGTAATTCCGCCCGTACTAGGTTCCTAGCTTCGGTTGGGGTAATTCTGCCTGTGACCTAAGGTATTCCCTTAGGATGGTACCCTCGCCTAATGGCCAGGGTTAACGCCCGTATTCAGATTCCTCAGCTACGGCTAGAGTGACTCCGCCCGTATTCGGTTCCTATGCTTCGATTATGGTAATTCCGCCTATGACCTAAGGTATCCCCTTAGGATGGTACCCTTGCCCAATGGGCTCGGGCTAATGCCTATATGTGATACTGTCCTGGGGGACTGTATCTTGGAGTTTGGTTGGAGGGTAGATAGGTTGCATGAAAACTATGGTTGCACTTATAACTTGATTTATGAAATATTTCATGTTTTTTTTTAATTATATTTATATACACTATTTTACTAGCACTATTAGAGCACACTGAGCTTCCAAGCTCACACCCCAAATTTTTTCCCTTTCAGATTTTAGATAGGCTTCCGGACCTAGCACTTGGAGGATCAACACATTTGATATGCATCACTTATTGTAATGTTTCTACCTTCCGAGTTGTTTTATTAGGGTGACATGAGCCTATATTTTGTTAATTTATATTTTATTCTCGATGATGATGCCACACATGGCTTGTGATGTATTTATATTTTTAGAAATGGTTTAATATGGTTAAATTAAATCACTTATGCTTGAATATATTATTTCTCGATCTTATATTTAAATCCTTAAATATTTTCATAAAAGTAATATTGGTAACAAATGTGATCCCCTGGATTTGGATTTACGCATAGGCCGGTCTAGGGGGTTACAAAGATTATATCAGTGTAATATTGAAAATTTAAATATAACATTAAAAAATGTGTATTAATTTTAAGTTAGATTCAATTTTTATTTTTATATTTTAACAAATTTCTTTTCTATTAAAACCTTCTAATAATGACAACAATCAATTAAAGGGTCCAGCGGTTCCATCCAGAATTCGACATGCCTCGGCCTGACTCGTTTCATTATTAGCATATTAAAATTTTTAAATTTTATTATAGATTAATATATTTTATAATTAAATTTAAATCGAATAGATGTAAGCATAAATCGAGCAAAACGCAGCAAAAAGATCAAGATTATAAATACCTCCGGCTATTGCCTAAACCGTATGCCAAAATGAGAAGTAGTTGTACCACCGTCAAGCACGTCAAACCACCGTCGAACACTTGAAACCACCGTAACAACGCCTCGATCCACCGTCGAATATAGCGAATTCGACTACACAAAAACTAAAATACCAAAACCTTCAAGCACTCGAGAAACCTCACTAGATGAAATACTTTATGCAATAATGAATTGCTTGTGTTTTATGTGCTTAGGGACCTTGACTAATGGGGTATTTATAGTGGTTCGTACCATCAAAAACCACCCTTAAAAGAACCATAATCCCACGTCCAACATTACTGCCAAAATGTGAGAGTGGGACATGGGCAACAGTCATGCATTGAAATGCATGTAACCGAAGCATGGGTGAGAACGTGGTCCTTAGCCACGAACCATATGAAGCAATTCCAATATTCTCCCACTTGGTTTGTATTGTCCATGAGTACTTAAAGTCAAAACATAATGTATGAATCATGGCGACATTTCCTCTTAGAATTTGAGTAGTATCTTCCATGTATCACAATACATCAAGTCTCAACACTTTTAGCCCATACTTAATGAATAAACCCAATGATTATTATAGGTCCAAACTTTACTGATATTTCTCGAAACAATTAACTTAATGTGTATACAACATATATGAGAAATATCAAACTTTATTAGAGTTTCAACAGAATCGTTCTTACAATGAAAATTTACAAAGTGGGAACAAGTTCCATAGTGACAACATGATCCTTAAATTTATGTGGTGGCATGCACTTAGTTAAAGGATCAGCTAGCATGTGCTTAGTGTTAATGTGCTCAATGACAACTTTCTTTTCTTTAACACTGTTGTCACTTATTTTTTTGGCTCAAAAATGGGAAGCTGTGACAGATTTAAAACCTAGGCAAAAGGGGAAAATTAAAAAGGAAAGAAATACCAGGGCAAGTTTGAAAGAAAAGGGAAAGAAACTAAGTCAAAATCCAGCATATTTGATTCAAGGAATGAAATATGGACAAATTTGAAGGGGGAATCAAATCAAGCTTTTTGGAATAATTTTACCCCCATTTTTGAGGAATTTATGGCTGATTTATTTTATGTATTTTTGGATAGAAATTTACCTATAAAAGACCCTCTTTTCACAATTTTAGGGGACAACACATTCACAACTCATTCACCAGATCCTACGCTGAGAATTCATTCACATCCATTTCTCGTTCTTGGAAGTCACCACACCATTCTTACTTTGTATCAAAAAATCCTTAGAAGATCCTAAGTTGTATTGAAGTTCCGGTGGAAATACAAGAAACGAATTTCTTCATATTGGTATCTTGTTCTTGCTTTCTTTATACTTTATGTTATCGTTTTTATTTCGAATTCAATATAAAAGAGAGAAATATTACTTTTCTTTTGAGTTTTGAAGGATTTATAATCGAACATTCTTGGAGGGTTCCAATTGAGTAAAAAAGAAGGTTTTTTTGGTGTACCATCGCTGGAGACGACGACCTCGGTGATGGGCGGCCGGCACGGTGGTCCATCACCCTTGTTCTTTATCTTTTATTTTTCAAGAACACTTGAAAGAATTTTTTGGGATGTTTCGATCTATTTTTTAAAGAGTGAATTTTAAAAAGTGTTTTTGGGCTTGTACCCATATCTAAAGTAAAGTGGACCATTTTAATTTAAATCCATGCCATTTTAATTTAAAACCACACTTTTTTTATTTCATAAAGCTATTTTTAAATTTTCTTTAAATTTGATCCATAATTTTCTCACCAACCATTTTCCAAATCTTGAATTCTAAACTATTAAGTTTGCTTTTGTCACATATTTTCTTAAATAATAATAAAGTTTTAATTAATTTTTTTAAATTGGTCTAAATATGGTATTGACTCACTTTTAGAGAATGATACACCTTTTCTGAAATTTATTAAATTCCCTCTTTTTTGTTATTTATCTAATTTTGTAAAATAAACTAATATTGTTTTCCTTTTGTAATTTCGCTAATTTATCTTATTAAATCGCCCGCCTTTGTTTATATTCTTAGTTTAAATAAAACCCCTAGGTTTAGGCTCTCTAGTGTTAGAGCCTTAGTTAATTTAGAACCTCTGAAGTTGAAATAAAAATTCTCTTCACACCAGAAATCATAAAACACGCTTAATTATATTTTAACCCTAATAGACAAAATTCACTTAGACAAATTATTAGGGTTAATAATTACCAACTTACAAAAATAAAAGGTTTCAACACACTAATTGCTTTTGTGGATGCTTGTTTAAAAAGTGAAACCTAATCAATACGGTATCCTATCAAAAGGAGGTGAAGAGTTAGCGCCAGAAATGTTAGCGGTGATTAGAGTTCATTCTCTATATGGTGGAGCCATTAAAATAAAATTATATTCATGAATGGACAGTAAATTAAATTTCATATGAACTTATAAATTCCGACATTAAAACATTTTTGTAACCGGCTAGGTACCTATTTTGGGCGTTATGGGGGTGCTAACCCTTCCCCATGCGTAACCTACTCCCGAACCCTTTTTGTATTTTCACAGACCAAAACCGTTGTTTTAATGAAATAAAACTATTTTATTAAAATGACCCATTTTAAGGTGATCCAATCACACTCTTTTAAAAAAGATTGGTGGCGACTCTATTTTTTTGTCTTATTAAAAACGTTGAGCCCCTTAAAAAGGTTGCAATAAACACGTTCCCTTATGGCTAGATAATTAATGTCGATGTGTTTACTACGACTTCCACTTTTGTTGTTCTTAGTCATAAAGACAGCAGCTAAATTGTCACAATATATCCTTAATGGCCTAGAAATTGAATCCACAAGTCTAAGCCCAGAAATGAAACTCTTCAACCATACTCCATGTGAGGTAGCCTCAAAACACGAAATGAACTCGACCTTTATAGTAGAAGTGTCAGTCAATGTCTGCTTGACACTCCTCCAAGATATAGCTCCGTCGGTAAACATAAATATATAACCCGATGTTGATTTAGGTGAATCAACACAGCTAGCAAAGTCTGAATCAGAATAGCCAATCACCTCCAAATGGTCAGATCGTTTGTACGTAAGCATGTATTCCTTTGTCTCTTTGAGGTATCTCAAAACTTTCTTTGCAACTCTCCAGTGGTCTATACCCTTTGATATCTTCCCAACATCCCAACAGCAAATGCAATGTCAAGTCTTGTACAGACTTGAGCATACATCAAGCTTCTAACAGTAGAAGCATATGGAACGTTTTTCATTTGCTCCCTCTCAAATTTATTCTTCGGGCATTGGTTCAGATTGAACTTATCACACTTCACAATAGGAGCAACAATAGGTGAACAATCTTTCATCTCAAATCTTTCTAAAACTTTGTTGATATAGGTTTCTTGAGATAGACTTAAGACACCTTTATGTCTATCACGATGAATCTTAATGCCAATGACATAAAATGCATCAGCCATATATTTCATACCAAAATTTTTAGAAAGAAATTGTTTCACCTCATGTAGCATACCCCTGTCATTTGTTGCAAGTAAAATACCATCCACATATAGAACAAGGAAACAAATTTTACTCCCACTGACCTTCTGGTATATACATTGATCCGTGATATTCTCAACAAAACCAAATAAAGAGATAACTTTATGGAATTTCAAATACCATTAACGGGAGGCTTGTTTCAATCCATATATAGATTTCTTTAACTTGCACACCAAGTTTTCACCATCACTTGAGGAAAATCCTTCAGTTTGTTTCATGTTTACCTCTTCTTCTAGGTCACCATTAAGAAAGACAATTTTCACATCCATTTGTTGTAACTCAAGGTCAAATTGAGCTACTATTGCTATCACGATGCGTAAGAAATCTTTCTTAGATAAGTTTAGTCTTAGTGTAATCGATTCATTCTCACTGAGTGAATTCTTTAGCAACGAGTCTTGCCTTATATCTTTCTATGTTACCTTTTGAGTCTCTTTTTGTTTTGAAGACCCATTTACATCTAATAACTTTAACACTATCAGACAATGGTACAAGATCCCAAACTTTGTTGCTTTTCATAGAATTTATCTCATCCTTATAGCATCATACCATAATGTTGGTTCATTGGTGCTCATGGCTAGTGAAAATGACCCATGATCATTTTTAGCTCCAATATTATAATCAGATTCTTGTAAATACACAACATAATCACTAGAAATTGTTGATTTTTTTTCTTTAGCAAATCTCTTTAATGTTGAACCAACATGTTCTTGTGGATCGTGTTGTTCAACTGGTTGTTCAACAATTTCTAGATTTTCTTGAACAACTTGATTTACTAGAGTGTTTTCAGCAGGTTATGGAACTTCATTGATTGGTTGTTCAACACCCGATTGAGCTTGAGGGGTGTTATATATGATAACCAATCTCTCACTTGAAGTGGATGGTTGTAGAAAAGCAATTTTCTAGCTTTAGGAAAAAACTAAATCATGCAGAAAAATAAAGCAGAATGCAGAATTTAAGTTTCTGCAGAAAAGAAGAAGAAAACATAATTGATTTTCTGTTATTGAATATTTTCGAAAAATTACATCCCTTTACATTGAATTTATAGACTCAAGTATTGGACTTTAGTTACAATTAGGAGTCCTAAGTACAAAAGACATCTAACTCTATCTTTTAGGAAGTAAACTTTAATTTAAACTACTATTTACATAAGGACTCTAACTCTATCGGATAATCTAACACTCCCCCTCAAGTTGGAGAATATACATTGTATAATCCCAACTTGAATAGAAACTTGTCGAAAGAAGCTTTTGGTAGTGCTTTTGTAAGTACATCTGCCACTTGTTCTTCTGTAGGAACATAAGATAAAGAAGCTATCCCACTAGTAATCTTTTCTGAGATAAAATGCCTGTCAGTCTCCACATGTTTAGTCCTATCATTGTGGACTGGATTTCGAGCAATTTGTATGGTGGATTGATTATCACAAAAAATCTCAAACTTCTCATCTTGGTTCACATCTAGCTCCTTCAATAGCTTTAACAACTAAATTCCTTCACACATTCCCAATGTTAAAGCCCTATATTCTGCTTCAGCGCTGCTTCTAGATACTACTGTTTATTTCTTACTCCTCCAGGTCACTAAATTTCCCCAAACAAAGGAGCAGTAACCACTAGTTGATCTTCTTTCTGTCAGTTCGCTTGCCCAACTTGAATCTTAATAAATCTGAATAGTCATTTCTTGAGTCTTTTTAAATAGCAATCCATGCCCTGGTGTCCCTTTCAAGTATCTCAAAATTCTAATTGCAGCTTCCATGTGATCTTCCCTTGGATCAGTCATGTGTTGACTGATAATATTAACCGAAAAAGCAATGTCTGGTCTGGTTAATGACAAATAAATCAACTTTCCCACTAACCTTTAAAATTTACCCTTATCAGCTTTAGGGCTTGTGTCATCTTTATTGAATTTTAAGCCTGCTTCCATAGGAGTGTCAACTGATTTGCATCCCAACATTCCTGCTTCACTAAGTAGATCAAGAGCATATTTTCTCTGGTTTATCACCAGACCTTTTCTCGACCTAGCAACCTCCATGCCTAGAAAGTATCTGAGCTTTCCTAGGTCTTTTGTTTCAAACTGTGTATTTAACAACCCTTTCAAGTGACTTATCTCTTCGTCATCATCACCTGTCAGAATTATGTCATCCATATATACTATTAAAATAACCCTTTTTATTGCTATAGGTTACCTTAATGAAGAGAGTGTGATCTACCAAGGATTGTTTGTATCCATTTTCTAGAATCACCTTGGTGAATCTGTCAAACCAGGCTCTAGGTGACTGCTTCAAACCATAGATGGATTTATTAAGTCTGCAAACTTTCTGATCTCCTTTTAATGTCTTCAAACCCGAAGGCACTCTCATGTACACTTCTTCTTCCAATTTTCCATTAAGAAAGGCATTCTTAATGTCAAGTTGATGAAGCTTCCACTCCTTGTTTACAACCAAGCTTAAGAGAACTCTAACTGTATTTAGCTTAGCTACATGAGCAAAGGTCTCATTATAATCAATTCCATAGGTTTGAGTAAAACCCTTGGCCACCAACCTTTCTTTATACCTCTGTATACTGCCATCGGAGTTCTATTTTATGGAGAACACCCATTTGCATCCGACTGGTTTCTTGCCTTGTGGAAGATCTGTAATGGCCCAAGTATCATTCTTTTCAAGTGCTTCAATATCCTCTTTAACAGCCATTCTCCACTTAGAATCTTTTAGAGACTCCTCAATAGTGTTAGGTATCTGTTATTTATCTAAGCAAGTTGTAAAAGCCTTAAATGATGGCATTAGATTACCATAAGCAGCATACCTCTGAATATGGTGTTTTGTACATTGTCTTACCCCTTTCCTTTTAGCAATAGGCAAATAATCAAATTTAAGTAAATGTGAGGGAATCTCAGCTAGAACATTACCTCTATCATTTTCATTGGCAACTAAACTCAAGTCCAATTCTCGGTAAGTGTCAGATTGCAAAACAGTCTCTGAAATAGTTTTCTGTTTTCTGGTATAAACTTTCAGTTGCTTAGGAGGCTGAAGGGTTTGTGAGGAAGGTTTAGCTGAATTCTAAGGAATAGTAACAATAGGTGAATGATGGGAAGCTGTAGGTGTAATAATAGGTGAAGCAGTAGAAGGGTTTAAAGCAGTATGAGGTTCAAATAACAAAGGATTATTAGTAGGTAATAACTCTGAAGGTAAAGAAGGATAAACCAGATTCGTAGGAGGTTAAAAAACATCACAATTCTCCCCTGATTTGTAGCCGTAGGGAAATAAGGTTCCTGTTCAAAAAAGGTGAGATCTAATGAAGTAAAAAATTTCTAAGAAGGAGGATGATAACATTTGTAGCCTTTCTTAAGTGAAGAATACCCGACCAAGACACACTTCAAGGATCTGGGGTCAAGTTTTGACCTAGAGGGAACATAATCTTTCACAAACACAGTGCAACCAAAAACTTTGAAAGGGAGAATAGAGGACAAAGGTTTAAAATTGGGGTAACTCTCCAAAAAAAAAACAGCTCCAGGTGTTCTGTATTGCAAAACCTTACTGGGCATTCGATTAATGAGATAGGTTGCGCTTAACAAAGCCTCGCCCCAAAAATACTTAGGAATATTACTAGTGAACATCAAAGACCTAGTTACCTCCAACAAATGCCTGTTTTTCCTTTCTGCAACCCCATTTTGTTGTGGTGTATCCACACAAGTGCTAAGTTGAACAATCTCTTTTTTGTTAAAAAAATTTCCCCAAGGACTTGGTAAAATATTCACTCCCATTATCAGATTTGAATATCTGAATTTTACTTCCAAATTGGGTTTCAACCATATTGTAAAATTTCTCAAAAACAGAGGCTACTTCAGATTTATCCCTTAACAAATATGCCCAAGTTGTTCTACTATGATCATCAATAAAAGTGACAAACCACCTACTACAAGTTACATTCTTCACTCGAGAAGGACCCCGAACATCACTATGAATTAATGAAAAAGGTTAGGAAGGTTTGTAGGAAGATGGTAAATATGATGCTTTTGTTTGTTTAGCGAGAGGACATATATGGCATTTAAAAGAACTTGGTTTTCTATTAACAAACAATTTAGGGAATAATTTAGCAAGATAATGAAAATTAGGATGTCCTAACCTAAAATGCCATAACATTACATTATCAATTTGCCCTAAAGAAGTAAAAGAGCAAGAAGTATTTGGTAGGGTAGATGGTTGATTTCTGAGGACATAGAGACCATTTTGCAAGCTAGCAGTGCCAAGCATCTTCCTTGAATTCATTGCCTGCAAAAAACAACGAGATTCAGTAAACTATAATGAACACTTCAAATTCTTGGAGAGTTTACTAACAGAGAGGAGATTGCAGGCGAGATTAGGCACACAAAAAACATCTTCAAGCAACAAATTATCATTAATGGGGACTGAGACACTTCCTTTGATAGGAGAGAAAGAGCCATCGGCTATTTTAATAGAACTTGTAGAAGATGAATCTGAAAAATTAAGGAATAATTCCCTGTTACCAGTCATGTGATCAGATGCTCCAGAGTCAATGATCCATGCTGATGCACCTTTGGTAGAAAAAAGTGCAGTAGGAGAACAAGTATTTTGTATGATTTTATCCTCCACGAGGGCTAAATCTGCTTCACAGGTTACTATCGAACCTGAAATTTCTGGAAAAAAAAACTCCAATCTAGCAGTCTGCTCTACTATGGACAGCATCTCAAAGGTTGTCGAAGGGGATCCCACTAAGAATTCTAACTAGGATCGATGTTAGACTGATACCATATAGAAAAGCAATTTTCTAGCTTTAGGAAAAAACTAAATCACACGAAAAAATAAAGTAGAATGCAGAATTTAAGTTTCTGCAGAAAAGAAGAAGAAAATTGAATTAATTTTTTGTTATTGAATATTTTCGAAAAATTACATCCCTTTACAGTGAATTTATAGAATCAAGTATTGGACTTTAGTTACAATTAGGAGTCCTAAGTACAAAAGACATCTAACTCTATCTTTTAGGAAGTAAAGTTTAATTTAAACTACTATTTACATAAGGACTCTAACTCTATCAGATAATCTAACAATGGTTGATCAATGGGTATTGAATCCAGAGACAGATCACTCCCACTGATTGAGTCATTCTCAAGAAATTTTACATTTCTTGATTCCACAATTCTAGTGATGTTAGATGGTTAATAGAATCTGTAACCTTTGGACTTTTCGGCATATCCAATGAAATACGCGTATATGTCACAAACTCGTTTTCCAACCTTTGAATAACTCAAAAGGTGTCTTTGGGAAAACATTGGTTGGAACCTAGTTTAATATATACACAACTGTCTTGAGAGCTTCGACCAATAAATACTTAGGTATTTTAGAGCTACTAAGCATACTTCACACCATATCCATTAAAGTTCGATTTCTTCTTTCTGCAACTCCATTCTGATCAGGCAAGCCTGGCATGGTGTATTGGGCAACTATACCGTTGTCTTGAAGAAATTTCACAAATGGACTAGTTGCTTGTCCATCCTCAGTGTATCTACCATAATACTCACCACCTCTATCAACTCTCAAAATCTTTATTTGCTTATTGCATTGTTTCTCTACTTCAGCCTTGAAAACCTTAAAGGCTTCTAATGCTTCACTTTTATGATAAAAGCATGTAGAGATACATGTATAGTGAGCACTCGTCTATGAAAGTGATGAAGTATTTCTAACCTTGCATATCCATATCTGGGCAACAACTATCAGAATGGATGCTTTCCAATATGGTCGAACTCCTTTTGGCACCTTTTTTTTTACTTGTTAGTCTGTTTGCCCTTAATGCAGTCTATACAAGTATCAAAATCAGTAAAATCTAAGGTAATGAGTACCCCATCATTTACTAATCTTTTAATCCTTTCAATGAAGATATGTCCTAATCTTTGGTGCCACAAAGCATAGGAATCTTCATTTATAACACAACACTTAGTACCAGTTTAAATGTGCATAACATTATGAGTGGCATTATTTTATAAATCAATAGAGTGAAGACCATCACATAAAATTCCATTTCCAACGATTTCAGGATTATAAAACAAACTGAAACCAACATTTGAAAATTTAAAACAATACCTCAATGGTGCAAGTCTTGAAACGGAAATTAAATTTCTAGAAAAACTAGGAATATAAAAAGTCTTTTCGAAAATTAAAACAAAGCCACTACTAAGCACTAATTCGCAGGTCCCAATAGCTTCCACATGCAACTGCATCTTGTTTCCTGAATAGATGTATCGCTTGACCTCCACTTGTTCCCTCAGGTTTTTTAATCCCTGTAAGGAATTTGAGACATAGATTGTAGAACCAGCATCAATCCACCATGTGTTATAATTAACATCAACCATATTTGACTCAAAACAAACAAGTGAGATTGATTTACCTTTCTTCTAAAGCCAGCCCTTATGCTTGACACTGTTCTTCTTCTTGTGTCTCTTCTTTTTACAAAAACAAACACGTGAACTCTTTCTTTATGTTAGTTTGGGTTGCATTTTAGCCTTCCTCTTTTTCTTGGCTTGGACTGAACTCTTTCCTTGAGTAACTGTCAGTGCACTCTTTCTCATCTCCAGTATGAGCCTAACTCTTCTTGATCACACATGGTCAAAAGTTCATCAATAGACCATTTATCCTTATGCGTGTTATAAGAGATCTTAAATGGCCCATATTGAGGAAGAGTGTTCAATATATAGTGCACCAAGAAAGATTCAAACATTTCAACCTCAAGTGCCTTAAGTCGAGCTGCCAAATCTCGCATCTTATTAATGTGATCACGCACACCTTTCACTGTAGTGAGCTTCAGTGATGTGAACTTCATAATTAGGGTGTTGCTAATGACTTTTGAGAAGTCTGAAACTGTTTATCTATAACCATTAATAGCTCTTGGACATTCTTATAATACTCATTTGAGCCACGAACATCAGTAGGAACCTTGCTCTTAATGAACATAATACTTAAGTGATTGGATTGCTCCTACTTTTTATATAGAGCAAGATCAGCTTGATTGCCAGTGTCAGTGATATGTGGCTCAGATTTCCTTAAGGCATATTCAATATCCATGCACCCCAATTGAAGAAGAATACTCTTCTGCCAGAACTTAAAGTTCTCACCGATTAAATCATGGATATCTACTCTATTATCAGACATATTCATAGGTTGTAATGTTGCAAAATAAATTGACATATATGCTTAATATAAATTTGAGGTAAACATAAGTCATAATTTACCAATGCAAATTATGTAAATAATGAATCTAGAGACATAAAAATTGCTTGTGGGCTAAAATTTTAATTCGATTAAATCCATTTTATGATAGAATTATTTTCTATCTCTTATATAAACTTTATTAAATTTATTTTCATGACTCCTATGGATAATTATAAAAACTCATCTAATAGTTTTTACCTTAATAAGTTATGTTATGGAATTTAATATCTAAGCTTTCTGTATGTGATTTTTAACCTTAGTAATTTTATTTAACTAAAGATGTGGCTAATCTTTAACTAAATAAAATTATGAAAATCACTTAACTAGGTATTAACCCTAAACTTTATTCAAAGTTGTTGCTAATTCATTATGCAACACTTTATGTCTAGTCCTTATGAGATCCTTACCATAATTTTATTTAATTAAAGTTGTTGTGGTCAATTCTCTAATTAAATAAATCTTTTGGATCCCTAGACATATATTCTTTAAGTTTTATCGCTAGGTACCTTATGCAATAAGTCTTAAAGTTTTATGTACCTAATTTTATGTATATAACTAATTACCAGATAAGTTATATATCATCTCTTAATTTATGCACATACAATAATTATTTCTAAAATTTATTTTTAATAAAATTATTAATAAATTTTAGAATTTAATTTAATAAAATCTTACGATTTTAAAACAAAGGTTAGAAACATAATTTTTCTCAAAATTTTAGGATTTAAAGATCAACATGACATTTTAATTTTGAGAAACTTACAAACTTTAAAACGACAAGACAGAGATTTAACATGCTATGATACCAAATGTAAGCATAAATCGAGCAAAACGCAGGGGAAAGATCGAAATTATAAATACCTTCGGCCATTGCTTAAACCATATGCCAAAATAATAAGTGGTCGAACCACCGTCAAGCACGTCGAACCACCGTCGAACACTTGAAACCACCGTAACAACGCCTCGAACTACCGTCGAATATAGCAAATTCGACTACAGAAAAACTAAAATACCAAAGCCTTCTAAGCACTCGAGAAAGCTTACTAGATGGAATATTTTATGCAATAATGAATTGCTTGTGTTTTCTGTGCTTAGAGACCTTGACTACTAGGGTGTTTATAGTGGTTCGTACCATCAAAAACCACCCATAAAAGAACCATAATCCCACGTCCAACATTACTGCCAAAATGTGAGAGTGGGACGTGGGCAACACTCATGCATTGAAATGCATGTAACCGAAGCATGGGTGAGAACGTGGTCCTTAGCCACGAACCATATGATATGAAGCAATTCCAACAATATATACTTTAACATAATTAAATATATACTAACGGCATAATTATTTTTCTTGAAAATTTATTAATAAATAGATTTCAAGAAGGTTTATGAGATGTTTTTTTAAACCTAAATGAAAAAAAGTGTTATTTTTCAAATTGCAGAGGCATGTATATTTTACACCGAATCTGAGGTTAATTTATTTTTACCACAATCTTAAACTATATTTAGGATTAAAATTATTTAATAATAATTACATAAATTATTATTTCGTACAATAACGGTGAAAAATATTATTCTACAAATTAAGTTGTATGATTGTCATGAGTTTTTGTTTTTTATGTTTTTAATTTAATTAAAGGACGCATGACAATCATGCAGGATGAAAATACCCTTATACTGGTAGGGGTTGTAGGCCCTCTACCCCAATTTTTTTTTACTTTTAACTTATATAATAAATTTAAAAAATTTATAAGATAATTATAAGTTGCTCAATACTTTCGAAAAAGTTACGTGTTACCCCTTCGAGCTAGAATCTTGTCTTCGTCCGTGCAATTATGTAAACTTGTTTATTAAATATATTTTTACTGTCAGTTCATGAAATATTTTTTTATTTATGTATTTTTCATAATTAATTTTGGTTTTGATATGTAATTATTGATAGAAAACCTCCGGCCATAGGGAACTTAACTTATTTTTATCTATTTTTAAGAAAATAACTAGCAGGATGTAGAGTTGGATATTTTAAATAAAGAATTTGAATCTTAACGTTGCGAATGAAGGAAGTTGGATTGAGAAAGTTGTCCCATAGTAAACATTTGCACTGCCAAATCTAAATGAATTAATCAATAAAACGGATGATTTATATAAAAAAACAACGAACCCCCCACCCAAAAGTTTCTTATTGTGGTCCTAAATATATCTACATATAACATATATAGTTATTAATTTTGTGTAGTTTATTGCAGGGAATAGAGAGACAAAGGGCTGTTGTTTCCCTATCCTACATATTCCCTTGATCAAACAAACAAGAACAAAAACTAAAAATACCTTGAATAAAAAGCAAAAAAATCGAAGTCGATTCGAATTTAAATCGAGTCCACAAAATCAAATTCGAAATTCACTTAAGTTGTTTAAGTTGATTCGAATAACTTTGAATTAAAAAATATCAATTTTTTGAGTCGCGTCGAGTTTTGTTTATCCCTACATGTGGCTGTGATTTTTTTTTTAATTTTCAAAAAATAAAAAAAATGTTTTCTCACCTGGGACAAATTTTGCATTTTTTCTGTGAAACTCAATAATATCTGTCAAATATGTCTAACAATCATGGATTCATGATTCATGGTCTACAACCCCACATGCAAATACATATATTCATTTCTAAAATTTATAGTCTATAGTTGTTTTTAATTGGCATTTTGTTTCCTTCCACGTAAAAAATAATCATTATATTTAGTATTATTTAGATTTGATGAATTTGAAAATGTTATGATTATATAGCATGAAGAAATAACTTAAAGTATGATGTGATAATCATACAAACACAATATACTTATAAAATTGATATAATAAAATTGTTAGCTCATGAAAATATATAATACTTTAAATATGATTATGATTCGTGAAAATAGACGAACATAAAATAAGAACGCTCCATTTTTATAAAGTGTTTGGACCATTTCGTTTTTTTTTTAATATAGGCTGCCTTTAGTGAAGAAAGAAGAGAATACATCACCAACCAGTTGATCTAGCGGGATGATATGTTAGGTCTCTTAAAAGTTAGGGGTTCAAATACTGATATTGTAAATGAAGAAAATTAGGTTAGGAGAGTCGTCACATAATGAGTCTTTGCAAAATCTCATATGGATAAGAAGAGAATGCGATTACAGTGGAACAGAGGATGATATTCATCCTAGGAGATCTAGGTTCGAGGGTTAAGAAAAAAGTATGGATGTTGGATTAAAATCATAATTGTAGGCACATATGTATAATGCATGTTGTTATTATAAAGTATGGCTCACTAATTATGTTACACGTGCTATAGATATTAAATAATCTGGAATTAAAAATATAGATAATATAAGTTATATTTATAATTCAATGTGTGGCAGAATTATAAATATTTATAAATTGTTTTAATATTCTGATTATATAAAAGGGGTAGTGGTCCCTAAGAAATAAGTTAAATTGCATATATCTCCTTCTCGTCAAAGAGTTGTGTGGCAAGAGATAACATATCTTCTTAGAAGATCAAAATCCTTTAGAAAATCTACATCAATAAATTCAGGTCGCTTCCGCAAATCTAGTCTCTTACTCTTAATGATTTGGCATGTATAGATCTTGGCTTAATATTTGTATTGAATATATTTTAATTCTAACGAGTGACATCAGTATCTCGTCTTGTTAAATCATTGAGAATAAATTGTGTATTTATTTTGGATGCCCTGTTCTTAAATATTTTTAAAATAAACCCTAAGTTTTGCGATAAAATCTTTTATGTTTCGGTATTTTAATTGTGTGACGGAGGTTTTACATTTTTGTTTTCGCATGAATTAGGATTTGTTTTAAATACATTTTAGAATTTAAGATTGTTAGTATATTATGTTTTCTTATTCAACATGTGTGATAACCCTTTTATTCTCATTGTTGAATTTATGGATTTTAATGGTAATAAATAGCAGTGCCCCTATCATGAATTCATTAGTAACAGTAAATTATTTTCAAAATATAAATTTATTTAATCCTTTTATTGTTTATGCTTATTTAGTAATCGCATATTCCGTTTGCTGTTATGAAATATATATATATGGTTTGATCAAAATTTTAGTTTTGATTGTTGATTTTTAAGATAAATATTTAGAAATAAATAAATTTATATTTTAATTATGTATAATATTTAAATAGATTAGTGGAAACACAATGTCACCAAAGTGACATCTTCCGCAAAGATTAATTTATTTAAAATATCAAAATGATTGTGTTTTTGTAATTCATGCGTTTAGTAATTGACCCAAAAGAAAGTTAATATTTGGCAGAATTTCAAAGACACTTGTGGTAATAAATGTATGACAATTATAAGGTATTTTATACGAGCAATGCCTTAGTTCAAAGGTTAATCTGTTGTTCGACATAGTTTATTGTTAATGTTTGATTGCTACAACAAGAGTATTGTTTATTGTTAATATTATCGTCCAAAGACTTGATATTAAAGTTGTGTTTGGTATCTTGAGGGGAATTAGTCATTACTTCAAAATTATTTGTTTACTTATTAATATTGATGTGAACTTGTTTTATTTTTATTTTACATTCAATTAGTTCTTGCACTGCCACAATATCTACTATTTTCAATTCTATACGCATGTTTAATGAGACAAATTTCAAGGAATGAAAAATGCACTTACTAATAGTGATTGCGATAAGCACCCTAATGCAAAAAGAGATTTTAAGAGGTGAGATCGTTCAAATCGCATGAGTCTGATGATCATGAAAACCATCATTTTGAAAGCCTTTGGCGGTACATAATATGAAGAGATTACTTAGGGTCAAGACTTTCCTTGACAAAATTGAGCAATGTTTTTGCTAAAATCGATAAGGTTAAGATGAAATCATTATCACTTCTTTGATGTCTATGAAGTATAAGGGTCAATAAAATTTTAGGGGTACATTATGGAGATGTTCTATATCGCTTCAAAACTTAAAATATTTAAGATCGAACTTTCTGAACATTTACTTGTTCTTATGGTTTTAGTATCGTTTCCTGCACAGTTTAACCCTTTTAAAATTAGTTATAATTGCTAAAAGAAGAAAGGGACTCTAAATGAGCTCGTTTCTCAATCTGCCATCGCATCCGCAACTCGGTTACCTTCCCTAAATACATGTCGAAATTCAATACTCTATCGATTTTGCAGTAGATAACGCAATATAGTCAGATTTTTTAATAATTTTTTTTCATCTACGTATAGACAGATTTTTATTAAAATTTCAGGTCTTGTCAGAGTTGAATTATATTTATACTATGTCGGTCAAAATTAAACTAGTTTTATAATTTAAAATTAGAGGCAAATTAAAATTTTTACGAACAAAAATTTGTACGCCCGGTCCGTTATTATCCCTAAATTTTAGCATAATTATAATAGATTTAATGGAATTCTGTGCCATCAAAATGACAGGTTAGGAAAGAAACAAAAGTTATGGAAAAGGGACAGAATCAGTTGTTGAGCTCAGTGAGAGTGAGTCAGTGACTTCTCAAACATGAAGAACATGTCTTCCGATTCATACCACACGTGACTTGACATCACTCATGTTTTAAAGTGGTAACATACCTTTATACTAATAAATCACGTGAGTATTCTCTTTGAATCATAAATCAGTTGAGTTAATATTTTTATAAAATTTTAATTTCGATATAGCCAAATCATAGACATGAGGGAAACAGGTAGCTCCAGGGGTATAGCTGCTCGCCGGAATGCAGGATTTTCTGTTTTTGTGGATAACGTCAGCAAGGGAATTCACCATTTGTCCCTAAAGGAGGCATTCAAGGTTTATGGGGATGTTGTGGATGTGTTCATCGCATACAATAATCCAAATAGGAGGAACATGAAGTCTACCTTTGCCTTCGTCAGATTTCAGAATAGGGAGGATGCAGGTCGAGCAGTAGAGAGAGGATATGGAAGACTGATGGACGGTTTTCGGATTAAAGTGTTCAATGCCAAAAGCAGTAATCTAGGTCAACGTAGATATGAAGAGAAGGTGGTCAAACCGAAGCTGGCTACCTTGTTTGTGAGGGATGAAAGGACCTACAAAGAAGCTCTGCTGGGCGGCAAGCAAAGGTCGCAGGCAGTAGATCAGGCAGTGAATGGGGTGTTACAAAATGGAAAAAGTATGAGTGGGCAGGGACGAAATGAAGATTTGGTTGTTCAGATTGTGAATGACAAGGAGTGCAGCTTTATACAGATACCTAAAGAGAACTTGAAGTGGAAGGAATATTGCTTAGTTGGACAGATTAAAGCTATGTACAATCCAGAAGTAGTGCAAGATGCCCTTAGATCGGATGGTTGGAATGCTACCGTTTGTCCATGGCATGGACTGCTCGTGGTTATCTGGTTCGATTCCAATGAAGCTTGGTCACAGTGCTGGGCTCGAAGAGAGGAGTTGTTAAGACTGTGGTTCGATGAACTTGAGTCTCTGGAAGGATATGACGGTAAAAGGAGAATCAAAATATGGGTTCTAATGGAGGACGTTCCTCTGCAGGTTTGGGACAAATCTTTTTTCTTTGGGATCTGTAGTAGGTGGGGGGAGGTTCTGAAAATTGATGAAGAAAAGACCAACTTATTCAGATTTGATTGTGCGAGGGTGCTACTGTCCGTCAATAGGGTGTTGTTGATCCCCGACCATGTTTCTATCTGTTTGAATGGGACCATTCGAAAAATTAAGATTAGAACCGAGGAGTACGACGGAGATTGGTGTTTCATCGACGGAGTTGCATCGGCAAATGTGCTCAACGAGGACGTGAAAATCGCTTCGGCTTCCTCCCCGTGCATTAATGTAGGGAATTATGTGGCATCTCTCGATATCAATGCGGATGAGTTGGAGGTGGTGGGTAGACAGTCCAGGATCATTTCCCCAGTGGGAGAAGAGTTAATGCCGTTGGAAAAGGGATTGTACGTGGAGAATTCATCCTCCAGTGGAGTGAGGCTGCTGGAGGTTCCCATTTCCTATAGGAAGGGCTTAGTGTCCTTATCCAATGGGCCTTTATATGGGTTAACCAATGGGCAGTCAACTTGGACCAACAAGGATATTGAAATCTCCAATGAATCCAGACTATTGGATGTCCCGATCAATGTGTTTGGTGACCAAGATTTTAGCTCGGTTAAGCAGAAAGTCCAATCTGCCTCAGAGCCTCTAATGGGCAACGGTGAATGTGGACCTAGTCGAATTGCAGGGGGAAAAACTGGAATTTAAGAGCTGGCATGGATAAGTTCAATTGGTGGTTAAGATTATCTAAGAATAACGGTAACCCTAAAGGGCATAAGAAAGGCATAAAAGGGACAAGCTTTCCTAAATCTTTTTCCTTAGGGTCCAACCCTTTAACTTCAGATGCGATTTCTCCCTTGGGACGGATGAATGACCAGAGGCTAGTTGAAGCAGAAGCCACCTTTGGTGTGGGTTGTAGTATTGGAGTGGTGTTCGATGCTCCCACTGAAGAGGTACTGAGGCGGCTGCAGGAATCGGAAGAACACAAAGGGAGATGAAGATGGTGCATCCCAGTCCGCGACATGGTGAGTTTTCATTTTTTTCCCATATGAATCTTAGATTACTTACTTAGAATGTCAGAGGGATGGGTCGAGCTGAGAAACTAAGGGCAGTTAAGAGGGTCATTCTAGCAACCAAAGTTGGTGTGGCTTTCTTGCAAGAATCAAAGCTTTCAGTCATTAAGCCGTGGCTCCTTAATAAAATTTGGGGTAGCAGCTCTGGTAATCTGATCTTCGCGCCTTCCAACGGTGCTTCTGGGGGCTTAATCTCGATTGTGGATCCAGTCAGCTTTAGGATTGAGAGGAAAATCATTCACGAGAGGTATATTCTATTGGTGGGGTGCTTTTTCCAGAAGAACTTTAGTTGCGGGCTGTTAAATATCTATGCTCTGAATGACGCTAGGGATAGGAAGCTCTTCTTTGACCACATATTCGACGTGATTTCTTCCATTAGTGTCACAGTCATTGTAGCTGGTGATTTTAATGTCGTTAAATCCAAGGAGGAAAAATTGTGGGGGTTAGCCAACGTTAATCACATGAAAGTACTGGGAGAATTTATCCAAAAGTGTGAGTTGGTGGACTTGCCTATGTCAGGTAATCCATTCACTTGGATTAAGGGGGGTTCTTGCCCTATGGCCTGCAGATTAGATAGGTTTCTGGTTTCTCTAGAATTTCTGATCATTTATCCAACGTTGAGTCAAAGCTCACAACCGAGGAGCTTGTCTGACCATAGCGCGGTAACTTTAATGGAGGACATAACTGGAGGGGGACACAGACCTTTTAAATTTTTTAATCATTGGGCGGATATTCCAGAATTTGTGGTAACAATTGAGAAAGTAGTTTTGAATAATAAGGGAGTTGGGGCTGGCAGGTTGTTAAAGCTTCTTAAAAGGAGACAAAGAATTGGGTTAAGGAGTACAAGTTGAAGGAGTCGGAACCTATTGTAAGCCTGGAAAGGAAGATTAAGAAATTAGAAGGCGAACTTATAGGGAAAGGGGTTTGATCCGGTTCTCAGGGATGAATTATTCAATCTTAGGACCTCTTTGTGGGCTAGATACAAACAAGATGAAAGAGAATGGCTACAGAAATCCAGACTCAAGTGGTTCAAAGAAGGAGATAAAAACACTAAATTCTTTCACGCTGCGGCGACCATGCGAAGGAGGAGAAACCGAATTTCATCTATTAAAGTGGGTGATTCTCTACTGATTGACTCCAAATCTATAGCAAATGCCTTTGTATGTCAATTTTGAGATGCTTACAATACAGTCTCAACTATACCTGTGAAAGGATTTGATATGGAGCTTAGGAGGCTGAGTGCTAATTCAATCCACCTTCTATAGGCTCTTTTTACGGTTGAAGAGGTGTGGGGTGCAATCCAATCTGCAGATGGGTCGAGAGCTTCCGGGCCCGATGGTTTTAATTTGGGCTTCGTCCAAAAGTTCTGGCCTGTTCTTCAAGAGGAAATCATGGGATTATTTGAACGTTTCTATGAAGGGTGCTTTCCAGATACAGCAGTAAACCAATCCTTTATTGCGTTGATTCCAAAAGTGCTGGATCCTACCGCGGTGGAGGATTTCAGGCCTATTAGTCTAGTTGGAAGCCTGTACAAGATCCTCACTAGGGTATTGTCCAGAAGATTGGTGAAATGCATTGATGAAGTGGTGGGGGAGACCCAATTTGCCTTTGCTTCTGGAAAACAAATTATTGACTGCACCTTAATCGCAAATGAAACTGTGGATTACTTGAAGAAAAATAACAAGGCAGCAGTAGTCTTCAAAGCAGACTTCAGGCAAGCTTTTGACTCCGTCGACTGGAATTTTCTTAATCTAGTGCTCCGGAAGATGGGGTTTGGTGAAAAATGGCATAATTGGATCAATTGGTGCGTCTCAACAGCTTCCATCTCTACGGAGAAATTCAACATCAAAAGAGGTTTACATCAGGGTTGTTCCTTATCACCCTTTTTAGTTAATATAATCGGGGAAGTCTTGAGTGCTTGTATACACAAAGCTGTCAACTGTGGCTTGATTAATGGTGTTTCTATTGGTTCGGAGGAATTAATCATTTCACATCTTCAATTCGCGGATGATTTGGTTCTCTTCTTGGATGCAAATGAGGAATCTGTCAGGAATGTTAAAAGAGTATTGAAATTCTTTGAAGTGGCATCGGGTTTGAGTCTAAATATAAAGAAAACAAAAATGTTTGGAGTTAATGTGGATGGTAGTATTCTGAACCAGTGGGCAGATTCGATCAATTGCGGGGTGAACTATTCTCCAACGTTGTATCTCGGCCTCCCTTTAGGTTATCCATGTAATTCCTTGGCTTTGTGGCAGCCTGTTATAGATAAGGTTCAAATGAAACTTGATGCTTGGAAAGGGAAACTCTTATCCTTTGGTGGTAGGGTGACATTGGTGAAAACGGTGCTCAACAATCTACCAGTGTATTACATGTCGCTCTTTCAACTTCCGAAAACAATTGTAGCAAGATTGAATAGCTTGGCTTCAAGGTTCATTTGGGGAAATTCTCCTAGTAGAGGTATACGCTGGATAAAATGGGAAAACATTGCAAGACCGATAGACTTTGGTGGCTTAGGGTTCTTCGATGTATGTATTCATAACAAGGCCTTGTTGAACAAAAGGCTATGGAGGTATGGAAACGAGACTTCTTCTTTATGGAGGAGAGTAATTGATGCCAAGCATGGGTATGATCCAACAGGGCTCCTACCAAGTGTCAGGCAAGATAAGTCGGGATCATGGCTTTAGAAAAATACTATCCACACTCTGGCTAATCCTGGTGACCCTTTCTCTTGTCAGCTGAGGTATATTCTCGGCGATGGCAAGGCCATAAATTTTTGGATAGATTTCTGGACTGGTGATGTTAGTCTAAAAATGCATTCCCTCGTATTTTTGCATTAGCAACTAAAAAGGAAGGGAAAGTTTGTGACTTTGGTGTAAAGGAAAATGGAGTTTGGATTTGGAATATACAGCTACGACGACCCATTTTTGACTGGGAAATAGGGTACTGGGAAAATTTTAAAAGAATCATTAACATGGCTGCAAGCAAATCGGAAGTAAAGGATTGTTTAAGGTGGGGCGGCGACTCTTCTGGATGCTACACATCCAAAGCTTTCTGTATGGTGGCTGCATCACAATGGTTAGTTGAAGATTGTTTTTGGAGAATAATTTGGGCAGGGATTGCCCCTCTAAAAGTGGAGGCTTTCTTGTGGAGAGCAGTCCAAGGTCGTATTCCGGTCTGTGCAGAGCTCTCTAAGCGTGAGGTTAATATGGCTTTGAACATTTGTGTATTATGCTGCAAAGAAGTCAAAACTGTGTGTCATTTGTTCCGTCACTGTAATGTTTCTTGTGGGATTTGGAAGAGATGGTGTGGGCTATGGAATTTCCAGATTGTAATCCCTGGTACATTAAAGAATTTCTTGCTATTTTGGGATGATTGCCAACTTAAACCTTCGACTAAACCGCTGTGGAATATGGCTTTCTTCCGTATAGTCTATACGATTTGGCTATATCTAAATGACCTCACCTTCAATGGGAAGAATTGCGAGAGTGGTCGGCTTTTTGATCTTGCCCTTTTAAGGATCGGACACTGGTGTAAAAGCAAGTGGCCTGAGTCATTTTTATCTTTAACCGACTTCTTCAGGTGTCCAACAGCTTCATCTATCCATTTGAACAGGAAACAAAGACTTGTGGCTGGCTCGTGGACTGCTCGGCCTATTGGATCCTTGAAGTTTAATGTTGATGCGGCGGTGCAAGGGAGCTTTGGTATGGCTGGCATTGGAGGTATATTGCGCGACCACGAGGGTAATAAATTGGCATATTTCTCTAAATCAATTGGGATATCGGATCCGACTGGGGCAGAGATTGCAGCAATTTTGGAAGCATTTAAGGTATTGTCCGATGATGCTTGGTTGAGTTCTCATAAAGTGTTGGTTGAATATGACAGTCTACTTGCCGTGAGATGGATGGAAAACCCCCACTTAGTTCCTCCCTCTTTTGCTCCGAACGTCCTAAAATGCAAAGCCTACTGTGAGACGAACAATTGAGAAATCTGTTTTGCCTATAGAGAATGAAACTATTCAGCTCATAGTCTCGCTCGTGATGGTGTTAAAAGATCACAAGATATTGTGTGGTTAGTGTCGAAGGGTTTAATTGGTCATGGAAAGTGATGCAGTGTAGGGAGGTGGGTGTTTCGCCTAGCATGTGTGCTAAATAGTTCCTCCAGGGACTCTGGCTTTTAGGGATATGCGTAGTGGACAATACTATAATCGTGAGGGTGTGGAAAGTGTATCTTGTAGATGGAATATTGAAGCCCTCTACCATTTTAACAAGGAAACGATACACTTTTTCCTCCACTTAGATTTTTTTAATAAGGTTCGTTTCCTTGTTCGAGATTGTATGAATTTTCGCCAATAAAACATACAATTATTTTCAAAAAATATATATATAATTTCTTAATTATAATCCAATTGAGTTAATATTTTACAAAATTTCTTAATTATATTTTTTATGAAGAAAGAAACACAATCATAAACTACTAGTAAAGCTAAACAATCCTAACATCTAATATCATCATGTAGGAAGGACAAGATTTCAATCGTTGGAGAACTAAACAAACGGCACACTTCAAATCTGCAATACTTGCGAGCTTTGTCATACCATCAACGACCTTGTTTTCGTCGGAAAACACATGCTAGAACATAACCTCCCATCTGTGTTTGGAGCAAGAGTGTAATGTGATGGAGACTCGTGAAAGGACCTCCCTATCAAACCTTGCTTTAGAGTAGTTTAACTGTCTCAAAATTATCGAGTTCAACCACAAGTTGCCGCGCGCCTAGATCCCACACCTTGCTTTGGAGAAGATAATGAGCTTTTCTTGAATCTTATGGAGTAAGGGTGATGAATCTCACCCTTCTTCAATCCCGTTAGCTTGCTAGGATGATAAAGCTAGGATTTTTAGGGGTTAGCAATTAGGGTTTTGGAGGATGAAGATAAGGGTGAGAGAAGAGAAGAAAAAATGATAGGAAAGAGGATAATATCACGAACAAAATTTGAATGTTTCTTTTCTGCGCTCCTTTATATATCTCTTTAATGATTTTATGTCGTGTATTAATGATTTTTTACACTAATTTATTAATTATTTTTATTTTATTAATAATACACGTGACAAAAAGTCATTGGACGAACATATAAAAGAACACATAAAAGAAACATATGATTTCTATCATAATATCACCCTACAATTTTTACCCCATAAAACTCATGTAAAAACAAGCCAACATAATTGGTATTCAACCTTCCTCAAATAAAATGGTCAAATTGCCTCATTAACCTTCCATTTTCCCCTTATCACTAAAACCCCCCACATTCGGCCTATCCAAGTCCAATTCTTATCCATAATGGGCCAACTTTGGAACAATGAACCCAAAAGCTTTATCAATCCAAATAACATGTCGCAGATAAATGTTTGATTATTGACTCAGAAATTCAAATCGTTACAATATGAATACTCAATTTTCAAGGTATATTATTTCGCCTTAGTGGTGGTCAAGTTTCAACCGCCTAAGATATACTTGATATATCCTATTAAACTCTAATACACTCGATGAGTTGGTGGGAACTTGAATGACTTGATAACTAAAATATAGTTGAACAATAAACTATAGTTATAAATTGCATAACCAAAACAATAAAATGATTCATTTGTCTAATCTGTTTATTGTTATGCTATGTCTGATTGCTTAGAGTTATTCATTACAAGTAGTTTAGTAGAGTAGATGAGCATCGCTGAGCTTGAAAAGACTAGCATTTAAAATTTTATTTTGAAGTAGTTTTAGTATTCCAATTTATCATAGTACAATATATTATCATCTTTTTGGCATATATATATATATATATGGGTTATGATCCACTTACATTATGTAAAACTCAATTAGTTTTATACTGATTCATGGCCATTGAAAGAGTGAAATGGATGGATGAGATAAATTCCTTACTTTTTTTTTTCCAAGTGATAATCTTCACATATCCTACGTCTAATCTCATCTATCCATTTTACTCATCTAATGGCTATAGATTAGTATAAAACCAGTTGAGTTTTACATAGTGTAACTGGATCTCATCTCTATATAGGGGCTCTTATTTGTGATTTTGTTCTATATTTATATAACTTATTTTACTTACGTTTTAAAACTGGTTTATAAATATTTGGAGCTTTGAGACTCATATTTTATATTATTTACTTGTTGATATTTTATAAATTCTGTCTAAATGGAGATGTTTTGTGTGATTTCAAATGTTTAAAAATGAAAAGGTTTAATCGTAAGTTAGGATTCATTTCAATGACTTGATGTGACACATTAAGATCCGTTGGATGTCCATGGTTGGGTTCAAAGTGTTGCAAAACAAGCACTCAAACTTTTCAAAAAATAATCTAGCCTCGAATTTAAAAAAAAATCAATTAGACCCCTTTTCGCGTCATCATCATTCGTATGTTTACCGCAACGTCAATAGATTAATGGCCATTTTAAAGTAATGATCAACAATATAAATCATCGGTTAAAGGGTTCGATGATAAAATTTGCTAGTTCAAAGGAGGGACTTGATTTTTTTTTTGAAAAAAAATCTAGGGACTTCTCATTCCTTAAAACTATAAATGCACTTGTTTCCTTGAATATTTAGATTAAGGTTATAAATATATATTTATTTATTTAATGCTTTATTCCTCGATTAAATAAATTTAAAGTTAAAATGATCTAAAACAAGTGACTTGAAGATAAATAACATCCATGAACGGGATAATTTTACAAATACATCAATCTTAAATCAACAATATTGTCTTTCTTTTTAAATTGCTTCAATTAATCCTTTGTAATTTTCTAAACTCAACTATGTTGCTCCTCATTTTTAATTTCATCATTTTAGCCCTCAAACTCCTGAATTGTATCAATCTCACCTTTTAATTGTCGTTGACTGACAAAGCTTTTAATTTATGTGCATGTGGTCATTATCTGCTTCCACATCAGTTGTTATCACCAATTGTCTTGACATGTCGATGATGACAAGTCAGTTATGATGGCATGATAGTACAAAAAGAGAGTTAATTATTAATTTTAAATTATAGTTTAAAAAATACGACAATTGTATTGTCACGTACCTCATCAAAATTGACTCATCATCATTTTATTATAGGATATTAATTTATTTAAGAAAATGACATGTGAACATGCTAACTCATACGTTGTAATTAATTAGTTAACGACGGAATGTATGTCATAGAAAAGGACGATTGGTGAAAACAATTATGTTAGTCAACGAAAATCAAAGGGCAAGATTGATGTAATTCATGAGTTTGAAGGCTAAATTGATGAAAACATTGCTGATTTTAAAAGACTATAAGATCTAAATTGATGCAATTAAAAAGGAGAGACAACATTACTTATATGTGATTATTACATGGGCAAAATTACCCCTTAAACTTAAAAATAGTAAAAAGTTTTTAACATGTCAACGTAATTTGAAAAAGTTTTATAAAAAATATTTTTAAAAAGTTAAATTTATGATTTAATTGTTTAGTATTTATATAAAAAATGTTTTTGAAAAGAAAAAAATCTTTAGACATTATGCTGTAAAATGTAAAATATATTAATTTGAATTATAATTAAATTTATTAACATTATTTTTCATATCTATATGTTGGAATTACCATTTTGTTAAATCAATTAAATAATACTATATTTTTTAATCTTGATATATATTTTTAATATATTAATATAGTTGAAAAATTTAAATTACATAATAAGTGAAATGTAATGATTTAATTTCTTAATTTACTAATTAATTAAAGGGTTATATTTTGATACACAAGTTATATAAAAAATATTACACATCCCTTCTTCAAAATCTAAAATCTAAATTTCTAGAACTAAAACCTTAAAATCTAAAACCTAAACTCGAAATCTAAACCTTAAACTCTAATTCTAAATCATAAGTTCTAAATTCTACAACTTAAACCCTAAACACTAAACTACAACTTAAATCCTAAACATTAAACTAACACCTTAAACCTCAAAATTAACAAGGTTGCGTAAACTAAAAATTACACAACTTGTGCATCAATTTTTTTCCCTTAATTAAATAAGATTACTTTTAAATCAAGACATATTTCTTTTTGAATTGAAAGATATATAATAATCAATGCAATGTCATACAATACGAGACCAAATACGTTCCTATCTAAAAGTAAATGAAGGGTGGCGTTTCATAAATGGACAGTTGATTGTGAGGAAGATGAGCAAGCTGGGCGAGATCATCCACAGGCATGTTGCCTTAGGTTGATTGTCTAATGATTCGCTCAATTTTATTACAAAACTTCTTAGGTTGTTTGCATGAAATAAACTGGGATCGTTGATAAGACAGATTTGACCAGAGTTATTCTACTGTAGCGACTATTTTTAGAGTCGAGGGCCGCTACGAAAAATTAAGAAATATCGTGTTTGAGGTATTTCTTACTTTTATTAAAAAAATTATTGAAAAGGGAATATTTTAGGAAAAATTGTATTTTAAAAAATAGAGTCGCCACCGATCATTTAAAAAGGGTAGATCGAACACCGAAAATACAACCAGAGATTTTAACTGGGTTCGAGAGTTGGATTACGCACAGGGAAGGATTAACACCCCCGATACGCTCAAAATTGATACCGAATAGATTCGTATCGTATTTACAAAAAAAATATAAAAATCCGGTTTAATTTAACATTAATTCTTAGAGCACATGTTTCGAATATTAAAATTTGCCTCGATACACGGTACCAAAGGAGATGACCCCCAGAAACCGGGATGACACTCTCACTAGAATACCGGGATTAAAAAGGCCTAAAACTAAGCATGATAAATTGAACAAGAATTAAAATGCGATAAATAAACTAAAATACACAAATTAATAAAAACTAAACAAATACAATAAAGTGCATATATGAAAAAGTAAATACATACGATTAAAATAAAACATTCATAGTATACGATATGTATTTAATATACATTAATAGACAAAAATATAATACGGATAACCTATACATATAATGTAAATTATATAAACAAAGTAATATGTAGCATATAACAATATACATAGTATATAATATTACTTAATATATATGCAACATAAGTGTACATAAAGTAATACATAAATATACGTATTAAATATAATATATATAGTACGCATAATAAACATAATATATACATGTATGTATATAAACAATAACATAGTGCCTACTATATAAAAAACATATTAATATATATATATATATTATTAAATAATAAAGATAAGCAACGATATCGAACAATTAAATAATGTAGAAACAATAATATATTAAACACAAAAAAATAAAAACATGTATCGAATATAATAGAAACATAATATAACAAAAACATAATGAAAACAAATATAAATAACTAAAAAAGTAAATAAAAGACTGAAATTGAGTGATATTATAATAACAGGGACTAAAAGGCAATTAATCCCCAAAAACATTTTTTATTGACTGAAATGGACCTGATAAAAAAACAATAAAAGAACCGGGGACTAAACTGTGATTTACTCTTAAAAGAACAAAACATAAATTTAGGACTCAATTACAAACTCATTAAAACCCAAAGGGACCAAGTGAGTAAATAAATCATGCGGCAGAGAAGGTTTGAAAATTCCAAAAGGGCGGAAGGACTTTCAAGGTAATTAGACCGTTTAAGATCTGATTTAGCTCAAACCAGGGATGAAATTGTGAGTATTTAAAAACATAGAGGGGACTGATCTTGTAGTTTAACCATGCGGCAAGCCAAAAACAAAAAAAATTGAAAGGGACGAAGGTCCTTATTACGTAATTAGACCATATTTTTTTTATTTGAAAACAAATATAATGACTTACCCGGTCATTAGACAACCCTTTCCCCATTTTTTTCAAGGATTAAACCCCAAATGCTCTATACTTCGAAACCCAAAACCCAAATTCAATCGATCTGGGATAAACACAAATTTCGATCTAATGCTGCCACATTGACGCCGGCCGCCCTCACCGGTGGTGGCGAACCATAAAACAACCCCAAACAACTCATTTTCCTCCTTTAAACCCTAATCTGGCCTTAGATTTTAGGAAAAGCTTACTCATTTGTCAAGATCTAAAAAAACAAACCCCGAAACCTTGTTTTTGAAAGAAAACTGAAGCCATTTTCATTTAAAAGTTTAGCTTCCTACACCGATTTACCCCTGCAAAGGGGGCTTATTACTGGAAAAGGAGAAGCAGAACTGACTCAGGTATAACCCCCTAATCTCTATTTTATTGGTTTTTTTATTATATTCGATATGCATACAAGAAGAAAGATCTAGAGAAGTGATTACCACTGGAAACTTTTTGCTTTTTCCTTTTTTATTTCATTTGAATCTGCCCGTGTACAAATGGTTGGATTACATATATATGCTTGATTTTTTAGATTTGATTTTTGCTTTGGATTACAAGAATCAACAAACATTAAATTGATTCACTATTGATGATGTGGATCTAATTTTCTTCTCTTTTTTATTGTTTTTGGTTGGTGAGGGAAATCCGGTGATCGTACGATGGCAGCGGTGGAACGGCCACGTGGGTGGGTGGTTGAGAGCTATCAGCCAAATTTAATCTCGGCCGTTGGATCATATTTGATCCAACGACTGAGATTATGTTGATGATGAGGGGCTTGGATCATTTTTGGAGCTTGACGTGGCTGTACGGGATCACCACACGTGGCATTGAAGAAGGCAAAGTCTCGTACGCATCTTTTACGCACGCGTGGGAGGTTAATCATCCGCGCGTGCTCTTCACGCGGCCAGCTAGAGAGGTACCTTGGATTGATCTGGGCCTTTGGATCTGGATCTGATCCAACGGCTCAGATGCAGCTGCGCACAAGAAAAAATATATTAAGGTTTCATTTATCAATTAAGATTTTTTGTTGTTAAATGGGTCTGGTTTGGGCTTGGCCGAAATAGGCCATGTAATTATTTAGTACTTGGGTTTTTAATATGTAATGGACTGGACATTTAATAATGTTTGGGTTTTTTATAATATATGATCTGCTTATATATTAATATATGATACATAATATTAATACCCTAATAATAATATTATTAATTCACATGCAACACGTGTACATATACTTATATACATTAATGACATACACCATAATAATGATGCACATATAATAGACTTAAACATACATAATAATAAACACATGTACATACATATGCTACATGCAAGCCCAAATTAATATACATACAATAGTAATGCATACTCAAAATAATAACAACATATGCATACCTTAATATATATATATAACATTAATCTAATACTTACACATGAACCCACATATATACACATACTATCACCCGTACAAATAAACATTAATACATACATACTAATATATAATAATTATCATACTACTATAATATTTACAACACGGACAAAAATGAGTGATTACAGATGCCCCTCTTTGCTTGTTCTTGTGAAATGAGAACAAAGCAAAGACCAAAAAGCACTCATTTTGTCCTACTTCCCTATCCTTGGATCTGGAACCACGGGTTCTTCTGGAACTTTCCGCTCTTCCTCGGCCATCTCTTCAAGCTTCGATCTCTTTAATGCCCCAATTTGTACTCGTCTTGACATTCAAAAGGAAAGCTTGACATCATGCCCGAATGCCTTACTGATGGCCCGGAGGTCTTATCACCATGCCCGAAGGACTTACTAGTGGCCCGGAGGTCTTATCACCATGCCCGAAAGACTTGCTGATGGCCCGAAGAACTTAAAATCTAGATTCACACCGAAAATGGCTACCAATCTTTCTTAAAATCTGGATTCATGCCAAAATGGCTACCAATATCCTTTAAAATGATGCCTCAGTTCTTATCAATCTTAACATCACAATAAGGTTGGCACCATTCTCGAAGGACTTACTGATGGCCCGAAGGACTTAAAATCTGGATTCAAGCCAAAATGGCTACCAATATCCCTTAAAATGATGCCCCAGCTCTTACCAGTCTTGACATCACAACAAGGTTAGCATCATGCCCAAAAGACTTACTGATGGCCCGAAGGTCTTATCACCATGCCCGAAAGACTTACTAGTGGCCCGAAGGACTTAAAATTTGGATTCAAACTGAAAATCGATCTTCACTAAAATCTGGATTCACGTCGAAAAATGGCTACCGATATAAATCTTCAATAAAATCTGTTTCTTCAACATGAAGTTACAGATCAAAAATCTTTGGAAATCTTCAAATATCTGTTTAAACACAAGCAAAATGCCTTTAAATTAGTATGACCCTATCTATATGATGCATGCAGTGTAAAACTCTTTTTTCTTTTTCTCTTTTTTTCTCTCTTATTCTTTTTTCTTTTTCTTTTCTCTCTCTTCTTTTCTTTTTCTTTCTTCTTTGTCTTTCTTCTTTTCTTTCTTTCTTACTTTTTTCTTCTTTTCTTTTCTTTTTGTTTTGTCTTTCTCTTTTTTTTTTCTTCTTTTTCTTTTCTATTTCATTCTATTTTGAAATCCTATTCCTTGAAAGGTCATTCTTCAGATTTCTTCATTTTATCTCTCTGCAGTATGCTCATTAATCTTCATCTTATCTTCATCAATCAAATACCCGTGCTCTCATCTCTCGTGTGAGAGTAACTCTCTTCTTCTTCTTTGGGATCTCTATCCTCAGGTAGGGACTTTTACCATTTTCTTGCCTCCATGTTACCTCATCCAATCTCTGGGCTAAACTACTTCTGAGTTCTTGACCCAACATTCAGAGTCTTGATCTGGCTCAACATTAGGGCAGGCAAAATGCCTCTACGCCCTGAACTCGTTTATGAAATATTATCTTTTTAGCGTCTGAGCAGTAACCAGCTCTTGGTCCCTGTACTTTAATTCTCATTTAGAAATTTTAACAAAAAGGCAATTGTTTCCAAAAATAAACTTGGATAACATGTCAAGCATCTTTGAAAATTAATGCTTGAGAAACATTATAGATATCTTAAAAATCAAAGTTTTAAAAAAGAATGTCAAACATTTTCGAAAATTGATGTTTGGAAAGAAATATAATTTGAAAAAAAAAATCAAACATTTTGAAAAATTAATGTTTGGATGATTTGAGATTCTAAATGCCAAACATTTTTTTACAATTGATGCTTGGAAGTAAATGACAAATGTTCTTTCTTAAAATCTGGATTCATGCCAAAATGGCTACCAATCTTTCTTAAAATCTGGATTCATGCCAAAATGGCTACCAATCTTTCTTAAAATCTGGATTCATGCCAAAATGGCTACCAATCTTTCTTAAAATCTGGATTCATGCCAAAATGGCTACCAATCTTTCTTAAAATCTGGATTCATGCCAAAATGGCTACCAATCTTTCTTAAAATCTGGATTCATGCCAAAATGGCTACCAATCTTTCTTAAAATCTGGATTCATGCCAAAATGGCTACCAATCTTTCTTAAAATCTGGATTCAAGCCAAAATGGCTACCAATCTTTCTTAAAATCTGGATTCATGCCAAAATGGCTACCAATCTTTCTTAAAATCTGGATTCATGCCAAAATGGCTACCAATCTTTCTTAAAATCTGGATTCATGCCAAAATGGCTACCAATCTTTCTTAAAATCTGGATTCATGCCAAAATGGCTACCAATCTTTCTTAAAATCTGGATTCATGCCAAAATGGCTACCAATCTTTCTTAAAATCTGGATTCATGCCAAAATGGCTACCAATCTTTCTTAAAATCTGGATTCATGCCAAAATGGCTACCAATCTTTCTTAAAATCTGGATTCATGCCAAAATGGCTACCAATCTTTCTTAAAATCTGGATTCATGCCAAAATGGCTACCAATCTTTCTTAAAATCTGGATTCATGCCAAAATGGCTACCAATCTTTCTTAAAATCTGGATTCATGCCAAAATGGCTACCAATCTTTCTTAAAATCTGGATTCAAGCCAAAATGGCTACCAATCTTTCTTAAAATCTGGATTCATGCCAAAATGGCTACCAATCTTTCTTAAAATCTGGATTCATGCCAAAATGGCTACCAATCTTTCTTAAAATCTGGATTCAAGCCAAAATGGCTACCAATCTTTCTTAAAATCTGGATTCATGCCAAAATGGCTACCAATCTTTCTTAAAATCTGGATTCATGCCAAAATGGCTACCAATCTTTCTTAAAATCTGGATTCATGCCAAAATGGCTACCAATCTTTCTTAAAATCTGGATTCATGCCAAAATGGCTACCAATCTTTCTTAAAATCTGGATTCATGCCAAAATGGCTACCAATCTTTCTTAAAATCTGGATTCATGCCAAAATGGCTACCAATCTTTCTTAAAATCTGGATTCATGCCAAAATGGCTACCAATCTTTCTTAAAATCTGGATTCATGCCAAAATGGCTACCAATCTTTCTTAAAATCTGGATTCATGCCAAAATGGCTACCAATCTTTCTTAAAATCTGGATTCAAGCCAAAATGGCTACCAATCTTTCTTAAAATCTGGATTCATGCCAAAATGGCTACCAATCTTTCTTAAAATCTGGATTCAAGCCAAAATGGCTACCAATCTTTCTTAAAATCTGGATTCATGCCAAAATGGCTACCAATCTTTCTTAAAATCTGGATTCATGCCAAAATGGCTACCAATCTTTCTTAAAATCTGGATTTTAATTTCAAAATCTTGTTCATATTTAGACTACCTTCTAACTCATTCTTGAGAATGTTGCGCTGGCTCTCGGCTTTCTTTAACTTTTGTGACAATAATCGGGCTTTATTTCCACTTGCTTGGCTTTTTCATTTCCAATTCCCCAAATCATTCTTCAGTTGTAGGATGCTGTCATTCTTCTTTTTCCTGTCTGAGCTGTTCGGATGACTGCCCCTCTTCCGGGATACCCCCATCTTCGACTTTTAAATTTGATTCACTTTTATTCAACCCATGCCCTAGGTTTTGGCTCTTCTTCGACTTTGTCCCTCGAATGATTGCCGGTTTATTGAAAAACATAGGCCTTCCATTTTTGAAAGTCAGTGCTCCTATAATGACAAGATCCCTAACTCGGTTCTTCAAAGCCCTACAATTCTCTGTAGTGTGCCCCGAACCTCCTAAGTGGTAACCGCGCCTGGCTCAGTTGTTGTAACCTTTTGGATAAGGTGGTCCTTTCGGCACCGAATGAACAGGGGTGACAAGGTTTCTTTCAATGCGCATTGGAAGCAGCTCAGTATACCTTATAGGCTTCGGTATGGGCTTATTCACATTATCAGTCTCTCGGGTTTCCTTTGGACCTATATTTATTTTCTGGGAGCTTGACTCAGATGTAAATACAGATCACAAAAGGGTTCGACTTGTCATATTTGCTGATGTTACTTTGCTTGGAGTAGGATTCTGACTATTGGTATCTTTATTCTGGTTATTGACTGACTCTTCTTCTAGCTTGATGGACCTCATGCCTTTAGCCATAGCAGTCATCAAATTCATCATCTCAGCCATTTGTTTCTTCAATTCTCGTACTTCGTCTTGCTCATCCCCAGTAAAAGTATCAGCTACCCTATCTTGTTTGAACTCTTCAGATGATTCACCCTCTCGACTCTTCTGGCAATACTCGAGATTCGCTCGGTTTATCTGAATACGGGACCTCTTATCCATTATGACTGCCTTCTATAGCGACGGGTCACTTGCGAAATAAATACATTTATGTTTATGAAAATGCGATGCACAAAATAAAAAGAAAATTGTGAACACAAAAAGAAAATTGTGTTAGTTTGTAAAGGATAATAAATGGTTAATAAGCATAAACAATTTAAAACACTCAAACCAAGCAGTTAAAAAACAAACAAGCGCAAATGCGAACAAAAAACTTAAATAGGTCATCCGCTAAACGGACAGAGTACCAGCATGACTCTAGGTAGGCTCTATGTTTCACTATATGCAGTCGTATTCTAAAGTAAATGGTACTCGAATTGTCGCTTGGACATCGATTAGAGGGAATACGACCCTTATACCATACGGAGGTGAAAACTTCACAAAATATAAGGACTGAATTCCTGAAGTGAATTACAACACTGCACAGAGGTAAAACCCCCGCAAAGTAACCACTCCTCCTAAAGGTTCTAAGACTACTATATTATGTTAAAAACATGACTTAGGAATTAAAAATTAAATTAAACCGAATTTAAATTTTCTAAATAATACGATACGAATCTAACTATGGCTTAACTTCTTTTTATTTTTGAAAATAAATTTTTTGTCCCCAACAGAGTTGCCATACTGTAGCGACTATTTTTAGGAGTTGAGGGCCGCTACGAAAAATTAAGAAATATCGTGTTTGGGGTATTTCCCACTTTTATTAAAAAATTATTGAAAAGGGAATATTTTAGGAAAAAAATCGTATTTTAAAAAGTGGAGTCGCCACTGGTCATTCAAAAAGGGTAGACCGGACACCGAAGACACAACCAGGGATTTTAATTGGGTTCGAGAGTTGATTACGCACAGGGAATGATTAGCACCCCCGATACGCCCAAAATTGGTACCGAATAGATTCGTGTCGTATTTACAAAGAAAAATAAAAATCTGGTTTAATTTAACATTAATTCTTAGAGCACATGTTTCGAATATTAAAATTTGCCTCGATCCACAGTACCAAAGGAGATGACACCCAGAAACCGGGATGTCACTCCCACTAGAATACCGGGATTAAAAAGGCCTAAAACTAAGCATGATAAATTGAACAAGAATTAAAATGCGATAAATAAACTAAAATACACAAATTAATAAAAACTAAACAAATACAAGAAAGTGCATATACGGAAAAATAAATGCATACGATTAAAATAAAACATTCATAGTATACGATATGTATTTAATATACATTAATAGACAAAAATATAATACGGATAACCTATACATATAATGTAAATTATATAAACAAAGTAATATGTAGCATATAACAATATACTTAGTATATAATATTACTTAATATATACGCAACATAAATGCACATAAAGTAATACATAAATATACGTATTAAATATAATATATATAGTACACATAATAAACATAATATATACATGTATGTATATAAACAATAACATAGTGACTACTATATAAAAAACATATTAATATATATATATATATTATTAAATAATAAAGATGAGCAACGATATCTAACAATTAAATAATGTAGAAACAATAATATATTAAACACAAAAAAAGAAAAACATGTATAGAATATAATAGAAACATAATATAACAAAAACATAATGAAAACAAATATAAATAACTAAAAAAAGTAAATAAAAGACTGAAATTGAGTGATATTATAATAACAGGGACTGAAAGGTAATTAATCCCCCAAAACATTTTTTTATTGACTGAAATGGACCTGATAAAAAACAATAAAAGAATCGGGGACTAAACTGTGATTTACCCTTAAAAGAACAAAACAGAAATTTAGGACTCAATTATAAACTCATTAAAACCCAAAGGGACCAAGTGAGTAAATAGACCATGCGGCATAGAAGGTTTGAAAATTCCAAAAGGGTGGAAGGACTTTCAAGGTAATTAGACCGTTTAAAATCTGATTTAGCTCAAACCAGGGATGAAATTGCGAGTATTTGAAAACATAGGGGAACTGATTTTGTAGTTTAACTATGCGGCAAGCCAAAAACAAAAAATTGAAAGGGACGGAGGTCCTTATTACGTAATTAGACCATATTTTTTATTTGAAAATAAATATAATGACTTACTCGGTCATTAGACAACCCTTTCCCCATTTTTTTTTCAAGGATTAAACCCCAAATGCTCTGTACTTCGAAACCCAAAACCCAAATTTAACTGATCTAGGATAAACCCAAATTTCGGTCTGATGCTGCCACACTGACCACCGCCGGCCGCCGCTCACCGACGGCGGCGAACCTTAAAACAACCCTAAACAACTCATTTTCTCCTTTAAACCCTAATCTGGCCTTAAATTTTAGGAAAAACTTACTCATTTGTCAAGATCTAAAAAACGAACCCCGAAACCTTGTTTTTGAAAGAAAATCGAAGCCATTTTAATTTAAAAGTCTAGTTTCCTACACCGATTCACCTCTTCAAATGGGGCTTATTACCAAAAAAGGGGAAGCAGAACTGACTCAGGTATAACCCCCATCATCTCTATTTTATTGGTTTTTTATTATATTCGACATGCATGCAAGAAGAAAGATCTAGAGAAGTGATTACCACTGGAAACTTTTTTGTTTTTTTCTTTTTTATTTCATTCGAATTTGTCCGTGTACAAATGGTTGGATTACATATATATGCTTGATTTTTTGGATTTGATTTTTGCTTTGAATTACAAGAATCAACAAACATTAAATTTATTCACGGTTGATGATGCGGATTTGATTTTCTTCTTTTTTTATTGTTTTTGGTGTTCTCGGTTGGTGAGGGAAATCTGGTGATTGTACGACGGATCGGCCATGTGGGTGGGTGGTTGAGAGCTATCGGCCAAATTTAATCTCGGTCGTTGGATTAGATTTGATCCAACGTCTGAGATTATGTTGATGATGAGCGGCTTGGATCACTTTTGGAGTTTGACGTGGCTGCACGGGATCACCACACGTGACACTGAAGAAGGCAGAGTCTCGTGCGTGTCTTTCACGCGCGCGTGGGAGGTTAATCGTCCGCGCGTGCTCTTCACGCGGCCAGCTGGAGAGGTGCCTTGGATTGATCTGGGCGGTTGGATCTGTATCTGATCCAACGGCTCAGATGCAGCTACGCACAAGAAAAAATATATTAGGGTTTCATTTATTAATTAGGGTTTTTTTGTTGTTAAATGGGTCTGGTTTGGGCTTGGCCGGAATAGGCCATGTAATTATTTAGTACTTGGATTTTTAATATGTAATGGACTGGACATTTAATAATGTTTGGGTTTCTTTTATAATATATGATCTGCTTATATATTAGTATATGATAGATAATATTAATACCCTAATAATATTATTATTAATTCACATGCAACACACGTACATATACTTATATACATTAATGACATACACCATAGTAATGATGCACATATAATAGACATAAACACACATAATAATAAACACATGTACATATATATATACTACATGCAAGCCCAAATTAATATACATGCAATAGTAATGCATACTCAAAATAATAACAACACATGCATACCTTGATATATATATAACATTAATCTAATACATACACATTAACCCACATATATACACATACTATCACCCGTACAAATAAACATTAATACATACATACTAATATATAATAATTATCATACTACTATAATATTTACAATCCAGATAAAAATAAGTGATTACATCTACCGGTTATAGAAAGGGTCCTTGCAGCCCAGCCATTAAGACGTGAATTTATCTTTTAAAGAATAAAATCAAAGTCGGAGCAACGAGTTCTCGTATATTTTTCACATACATATTTTTGCATTTTCATTATAAAACGAAAGAGAATTACAAAGAAGGTTGTCACAACAGGAAACATAAACTTACAAACTTAATACTTTGATTGTCAATCAAAATTTAGCATGCAAAAGCTTGTAATGATTACATCGTCTCTGACCACTTGTTCACGTGCATGCTTGCTTTCTCAGCCTAGAAATCCCCAACCAAACAAAGATTCAGATGCCATGAAATTGCAGAGAGTCAAAACATATGTAACTAGATTAACCAAGACAAGATAAAAAGAAAGGTCGAACCTCTTTGTCCCAATCACACCGCATGGTAATAATAGCCAGTATTACTGTCTGAACTGCTGTCCCTCCGAAGATCATTCCAGCCCAAATTCCCTACCAAACGTTTACATGACAGCCTATTTGAGTTTACTGCTTTGGTTTCATATGTATCAGGATAATTGCTCAAATAATGTTCATGGAAAATGATATTTGTTGAAGTGATGTGCTCAACATATTATTTGTTCATCTAAGGACAAAGTTATAGTAACCAATGGCGTTACACTAATTTTATATCAAAGTCGTCGTGCAATGTTAGTAACTTCTCCTGAAGTCGCCTGCAGTGTTGACGACTTCTCCTGATATTGTAACAATAACAATGTCCTTAGTTCAACAAATAATTTTTGATGCACTTTAATTCACTATTTTTTTGTCAATATCATTATCCAACCAAGGAGACTCATGCGTATCTAAAACAAAACCTTGAAATTATCAGAATCATTACCATGACACCTAGGTTGAAGCCCCATCCCATCAAGAATCCAAGTGGAACACCTATGAGATAGTAGCAACCCAGATTTATGTAAGCCACGTAGGATTGCCATCCAGATCCCACTGCCACTCCTAAACCACAAATTGATTTGAATTAAGGTTCATTATCACATAGGAGTGAACAAAACTCCACTCGATTCAAAAAAATGCAATTATTACCGGATAGAATTGGTTGTACACTGTTGAGCAAAATGGTGAAGGCTAAGAGAAGTGAGAGCCTGCTGACTGCTTCCAGAACCGGTTGGCTTGTGGAGAACATAAAAGCAATGTTATCATGAAATAGCATAATTAACAACCAGAAGATGATTCCGATTATAACTGATGTCACCACTGCAACTGTGGTTGCAAACTTGGCTCCTTTCCCATTCCCAGCACCAAGCTCATTTGCCACCCTCACTCTGCATGCATGCATCACATATTAAGTATATTAATCCTATTGTTTAATTAAAAGTGAATTAATTTGGCATTGATTTTGATCAATTCTAAGATTTTTGTTTTGTGCAGTAGAGAATTGTTAGACTGTGAGAATGAGATAGGGGGGGTTTAGGCTATTTGTCCCTTCTGGTTTAGACGGAAAGCATCAAGTAGTAGTGATCTGGAGAAAAAAAGAGAAACAAGAGCGTTGAGGAACATGGTGAACAATAGACTGAGAGTCCAGAGATCTTCCTCAGTTTGTTTTCTATGAGTATTTATATGCCCTTGACTGGTGACTAGTAACTAGTGTCAGGTCCAAAATTAATGTCGTAAAACTAGACTTAATTGTAGGATAGTGGAGTCAGTTGATGAATCTAATAGACTTGACAACAATTATATCGAGAGACTGTAACTCTTGTGTCAGGATATGGTTTCCTGCAAGGTTCTCAAGCAATCTGCAGAAATGGAATTTAAAAGAATAGAGAATAGAAGATAGAATTTAAGAAAGACAGAAAGGTTTAGAGAGAAGGAAGAAGAATAGAGAGAGATGTTTTGATTAACAATTTTCCTGATCAATTCTGTTACACCCTTTTCCTTATAAAGCTAACAATTAAATAGATAGCATCCAACGTCTTTGGCTCCTTGACACGTGATATCCGACGTCTTTGGCTCCTTCTTGACACGTGATTTCCCTGCACAACTTGGCATGGTCCTTTATAGCATAGCTCGGTTCTCGGTCATAACATCTTGACAATTGCCATATTAATTAAACTCCGAAAACTATCTGGACGAAAGAAACTCGGAAGATTTCGAATCCTACATGTCAAAGAGTTATAGGGGAGGACATCTTAAACAGAGGTACAACAAGAATCTAATTTACTTTCATTTCTCTTGTCCTTTTTTAATAAATGCCTTATAGTCCTACCTTTAATTTTACTGTTAAAACCAAATCAAAGACTAGGACAAATTAACAGGATGAAGTATAGCATTTTGATACGACACTAGTGGTGCAAACGTAAGCCACCAATCTTGACCTTTCGATTGGTACTAAAGTAGAGTGATTTGATGTAAACAAACAAACAGACAAAAATAATAGGAAAGGTTTATTGTCATCCTTGTGGCTAAGGCCAGAAAGTGTTAGAACCACTGCTTGGTCAGCAACTTTGGTCCCAGAGACACAGGAAAATGAGTGGACATAAAATGAAATTCAGGAGCCTTACCCGATTCCAGCAAAGAATGCTAAAGGTATCATCATTTCCCATCCATTAATTGCCATGCTGCAGAAATTGTCCATCCCCACAACTCAGTGTAATTTCATGACAATCCACAACTCAAAATAATTACTATATTAGTCCTATATATATCAGGATTCATGTAGTAGTCCCCTATCGTAATAACGGTAACACTATAGTTCAAAAATGTTATTACAAAAAAGGTATAATGTTAAAAAATACATTTAACATTTGATTGAATAGTTATTTTGATTCATATTTTTTAAAGCAATTTAACCCTCAACGTTTTATTTTGAGTTAAAATGACATCTTTACGGATGAAAACTGTTTGTTAACTAACACTAAATGATATAAAAAAACCTATATGGCAGTGCACGGCGCGATAGTTGTGTCATATAAGCAAATATGCAAGCTTTACATAATGACACATCAGTCAAAAATAATTTTATAAAATTATATAAAATATAAAATATTTTTTCATCTAACGTGCCATTCTGTTAAGTCATTTCAAGTTGTTTAGCGCCAGTTGACTAACAATTTTGATTCACGGATGTGTCATTTTGACTCAAAATGAAACGTTAAGGGCTAAGTTGCTTTAAGAAAAGAATATAGGCCAAAATATTATTCCGTCAAACTTTAGGGGTATTTTTTTGGCATTATACTTACGAAAAATAGAGGTATGTAAGGACCGTAATAGTACCTATTATATCTACAATCATGATAAAATACTGCGAATGAAAACAAAGTCGTAATTATAATTTAAATCCCTGCTGTGTATTTAGACTCAAGATTCATAATTTCATACCATATGGACAAAGCATCAACGGCAATCTCGGCGTTCCTGAGATGTCCGGTCATCAAAATTAGTACTCTATAGTACCAATTCTCCAGGCTGTAGATTTTGAAAACGTACGATGAATTCAATTGTTAGATTTACAATCAGAAAGGAAAATAATTAAATGATTCAGATTTCAAAGGAAAATCATTGAATTGATACCTACCAAAGCATAACCCCAGAAGCAGCTGACAGTTTGGCGAATTCCCGAAGGCCGGAAAACGCTTCCATGGTGAAACCGGTCCAAGTAAGAGGGCAGCCACCGCAGACGGTGTAGGCAAACAGTCCGACAACCAAAACCCACCATGAAAAATTCAATGTCACGGCGGTTCCAATCACACCAAGCTGAAACCTATACACGAACAACCAACTCACAAACACATGGACCAGGAGAGCCACCAGCGAAACCCATGCAATCACCATGTTTTTCAGCTGACTCTGCAAGAACCTTTGCAGTGGGAACTGAAACGCAAAGCTGAAATGAAGTGGTAGCATCCACATAGACACGACCCCCGACAGCGCCGCCACGTCTTCAGGTTGTCCTAATAGCTTCAACGCCGGCGAAGCAAAGAGATATAAAGGCAAAAGCAATATACAACATAGGAAAAGAACAATCCACGAGCGTTGCATATATACTCCCAACATGTAGAACTTCTTTGCTCCAAAAGCTTGGCCACATAGCGTTTCAAGAGCACTCGCCATTCCCAACTAAACACAAACAGAAACAAACATTAGAACGCGGTCCGAAAACGTAACAAAAAAAGGCGGCCACAGCCGCAATTTAAATCCTTAGGAGTAAGGATGTGTACCAGGAGGCCAAAGTCGAAACCGACGATGACATTATTGGCAATGGAAATGGCAGCAAGCTCGAGATCCCCAAGGTGGCCGGCAAAGGCCTGAGTAATAACCAGCATGGAGTACGAGGCAAGGCGGCTGAAGATTGCAGGGCCAACTATCTGCCATAGCTTCTTTGATTCAACCCATACCCTTTCCGTAATAGCTTGATTTCGATACTCTTTTTCGGCTTCAAATCCTCCGGCCGATGATCCATTTTCAATCAAAGGAACCTTTGCTTCCTTTAATACACCATTATTTGACATATTATCTGACAGCTTCTGGTTTATCGTTTCTACACTTTTTTCTTGGGAGCTCAATGAATTGAGACAGTGGTAATGTGTGGCTTCTACGATGCAAGTGTGTGAATATATAAACAAGTACAGACATACACGCTACAAACGTTTAAAATTTAGGGTAATTTTCTTTCCAGTAATTCATTTTACATAAAATACACTTTTGGATTTTTGGTTGGCGTCAAATAACTTGATGTCTTGATCAAACATAATCAATTATGGGAAAATATTTCGTGCATTGACAGTGAAAAAAAACTTTTTCACAAATGGATATTTAAGGTTTAGAGAATTAATTTAGGGTTTAAGTTTTAAGGGTTAAAATTTAAATTTTAGAGTTTAGGGGTATGGTTTAGATTTTAGGGTTAAAGATTAAACTGTAAATTTTAAGGTGAATTTATGCATGCTTGTGAGAATAAAAAAATTCAACTACCGTTACATGATATAATAATTCATCAATTATTCAATTCAATATAAAACAGCTTGTATTTTTATTAAAAATGTACAACTTCTAAAACTCGGTAATCCATTTCTCAACTTGTTACCTCAAATCATAGACATTCAAGATAACATTATTTTATGTATTAAATATTAATATAATATTCTTTTATTATTTTTTATAAATGGTGGTTTTTATTTATCCAGGAAGCAGAGTCTGCTACAATGAACGTAGACAATCAAAAGTAAACATGGATCAATAATACTGTATCCCTGTAACCCCCTAGACCAGCCTGTGCGTAAAGTCTAACTCTGGGAGGCCATATTCCTTACTAAAATTTTAATCATAAAAATTATTTGAAAGTTTAAAAGCCAAATCAAGTAATAAAGTAATCACATGCATAAATAAGTTAAGGTAATCAGTAAAATCCTCATCAAAATATGATTACATCATAAAACCATAATGGAAATATAGAAGGTATACTATAACAAAATATAGGCTCATATCACCCAATAAAGACAATTTGGAAGATAAAAACATTACATCAAAATATATGTGAGCTGAATGTGTAGATCCTCCAAGTGCCAAGTCCGGAAAGCCTATCCACAAGTATCTGAAAGGGGAAAAGATTTGGGGTATAAGCTAGGGACCTTAGTGTGTTCCAACAGTGCATATAAAAATATTTATACAAATTAAATAAACCAACATTTCGTGAAAACATGTTATAAGAGCATCCAAAGTTTTTATGTAAGTCTATCTACCCTCCATCCGAACTCCAGGATACAGTTCCCCATAATGGTATCGTATACAAGCATTAACCCGAGCCCATTGGGCTTAGGTGCCATCCTAAGAGAATACCTTAGGTCTGGGGCAGAATTACCCTAGCCGAAGCATATGAACAAAATACGAGCGAAATTACCCTAGCCTAAGCATATGAACCTTATACATGCGAAATCACCAGTCGAATCAGGGTTGAACCTTCGTAAACTTCATATCATAACCCAAGTACCCCAATATTTTAGTACAGACAGTCTTATAATATGCATTAATTAATAAACATATTCATAATCTAATAAAAGTATCCATAAAGCATACTTGTCATATCAGGTACTAGGGCATGCATCAAACTTACAATATAATCATGCTTAAATTCAAAATCAAGTTATGTTTATGAGAAATTAAAATGTCGGTCATGTGCACATGATCAATTTGATAAAACATTTAATAAAGCATTCCAATAGCATATAATGCAGTCGTTTAGCACATAATGAACACACCTCAAAAAGTCAGTTGAATCAGATAATCTATTGGGCGTCGGAACCATGCTCAGCTGCGATGCTGGAACCTATATTGAAAAAGATTTAGGGTTATTTCAAGAATTATGATTTCACTAGAACTATTAATTGAGTATTTTAAAATCATAAGGGTCACTATGGGTTCATGCGGCTTGGCAAATCGGGACGAGCTGGGCTAGGCATAAGCACGACTGGGAGATCCGTGAGTACCTTTAACCAACAAAGATTTTTATCAGTCCTTTGTTCAACAATAATTACCCTCAAATAAAAATACTTAATAAAATGCATGCTCGAGTTTAAGGTTAATTTTGGAGGCTTTCGGGTTAGAATTTCATAAAACGGGCTTCAAAAACAGACTCGGGACGTCAAAAAACATAAAATAAGAGTTTTCAAAAATTTTAACTTTTTACAAAGTCGAAGTCAATGCTAACTTTAGCATGAAGTCATGCTGACATCATCACTCAAAGTCAACGATCAAAATTAATGGTTAAAGTTAACTGAGTTGACTCGGTCGAGTGGACTCGGTCGGGTTTAGGTCAAACGGGTTGGGACTCGGATCAAGTTCAGGCCAGATCGGGTCATTTCAGGTTGAACCGGACCGATTTACAAGCGAACCAATCACGGCGGTTGAAAATCGCACCGGCCGATGCGTGGTGCTCACGCGTAGCCTTACATGGCTCGAAAATACACCAAAATGCATTTTTCGGCCAGATTTAACATCCATAACACTTCAAAAACCCAGATTTAAGCAATACACATCGGAAATCAACCCAAAACTTACCGAACTTACCCAAAATAGCCAAGCACCAGCGAGGGCTCAAACGTTGATGATTGAATGATCGATGGCCAAGGTCAGACTCGCCCTAGTAAGGAGGAGGCGGTGGTACCACTGGCGTCTCCAACGGACAGTAGATTTATCCAGAAAACACCAAAAACTACGACAAAAAACCCTAGGTTTGATGAACCTTCTAACACAATTTCTTGACGAACGGGACGACCATCGTGCGAGTGGTTAAGGGGTTTTGCTTGGGCTGAACTGGCGGTTCGTTTCGTGCCGGCGGTGAAGATGGATGAATGATGGTAGTTTAGGGGTAGGTAAGAGAGATTTTAGGGGTTTTCTAGAAGATGATTCAAATTAAATGGGAGGTGAAAGGTCTCAAATCTGGTTTTATCATTTGCATGATAACTGAACAAGGATAAGGTTATTATTTTATTACGGTAATCCCATATCACAAATGAGTTTTGGCTCAAATGGTTACCTCTCTTACTTGTGCAGCCAAGGTCACAGGTTTAAACTCCTTTGGCTACAATTCCCTTATAATTTTTATTATTTTTCTTTTTTTATTATTTATTTATTTTTTATCTATAGGGTACTACAACTCTACCCCTAAAAAAATTTCATAATCGAAATTTACCTGAACAGAAAGATGTAGGAACTGCTCTTTCATAGATTCCTCAGTCTCCCAGGTGGCCTCTACAGGACTACGGTTACTCAACCGGACCTTAACCATAGGGATGTGTCTGTTTCTCAAGACTCTATCATCAAAATCCAAAATTTGCACAGGCTTTTACTCATTCAATAAGTCTAGCTTCAGCTCAACGTCCTGAACCTGAATAATATGACTCGAATCCTAATGGTACTGCCTCAACATATATACATAAAATACATCATGGATACAGCTAAGCTGGAGAGGCAACTCAAGCTGATAATCAACATGCCCAACTCTCTTCAAAATACGATACGGGCCAATGAATCTCGGAATCAGCTTGCCTTTGCGCCTAAATCTTATAACTTTCTTCCACGGTGATACCTTCAGAAAAACTATATCCCCGACGCTGAATTTGGCATCTTTCCTCCTCCGATCTGTATAAGACTTTTGTCTATCAAAAGCCTCTTTCAAACGATCACGAATCAATCTGACAGTCTCCTCAGTCTCTCGAACCAACTCAGGACCCAAAGTCTTCCTATCACAACTCTATCCAACAGATAAGAGTACGACATTTGAAATCATACAGAGCCTCATACGGTGCCATGCGGATGCTAGCCTGATAACTATTATTGTAACCAAACTTAGCCAAGGACAAGAAATCATCCCAACTACCACAAAAGTTGATCACACATCCCCGTAACATAACTTCAAGAGTCTGAATCACTCTCTATGACTGGCCATCAGTCTGTGGATGAAAGGATATACTAAAATTTAGACGTGTACCGAAGGCCTCCTAAAGGGCCTTCGAAAACTGGGAGGTAAATCTCAAATCTCGATTAGAAATGATATACAAAGGCACACCATGTAGTCTGACAATCTCCGAGATATACAATTTAACTAGCTTCTCCAGAGAATAATTTACCTGAATAGGAATAAAATGAGCAGACTTGGTGAGTTGATCAATGATAACCCAAATAGAATCCTTTTTAGAGTGAGTCTGAGGAAATTCGGTAACAAAGTCTATCGTGATCTGTTCCCATTTCCACTTAAGAATCCTAATAGGCTACAAGAGACTAGAATGATGCTGATGTTCTGCCTTAACCTATTGACAAGTTAGACATATAGCCACATAATTTGAGATATCTTTCTTCATGCCAACCCAACAGTACATCTGCCTCAAATTTTGTTACATCTTATCCCCACCGGGATGCATAGTATATGGGCGACTGTGAGCCTTGAAGAGAAGGAACCATTTCAACTCAACATCGTCAGGCACACAATAACGATCGTTAAAACACAAAACCTCATCTTGATCAAAGGTACAAACAGATATGGATCCCTGCTCAACCTGCTGTATGATAGAAAGTAAGGAACTATCCAAAAATTGTTTAACCTTAATTTCCTCGACAAAGTCAGCCTAACCTGAAGCTTAGCCAGCAAACTACCATCATCATATATACTCACCCAGGCGAATAAAGACCTCAAATTCGAAATAGCCTTCCAGCTCAAAGCATCAGCAACAACGTTGGCCTTCTCCGGGTGATACTCAATCTCACAATCATAATCTTTAAAAAGCTCAAGCCATCAATGTTGTGTCAAATTAAGCTCTTTCTGTGTAAGAAGATACTTCAGGCTCTTATAATCTGTATAGATATAACACTTTTCTCCGTAGAGATAGTGTCTCCAAATTTTCAAGGCAAAAATCATAGCAGTCAACTCCAAATTATGAGAAGGATAGTTATAGTCGTGCGGTCTCAACTGCATGACGCATAAGCGATTACCTTCCTATCTTGCATTAAAACACATCCCAGTCCAGAGTGCGAAGCATTACTATAAACCGTGAAATCTTTTCCAGATCCAGGCTGGGTTAAAACTAGAGCTTATGTCAGAGCTGTCATCAATTTCTCAAAACTCTCTTGCTGAACATTAGTCCAGATATATGGAACATTCTTTCTCAACATTTTAGTTAGAGGGGTAGCAATGACGGAGAAAACCTCAACGAAACGTCTATAGTACCCAGCTAAACCCAAAAAACTACGGATCTAAAAAATATTCTTGGGTTGTTTCCAGCTCACAATAGCATCAATCTTGCTTGGATCAACCGAAATACCTCAAGCCGATACCATAATCCCGAGAAAAGACATCGCTAAGCCAGAATTCACACTTGCTCAACTTGGAATATAAGCGGTGCTATCTAAGAGTTTGGAGAATAATTCTCATATGCTCAACATGTTTAGCCTCAGATTGAGAGTAGACCAAAATGTCATCAATAAACACCACAAACTGAGCTAAGGCCCAAATACACAATTTATAAGATCCATAAAAGCGGTAAGAGCATTATTCAAACCAAATAGCATCACCAGAAACTCGTAATGCCCATATCTGGTACAAGTGGTCGTCTTCACAACATCGAACCCCTTAACCTTTAATTGGTAATACCTGGATCAGAGATTAATCTTTGAGAAAATATTCACTCTCTAAAATTGATCGAACAAGTCATTGATCCTGGGTAGAAGGTATTTATTCATAACTGTTAGCTTATTCAGCTTCCGATAATCAATACACAGTCTGAGAGATCTATCATTCTTTTTAACAAATAAAACTGGAGCTCCCCATTGTGAATTGCTTGGTCGGATAAAACCTCGATCAAGGAGCTCTTACAACTGAATATTTAGGTTCTTAAGCTCTTTAGGAGTCATACGATAGGGATTCACAAAAACTAGTGCAGATCCTAGATAAGTTTTAATTTCAAACTCTATGTCTCTATCCGGTGGCAGTCCAGGTAACTTCTCAGGAAAAGTATCAGAAAAATCTTTCACTGTAGGAATTTCCTCAATCTTAGATAAAGAGCCCTTCGTATTCAGAATGTAAGGAATAAAGGTCTCATGTCCCTTCTGAATCATTATGTCAACAGTCAAGGTAGATACCATATTCGACAGATACCCACGCCTCTCACCAATTAAAATAATTGTCTGATCGTCAGGAGTCTTCAAAGTTGCCCTCTTGGACTCACAATCAATATTAGCCCAATGTTCGGTCAACCAATCCATACCAAGGATCAAATTAAACTCATCTAATGGTAGCTCCATCAGGTCAACTAGAAAGCTTTCCCCTTGAACCTCGAAAGGACATTGTCTATAAATCCTATCCACGATCACTAACTACCCAACTGAGATCATAACAGTAACTACATCTTTGGTGGTCTCAACTAGGATTTAAAGATCTCATGATATATATCTCAGTATATATGAATGGGTAGAGCCGTTGTCAAGTAATGTAAAATATGAAACAGAGTATATAGTAAATGTACTTGTAATGACGTTTGGCTTATCTCTATCATCACGCCATCTGGTGGCATAAACAAGTGCGAGCTGTCTAGCCTCAATCATAACTGGTTCCCTAATCTGATGGGTTCATCCCATACTATCAGATCTAGTAGTAGATCCTGAAAATTTACCCTGATGATGACCTATAACCGGTGCCTGAACAGATGTTGTAAATGGGCTGGAGTTTAAAAATGGGCAGGGGTTTGAGTTGATATTCGATCTGCAGAAGGTGGTTGTAGACATTTTTTTAAAAATGTTTAGTAGATCTACATCGAAAGTAAGAACCCGGTAGCTTCCTATATTTTTCTCGGTGTAATTTACTATAATACTCATATACGGGTATAGAAGAGAACCCTAATGAATCATCCCGATTGATAGCTAGACCTGAGGTGTCGTAGGTTTATAACTCAAACAACCCCTATATTATTCTGTAGTACGAGCCCTCCTATCAGGGCATGTGTGAGACTTCCCTTGGCTATAGTATCTCCTAGATCGATCTCGATCTCGCCCTCAATCCCTATCTCTACCTCAATCTCTATCTCCACTGCTCTGGCTAACTACTAAAATCTTCATCTCTTCTACAGTCTTGATACGATTCACCAGCTGCTCAAACACCTCATCATGGTGTGTGGCCAGTCGATCATTTATCCCAATACGAAGGCCCTCTAAGAACTTATTGTATATGTCCTTCTCAGTAGATACTAAACCAATACCATATCTCAGCAAATCCAAAAATTGTAACTCATACTCGCCCACTGTCATTGAACCCTGTACCAAGTTCTTAAATGCTTGATGCCTCTCTCTCAAGAACTGCTCGCCCAGAAAGTGATTCCTAAATCGCTCTTTAAAGAAGTCTTATGTCAACCTCTTAGGGGGTACGCTACTCACCACGGACTCTCACCAGGTGTAGAAATTCCCGTCTAACATAGAAACTGCTCCCAAATATCTTCTAGCTGGCTCTAAACCCAAATGGTCTATTATTATACAACCAATTCATGTGTTTCTTGAAGCTTGTGGAAGCAAGGTTGCTGGTGCTTTTGGGAAGGTTAGTACACTTCCAATTCATGTGTTTCTTGTATATCATAGGTGCGATTGCTTTGTATGTTAATTTGATGACTAAGTATGCTTGAACTTCCATGGTTGGGTGTTAATGGTGAAATCGTGAATTGTTGTTAAAAACTTGTAAAATTGGTAAAACCAACCCTAAATACTTCTAATAACACGTAAGCTTGATTTTAGGGTCAAACTTGATGATTTGGGTGAGTGGGAATCGATTTTCAAACTCTAGAATGCAAGTTCTGGGTTCGCGTACCGATACGAGATAAACACGTATCGGTACCCCTTTGTAAAAATGGGCTCTTTTTAGATGAAATATAAGGCATGTATCGGTACGTGTCCCTTCGTATCGGTACCCCTGTTCCATTGCCAATATTAGTAGCTTAAGTGGGCATCGGTACGCCAATGGGGTGTATCAGTACGGGTTGGATTTCGGTACACCATGTACGCATATCGGTACAGGGTTTTGATACGTATTCAAAGTGTATCGGTACAAGGTTTTGATAAGCATTGAAGGCTTATCAGTACGGATTTAGGCTTAAGACCATCAAGTTGCGTAGACAAGTATTGGTACTTGATGGGGGAGTATCTGTACCCAAAGGGGTATACCGATACCCATGTAGGCGTATCGATACACGCTGGGCAATCTATTTAAGAAAGTTAACTTTGAGTTTGGGGGTTCTATAATTCGAGATAAAAGGCCTAATGGGTCTCTAAAGATTTAAATGAATTGTAAAACTGAGAAACTGGAATTTTAACCTCGTATGCGAATGAAATAAGAAATTAAATGGGAATGAGACTTGAGTGAACCATGTAGTGGTAAAAGCCACAAACGTATTGGTCTTGTAATGTTGTCACGTGCCTTGTGAGCACATGGTTGATGGGATCCGGATGCCTAAGAATGTATTGCAACACCATAGTAAGATGAGAGGATGGAAGTTACCGATGTTATGTGACTCAGGCCTCACCCATATGTGCTCAAGAGATGATTCTGAGTGGTGTGTATGTTATGATACTATGTGACTCGGCCTTACCCAGGGTGTATATCCGATGCTATGTGACCCGGCCTCACTCGGAGTGTATGTACAATGATAGATGACCCAACCTCACTCATGTATAGTATGGTATATTGGGCCTTGTGAGCCCTTGATTGTTCAGATGATTAATTATATTGATTATATGTGTTTAGGTGAACTGAGTAGCGCCACATGATATTCATGCTTGCTTGATCATTACTTTAACTACATGCTTATGTTTATGATCTGCATGAAGCACGGTAGAATAAAGGTGTATCCACTGAGCTTTCAAGCTCAGCGTTTGGAATTGTTATTTCCTTACGTAGGTCATTAGGTCGCTACGTGCTTTACAATGAGCCTATCGAATTAGGACTTCAATGCATCGATATATTGAAGAGTATAGTACTCAGATTTGTTGGGGCAATGTATTCATAGGACCCTTATATTTTGTATCTGTAACTCCTTTTAAACTATTATTCATACCGAATATTTTAATTAGTATATTTTGATTTAGAGCTCCTAAACAGTGATTGAATATTTTGTATAACTCTTTTAACGATGGTTTGATTTATGAAACTTATGGTTATTGGTTAACTTATTTGAAAAAACAAATTTATATGAGTTTGGGCTTGAGGCCCAATGTGACACTGGTTTAGGGTATTATATTTAGTGGTATTAGAGCCTAGATTTAGTCAGTTCTAGAAATCTCTGGGGTAATAGAGAGTCGTAAAAGGGGATGTCTAGTGAATACATGACCACAAATAGAATTTGTACTCATATTAAGGCTGAATATCCGATGAAGTAACCTTATCTGTTTGTCTGTGCAGTTCGAGTATGCTTAGAGAGACGCGTTATACGAAAGAGAGTTAGGGATCTCAAGATGAGAGCTATGATGAGGATTTCATCCTGTAGATGGATGAAAGGTTAGAAGGTGAAAGGAATCAAAGAGCCAACTACTTCTCTCATCTGCATAAGGCGTTTGATCGTATTTTAAGGGCTATCCCAAGAACTCTCGCCACCCGTAGTGAGGCCTCGATCAAGAGGCTTCGTAGGTATGGTGCAACTGACTTCTTGGGGCCTAGACAAGATAACCTAATCAAAGTGGATCAATAGTTGAGGGATACGCATTAGATTCTGCATCAAATGGGATTGGAGCCAATGGACAAGTTGAAGTGTATCATTTCTCTTCTGAAGAAGAATGTTGACGAATGGTGAGAGACCGTGAAGTTAGGTTAGTACCCTAATTGGCCCTCTTGGGATAATTTTCTTGACGAGATAGAGAAGCAGTATGTTAGAGAAGCTCACATGGACAGTTTATGAGACCGGCTTACACATCTAATACAAGAAAATTGACCAATTTTGACTATGAGCAAAAGTTCCTACAGTTAAGTAGGTATGTTTCAGAACTTGTTGCCACTGAGAAGATGACATGTAAGCGGTTCAAAAAAATGTTGAGGAATAAAATACAGACATTCTTGACAGCGAATCCACCAAAGGTGTTTTCCAATTTGGCCGCTAGTGCCAAGTCCCCCGAGTAAGTGTAAGGGTTGACATATGGCCAGTCTAGAAGCTATGGCAATGCAAGTGGAGAAAGCTATTCCCACTCTAAACAGTCTCAATCCTTCTCAAGGAGAAATAGGGGAAATTAGAACCAAAGAGGTGGAGCGTCGAACTAGTCAGAGAGGTCCGATCATAGGTCTACTTTTTCTGGACGTAGAAGGCCAAATTTCTCTTCAGCTATGAGTTTGGGAGGCTCATCTAGAGGATCTTATACACCAGTATGTTCCCAGTGTGTAAGCACCATGAGAATGTTACAGCAATGCCAAAGTATGATATGGTTATGGATCACCATACCACTTTTTGAGAAAATGCCTTTAGTCCATGAATGTTGCCCCAATTCAGAATCAGAAGAACTCCTTCGCTGCTCAGAAGGGCCGAGGGTTCGCCAGATGAGGGGTGAGTCATGTGAAGAGACATAAGAGTGGTGGTACTTTCTAGTCGACAGGAAGGGCCTCTACGAGGCAGTATGCAGTCAAGGTATAAGAGAACCATGAGGCTACTGATGTTATTTCAGGTATGTTTACTTTGTTTTTTTGTTCCTATTATTGATCTTGTAGAGTCGGGGTCTACCTATTCCTATATTCGTAGTGGGTTATCAGAGCAGTGGGGCGTACCTGCTAAGATCTTGAGGTGGGCGTTCGTATAACTAGTCCGTTAGAGTATGATGTACTAGTTGATAAAGTTTATAGGATGTGTCCTATAGAGGTTCAAGGTGCAGTGTTCCCTGTAGATTTGATGGTGCTACCGTTTTAAGAATTTAATGCCATTTTAAAGATAGATTGGTTGTTTGAACATGATGCAAGCTTGGGTTGTAGAACCAAGAGTTTGAAACTCAGTATTTCAGATGTGTCTCGACTTACGGTTAGAGAAAGAAGAAACCCTTGCCTTTCGAATGTGGTGTCAACTTTAATAGCTCAAAAGCTGATTCAACAAGGTTGTAAAGCTTTCTTAGCCCATGTGGTAGGTACCGGAGTTGAGAGTCCGATACTAGAAAATCTTCAGACTGTGAGAAAGTTTGTTGATATGTTTCTAGAAGAGTTGCCCGGATTACCTCCTAATTGAGAGTTAAAGTTCAAGATTGAGGTGATGCCCAAAACGGCATTAGAATCCATAATACCGTATCGCATGGAACCCACTGAGTTGAGAGAATTAAATAACCAGATCCAAGAATTACTAGAGAAATGTTTTATTTGATCGAGTATCTCACCTTAGGGTGCATTGGTCTTGTTTGTTAAGAAAAATGATGGGTCAATGAGGATGTGCATTGACTATCGACAACTTAATAAGGTAACAGTAAAGAATCGTTATCCTTTTTTAAGGACTGATGATATGTTTGACTAGTTAAGTGGTGCTTGTGTGTTCTCAAAGATTGATTTGAGATCGGGCTATTACCAGTTGAATGTGGTAGAAGGGGATATCCAGAAGAGCGCTTTCAGGACGCGATATGGACACTACGAATTCTTGGTAATGACATTTAGGCTTACCGCCCATAACTTTTATGGAATTGATGAACTGAATCTTTCGGTCTTATCTAGACCAATTTGTGGTGGTTTTCATTGATAACATCTTGGTGAAGAGCACGACTACTATCTGCGTGTTGTCTTTCAGAGAGAGGAAGCTCTATGTCAAGTTTAGTATGTGTGAGTTTTGGCTTTTTGAGGTTGCCTTTTTGGGCCATATTGTTGCTGTAGATGGAATTCCTGTTGACCCTCAAAAAATTCAAGTTGTGGTGGATTGAAAACCACGTAGGAATATCTTAGATGTCCGTAGCTTCCTTGGACTTTCTAGGTATTATAGAGGGTTTGTTAAGGGTTTTTTAATCGTAGCGGCACCTATGACCAAGCTCTTACAAAAAGGAGTTTTTTTAGTAGAACGAAGAGAGACAACAAAGTTTTGAGCAGTTGAAGGCGTATCTTACGAAGGCCCCAGTGTTGATGCAACCCGAGACGGGAAAAGATTACGTGGTTTTCAGTGATGCCTCGTTGAGTGGGCTAGGTTATGTTCTCATTTAAGAGGGTAAGGTTGTAACTTACGCTTCAAGACAACTTAAGCCTCATGAAAAGAATTACCCCATGCATGATTTGGAATTAGCAGTAGTTATCTTCGCCTTGAAGATTTAGAGACATTATCTCTACGGGGAGAGGTGTTATGTTTACATGGATCATAAAAGTATGAAGTACCTCATCACCCAAAAAGAGTTGAATCTGAGGCAAAAGAGATGAAATGAGTTGTTGAAAGACTATGATTGCATCATATAGTATCATTATGGTAAAGCTAATGTGGTGGCTGATGCTTTAAGCCGGAAGTCCATGTCAGATTTGAGAGTAATGTTTGCTTGGTTAAGGATAACTGAGGATAGAGGGTTGCTAGCTGAACTTCGTGTAGAACTCACCCTAGTGTAAGAGATCAAGAGAACACAAGTGATGGATGAGTACCTTGTGGCCAAGATTGACTCAGCTCAAAAAGGTGAGGTATCTGACTTTAAAGTACGAGATGGTGGATTCTTGTACTTTAAGGGTCGATTATATGTTCCATCTTTAAAGGATATTCGGGATCGTATTCTTAAGGAGGCACATCGTAGCCCATATACCTTGCATCTGAGGAGTAACAAAATGTATCAGGATTTCCGTCCTTACTATTTGTGGCCTAGTATGAAAAGAGATGTGTCAGAATTTGTGACCAAGTGTCTTGCTTGTCAGCAAGTAAAGGCGAAAAACCAAGTTCCTTCGGGCTTGCTTCAGCCCATTCATATTCCCTAGTAGAAGTGGGATAGGTTGACCATAGTTTTTGTTACGGGTTTACCGTTGACCCAGAAAAAGCATGATGCTATTTGGGTGATTGTTGATCATTTGACTAAGTCTGCGTACTTCCTACCTGTAAGCATGGATTTCACGCTTGAGCGGTTGGCCAGATTATACATCAAGGAGATTGTGAGATTGCATGGAGTGCCATCATCGATCATATCTGATAGAAACCCCCGCTTCACTGCAAGGCTTTGGAAAAAGATTCATGAGGCCTTGGATACTAAGTTCCATTTTAGTACAGCTTTTCATCCTCAGACCGATGGTCAGTCTGAACGAATAATCTAGATCTTAAAATAAAATAATTATACTTAAAATGAACGGACGGAGAAAATAAACGTATTGATAGTAAAACTTGAAAAGAACAAAGTAAAATGTATAAATAGTAATAAAAATTACAAAATTAATTTATTACGTTGAAAAATACTAAATATTCGTGAACTAAATATCACAAACCCAAGCTACAATAGAATGACGGTTTCAATCGAACCTAATCGTTAGTAATATCAATGGAAAAGAGAATGATATTCATCTTGGGAGATCCTAGATGGTGATTCTGGTGATCGAGTGTAGCGACCTCTTTTTTTAAATCGCTAGAAAAAATGTAAATGTATGTGTGATGAGGGTTAAAAAGAGTGTGGGTGGTTTTCCCGTATTCGGTTTTAAAAATAAAGACTGGAGTCACCACCGATCATTTTTAAAAAGGTAAACCAAACACCAAAAAGTAAAACCAGAGATTCTTTTGAAAACGAGTCTGGGAGTCGACTACGGATGGGAAAGGATTAGCACCCCCACACCACCCAAAAATTGATACCTAGTCGAATACGATTTGCCTTAATTGAAAATTTACGAGTTCAAATTTAATTTAATTTAATTTAAGATCCATTTGAAAATCCGAGTGCATTTTAAAGTCCCATTTATGTGAGAATAAACGAAAGAACCACCACCACTACGCCTGGTACTGGCCATGTTTACTATCGAATAAAATGGCACCACATTGACAGTTAATAATTTGAATGCGAGAAAATAAAGCAAAACAAATATATATGAAGCAAAAGCATAAAAATAATTGCGGAAATTAAAATTGCGGAAAAAATAAAAGTTAGATGCGAAAATTAAATGTTAGATGCGGAAAATAAATGTTAGATGTTAGTTGGCTACACTAAACAGGCCATAATTATACGGATCGTCCCCGTTACGGGTCACCATAAGGCCAAATTGAACAAAAAGAAGATAAACAATAATAAATAAACAAAATATAATATAATATAAACAAAATATATTATAAAGTATAGCAAGCATATAATATACGTATAATGCATGTAATATAATATAGATAAAAAGGAGAAAAAAAAAGAAGAAAGTACGCACTTGAAATGGAAGACAAAAATAAATAAAAAAACTTAAAGAACGATTAACCCAAATTCAATGTATTCAAAGCATGTTGTGTAACGCCTCGGTTTTGGGCCTAGCATTTTTGGGGTTATTAGACGGTCTGGTGGATCGGGTTAGAGATTCGAGTCGGATTCGGGATCGTATATTTTTTGATAAGATAAAAATATGGAAAATAGTTAAAAATCATCTTTTAATATATAATGAATTTTGGTGTAACCAATTTTGGGAATTGGGATTTGGAAATGTGACATTTTGGGTTAGTGACCAAAATGCAATATTTAAAAACTATTTTTAAGTGACTAAAATGAAAAGGGTCAAATTCTTAGAATCCGTAAGGAGCTAAATTACCAAGTGTTTGCTGGTGGTTTCTCCCTTCAATTAAATCATTTTAAACATGTGTTCTAAAAGGGTGATTAAGAATGATTAAATATCCAAAGTTAGTTTTTAGCTTTTAAAATAAATTCACATAACTTTTCCTAACTCTTTTCTCTCAACTTCTTTTCTGCCAAACACTCAAGATTTTATCAAAAACCAGAGGTGAGAGATTCTTTATTTAACTTTGTTTTACAAAATCTCATTGAAATTTTATGTTTTCTTAGCTTTAAACAAGGCAATTGGGGGAGAAATCACGTAACAGGGGTAAGGTCCGTGATCTCCTATGTTAAATGGTTCTTTATTGATATTCCCAAGTATTTGATCCTTGATTTATAGTTTATAATATGATTTTTTTTGTTTTAATGTGGATTTAATTGGGTAAAATTGATGAAATGATGAGAGATTCGAGTTGAATCTGATTTCCAGTGTTATGAATTGTTCTTGAATATATTTTGGATGTATAATGATGTTGATAAGTCAATTTTATCAATGGAATCCCAAAACTCTTGAATCTCTAATTGTTTAGGTTGCTAGATTTGTGTTCTTGAGGTGTTTTGGTGGCTGTGTGAATGCAGGGGGTTTAGGTTGATTTGATTGTGTTCCTAGGTGTTAATTGTTGATAAAAGTTGTGTTAGATTGTTAGGTTGTGACTGGGTTGTGTTTGGGAAGGTTTGGATAATGATTTCGGTTGTTGGGGATGGGTAACCTTGAGAGGATTGTGGAAATCCGAGAGGATTTGTTGTTGCAGTTTTTTGAATGCATTGAGATGCATTAATCCTCTATTATATTATGGTCAAAGCAGGGGAAGTTGATCCGTAAGTGGTCAGTGAAGCGTTGGAGGCTTCAGACATGTGACTTTACGTCGGTGAATCGGGGTTTTGCGTATTGGTGAGTGAGAACGTGGATTCCAGCTTTGGAATGCTTTAAAGGTGGTTATGGGAGTTTAAACTTAGTTTGATTCGCTGGTTTAAACTCGAAAGTAAGTAAAAGCAAATTTTTTCTCTCGGTTGTGCTAGTGTTAAATGGTTTATGCACTTGTTTTGACTTACATGTTACCTACTGTTTAAGCATGTTTTAAAGTATTTGGTATACTGTTTTGAGCATTAAATGCTGAAGGATGCACATTGTAAGTGATCCTTGTAAGTATATGGTTATACTTGTGGTTTAAAGCATAATTATTGCTTTGGAATAATGGTTTGGTTAATGCTTGTTAAAAACAGCGAGGTAAATGTTGAATGGTTAATTATATTGGCAAGTGAATTGGTTTTAAAATTGTTATCGAATATAGTTGGCCAGCCATTGGATTGAGTGCACTATAATAAATCGCCTTGGATTTTGAGGGGTTTAGATCCGTGTACTGTAAACTCTATTAGAGTACCCTAACGGTAGAGGGGTTAAACAGTATTGTAAACTCCCGTTAGTGGATTAAACGTCTAACTAATGAAAGGATTTGGTGTCCCCAAGGGTTGTAGAGGTACCCGATTGGTAATGTACCACGGCTGTTATTGTATCGCTATTCCAGTTAAGATGGCTTGAAGTGTTGGGTAAACACTTGATGAATCCGTGTATCCGATGAACTCTTTTGGTGAATGGACTTTGTTGATGATCACTTGTAAGCCAATATAATGGTTAAAGTATCATTGAAAGGTTTATGTTGTATAATGTGATTTATACATGTTTGCTCTTTAAGCTTTACATATGGTTGTTATGTATGGGAAGGCTTAAATTGAGGTTTAGCAATGGAATTTGCTGCTGGTTAATGATACATGTTGCATATAGTTTAATATGTTGGCTTTGAAAGTTTTAAAGTGCATGGTTTTAAAGGCATGATGTTTTTTATATGTTGGAAAACATGATTTGAAATGGGATTTCCAATGTGTTATTGGAAAACGGTTTTAAATGCATTGATGGTGTGTTGTATTTGAGCACTCCTCACTAAGCCTAGTATGTTTATGCTCTCTTTGTCCATCAATACCGAGAATTAAAGGCTTGAGAGGCAGCGGGAAGCAAGGGATCCTAGCAAGACTTGTTTACCAAAGTATGTTGGATTAGACTATAAGTAATAAGGTCAATGGGTACTCATTTTGGTTTTGGGAGATGTTTTGATGAACTCCCTATACGAGCAAGTTTGTTTGATTGCTCATGACTTGTAAATGGCCTCTCTGGTTTATAGGTTGCATGCCTATATATTTACATTTGTCGCAAGATGCCATGAGGTGATGCTAAATCCATGATGTTACACTGTGAATTATATCCTAAGTATGTTGGATGTATGTTAGGGGCATGATATGATGCTTTGAGTAGGATTTATACTTGTTAAACTAGCTAAATATAACATTACAGGCCAGGCGTACTGATACGCTGGGGACTGTATCGGTACGGATAGGCAAAATTGAGCTTTCTATTTCGATACGGGGTTGGGTGTACCAGTACGGATTTATGCTACTGGAATCTACTTTTTGAGTTAAAACCCACGTACCGAAACACCAACACATCGTATCGGTACGATTATCAACATGACTGAACTGCCAGCTAGGCGTATCGAAACGGAGCTTTGTGTATCAAAATGAAGTGGAAGACACCGTATTGGTATGGTACCCTGCATTTCGATACGGTTGTCTGTTATTTTAGTTAATGTCCTGGAAATGAGGTTCAACTTTCTTACGTTTTAGTCCCTAGTGTTGTGGATGCAATATTGATGGATCGGATGATCGTTTTAGGCTAATTTTTGACGTGCAAGCATGAAACCTGTTTAATCAAAGAATGATAACATAAAATTTGGAAAAGTCTTTGTATTTTTCTGAAATTGCAATTAGGTCCCTAAAGTGCAATCGTGACCAATTGGATGTCAATTCGATGCCCGATTGAGATAAGTATTCCCCAGCTGTTGGCATGAACATGTAGGGTATTAATTATACCTTTAGAAAAGATAAAAGGAAAAAATGGTCATGTTTTGGGTTTATTCTCACAATTTACTTCGATAAACCTAATGTGACTCGCTCAGGTCAGTCTTGCGACTAGGCCGGGTCGAGGGGGTTATATTTGGTGGTATTAGAGCCATGTTTACGAAAGGTTGGGATGTTGTAATTGATCGTTGTTGTTGCTTGATATGCACGGTGCTTGTTTGTTATGCTTGGTGATAATTGGAAGAATGACATGATTATTGTGATGTTGCTATGAGCTATAATCTGATGTTGATATGCACGGTGGTTGAAATATACACGCTGATTGTTTAAGTTATGTTGGAGAAAAGTTTGTATCTATGCCTAATATTTTGAGGGGCACAACAAAAAAAGTAAAGTTGATATGTGAGCGCTTAAAAGCGTCTGCAGATCGTCAAAAATCCTATACAGATTTGAAGCGTAGGGATATAGAGTACGATGTTGGTGATCGAGTGTTTTTGAAAGTGTCGTCGTGGAAAAAGGTGATGTGGTTTGGGTAGAAAGAGAAGCTTAGCCCGAGGTTCATTGGACCATACAAGGTTGTTAAGCGTGTGGGTCCTATTGTGTACTATTTAAGTTTACCTCCAGAGTTAGGAAGGATTCATGATGTGTTCCATGTTTTAGTGTTGCAGAAATATTGGTCGGATCCATCGCATGTTATGCCGGTAGAGGAGATTGAGTTGAGACTGGACCTATCTTATAATGATGAACCAGTGGAGGTTCTTGATACTAGCAGTAAGATGTTGTGTGGCAAGACGGTTGAGCTTGTTAAGGTGTTGTGGAGGCACCGCGGTGTTGAAGAGGCCACGTGGGAACGCAAGTCGGATATGTTGGAACAGTTTCCGCACCTGTTTTCCTCCAGGTAAATTTCGAGGACGAAATTTCTTAAGTGGGGGAGAGTTGTAACGCCCCGGTTTTGGGCCTAGCCTTTTTTAGGGTTATTAGTCGGTCCGATGGACCGGGTTAGAGATTCGAGTCAGATTCGGGACTGTATATTTTTCGGTAAGATAAAAATATGGGAAATAGTTAAAAATTATCTTTTAATATATAATGATTTTTGGTGGAACCAATTTTGGGAATTGGTATTTGGAAATGTGACATTTTGGGTTAATGACCAAAATGCAATTTTTGAAAACTGTTTTAAGTGACTAAAATGAAAAGGGTCAAATTCTTAGAATCCTTAAGGAGATAAATTACCAAGTGCTTGCTGGTAGTTTCTCCCTTCAATTAAATCATTTTAAACGTGTTTTAAAAGGGTGATCAAGAAGGATTAAATATCCAAAGTTAGTTATTAGCTTTTAAAAGAAATTCGCATAACTTTTCCTAACTCTATCCTCTCAACTTCTTTTCTGCCAAACACTCAAGATTTTATAAAAAACCAGAGGTGGGAGATTCTTTTACTCAGATTCTTGATGTGAACTTGTTTATTTAACTTTGTTTTACAAAATCTCATTGAAATCTTATGTTTTCTTAACTTTAAACAAGCCAATTGGGGGAGAAATCACGTAACAGGGGTAAGGTCCGTGATCTCCTCTGTTAAATGGTTTTTTATTGATATTCCCAAGTATTTGACCCTTGATTTATAGTTTATAATCTGATTTTTTGTTTTATTGTGGATTTAATTAGGTAAAATTGATGAAATGATGAGAGATTCAAGTTGAATCTGATTTCCAGTGTTATGGATTGTTCTTGAATATATTTTGGATGTATAATGATGTTGATAAGTCGATTTTATCAATGGAATCCCAAAACTCTTGAATCTCTAATTGTTTAGGTTGCTAGATTTGTGTTCTTGAGGTGTTTTGGTGGCTGTGTGAATGCAGGGGTGTTAGGTTGATTTGATTCTATTCCTAGGTGTTAATTGTTGATAAAAGTGGTGTTAGATTGTTAGGTTGTGGCTGGGTTGTGTTTGGGAAGGTTTGGATGATGATTTCAGTTGTTGTGGATGGGTAATCTTGAGAGGATTGTGGAAATCCGAGAGGATTTGTTGTTGCAGTGTTTTGAATGCATTGAGATGCATTAATCCTCTGTTATATTGTGGTCAAGGCAGGGGAAGTTGATCCATAAGTGATCGGTGAAGCGTTAGAGGCTTTGAACACATAATTTTGCGTCGGCGAATCGGGGTTTTGCGTATTGGTGAGTGAGAACGTGGATTCCAGTTTTGGAATGTTTTAAAGGTGGTTATGGGAGTTTAAACTTTGCTTGATTCGCTGGTTTAAACTCGGAAGTAAGTAAAATCAGATTTTCTCTCTCGGTCGTGCTAGTGTTAAATGGTTTATGCACTTGTTTTGACTTACATGTTACCTACTGTTTAAGCATGTTTTAAAGTATTTGATATACTGTTTTGAGCATTAAATGTTGAGGGATGCACATGGTAAGTGATCCTTGTAAGTATATGGTTATACTTGTGGTTTAAAGCATAATTATTGCTTTGATATAATGGTTTGGTTAATGCTTGTTAAAAATAGTAGGGTAAATGTTGAATGGTTAATTATATTGGCAAGTGATGTGGTTTTAAAATTGTCATCGGATATAGTTGGCCGACCATAGGATTAAGTGCATTATAATAAGTTGCCTTGGATGTTGAGAGGTTTAGATCCGTGTACCGAAAACTCCATCTGAGTACCCTAACGGTAGAGGGGTTAAACAGTACCGTAAACTCCCCGTTAGTGGATTAAGCATCTAACCGATGGAAGGGGTTGGTGTCCCCAAGGATTGTAGAGGTACCCGGCTGGTAATATTGAAGTCGATGTCCACACAATTGATAGAATAAAACGGAATTTCCACATCATTTGAACTTGTTTGAATAAAAAATCCATGCCTTCTTTCAACATCCCTTTTTCCGTGTTCGAATACAAATTTGTCAAAACTTCACTTATGAGTGTAAAAAGCAACAAATGAAGCTTGTTTTCGTCTAATCTTTAAACTTATCGTTAGTGCTTGGAATTCAAGGATTCCTCCAGGTGAAAAGACAAAAGGTAAATTTCTTTATCTTAATCACATACACGGGCGTGTCTAGTATAGTGTCTGGTTGGTCACGTGACCCACAAAAAAAAATTCTTATTTTGCATGGTGTAGTTTTAGAAGGGTTATATTTATTCTTTTGGGGTTAAATTTATAGAGTAAAGTACATAAATGGTCACTAAACTAACCCTAAAAATTTAAAATGGTCATCGAACTTTCAAAAGTTACATAATGGGCATTTAACTTTAGTTTTTGATACAAAATAGTCACTGAGCCGTTAACTGGGAGACATGACAGTTACGAAAATTTGTATAATAACATATTTAATCCTCAATATTTACACATTCAATCAATTTAAACATCAATAATGAGGGTTAAATTAGGAATAAATTGATTGAACATGTCAATATGGAGGATTAAATGTTATATTATTCAAACTTCTATAACTGTCACGTCACCCAGTTAATAACAGTTAATGGCTCAATGACCATTTTGTAATAAAAACTAAAGTTTAATGTTCATTATGTAACTTTTGAAAATTCGGTGATCATTTTATATTTTTGGAGATAATTTAGTGACTATTTGTGTACTTTACCCTAATTTATATGTTGGTTCTTTCTGTTGTTTGTAATTCATTTTAATATAAGCTCATATAATTACTTACTATTTTAACCTTTCAAGTTTTATTTTATTACAATTTGATCCATCAACTTTATTTTTATTTTCATTATTTATTTATTTATTGCACTGTGTAGTTATTGTTATTATATTTTTGTTTTATTATTACAAAACACCACTATTATTTTTCGGTAGTTAATATATATATTTTATTATAATTATTGTATACTAATATTTTTTTCTCTACTTTATTATATTTATTATTATTTTTTATTATTATCACTTTCATTATTATTATTATTATTGCTAATACAGAGTACCTAGAGCTTAAAGATTGTTTAGCTCCTCCTCAACCAAAGATATTATACCAACAGGCGGTTCAAATAATAAATATTCCCATAGTGGGGAGTCACGAACAATCCTTGCTAAGCTATCGGCCACAGTATTACCTTCCCGACGAATGTGTCGAATCCTGACCTCCCAATCATGACCCAGTAGAGAAAAGACTAACTCCAAACTGCGTTTCCTTGTCCTATGAAGCAAATGAAACACTTCCAAGCTATTCGTTTCTAATTCAATATTGCGAAAGCCTAACCACCAAGCATGGAATAACACGTCATGGACTGCCCCTAGCTCCGCTAAAAGCACCGAACAAGACCCAATTCTTCTCGCAACTTCGAGAATCCACCGACCTTGATCATCTCAGATTACACCCTCCGCAGTTGCTCTACCTCCTTGATCACTCACAATGCTATCGACGTTCGCTTTCACCCATTCCATTGTGAGACGATTCCAACGAGCAAGCTGTTGAGGCATCGCTCGTCCACATAGTTGTATTGTTTTACTTTCATTATTTTCATTACCATATAGATTTTTTATTACTATTATTCTATTTTTTTGTTCTTTTAATAATTAAGTTCATTTGTAGTCATTATCATGTCATAGTAATTTATAAATATATTTTTTATGACGCTTAAATGTAGCCTTTAATAACGTATTTAATTTACTCTCTGTTTTTATACGATTGTATTTATTGTTGGTCAGTAAACGACCAAATTTAAATTTATGGATCTATCCCTAATCACATATCATCCTGATCTAGTATTAAAAGTTGTGTTGAATTAAAATCTGCAACCATGCGTACATATATATAATATAATCATAAAATATAATACAAAATTAATTATCAATTGTATTACAATTGTCATAGGGTATTGAAAGCTGCTGCCCCATCAACTTTCTCTTGTAAATTTAAACAATAAAAAACCAATTCATGAAGTAATAGAGATAAAGATAGGGAAAGTACACAAATGGTTACTAAACTACCTCTAAAAATAAAAAATGGTCACCGAACTTTCAAAAGTTACATAATGACCATTAAATTTTAGTTTTTGTTATAAAATGGTCAATTACGGATAATATTCGATCTATTGGCTGACTAATTTATATAAGATATTGTAGAGGTCCATTATGGACGATCTTCTCGACTCTGTTTGCTCAATTCACAACATTAGGAATCGAACCCTACAATTTAAAAGACATGGGCTTTGCTTGGTTGGGTGGAAAAGTGGAAGGGAAAAAGGAAGGAAGAGAAAATTGGAAAGAAAATGAATTTAATGGTTGCTTGGTAGAGTAGAAAATTGGAAGGAAAGAAAATAAGAGGGGATGTAGTTTTCCTTGCTCATATATAAATAGTTTTATCTCCAAAATTGGGTGGAAAATGGGAAAGAAAAGTGAAAGCTATCATACTTTAATAATAATAAAATTATAAAATTTTATTTAAAATAGTTTCACCCAATATTTTTAGGGTAATCTTCACTCGTGGTCCCTTTTATTTAGGTTTGTTCTATTTTGGTCACCCAAATTTAAAAAAGACTATTCTTGATACTTATGTTTGAAAACGTTTCTGTTTTGGTCACTGGACCATTAGTCTCCGTTACTTTTATTTTTGGCTTGTTTCGTTTTGGTCATCGATTTTATTTTATTTTTTGTTTAAGTCACTTACACTATCATTTTGTTCTATTTTGATCACTAGACCATTAATCCCCATTAATTTGATGATATATCACGTTAATAAAAATGAGTAATTTCTAATTTAATCCTTAAACTTTTAAACTTTAATTTTTTCACCATCTTCAAACAAAAAACCCTAAACAAATTTTCCTCTCCAACCTTAACCTTCATTTTTACTAATGCCACCGTCTTCAACCGTTGATGTTGCCTTAGCTATCGTCAACTACAAACGTCTACTGAAATAGTGAAACCGATACAGAACTAACCAAAGAAGACAGTTAGAATAATTCTGTTACTCTTGTTCGCTTATGCGATGGCTCCTTTCTAAGGGTGTGCATTATTCGATTTTAACTAAATTAACCGACCGAACCAATTTTTTTCGGTTAATCGGCCGGTTAATTTTAGGTAAAATAAGTTAACGATTAAGAGTTTTTTCAAACTTCGGCTATCGGTTAATTCGGTTCAAAATCGGTTAATTAACCAAATTAACCGAAATTATCATATATTAAATATTATATATATTACATATATTTATTTTTGGTCATTAAACTTTTAAAATTATAAAATGATCTTTAAATTTTTTGATATATTATAAAATGGTTATTAAACTTTTATCAAAATAGCATAAAATGAAAGATCAGTGACTAAAAAGATATTTTTAGCATAATTTAGTGATCAATTGTGTAATTTACCCAAAATTTTATAACAAATTTCAGTTAATTTGAAAATCGACTGAATTAACCGATTTTTTTTGGTTCGGTTAAAAATTTTCGAAAAATTTTCGGTTTGGTTAATGGTTAAAAGAAAAAAATGGTTAATGGATTTTGGGTAATTCAGTTCAGTCGGTTAACCGAATTAACTGAATGCAAACCCCTACTACTTTCAAGAAATCGAAGAAAACGAAAAAAAAATATTCAAAAAATTGAAGACAAACAAAGCGTTTGTGTGGTTCCAGTGGAACCCAGAGTTAACAAGCCTCGTCGGTGGAAGGGGATAAATTTTGGGAGGCAAAAAGATTATAGAATTTTTTTGCTTGAAGATGGTGAAAAAATAAAATTTGAAAAGTGTATGGATTAAATTAGAAATTATCTATTTTTATTAATGTGGCACATCATCAAATTAACGGTGATTAATAACCCGGTGACCAAAATAGAACGAAACGAAACGATAACGTAAGTAACATAAACAAAAAAATTAAAATCGATGACCAAAATGAAACAGACCAAAAACAAAAGTAACAGAGACTAACGGTCCAGTGACCAAAACAGAAACGTTTTCATAACTAAGTGGAAAGATTGGTGTTTTTTAAACTTGAGTGATCAAAATAGAACAAAACCTAAACAAAGGGACCACTGGTGAAAATTACTCATATTTTTATTATGATTTTATTTTTGTTCAATTTAGTCCCTAAAAATTTTTATTTAATCTAAAATTTACCCTTATTTATTTTAAATTTTAATATTAAAGGAAATATTATTAATATAACAATATTTTGTTCACTTTAGTCCATAAAATATTTATTTAATCCAAAAATGACTCATATTTGTTTCTAATTTTTATAATTTTATCTAATATTTTTACTATGGTTTTATTTTTGTTCAATTTAATCCCTTAATTTTTATTTAATTTAGAATTGATCTTGATTTATTTATATTTTATAATTTAATCCAATACCTTATTGTAATACCCCCAAAGTTTGGTTAGTGACTAAAATGATGAGATTGAAAGTTTGATGTGCAAAGTGAAGTGACCAAAATGAATAAAATGAAAGTTTGGTGGCCAAAGTGAAAATTTCTAAAAAGTTTGAGTACTAAAATGGTAATTTTCTCAAAAATAATTTTATCCCGTAAATGGATAGTTCACCTACGAGAAGTGGTTGGAAACGAGGTTTTTAAATTAATCTAGGATTTTGATTTTAAGGAAATTATGGGACAAAGTTTCTAGAAACTTTTGGATTAATGGATCGTATATAAATTTAAGCAAGTAATATTAGCTATGGGATGGAAGGGTAAGAATGTCAATACACATGGTTATAATGTTAAAATTAATGTGGACCATTGGATTAAGATAATTTTTCCATGTTAAATCCTAGTCATTAGATTAAAGGGACAAGATGGAAATTTAAGTTTGATTTAAAGGCAAAATTGGAAATTGATATAGTCCAAGGGCAAATTGGTAAACTACTAACTCAAGATTAATTTAGGCCATTGGATAAGGGATTTTGACAAGTGGCGTGATATGATTCATTGGATCAAAGGGCAAAATGGTTATTTTGCAATAAAATGAATATTTTATTCACTTTAGCCATTAAAAATGCCATTTGGCATAACAAAATGGCAAAGAAAAATATGGAGAAAAGCTTTCTCCAAGCATGTAGGCAGCAAGCATGGAGAACAAGAAAAAATAAGGTAAGTATGGGGCTTTTTGATTTTTCTCTCTAGATTACTTAGAATTTGAGATTCGTCATGAAATACAAAGTTATTTTCCATAGAATTCTCTACCATTTGGTATAAAAATTTTATGGTTTTGATGGATGTATGTACTTGAAAAGGAAGATAGTTAATTTAGGGTTTAAGGATCTAATTGAATTAAGGCTTGATTATGAAGGATTTAGTGTTTATTTAGCTTTTCCATACTTGATTGAAGTTGAAATTTATGTATTCTCGATGGAATACAATTCGGTTAATTAAGGCTTAATTTAAGGTTTAAGTATTTAAGTTATATTTTGGGTTTGAAATGAAAGGGAAATGTTGGAATAATTAAATTCGAGGTTAATTTGAAGTGTCAGAATGGTTGAAAGATTAGATTTGTGAAATCTGCCCAGAATTTTAGTCTTTGGCAGTGAGTTTGAAAATTCACCAAAAATTCCATAAAAATGATTATAAAGACAAATATCATTGCATTCTTGGTTCAGCCTAGTTTCGTTTAAAACAAACGGTGACTGATTTCGATTTGTATATCAAAAGATATCAATTTTTAAGTGATGAAAGGTTAGAAAACAGAGTTGTAGTCTGCTCCAAAATTCAGCACTCGAATTTGACTTTGAAAATTCGTCATAAATCGTACAAATTGATTTTGGGCTATTAATTTATATGGTTGAAAAGCTTATCGAATCTAGTTTCTGTCAGAACAAACAAAATCGAATTTTGAGTTGTAGATTATTTTATTTAAATATTTCTTTGAAGGTAACGTAGACTGACAGATTATAAAATGAGTACCTTATTGGTGTTATTAATTTGTGCATGTAAGGAATGAATGTGAAGCACTCAAGTAAACACGAGAAATCGAAAATTCAGTAGATAAAACAATGAACAAGCTTGAAGTTCTCTTAATACATACAATTTAGTTTGGGGTAAGAAGTGTCAAGGTGAGTGCATTTATCTGTTTAAAACGTATTTAGGAAGGCTTGCGACAAGTCAACCTATACGATTTTACCGAATTGGTAATATTGACTTTTATGTGAAATATAATATTTTCACAGGCAAAAAGAAATGGTTTTGTACATGATAGGGTATGAACTGCCTTATTATGTTTTGTTTATGACAATCTTATTATCTTATATCGATGATATGTTACAAAATGATTTATGGTATAATGGAGTATGAACTGCTCCATTATTTTGATTTATCGATGGTGAGTTATTTACCATCTACAGAATGATATATATTGCAAAGGTAATGATATTGTTTTATTGCCCAAGATTACAATTAAGAGTTACAGTATAGTGGAATGTCATAGAGTCTAGCAGCTGCGCCAACACTTTTATGTGTCTAGAACCCTGGGAGTTCATCGGTCTTTATGGCCTAGTAGTACGAGACTACACAGCACTTCGGTGCTTAGTACTCTAGAGTACATCGACACTTTATGTTTCTATTGATTTTCGGCCTATATGGTCTATCGATTTTCGGTCTTTATGGCCTAGTAGTCTGGGCATACTTAGTTTCTCTCTATACATATTTCTTGGGCTATTGGTATAAAAGAACTTTTACATAATGATTTTGATATTATTCATCCTTGCTTTAAAGCAATATTGATTTGAAATGGGTTTGAATAATAATTATTTATACTATGTTTATAAAGTTAATTACTTATTGATTTTATGATTGCATTATAATGCCTCACTAAGTTCGTACTTAGCGTGTGTTTTGCCTGTGCACACGTAGGTAGTTCGAGACATTGGTGCAAGTAAGGCGTTGCATCAAGTTCATAAAATTTTCATCAAGCTACTACAATAATGACATCCTACTTGAGGTTTTTAATTAATTTTAGTGGCATTTATAGATGTGATAAATTTGTCTATTTTGGTTCAGACTTTGTTATTTATCAAACAGTTAATTTATTTTTCGTAAAGTAAAGGAGTTCCGATTTTGTGCACAAGTCAATTTAAATATTTTCAAAGGTTTTTAAAATTTATAAAATTTTGAATAAATTTTATTGTCTATACTATACTTATTTTGTAACATCACCGACTCGTGTTTGGTAACAAATACGGGAAGGGGTGTTACACTTATGATGGTAAACTTTACGTTTTAGTCACTAATTTTATAATTGCAATTAAGGACTCGTTTTAGCTCGGATTAACCTGAACCTTGGTCTATATGTTAATGATGACATTGATTTCATAAATGATGGTTTAATTTCACTTTTTGAAAAATTGGCCCCTACATTTTATGAATTTTTTTAAAGTGGCCCAAAAACTACTTATTTTTGCAAGTAAACTCTATTTCAAATTCGATTTCAATAAGAATTTACCATTAAGTCTAATTGGAATTTATGAGTCTAAAATGAACATGAAACTAATTTTTAACTTAAAATTGAACTTATGAATTATTTACATTTTAGTCCCTAAACCTCGATTCAGTTAAATTTACTTCGATTTGAACTTCTTTCTATTAGCAAAACGGACTTATAAGATGTTTCTACATATATGAAACTTGTATTTAAGTTTTGAATTTTTGGGGTTTAAATCTTGTAAAATTATCAAAATGCATTTTTGTTAAATCGTTTATTTTTCTAAAGTTTTTAAAAGGTTTATTTTCTGGGGTGACTTTAGTTAATTGTTTCCTCTTTATGTCCATTTTGGTTGTTTACTTTCATGTAATCAAATATGCTTATTTTTTAAAATATGTTTTTAGGCCACAAATTAGCCATTTGTAACATTCGATATTCGGGTTGTACTAGTTTTTACCGAGTATTAGGTGTTGCATTGATAGTAAAACTCTCGAGATTAAATTATAAAAATATTATACCAAAATATAAAAATTAGAAATAAATAGAGAACAATTCTGGATTAAATAAAAAATTTATAGACTAAACTAGACAAAAATAAAACCATACTAAAAATATTGGACTCAATTATAAAAATAAAAATACATATAGGTCAATTTTGAATTAACAAAAAAAATTAGAGATTAAATTGAACAAAAATAAAACTATATTAGAAATAGTGGATTAAATTATAAAAATTAGAAATGTATAGGGTCAATTTTAGATGAAATAAATTTTTAGGGACTAAATTGAATAAAAATAATCATATTAAAAATATTCCACTAAATTATAAAATTTAAAAATAAATTATAGTTTTCAAAGCTTAATTTTCTTTCCTCCCACTTTTCTATTGTACCAAGCAATAAAGAGGAAATAAACTTATTTTCTTTCTAGTTTTTCATCCTCTCAACCAAGCACACCGATAGAAAAAAAAATATTTTCCATCCTTATATTTTTCCATCACTTCAATTTTTTATCTTTTTAATTTTCTTTCCTCTCTACCAAGCAAAGCCGTCTCATCTTGCTAAACCAATCAATAGTTAATTTAATTTTTAATTAAAAATATAATTAATAATATTATTAAAGAAAAATCATTTAAGCATTTATGTGAAAATTTAATTGAATATATGAATTAAAATTTGACAAGCTACACATTCTTTCATAGAATCTTTGTGGATTTGTCATATTCACGTGTATCGTATTTAAATGACTTATCAAATTTTATTTATTTTTTTAACTATTTATACACTCAAGGTTATTTAATTATGTGTCTAGTAACAAATAGGTCATTTTTCTTCTAAATTTACAATAACATAATTTTGTCATTAATATAGAAACATACACCCAATATGGTATGATGTAATAACATATTTAGTTTCCCAAACTTATACATTCTATTAATTTTGTCCTAATTTAAAATAACTCAATAAATTTAATATTTAAAATTCTATCAAATTATTTTTTTTATTAAATTATCAAAACAAGTGACCGCATTAGATTAAAGTAGTAGTTGGATAATTGCATAAAGCAATAAATTACTGTCAAACTATTATTATATTAGGATGGTAATATAATATTTATGAGAGAAGATGATGCAACCATCAAAGCTCAAATTCAAGATCACGGATGTGATAGATTGACCTTTCCACCATAGCTCATTCAACTTTTATTTTAGGAGCATAGTCCATTCTTAGTAAACTTATCTTTAAAATTAGAGTTAAACACCAAATTGTTTTAGGGCAAAGGAAACCTAGGAAGAATAGTTTTCCTAAAAAAGCTCTCCACTTCCCCCCCAAACCCTAGCGCCGCTCTATTTAAGAACCGAATCTGGTTCTTCCCTCGACGGCCAACTGTTATTTTGGTGGTTGGCCTCCCTCCTTCTTTTGTTCTACCCTCTCTCTTTGCTATAAGTCGATCTTTTTTTTCATCTTCTTAACTTGATTTTTGCTTCTTAAGCTTCATATGGTGTTTCTCGATGGGTATTTTTGAGCCCCAACCACCACGGTTCAAATTTGGGCACTAGTTTTGGAAAAGAGATGATCTATCCTCTTTGTCGGCTCGAAATGGGAAAGAACATGTGGAGGAGAGGCTCGATCCCTATCGTCTCTCTTTGCGGTCTATTTTTTCATTTTTGGTTGGATTTTTCTTCGTTTTTTGGTTTTGCAGGTTTGAAGAATGTTGGTGGAGGCGGTGGCTTTGGCAACTCTTCCCTTCGATGTTGTTTTTGCATGTGGTTGTTGGTTCCCGATGTTACCTCGGGCTTTCGCTTAAAGAGGTATGTCCATTCTAATGGAACCTTATTCGCCGTCTTGGTCAACACGGCTCTTGGATGCCACGTCTGTATCTTTGAAACTCATCACCATGCTTGTCGTATGCCCTTAGTGGGTGGTAAAGGTCAAGTTTTGTTTCTCACTCGTGTTGGCCAATACAACTTGTACCTTTTTCCTCTGCTCGTTCGTGGCGGCTCTTCTCTTTTGCTCTTGGTTCCGAGCTCGCCGGGTGCCCTTCTTGGCTTCTATAACCATGGTTGTATGTTTCTTTATGATTTAACGAAGATGAGTATTTTACAAAAAATACTCTATCTTTAAAATTTGGAGTTTTAAATCAAGTTAAATTGTGTGATGCTTTCATCCACTATTCTACAAAAAGAGGTACATGAACCTTTGTTTGGGGGTTTGTTATACCTATTATGATTCTTTTCATATTCGCATTACGTTTTTCCACTCACCAAGCTATATGAAGGCGACCTTCCGAAATTATCCATCTGACCATGCTTAATAGACACCAGTCAAGGAGGCCTCCGAAGTGAGACATACCAAAGGCCTCTGGAGTAACCTCATCCCAAAGCTATACTGGCATCGACAAGACAAACGTCAAGGCCACTGGTTCACCAGCTAAGCATATCATCTAGCAGGTAGGACTACTCTGTCCAACCCATCATATCAGGATTAAACTTGACCCTGTCGTTAAACCTTCCAATATATATATATATGAGGGGATATCAACTTCCCTCAAGCTAAACCCCGCATAAAAGATCAAGCAGGCCCCATTTCTCTTCTTCTTCATCTTCCTTATTGACATAGGTTCTCCGCCCACACTAACCTAGGTGATCAGCCTTAAGATTTACCACCACCATCCCATTCAACTCATCAACAATTAGTGTGATGAGAGTGGACAACCTCTGTACTGAGAGAATCAGTGATGATGAAATCTCAAAGAAAATGATTCTATTATAAAACCTTGTATGTTTTTCCCGATCATTGGTGGCAAAATGATGGATGAATCACAGGACAAGCGACACCCCATAAGTGCTTACATGACGATGAAATGCAACCGAAATGAGGAAAAAACTTGGCACAAAACATGTATATGTATCAGATTCTAAAAATCTGAGAATTGGAAATACAGAGAATAGAAAAGAAGGATAATGTATTCAGAGAGAATGTGGAAAAATATCCAAGTTTTTGCTTAGTTTTTTACATAACCAAATTCCCATGACTTATATGCCAACTTCTTCGAATAAAAAAATCTGTTAATGACGGGTATTCTCCTTTCCCTGGTTCCTCGGCGTTCTATTGTACGCGCTTTTGGTCCCTGGTTTGTTGGTTCCAGTCTCTCATTCCCTCCATGGCTGGTTATAAGTTCCCGCTCCTGTGCATTCATAACATCACCCCCTCCCCGAGACTGGAACTTGTCCTCAAGGTTCGACGATGTAGACAATGGTGTTGCTTCCCGTGGTTCGATCAACAAAGACAAGGGAGTAACTTGTTGAAGTAGATGGCCCTGGCAAGGCTTGAGCTGCGAGACATGGGATGAATACGGGTGGATTCAGAAAGATCCAACTTATACGCCACAGATCCCACTCTCTGAATTATGCGATAAGGTCCAAAGAATCTAGGACTAAGTTTCTGCTGCTTCTGCAATCAAAGAGAAAGCTGACGATAGGGCTGGAGACAGACAAAAACCCAGTCACCCTCATTCGATTCCAGCTTTCTTCGATGTTTATCAGCCTGCACCTTCATTCTGTGTTGAGCAATGGACAAATACTACTTAAGCTCTCGTAATAACAGGTCACGTTCTTGCAACTGTTGGGCAAGCGGAGTATTAGAAGAGCCATCTTCCATGTAGCTGAGAATGGTAGGGGATCGCCTATATAACGCTTTGAAAAGGGTCATACCAGCAGATAATTGATATGCCGTGTTATACCAAAACTCTGCCCATGCCAAATAATTCTCCCACTAACCCGGATTATCCCCAGCGATGCAAGGTAAGTACATATCCAAACAACGATTTAACGCCTCTGTTTGTCCATCCGTTTAAGGGTGTGATAGGCCGAACTCATACACAACTCCGTTCCTTGAAGACGCGCCAATTCTATCCATAAATTACTTACAAAAATCTTATCGTGGTCACTAACAATGGAGCGAGGCACCCCATGTAGTTTGATGATACCATGGACCATGATTTTGGCAATTAATTTACCATCGAAATGGCGAGGTAAAGCAAAGAAGTGACCATACTTAGTAAGGCGATCGACTACCACCATAATCGCTTCTTTGCCATTCGACTTAGGAAGGCCGGTGATGAAGTCCATGAAAATATCTTCGAAAACTTGTTGAGGGATTGGAAGTGGCTGGAGTAAACCTGCTGGAGCAAGATCGCCACTCTTCATGCGTTGGCATATTTGACAGTCACGAACAAAGTTACGGACACCTGCTCGCATTCTTTTCCAAAAGAAGTTGGCTGCTAGCCTATTAAATGTGCGTGAGATCCCTGCATGACCACCCACAATCGAACTATGGAATTCTCGTAGCAACAAAGAGCGTAAGGCAGCCTCGTTAGGGACAAGTATCTTGCCCTTATGGACAAATAAACCATCCTGATAAGAATAGTCAAGAAGGGGCGCAGCGTCAGAACACAACTGAGCCTTCAAATCTTGTACTGCTGGATCACAATTAGTGGCCAATATTTTTGACAATTCCAAATAAAGGACGAGAAAAATCCAAAAGAGTAGTCGCAGATTCCCTCGATAGAGTGTCGGCCACTGCGTTTAGTTTTCCCGGACAATAACGGATCTCGAAATCATAGCCAATCAACTTGGAAAGCCACTTCTGCTGCTCCAGTGTTTGTATGGTTTGCTGAGTTAATTCCCATAAGGATTTTTGATCCATTAGGACAATAAAACGTCAAACCAATAAATATTGTCACCATTTCCCAACTGCCTGTGCGATCGCATACATCTCTCGGTGATAAGTTGAACCAGCTTGCATCCGAGGACTGAGCTTTTGACTAAAATATGCCAAAGGGTGACCCTCTTGAGTTACCACAGCCTGTATACCAACCCCAGATGCATTAGTTTTGACCATGAATTCTCGATCAAAATTTGGTTAGCTAGCACTGGTGTCGAGTATAATTTCTCCTTGAGCAACACAAACGCCTCCTGGGTTGCTGCTGTCCACACGAATGGGTCTCCTTTCTTTAACAGGTAAGACAACGGGGCTGCTAATGTAGCAAAACCCTTAATAAATCGCCAATAGTACCCCGCAATTCCCAGAAAACCGCGAACCTCGCGCACATTTGTTGGTGATGGCCAGGCCTGTATTGTGCGTACTTTATCTAGATCCACAACCAAGCCATTTCCAGACACTACATGTCCCAGATAATCAATTGAACGCTGCCCAAACATACATTTCGAACTCTTAGCCACATAGCCATAAGTTCGTAACACTTCTAGAACTTTGCGAATATGGAATAAGTGATCAGACCAATCCCAACTGAAGACCAGGATATCATCCAAAAAAATCAATACAAATTTGCGAAGGTATGGACGAAACAGAGTATTCATGGTCGATTGAAAAGTAGAAGGGGCGTTTGTTAACCCAAACGGCATAACGCAGAATTCATAGTGACCTTCGTGCGTACGAAAGATCGTCTTGGGCACATCTTCAGTTCAAACTCGGATTTGATGATATCCTGCTAGCAAGTCCAGTTTAGAAAAAAATTGTGCATCACCCAATTCGTCAAATAATTCATCAATGGTGGGAATAGGAAACTTATCTTTAATTGTAATCGCGTTCAAGGCGCGATAGTCGACGCAGAAGCGCCAAGAGCCGTCCTTTTTGACCAATAAACCCGGCAAAGAGAACGGGCTATGGCTTGGCTGAATCAGTTGATTATCCAACATATATCAAACTTGAAGCTCAATTTCCCCTTTCTGGAAGTGCGAATAATGATAAAGACGTACATTGACGGGTTGGCTATCCGGTTGAAGGTGAATCGAATGATCAGTGTGTCTGGTTGGTGACAAACCTTCGGGTGCTTCAAAAACATCCTGGAACTCGCTTAGCAATTGTTGCATAGCCTTAGGAATTAACAGAGCACTAGGAACAGGATCATTGTCCAATTGCAATTTGAAGAACGCAGCTACAAAGCCAGTTTCTTGTAAATGGCGCAAGGACTGGACTTGCATTTGTTGAGGACCCAGATCAGTCTCGCCTTGCCAACAATGACGGGAATTATTGAGTTGAAATTCCAATGTAAGCTTGGAAAAGTCCATAGTTATAGGGCCTAACGTAGCTAACCAAGCCACTCTAAAGACCATCTCGGCTCCTTCAAGAGGGAGAACAAAAAAATCCGTAGTGAAATTTATGTGTTGAACCCGAACCGATAATTCCCTTATACACCCTTCAGTACGTAATTTCTCCCCATTACCGACCAGAACGTGAAAATTAGGCATAGCTGTAATCGATAATCCCAAATATCTAGCCACTCTGGATTGAACAAAATTATGTGTACTACCTCCGTCAATCAGGATACGCACCGGACGGCCGTGGATTTCACCTATAACCCGCAATATGTTCGGCGTGTAGCAGCAGGCGAGAGCGTTAAACGACACCAAAGAGTGTTCTTGATTCTCCCCTTCCCCGTCCTCGACCTCTGGACAGGACCCTAGACTCGAATCCATGTCCCCGCCTGTGTCATCCAATAAAAATAATTGAGGGTCTTTGCAACGGTGGCCCGAAACGAACTTGGCATCGTAATAGTAACATAAGCCTTTATCGTGTCAAGCTTGAGCCTCGACGGCAGAGAGCTTACGAGGTTGGGGAAAAACAGGATTAGGTAGTTTGCTAGAAGCGTCTAAAGGGGGAGGGCGACCGGGCAAATTGCGTGGCCCAGTTGAAGTAATTGTTGGAGTAGGCAACAATGGGGCTGATTTGGGCCCAAACCCACGACTGAAAGACTGCTTCAAGTTCGACAAACGCGCCTTGTAGAAACGGGCCAAGGTCATAGCCTAATTCATCGTCAGCCCGCTGAGATAAAACTTCATTCTTGATATCTGGGCGAAGACCGAAATAAAGCATTGGGTTAAGAAGGTGTCGGGTAGGTTATGTGTGCGCAAAACCAACTCCTCAAATCGTGTTTGGTAGTCTTCAACCGATGTCGTCTGAGTAAGTTTGGTCAAGTTGCCCTCCGGCGATTCAAGTTCTGTCACGGTGAACCGTTTGCGGATCGCGTCGATGAAGTGGTCTCATCCCGCTAGTTGACGCTGGCGTTGCATCCAGCGAAACCACTTTTTGGCAACCCCATCCATACGAAACGAAGCCATTGTCACCCGATGATGATCCTCAGTCCTGTAAAAATCGAAAAAGTCCTGGGCAGAAGCAATCCATTCCTCAGGGTCCTGGCCGGTGAAGAGGGGAAGGTCCATAGAGACGGCTTAGGGGCGAAAGGAAATCTATCGTCGCTCTCATCTTGAATCTTGCCTTTGCCGCATAACACCCTAGTATAACTCGAACCGTCCTGGATCACAGTTGATTGATTCGTTTAGCCTAACTGCGTCGAAATCGTGGTTAACCGTTGGACAACATCTTGGAGAGTCAGCTTGTTTTCGTTCACAGTAGCTTGGAGCGCCGACAACGTTTGCTCGTGACGGGCCAATGTATCCTGAAGAGTTTTGATAGCTTCAGAATTGTTCACCATAGCTCAGAGGTCAATGAAAGCACCAAATGTCAGATTCTAAAAATCTGAGAATTGGAAATACAGAGAACAAAATGGAAGGAGAATGTATTCAGAGAGAATGTGGAAAAATATCCAAGTTTTTGCTTAGTTTTGTAAATAACCAAATTCCCACGACTTATACGCCAACTTCTTAGAATAAAACAAAATCTGTTAATGACTTGGGCATTCTCCTTTTCCTGGTTCCTCGGCGTCTGTTGTACGCGCTTGTGGTCCCTGGCTCGTTGGTTCCGGTCTCTCGTTCCCTCCATGGCTGATTATAAGTTCCCGCTCCTGTGCATTCATAACAATATGTTTGGCACAAGATCAACGTATAGACCCAAACAGGCTATTCTGCGGAGCACTCACTATCATCTATCCTTGACCATGCAAAAAAAAAAAAAACAATTTGAAGGGGATGAAGGCCTGAAGCATGGAAGCTCTATCTTCGGACGCGAAAACATGATGTTGGAAGTAGAGCCAAGGCATCTTCGATGAAAGAATCTCTGATGAAGCATACATAGAGCATATAGCCCCGCAAACAGGAAATTTTAAGAAACTGTGTATTTTCAAGTTTGTTTTTTTATAAAAAGAGGACAGTATAACAAATATATATATATATAGAATTACTAAAAATGAAATAAAACATCATCATGTTAATATTATGGTTAAGTAATTCAGTATTTCGAGAACTTTAAAAATAAAAAAAGAAAATACTAAAAATAAGATAAATTAAGGATTATTGTTTAGTGCATTATCAATGAAAAATAATAATTTTGCGAGCATCTTTTAGATGATAACAAGTATCTAGTTTATTTGGTTTTTAAAATTTTGACTCCGGGTATGTTTATCGTACCAAATAATTAATTTAATTCATCCACGAAACGCACACCTAATTTGATCCTCAAACTCAAGAATTGCTTTAATTTAGTCCTTTTACTAACGTTGATTGTTAATGTATTGACATGGTCATTAACGATGCTGACGTGACAATCCATGTGTGAATGATGACGTAACAAAGGGAGAGCATTTGATTTTTTTAGGGAGTTCGAGGGCAAAAATTAATATTTTAGAATGTTCGATGGCAAAATTAATTTTTTATGTAATATTTAAACAAAAATTAAGAAATTACAATTTTAAATATTAAAAATATATTATAAGAACACTTGTCATTATCTCAAGGATGTTTGTGAAATTATTTTGTCACGGACAATGCACCAAATAATTACAAAACTTAATATTAAAAATAAATTTAAATGGCTTGATCTTTTGGTAAAAACATTTAAACCCAATTTGATCTTGTTTTATTTTCTTGGCTTGTCTAGCAACAGTTTTAGTAACAACAGTGCCCAATACTCGAACAAATCTTAAATCTGTAGTGAGCAAGTAGACAAGCTTTAATGATCAACATCTACCCAACAGATGGTTAATTAATAAAACATTCCATCAGCAGCTACAGAAGACAAAATTTCTGAAAGTTTGTGTAAAACTACCATATGTGCATGCATGCACGGTCACTACCTGGATTAACCAGTTTTCATCTCTTCAAGTGCTTTGACCATAAGTAGACGATGGCGAAACACGCAAGACCGAAGATTTTCACTTGCAAAATATGAGTCGATCTCTGCTGAGCAACAGTTTGGTTCAGCTTTGTCATGCCATTTTTTACTCCTAACTGAGCTTTACTCATTAGCATTTGCTGAAACATTGAACAAAATAGAGACCTGTTATTAGTATATTTTGCATGGAACAAAGGTTGATAACATTATGGAGCATAATATGTTGTTTAATCTCGTTTCTTTTCGATAAAACGGGAAATGATTAAAAGGTCGAGTCAAGCAAACATTTACTAAATCAGAGACAAGGTCATTCTGAATCCAGGCTTCAGTTTCAATCTCTCGAGCCACCTGCAGTTCAGCATTTTCAGTACAGAAAAAACAAAAACCTCTGGAAACATAAAACTCAAGTAAAAAGAAAATAATCAGATAAGCGAAGCGAATGATGCATACAATAATTTTCAACCCACAAACCGTTATGTCAGAAGTCATAATGTTAGCAATTGTTTTGCATGTTGCGTACAATAATTTATAGTGAAAGTGAACAAAAACAGATGCTTAAATTATCATGAATTTTGCACATTACATAGCAAAATCATAAATTTCACGAGTCCTTTCTCTTATTACCTCTGCCTATATCTCAATATATGCATTATTGAGAAAGCACCTGACCAAACAAATGCAGCCATAATTTTCATTGAATTCACAAGTGCTATTGACAATAAAGCAAGAAGAATAGCTCTTTAATGGAAGATAATAGGACAATTAAATCGAGAAAAACGGATAAACAGGGTCAAGATTATTTCTCACAGAACCATCTTCAGCATTTCAATATTATACTATGGATAAATAGCTAAGATTTAATATAATATATAGATAAAAGTATAAATACAAAGATCTATCAAATCCAAAAATATATTAGGAATTTCAAGTTCACCATTAAATAAGCATCTAACAAATCCATGGATTGAGAAATAATCATGAATGTTACATTTCATTAATTTTATTTCTCAATTTACCCCATCTTTAAAATCCAAATCCAAATCCAAATTCCCAAATGCTACCTCAAGGATTTAGTCCAACCTAGGGTCAAGTAACAATGGAAGATTTAGGACAGATTCAATGGCCGCTGCTCTGATGCTTCGACAAGAAGATGAGTAAATTCTCACAATATCAAATGAGCTAGTGTATGGTATAGATCAGACTATTATTGTTAAACATGTATGCAGGGAAACTTCTTTGGCTGACTATGGCACTAGATTTCATTAAAAGCATAATGGTTTCATTTTATCTCCTTGCAGTGCCTGAAAAGTCGAATAGGTTGTCGTGACAATGTTTGTCTTCCTTCAATATGACTCATCCCACACAGCCAAAAGTTTAAAAATCAAAAGGAAAAAAGCATTAAGAATTTGATCGAGCTGCTTTTTTCCTTCCAAAGTTGCATCAACATGACAAACATGTAAGAGAAAACCTGGGGAAACTGCAGTTTCAGTCCTGTGACAAAAAACATTACAATTCCTCAAATCCAAAGAACACCCAGATGCTCATATGTCAAACAAAGGGCAAAGAAATAACGCATTAATTGCTGGGGAAGGCGGTAATTCCCAATTCGTAAGTCTTAACTGTATTTTCCCACTAATCCATGGACGCAGAATTTACAGTTTAACTCTATAAACAGAGATATTAATGGAATACAAACAAACATTAAGTTGAAGCTGCAACCTAAGGCATAGTACTAGAAACAGTTTAAGAGCAAGATAATGAAAACATTCTTGCTTTCTCCATGTAAACAATCAAATAAGTATCCATCGAAATATATAGAAATGATTTCTAAACCAATAATTCAACATTGCCTTCTTTTTTGTTGAACGCTTTTACCCAAAATGGAATAGCCTTCTTCAATAAATTCCTCATTTGAGATAACCTAAAAAGTTATAAAAGATTCTAAAGCAAAACCCAGATTTCATATCGCATCAGAATAATTAACCGAGCAAAATAATCCCCAAAAAACCCAGAAACTAAATTTCCATAAATTAAAAAGGAAGAAAAAGTGAACCAACGTGTTTGAGCTGTGTAACTTGTTTGTGCAGAACCGAAAGCTCTTCATCTAAATCAGCATGAATTGGATCGATCCTCAACTGGATTTCATCGGAATTAGAGACGGGTCTAGCGCTAAGGCCCTGGCTGTTACATTTGTGGCATAAATGAGAGATGTTTTTAGATCAAATCATGTTTATAATGGCGAATAATGCTGATAAGTTAAAACGGAAAGATTGTAAAAAAAAATTAATTTAAGAAATGGATGAGAATTTGAGTACCTTGATCTGTAAGGATTTGCCATTGGAGGGAATTGCTCCCGAAACAGAAACGGTTGTGTAAAAATACAAGTGATTAACGGTATGTTTGGGAAGAAAAAGAAAATAAGTAAATTACATAAAAGGTCACTGAAGTTTGAGTCAGTTTCTTTTTCACTTCTAAATTTAGAATACGTTACATTTCGGTCACTAATATTGTAATATTTTCGATTTATAAATTACAACTAAGCGGTCTGACGTGACAAGTGATGTTATAAGAATATTTATAAAAATAAAATTTTAGATTATAATTAATAATAGTTTATATGAATATATTTTTAACATCAATTATATTATTAATTAAAACAATAATAATATGTTAATTATAATCTAAATTATAAAATGTTATAATTAATATATTCTAAAAATATAATTTTAGTTATAGTTGATATATGGTTATTAGAATATATTTATAATATCAATTATAACCTAAATTATAAATATATCATGATAATCATTTATGTTATAATTAACATATTTTCCTTAAATAAATATAATCAATTTCAACAATGGCTTAACTTGAATATTGTTTTTGTCAAAACTATTTCAATTTTTTAACATGGCTCAGTGGTTGGGCATTTTGTCTCTTTTCAACAAGTCTCGCAAGAGCGGAACCCAAAATTTTGAAAAATTTAAATTTTGTCCTTAATTTTTTTAAAAAATTAATTTATTTTTTAAGATTTTTAAAAATTTATATTAATCATTAAAAGTTTAAATTTTTTTAATTAAATTCCATCTTAAAATTTTTAAAAAATGTGATTAAATCTCTCAAAATTGTTAAAAATTTTAGTTAAACTCTAATTTTTTTTAAAAATTTTCATTTAAGCCTTTAATTTTTTAAAAATTTTATTTTACCCCAACTTTTACTCTAAATTCCACCACTGAAGTCTCGGTTTTGAATCCTATGTTTTAAGACCAAAGGTTGATTCTTATACCTTACATAAGGTCTTTAATTTTTTCAAGATATTTTTTCTCTTAAGGCCAGGACATATGCATTATCTTATTGAAGGGCATTAATTTACTTATAAATGTCACGTCAGCTGTTATGTTGAACTATTTTTACTCAGTTAACAACATAATGTATGTTCTGTTATAAATAAAAATATTATTGATCGAAACGTAACATAGTGATAAAAAAATTACTCAAACTTTAGTGATTGTTTATGTAGTTTACCAAGAACAAACCTACAAATTTCGACCTCATTTATAGAGTTGAGTTTTTCTTAATGAAATTCGAAGTTTTAGATCGAGTAAGATTGAATTCTTTTAAAAATTGATCAGGTGAGATTCGAGGTTAGGGAGAATTTGTTCAAGATAATTACAAAAATATCATTTTATGTATTTATATATTATTAGTTATGTTTTGATAAAATTATACGTACAAAATTAGCATATAAGGTACAATAATTATTCATTAAATTGTTTCCTTTAATACAATTAAATTGAATAAAATACTCTTTTATTCATTTTTTATTTCAAAATTGGGTTTCCCATTAATTTTTTGAAGTAGATAAAAACATTTTTAAATGGTGCTACCGTAGAGAATACTTTATTTGAAGATGGTGATGGTGCAAATACATTCCGTGCTTTTAACCTAACTCAAGCCGAAGAAACTTATTTAATGGTCACCGCTAACCGCTTTTGGTCCCAAATCTTTGGGGTTGCTTTTTCCAATAAACATTGGTTACATTTCTTTATGTTATTTGTACCAGTAACCGGTTTATGGATGAGTGCTCTTGGAGTAGTCGGTCTGGCTCTGAACCTCCGTGCCTATGACTTCGTTTCTTAGGAAAAAATGCATAATTAACCACAAAAATGGGAGGATAAAGTTTAAATAAATTAAAAATTATGAGTCTAAATGAATCCAACGAGTGATCTCAGTGATAAAAATAATGATATTTATCTTAAAAAACTCGATTTCAAGCAGCCTAGTTATCAAGGTATGCAAGTCTTATTAAATGATTAATAAAAAAAATATGAACATATATTATCTTTTCATCACTAAGATGAAAAATATGCGACTAGTTAATACGATTCTGAGCATTCAAATTAGCAGGTTATTTGAAGGTCTTATACGGACTCAATTATACTATGTGAACAAAATTCTTAAAAAATTTAACAAGGATAATTTCGATATAGTCATAACTTCGATACATCCTTCTCATTGACTTTGTCCCCGAGAAAGATCATCATGAAACTTATGAAATACTCAACTAAAAGCTTTCTTAACTCATCTTGGTCCATAACCCATGGACCTTATTTAAGTTATGCAATGGTGGGGAGTGGATACTTGCCTAAAAAAAGTCGTTACATTGGACAGTTTTGCTACCATCGCACCACCGTACTTCCCGCCAAAACCCCAAACTTATTTCTTCAAAAATCCAAAATAAAAAAAAAGAAGCAAATTTCTAAAAGAGCAATGGCGTAATAAAAAAGAAACAGCCACGCCCAAATTCCTTCACGCGCAGCTGTTATCTTTTTCCCTCCAACGTCCTAAAGAGATGGAAAAAATGAAGAAGGAAATGGAGCCAATGCCCAGCTCAACGCAATCTATGGCTCAGGAACCGAAATCGAAAGCGGACCCCAAGAACTCGGATCCAACATTGGACGCTGAGGGCTTTGTTATTGTTCCAACAACCGAGCCAGAGAAAAAGGGAGATATTCCGAATCCGAAAGAGAGTCAGATCCAAAGCGAGCAATCACCAGGGTCGAGGAATTCGGTTCGTCGGAGCCCCCAACTGGATCGTGAACCGCCTGTTGCAGATCACAGCGCTAACATTTCCGTTACTAACGGATACTATCCTAGCGTTGCTCAGGATCCTGATATGGAATCTTCAGCGTCTTCCTTCAAAGGCAAGCAAGCCTCTACTGCATCTAACATTTATCTTTCACTTCAAATTTGAAAATATGTTATTTTCTTTGAATTTTCTTTTTTTTAAAAAAAAATTTGGAAACAGATAAAATTGAAGCGGTGAGGTATGCCTTTGGGAGATGGAAGAGGGCAGTGGGAGAAGCGTCAAAGAAAGCCGAGGATCTTGCCGAGAACACGTGGCAACACTGTATGTTTTTAATTTATTATTATTATTTTTTAAAATCACTTGCCTTTTGTCTTGCTTATTGATAGTTATTGGTATTTCGCCTGTTGATTAGAGTTAATATTTGGTTTGAATCTGGTCGTATTTGTTGGGTTTCCATGATTGGAATCGATATTAAATGCTTGACAATTTAGGGTTGATTTAGTTTGTGAGAATAGATATATATTTCCTAAAAGAACGTTAGGACTTGGGGGTAGGAAAAATGTTGCAGATAATGAAGTTCAAACCCTAAACTTGTTAGATGCCACATTTGAGGATTGTTGCATCAACCAATTTTGATTGAAGAAAGGGAGTGTAGGTGATCAACTTCATTCATTCTTCTTTCCCACTTTTAACACAGGCGTTAGACATGAATGTTTAGTAAAGAGGTGATGGAAAAGCTTTATTTCCTGAGATTCCATGGTGATTGCTACGATATGTCACGATGTTTAGTAAGAATTTTCTGGTCTTTTTCCTCATGGTGGTTATATTTTCCAGAGATTGTACTGTTAATGGATTCTGTATGTCCAAAAGATTGGCAAGGGCTTAGTCTGTTCTCAGCTTAACGCAATCCCCTGCGTTGACCTTGGTTTAGATGCAAGCTAGGTGCCCTTTCATTCTACATTTGTTCATGTAGCTGATTATAGTTTACAGATCATCTATATACCAGTTTATTACTACCCTAATTTTAATTTTCTTGAATCATGCGTGATCATCTCATTAATCTCTACGGATGCTCAAAATTTAACCATATGCTACACATGATGCATGGCACACTCTTGTTTCTGTTGTTCTCTGAAACAAATGCAAATGTTATTATCCAAACTATATTTGCCGTTTTGGAATGTTGTGATGTCTAATGTAAAATTTTCTAAGACAACTCCTGCCCTACAAAATCCTTGCATATATTGCTCGTCATTTGAGGACCTTTGGCTCTCTTTTTTCTTTTACACTTTTTTCTTCTCTTGAATGAGTTCTCTCCCATTCACCACCATAATTTAAATGTGCATTTGCCACTTTCTTTTTTTGTATTTATGGACATCTGTGCCTCATTATTTGTGGGTACGAGGTCTCTCTATTGTTTTCATCCATTGATATCCAATACTTGTTTAATCACCATTCACAAGTTAATTTTCATACTTAGTGGATGAGTTCTACATATTTGAATGGTGATGATCAATGTCTTGTTTTTGTTAACGGAATCCATTATTTTCTCATTACCTTAAGTTAGCATTTGAGAACTTGGATTTCAAAGTTAGTGTACATTGAGTTATAAAATACTTAGAAACATAACATGGATGACCATTTCTCAAGCCTTCGGATTTGTTAGATGCCTATATAGTAGTGATTTTGAAATTTCTAGTTTATTTTAGATTTGATAAACCCAAATTTTTGTATTTTCCATCTGTATATTATATTGAAATTTAATTGTTTATACATGATATATGGATTCCATTCTTATCATTTACAAATGAAATTTTTGTACTTAGGCATGCATAAAATGATCATAAAATTTTGGTCATATGTATCCTCTGTCATGTTCTAAACCCTGTTTTATTGATTGCAAATGTTGATTTTGTTTCGGCATAAGAATGATATTTTTGAAACTTCAATTTATAAAAGGAAGAAAATGGATCACATATATTAATTAGAATAATATGCTATTTTCATATTTCTTATAACGCATGAACCCAACTCCTCCCTCTTGCTTCTCAAAGTAGGTTCACATATATAAAATCACTTCAATAATGTTTCCTTCATTTCTTTAAACCAGTAAAAACAAGCCCAAGCTTTGCTGAGGCTGCCATGGGAAGACTTGCTCAGGGAACAAAGGTTTTAGCAGAAGGTGGATATGAGAAGATATTCAGACAAACTTTTGAAACAGATCCTGAAGAGAAACTTCTGGATTCTTTTGCATGCTACTTAAACACATCAGCTGGTCCTGTCATGGGTGTTTTATATGTATCTACGGAAAAACTTGCTTATTGCAGTGACAGCCCTCTTTCCTATAAAGATGGTACTCAGACTGAATGGAGTTATTATAAGGTACTTTTCTTTAGCCTTACATGCTTGCATTTAGAAAAGAATCAAAACATTTGGCACTGATTTATGGTATAGATAAGGGTGAGTAAAACTCGACTTGAAAAAATTATTATTTTTTTATTTTTCTGTTATTCGAGAAAATTTTGAGTTCGAGTCAAATGCGATTTTGCCAACTTGAATTTTATTGTTTTACGATTTAGTCCATGATTTCCTATTTTCCCCTTCAATTCTTCCTTAATTTTAAGTCAATTTTGACCAAATTTGAACCACGTGCTCCCAAATCTTTATAGAATATCTATTTAGTTTCAATTCATAATTTTAAAAACAATTTCCTCTTTTTTCTATTTAGTGCTTCAACTTTGTATGGTTTTCTCATTTCTTTAATTCCTACTTCGTTTTAAGTCAATTTTTGACCAAATTTAAACCACATGCTCCACTACCAATGTATAATATCTATGTAACTCCAATTCATATATTTAACAAAAAATTATTCTTTTTACAATTTAGTCCCTTAACTTTGCATTTTGTTCACTTTGGTCCTTCAACTGTATGTTTTCAATTGTTTCTTTTCGTCAATTCCTTGATTGCTTTATACTCCTATCAATACTTTGTCCTTAAAAATTTCTATTTAACAATAACATTATAAATATATTTTAGAATTTAGATGATATTTGTTTTATCAAATAACATTACAAATAAATTTGTACAAAACTCACAACTCGACTTGAATCAAAAAAAATATTCAAATACAGTTTTAGTCATAAAGTAGATCTTGTCAACTCGACTAACTCAAACAAAATTTTACTCAATTCGATCGAAAGCTCACCCCTAGGTATAGGGACTTAACAACAATATTAAAAATTGGACAGGATTGATAGGTTAAACCGGTTGAACTAGGAACCAATGATAGAAACAAACTTGTTTCCAAAAAACTTTGCATATTAAAGATTTTACCATTTAATCAAGTGCTTATTGTTTTAAATGGTTACTATGTTACTACTGGTTTAGTGTTTATTATTGTGTCTGCTACAACAGGTACTTATCCCATTACATCAACTAAAAGCAGTTAATCCATCATCAAACAAAGTCAATCCTTCCGAAAAGTACATCCAAGTAAACTCTGTCGATGCCCATGAATTTTGGTTCATGGGTTTCTTAAACTACGAGGGTGCTGTTCAATGCCTACAGGAAATCTTGCACCTCACTACTTTATAATCTGTCTGAATAATGTTTCTATCTGGCACAACCTTTAATGTTTTGTCATAAAAAAAAAAATATATATTTTCTCTGCTGCTTGGAACCATTTGATAATTTACATGCTCCTCGGTAAGTTCTTCGGTGTGAATCAACTAGGGGTGAATTGTAGAGTTTTCTCTGTTCAAACACTTGTCGGTTGTAAATGTTACTTGCTAGAACTCGTTAACTCTCTCTCCTTTATTAAGGTGTAAGCATTCGATCAAGTCGAGTAAAAATATTTTGAATTAGTCGAGTTGTTGGGTCCTATTTTATAATTCAAACTTTATTTGAAACTTTTTTCGTGTCGAGTTTATGAAATTTGAGTTGAGTTGTTGGAGTTTCTGCTCAAATTTAATTGTAAATATTTATAATTGTATGATATTAATTAGTTCCAATTTAAATGATTTTTTTATAACCATGTACAATACACATATATATTTCTTTATTTTTTCCATATGTGATATAGGCAAAATTAAAAGACTTGAACTTGAAAATTGATCCACTAATTACTAAATATTTTATTCGAATTTTTATTTATAATTCAAATTTTATTTGAATTTTTTTAAATAAGAGTTTATGAAATTAAGTGTCAAGTTAAGATGAGTCAAAATTTTCCATTTCGAGTTAAAAAAATCGATTTTTTGAGTCGCATTTTACTCATCCATTTTACAAATCAACACAAACATCAATTCACAATTTAGAATGTCAAGTAACTTAGTAGTCACCATACCATCAAATGATCATGGAGGGTCTATTCATTAATAAACATACAACATGGTAAGGACCATTTAAACTTACCTCAACAATGCAATCAACATCACATGCATAGTTTCAAACACAATAAAGTTTGACCCATTTATACATTAACACAACAATCACCAAACTTAGGACTACACAGGACATTAACAAGCCAAACCAATACTTGCCATTCCACCATCATAAATCTTACCAATCACATACCATACCATACCATACGTCGCACCTCAAAATCCGAGCTAGTAGTTTCAGGTTAGTAAACAAGATTAGAAGTTGGATTACATAATTCATGTAATATTATAACTCAATAATCACCACAAAATTAATGATGATTAACCTAAAAATAATCATTATCATGGTTTAGAATAAAAATTGAGTTAGGAAAAGTATGTAGAGATGCTCAGATTATTTTGATTTAAATCGGATTTCAAAACTAAGTTTTTATTAAAAGAAAATTATAAAAAGTCTTTTAAATCGAAATCAATGACTAAATTAAAAAGATAAAAAAAATCTGAGCCAGTAGGTTTTTAAGTGTAGTGCAAAGTTGAAGGTTTTATCTCTTGTGTACTGCTTGGGTATTAAGGACCTAAACCTGGGATTGCCTCCTGTATCCTGCGTGCCAATCCTTTCGATCACTGTAGTGCAATAGTACTACGCCGTTTTGCCACTCAAATAATTATATTTTATTTTAAACTCATAATTAGGTAGAAAAAAAGTTCAAAATAAAGGTTCACATCATCATTTTAATAGAAAACAGTGTCCATGTTATCATCTCGTTTAGGGTTTAACAACGGAATAGTATAATTGAACATAACACTGAATTTTAGTATTAAAATTGAGCAAATTATAAGTTTGCTGGTATCAACTATAGAACACTAATAGTTTGGTGGTATCTGGTATAGTTTATCTTTGTGTTAAAATATAACGAACATAATAATATTGAATTAGTTTCAATCCAAAATTTATCTATCAAAACTTCATTTTTATCTATAATATTTATCACTATTAAACCCTCTATTCAAGGAGAAATTATATCATAGGCCCGGCTCGCCATATCATCCATAGTCTCAATCAATAAAAAGCATCAATTTCCTTAAATTTTTTTATGTCATCTTTTTATCAAGTGAATCTTCACTATTTACTGTAAATTAAATTAAAAATCACTTTTTACCAATTGTAAATTCACTTGATAAAAAGATGACATAGACAAATTTAATGAAATGAAAACTTTTTATTGGTTGAGACCATAGATGACGTGGTGAGCCAGACCTATGATATAATTTCTCCTATTTAAGCCCCTAATATTCCTCAATAAGAGAAGAAGGGGAACCAATAAAAAAAGGCAATTCCGACGATATAATAAAAAATTCTATAAAAAATTAAAAAGGTTAGAAAAGAGAAGGTAAAAAAAAGGAAGAAACAAACTTTTAGTTGTCTAGGGTTCAATGATAAGAGCAATCATTTGGAAATTGGAACAATAACACTGTTGACCTTTCGTGAGCAGATCAGACAATTGAATTTTAAGATTGAAGAGTGATGAACTAAATAATTTCATCTTAAATTTGTATTTTGAGGTCTTTTTTGATTAAATAGACACTGAAATCAAGCTTAAAAGGTCGGAAATGTATGATTTAAAAACTTTGGATTTCATTAGTCTTCGACGACGACATCCAGCAGTATCAAACAGTTATAAATGACATCGACACTGTAACACCCCGATCCTGATCCGGATCTTAAGTACTACATTCGGGTCACCCAAAAATTGACCCAACAAATTTCTAATTTGAAATCATAAGTTTAGCCATCATTTAAAAGCATTAAACATCCATAAATCCATGAAGGTAAATAAGCATTTAAAATAAGTTTACAAAACATGAGCTCCAAGTTTAAAACACCGTATACCAAAATAATATTTCAAATAAAGTTACTGACTCAACAGTGGTAAGGTTCTATGAATACATTAGTCTAAATTGAAATAACAAGTATTGTACTCTGAAGCGAACGCGGTGTTGGGAAATCCCTCCTCGATGTGCTCCTTGGCCACGATCCACCTACTACCCTAAAAACGGAAACAACAATTTCGAACGCAAAGCTTACAAAGCTCAGTGGTACATTTCTACTCTACCACAATTCGTGATTATCATAAAAAGCATGCAAGATCAATATAGTTTAGAGAGCATCGATAAGGCTTCACTATCTATGAGTTATCATCTAGCCTACACTAGCTAGAGTTCTTAGATCACCTATCTCAAGGCATCACTAAGTCTACAACAAGTTTTACATGTTTCCACAAAGCTTTGCCATATTCGAGGTCACATAGCCAATCGAGATACTCGAGCTCACACAGCCCATCGAGTTAATATATGCCACACCTTGATCACTTAGCCACGGGTGCATAAACTTTTATCTATAGCAACTACACAACATACATAAATACATCCATATACTACCTACATAATGGCCAACGAAGCCCTACTTTACCCATGCTCACACAGTCGTCGAGTTGAAAGGACCGTATCCGGATCACCATAGCCACGGATACGTCCTAGACATACTTAGATCACATTAGTCACAAGTAGTCTTTACCCGAGGTGACTCAGCCTATCAGGTTACTCGAGCTCACTCAGCCTATCGAGTTAATTGCATTATCTGGATCACTATAGCCATAGATAGGTTTCTAACCGCACCCAGATCACTCAGCTCGTGGGTACGTCAGATGTACTTGCTCACACAGCCCGAAGTATGCACCCCCTTATGTAAGTATCGTAGTACTGACTCTAGGACATCTGGATTCTTTTTTAACAATCATAAACATACACCAAGCTATCAACAAATGCCCCAAGGCATGTCACTAACCATCACGGTTAACTCAATTCGTCACTTACCAAGTTATTATATGTTATTCTCATCCATGAGGTTTAAATCTTAGTTTCTCAGTTTTACAATTCATTTTACTACCTTAGAAGCCCGTTGGGCCATATACCTCGAATTATCAACCCCTCAAACTCATTTTTAACATTTACAGGCAGATTGCTCAGTGGGTATCGATACACAGCCTTGAGTACTGATATGAGTCTCTGGGTATCGATACCCAGCCATAGCATACCGATACAAGAAAGAGGTTGACCGTTGACCCTGTATCGGTACATAGACCTCGCATACTGATACCCCATTTAGTCCATCTTCTGTGCCAATACATTCCTACGCGTATCGGTACCCCTTTTCGCTATTGGAATTCTATTAAAGTGTGGGGGGGGGGGGGTATCGATACCCACCCCAAGGGTACTGATATGTCTATTAACTCCTTAAAAGTACTAAATCTTATGCTTATTTCACATCGTCTTTGATTGCTTTTAAGTATATTTAGTTGCATTTATCCTTAAAATTCATACATTTGCATAAGAAGTTAGGAATTGTGCTATGCCAGTGTGAATGGTTGCTTTGTTGGCATTATTGCAGGCATGGCAGAGTAGTGCAACACAGAAAAGAAGGAATGCCAGAGAGAATGCCGAGTTGCTATTGGCAGCGATGGATCAAAAATTGCCAAAGCACCGATTGGTAGCGAAGAGGAGTTTGATGCCCGGCCAAGTAGCTTTGGACCTTTATGACGTCAGCCCTAGGATTCAAATATAGGATAAGATAATCACATCCCTTATCCCTTGGGCATTCAAAATTCATTTTTAAGGCTTATCCTTGCACGCCTATTTAAAGAACTCAAGCAAGTACATAATAGACATTCACCAATCATCAACGATCAGCTTGGAGAGGCTGCACCAAGGAGACGTGGTTTGACCAGCTTGATCGAGAGCCTGAACCTTGAAGGGCTGCATCGACCGACCCCCTTCTAGCCCATTCTCTTTGTCTAGTTATTTTTATTTTTAAATGATGATGTTGTTAGAAAATGATGAAGGTTTTTGGTTTGATACCCTCACCATAAACTAATTTAATAGTTGGTGGGAGATGTTTGCGTTGAACGCTGTTTCTATGTTTTGTTTTTAATAATAAAAAATGCATTGGCATTATTTTCCCTATCTGAAATGTTCTTCAATTTTCTAAATTCTTTGCCAAGCGACCGCTGGCATTGTTTGTTTATTGCACCTTAATATCTTAATAGTCTTAGGGGGCAAAGATTAGTTGCTAGATACTAAGGCGAGATGCTTCGACGGAAGATGTTCAAGTAGATAAACTTACTTCGGGAGTGATTCTACTCCTTAAGAGTATAGATTGGGACTTAATGAAATTGATTTATGAAAAACTTCATTATAGAGATATAAGGGTTTTTACATGGTTAATTTCGGGCATTGCCATCAACACAGAGGCAATGCCAACTTTGAATCTGTTCGGTAAATAATATCAAGGCAGAAAATTATTAAAGGCTGGCATGAAAAGCATGAAAAACAGGCATCCCTTGCCAATGTTCATCACTCATTTAAACTATCCTTGTGCCAACACTGTTTTCCTTTTATTTCTTTCCTTTTAATCACTGTTTTCAAACAACCTCAAGTCAACCAACACTTTTTCCTTGACAAGTAAACAAGCAAAGCAATCAAACTCTTAGCCAATCCTTGTGGGATCGATAACTCAGCTTACTGCTGTATTACTTGCAGACCGTGTATACTTACACGCAAAAGTCTTAGTCTTGGCACCGTTTTCATACATTTCCAATACATTTTCCACCATTTTGCCAAGCACTCACATAGTCGAATAAGTTTTTGGCGCCGTCGCTGAAGATTGCAACAGAGTTTGTTGTTTTTAAATTTTTACTTGTCTTCTTTTTATTTTTGTTCTTTATTTGATTTCTTTATTTTGACCGGTGTATGACCAGAAACTGCCATGTGGCGGAAGATTGGTTATATGATCCAAAAATCGAAAGAACCCTGCGAAGGTTAAAGAAAAAGATTCGAGAGATGGCTCAATAAGGTAATGGAGGGAATGGTATGTTAAAAAATAATGAAAATCCACCCAATAACAATGGAATACCACCAGCTCCTGTTTCCCCAACTGTTAACGTGGAGGAAGAGAGACCTATTAAAGAACATTCAACACCAAACATTGATAATTTGATGCCAGGACTAATTGGTCCTGAGGTAAATACACCTAATTTTGAACTCAAATCGGTAGTGATACAAATGCTTTTGAATGTAGGAAAATTTGATGGAGCACCTGCTGGAGATCCAAGGCAACACTTAAAGCAGTTCATGGAAGTATGCTAGCTATTTCAGCAGCCTGGAGTATCGGAGGATACAATGAAGCTAAAGTTGTTTACATTTTCTCTGAGAGATAGAGCAAAAGCGTGGCTAAGTTCTTTGCCACCTGGTTCTATCACCTCATGGGGAGATCTATGCTAGAAATTTTTGTTATGTTATAGCCACCTAAACTCACCGCCAAGTTGAGGGGTGAGATCATCACATTTAGGCAGGCTGATGATGAGACCCTATATGATGCCTGTGAGAGATATAAAGATCTGTTGAGGAGATGTCCCATGCATGGATTCTCGAAATAAACCCGAATGGAGACTTTCTACAATGGACTTAATGCGCAAACCAGAACAATTGTTGATGTGTCGGCAAATGGCTATCTGCTTGACAAAAACTATATAGAGGCAGTTGGCATCCTTGAGAGGATTTCAATCAAAGATTTTGAATATCCTACTGCCAGACTTGGGACTGGTACTAAAATTGGTGGGAAATTACAGATAGATGAGCTCACATCCATCTATGCTGAGATTTCCAATCTTACTAGCATGGTGAGAACTTTGCAAATGAGTTATGAGGCCCAAGAAGTTAAGGCATTAGCCCCATTATGTACAATATGTGGAGAGGATCATCACATGAAAGATTTCCCTACCAACCATGAGTCGGTAAATTTTATTGGCAATTTTAATCGTAATTATAATCTAAATTCTAATACTTATAATGCAAGATGGAGGCAACACCCAAATTTAGCTTGGGGGAATCAAAGAAGCAACCAGTATAATGCTAAACAGAGAAGAACAATGCCTAGCGTTAGAACAATGCCATGCCAGGGGTCAACCAGAATGTCATGTCACAAAGGGTACAAAATAATTTTTATGCAGGGCAAAAGAACATCCATGGGACTTTGACAGAATACATAGAGAAGAACGGTGCAACTGTCCAGAGTTTGGCAGCATCGATGCGAAACTTAGAGGTACAAATTGGACAAATTGCCAATGCACTCAGCAATAGACCCCAAGGAGCTTTGCCAAGCGATATAGAGGATGCCAGCCAAAACCATAATGAACAATGCAAAGTTGTGACTCTACGGAGTGACAAACAATACGAGGCTGAGACATTTGTCAAGCAGCCAAATAGTTACCAGGAGAAAAAGAAACAACCAGTAGATGAACCAAAAGAACCAAATAAGAAAGAAGAGGACATAAGTAATGCCAGACCATAGTCTGATGCCAGACCTCAATCAGATGTTAGCAGAGCCTTGGCAAAGCTGTAGAGCCAGCATATGTTTATCCACCTCTACCATTTCTACAAAGACTACAAAAGCACAAGTAGGATCAACAATTTAAGCGCTTCTTGGAAGTACTTAAACAATTGCAAATCAATTTACCATTGGTGGAAGCTCTCGAGCAAATGCCAACTACGTCAAATTCATAAAGGACATTTTGTCCAAAAAGAAAAAGTTGGGTGATTTCAAAACTGTAGCTCTTACTGAGGGATGCAGTGCAGTGATACTCAATCGGTTGCCACCAAAGTTGGAAGATCTTGGAAGTTTTACTATTCCTTGTACCATTAGCAACAGATTCATGGGTAAGGCACTATGTGACTAGGGAGCCAGCATCAATTTGATGCCAATGTTTGTTTTTAAGAAGCTTGACATAGAAGCAAGGCCTACCACGGTGACATTTCGGTTGGCGGATCAATCCTTTGCACATCCTAAGGGTAAGATTGAGGATGTGTTCATATTCCCAGCTGACTTTATTATCTTAGATTATGAGGCAGATTTAAATGTCCCAATTATATTGAGCAGACCGTTCCTTGCCACAGGTAGAGCCTTAATTAATGTTCATAAAGGTGAATTAACTATGTGCATGAATGATTAGCAAGTTACATAATGTGTTTCAAGCTTTGAAATGTGCAGATGAATCAGATGAATGCCAAGCAAATGCTAAGGTAGAGTCCTTTTTTAAGGTGGACATATCACAATTGTGCCAAGATACTGATGATGATGCCAGCAAAAGTGACAACAAAGGTGAAACAAGTGAGGACATTGGAGGAACAATCTTAGTAGAAGTAAGCTATTTTGGACAACCAGAACCATTAGAGTGGGCTGGTAGAAATATCGTGGAACTAAAATCATCCATTGAGGAGCCACCCGAACTGGAGCTCAAATCACTGCCAGACCATCTCAAGTATGCTTACTTAGGTAAACACCCAACCTTGCTAGTGATCATTGCTGTTGACCTCACTAATAAACAGGAAGAACGATTGCTGGAAATTCTAAGCATTTAAAAGCAAGCAGTGGGATGGACCTTGGCTGATATCCGAGGAATAAGCCCAACCATTTGCATGCACAAAGTCATCTAGGAAGAATATCATGGGAAAACCATTGAGGGTTGTTGCGCGTAATAAGTGCTACGCAAACGGTACAAGTATACACACCACAAGTAATAAAGTGATACGAGTATCGAGTATCGTCTCCACATGGATTGGTTTGGGCCAATTTGCTTAAGTTACTGCACTGTGAAAATAAAAACACAATTGATAATAGAGGTTTTAATTAACGAGAAAACTAAGAGCAATAAACTAAAAGAATAGATGAAATCAAATAAGAGGGAATAGGCCAGGTTATCGTGAGTTGTGGAGTGATGATCGAATGGTTCGTCGTGGTGATTTAGTAGCATCCGGATTGCTAGGGCAATTCTATTACGATTGCCTAGTCGATTGCCAGGGAAATTTGGTTGCAATTGCCTGGTTGATTGCCAGGGCAATTCTGCCATGTTGCATGGTCAATTGTAAGGGCAATTCCCCCGTGTTGTCTAATCAGATTGCTTGGGCAATGCTCTCGCAATTGCCTGGGCAATTAAGAATGGGTCGATTGCCTGGGCAATTGAGCATTCACTTCCAAAGTTCAGCAAGCATTCTTCAATGATTCCTCATTATCCCTAACGAGAAATACTATTAATTACACACGTCTTGATAATACATCCGTGAATCAAGGGTGAACAAAATCCAATCTTGCACTCCTCTTAGCCGTTGAAATTCGTAACTTATCCTTAAGACAAATTAGTCTTCACCAATTTCTGTTTGTATGAAAACCATGCTCATTCGTTTCTTGAATCTAACTCTCTCGATATTAGATAAATAGATGATTGAATTCCGAGATCCTCTCCCAATTCACTCGCAAACAAGATTGAGAACCAAGAATGAACAAACTTTGAAAATTGAATTGCAACTCAAAAACCTAAACAAAATTTAAAAGATTTCACAACCACAAAAGCACAATAACCCCAACCAATCAAGTTAGTTCATGGTTGGGTTCAAAAGATATACAAAGAATAATCCCCAAACCATGAAACTAATGGAAGCAAAGAAGAAGAAATTGATAAACCCTCTTTGGAAAATCTCTCAGTTGAACTCTCCCTCCAAGGTTTCTCCCAATCGAACTCTCTCCCCCTTGCTCTCGTGTCGGAATCTCTCCCTTCTTGCTCTCCTTGGAGTTGACGGCTTGGTCCTCAATTTATAGGGCTAGGTCAAAGTCTTTCTTGAGGAGGAAGTTAAGTTGGAATTAAATACTTTAAAAAGAATATAATTCTTTATTAAATTTAAATTCCTTATAGATCTTCTCCTATCTTCTTGGGATTTAATTTCTTTTTGACCTCTTCATGGAAATCAAACTCATTTGGGATTTAACTTTGCTCCACGTCATCTTGGGCTTATCTAGTCATCAATTTTAACTGCCATATCATCTTATCCCTTATCAACAATTGCCCTGGCAACTAGCTCGACATCTCCTTCATACATTGCCCTGGCAACTGCGTCGGCATCTCCTTCATGCACTACTCTGGAAACTGGTTCCAGCCTTGTTTAGGCAAGTGATTCTATACGCTCACAAAAACACACCAAAACAATATCTTTTTCCACAAAAATCACCAAGTTATGTAATCAAGCTCAACGATGGAAAGAAACATGAATTAATGCATGAATGACTAATTATGCAACTAATATGAGCCTAAGTCTAACCATAATATGAGTAAAAAGGGTAATAAAATAGTACTTTTGAACACTTAACACACCCCCAAACTCGAACTATTGCTTGTCCTCAAGCAATGCAAACTAACAATTACCTGCCAAGTCTTTAATCATCAAAGACATGCTTCAAACTTGAATTCAAACCTTGGAACCGTGGCACAAAGTATGATCACCTTTTAATTTTTCGTATAGCACAAAAATTACCCGGAATCAAACTGTAATGCTCATGAGAAGTGTGTGCGTAGTTGTGTAAAAGTTGATTTTCAAGATTCTATGTGAACAATAGGCTTTTATCAATTTAATTACCGGGGCATTTATTTTTATTTTCACTAGAGCCAATTTCGGGCACCTCTAGCAAAGTAAGCAATTTCTCATTTTATTTTAGTCGACTAGAGCCAATTTCGGGCACCTCTAGCGATTCTTTAATGTGCATTAACTATTAAAGCCAGTTTCGGGCACCTCTAGCAAGAAAGTGCATTTACTACTAGAGCCAGTTTCGGGCACCTCTAGCAAGAAATTAACTTTCAATTTTCAATTTTAAATTTACCGAAATTTTAAGCAACCTAAGTTCACTAAGTTTCTTTCAATCAACAAGCCACAACTGTGTAAAAAAAATCAGCATCATAGTAAAATTTTAAGTTCTTTTCATGCAATTCTAAAATTAAAGGTTCTTTCAATTAAGTGCAGTGGCAAAAATTCATCATTGGATATTCAACAAGTCTTAAGCAATTAAATCCAATCAAAGGCATGGCAAGTAACATATGCAACATATATGTGATTGCTAAAGATGAATGCAACTAAACATGAAACTAACTAGAAACCAATACCTCCCCCAAACTCGAGAGAAGTATTGTCCTCAATCCATGTAAAAGTGAAACAAAATTTAAAAGAAACTAAATGAAATGAGTTAGTCAGAGAGGTCATCACCTCGAGTGATAAGTTTCCTTCATGCTGTTTGCTTGATTCATTTTCGGATCGGTGGTTGAATGCTTGTGGCTGGTACCGCGTAAATAGCATTGCCTTGATTTGATCCATGTTTGCCGAGGCAGGTTCACTTACCTAGGCATCAATAGTTTCTGTTGCCATGGCAACTGCTGAGGTAGTTGCCGGGGCGGTTGTCGGGGCATCCTCTGTTGCGATTGCCATGGCAAGTAGTCAACAGAGAATTTCCTTAGCATGGTGGTTGTGAGTCTTGTTGTGGAAAAGAAAAGAAACAAAGAAAACCTAAAATATAAAGAACACTGTAGACAAAATATAAAATATCTCATAAAATTTCAAAAAATAAATAAAGAACAAAAAAACAAAAAAAACCGAAAATAAAATAAAGTTTCAAAAATTTAAAAAAAAATTTAAAATTCTTAGAAAGAGCATTTTCATGTGTCTTCTAAGGTTACTGCATATCCGAGAAAACTGGAGGAGGGTCGTTTTCTATACTTCTTATAGTCCTTCTGCACCCTCCATCGAGTGAAAATATTGCCCCAAAAGAATTGGGCCAATGTGCTCCCAGCTACTCCCCTTTGCATTACCATGGTGGATGTGTCTTTCTTTCGTGTTCCCTTATAGTCCATTCACATCTTCCACCTTGCTACTGTTCCTGAAGGCATGAATTTATTATTAGGAAAAACTATATCAACATCCAACCATTTAATTACCTCATTCTCATCGGGCTCCATCATGGTTGGATGCAGCATTCGTTGTCGTGGCAATTGCTGCTCTATCCAATTGCCGTAGCAATCGGTTGCCAAAGTTTGCTGTAAGTCAAGGGAAGAACCAATTTTCTGAAAAGCTTTACGAATCCAAACACATTTTTCTTTTGGCCTCTCAAACATCTCCATCAGTAGAGATTTTGATGGCTTCAAATCTACCAACACCAGTTCCTCAAGACATACCTGCAATTGACGAGGTGAGTTTTTAAAGAATTCAAAAGGTTCAACCATTACCTGCTCATAATCCATTGGCAAAGTATTATCATCTCAATGATCTTGCATGTGGTCGTGCAATTGCCGTGGCAACTGTAGATGAGAGAAATCTAAAAATTCCTGCTTCAACATCAACGTTGTAACCTTATGGGCATCAGGTTCCTCAGGATTTGCTGTAGTATTGTTTTTCTCAGCTTCATTGAGTGTTGTTGCGGCATTGCTCTGTTCAGGCTCCTCAATCATTGCCGAGGCAATTTGTTGCTCAGACTCATCATGCGTTGGGCAGTCTCTCTCATTGACATCCTCTTGACTTGGAGGTTCTAGTTGTTCCCCACACACCAGGGACCTCTCTTCGCATTGCTCCTTATCCTCTTGCCTTGGGACGTCAGTATCCCCAAGAATGGATTGTTGGTGCATGTTATCCATGGCATATGTGGATCTCCTCAATTGATCTTCTGAATGGCCCAAGGTTGCATCCCACTGAGCTATCCTCGCATCCATGTTCTTTGATAGCTCTCGAATCTCTTCAATTGATCCGTCAAGTCTAGCCAAGGAAGCTAGCAACATTTCCTCCAAGGAATTGGAATGTTCTTGAAAAGGACTACATTGCCATGGCATATCTGTTGCCGTGACACTAGGATGCTGATAAGGACTACATTGCCGAGGCATGTCTATTGCTGCAGCAAAATTGTTATGGTAAAATTTTTTTGAGCTTTTTGATCATACCATAAAGGATTTTGCTGCTGGTTCCATCTATGGTTCTCCATGTAGTCATATGCATCGAAAATGTGAGGGCAATTTTCAAACACATGATGTTCTCCACAACAAGTGCACGAGTTTTCCACGGTATATGCTTTTCTCGGTTGGTATAGGTAATCATCGAAGGGTGCAAGAAACTCTTGATTGGATTGATTCATATCTTCCAACATTAACTCTCGAATAGATCGGCTTTTATTTCCCGACATGTTGATGTCCCGTAACTTGTAGCGCACCTAATTTTTTTTTGGATAAAACAAACAAAAGGAAAAGTTAGTAAAACTAAGAGAGAAAAAAATGCAATAACAAAAACAACTAAAACCAATTGCCAATCCCCGGCAACGACGCCAAGAACTTGTTGCGCGTAATAAGTGCTACGTAAATGGTGCAAGTATACACGTCGCAAGTAATAAAGTGATACGAGTATCGAGTATCGTCTTCACAGGATTGGTTTGGGCCACATTGCTTAAGTTACTGCACTGTGAAAATAAAAACACAATTGAAAATAGAGGTTCTAATTAATGAGAAAACTAAGAGCAATAAACTAAAAGAATAAATGAAATCAAATAAGAGGGAATAGGCCAGGTTATCGTGAGTTATGGAGTGATGATCGAATGGTTCGTCGTGGTGATTGAGTAGCATCCGGATTGCCAGGGAAATTCTGTTACGGTTGCCTAGTCGATTGCTAGGACAAGTTGGTTGCAATTGCCTGGTTGATTGCCAAGGCAATTCTGCCGTGTTGCCTGGTCGGTTGCCAGGGCAATTCCCCCGCGTTGTCTGATCAGATTGACTGAGCAATGCTCCCGCGATTGCCTGGGAAATTAAGAATGGGTCGATTGCATGGGCAATTGAGCATTCACTTCCAAAGTTCGGCGAAGCGTTCTTCAATGATTCCTCGTTATCCCTAACGCAAAATACTGTTAATTGCACACGTCTTGATAATACATCCCTACGTGAATCAAGGGTGAACAACAACCAATCTTGCCCTCCTCTTAGCCGTTGAAATTCGTAACTTATCCCTAAGCCGAATTAGTCTTCACCAACTTCCGTTTGTATGAAAACCATGCTCATTCGTTTCTTGAATCTAACTCTCCCGATATTAGATAAATAGATGATTGAATTCCGAGATCCTTTCCCAATTCACTCGCAAACAAGATTAAGAACCAAGAATGAACAAACTTTGAAAATTGAATTGCAACTCAAAAATCTAAACAAAATCCAAAATATTTCACAACCACAAAAACACAATAACCCCAACCAATCAAGTTAGTTCATGGTTAGGTTCAAAAGATATACAAAGAATAATCCCCAAACCATGAAACTAATGGAAGCAAAGAAGAAGAAGAAGAAATCAATAAGCCCTCTTTGGAAAATCTCTCAGTCGAACTCTCCCTCCAAGCTTTCTCCCAATCGAACTCTCTCCCCTTGCTCTCTTGTCGAAATCTCTCATTTCTTGCTCTCCTTGGAGTTGACGGCTTAGTCCTCAATTTATAGAGCTAGGTCAAAGTCTTTCTTGAGGAGGAAGTTAAGTTGGAATTAAATACTTTAAAAGAATATAATTCTTTATTATATTTAAATTCCTTCTAGATCTTCTCCTATCTTTTTGGGATTTAATTTCTCTTTGACCTCTTCATGGAAATCAAACTTCTTTGGGATTTAACTTTGCTCCACGTCATCTTGGGCTTATCTAGTCATCAATTTCGACTGCCATATCATCTTATCCCTTATCGACAATTGCCCTGGCAACTAGCTCGGCATCTCCTTCATGCATTGCCCTGGCAACTGCGTCAGCATCTCCTTCATGCACTGCCTTGGCAACTGGTTCCAGCCTTGTTTAGGCAAGTGATTCTGCACACACACAAAAACACACTAAAACAATATATTTGTTCACAAAAATCACCAAGTTATGTAATCAAGCTCAACGGTGGAAAGAAACATGAATTAATGCATGGATAATATGAGCCTAAGTCTAACAATAATATGAGTAAAAAAGGGTAATAAAAATAGTACTTTTGAACAATTTAAAAGGGTCAGAGAAGATTGAACCCGAGCATGAAAGAGGTTTTTAAAAAGGAGATTATTAAGTGGCTAGATGCCGGGATAATCTATCCCATTTCTGACAGCTCGTGGGTCAGCCTGGTGCAATGTGTGCCAAAGAAAGGTGGCATGACCGTGTTCAAAATAGCAATAATGAGTCAATTCCTTCCAGGACCATTACCGGTGGGGAGTGTGCATGGATTATAGGAAGCTGAGCAATGCCACCAAGAAAGACCATTTTCCATTGCCCTTCATTGATCAGATGTTGGACAGACTGGCAGGTAAAATATTTTACTATTTTCTAGATGGTTATTCAAGATATAACCAAATTGCCATAGCTACAGAAGATCAAGAGAAGACCACATTCACATGTCCACATGCGACATTTGTCTTTAGAATGTCATTCGGGTTGTGTAATGCCCCGACAACATTTCAACGTTGTATGATGTCTATTTTTCTCAACATGATTGAACAATATTTGGAAGTATTCACGGATGATTTCTCAGTGTTTGGAAAAATATTTGAGGAATGCCTTCAGAGTTTGGAGCAAGTCTTGAAGAGATGCATTAAGACAAACCTGGTGTTGAACTGGGAAAAATGCCACTTTATGGTGAAGGAGGGCATTGTTCTTGGGCACAAGATAATCAATAAGGGATTGGAGGTCGACCAAGCAAAAATTGAGGTAATAAAGCAATTGCCACCACTGACAAGTGTAAAAGGTATTAGCAGTTTTTTAGGATATATAGGTTTTTACCATTGTTTTACTAAAGATTTTTCTAAAATTTCTTAACCTTTATGCTTGCTTTTGGAACAAAAATGCAACTTTTGCATTTAGTGATTCTTTTGAAGTGCGTTTCAGGAACTTAAGGAGAAGTTGATTAATGCCACTATAGTCGTGGCATCAGATTGGAATGAGCCATTTGAGCTCATGTGTGATGCCAGCAATTATGCCGTCGTAGCATTATTGGGACAGCGGTGTGGCAAAGTTTTTCATACCATCTACTATGCTAGCCGGACACTAAATGGAGCTCAGCTGAATTATTACACAACCGAGAAAGAATTTATTGCAGTTGCATTCACTTTTGATAAAGTCAAATCTTATTTAGTTGGTAACAAGGTTGTGGTGTATAAATATCATTCAGCACTAAAGTACCTTTTGGCAAAGAAGGATGCGAAACCTAGACTTATCCGATGGACACTTCTACTACGAGAATTTAACCTTGAGATTCGAGACAATAAAGGCAGTGAAAACTTAGTAGCTGATCACCTATCACGTCTAGAGCATCACCATCAAGATGGTAAGAACGCTGCTATAAGAGATGAATTTCTAGATGAGTATTTGCTTGCAGTCAATGCCGTGCCACGGTACGTTGGCATAGTTAATTATATGGTAAGCAATATTCTACCACTTGATCTAGCATAAAATGCCAAAAAAAGATTCCTACTAGAAGTTAGGTAATACTACTGGATGAGCCATTATTGTTCAAACAATGTGCTAACCAAGTGATAGGACTGTGTATGCCAGAGGTTGAGCAGTATAACATTTTACAACTATGCCATGCCGCACCGTATGGAGGTCACTTTGCTGGGATGAAGACTGCTGCCAAGGTGCTACAGTTAGGATTCTTTTGGCTCACACTATACAAAGATGCCCATAACTATGCCAAGGCATATGATTGATGCCAGCGGACAGGAAACATCTTTGGCAGACACCAATTGCTGCTCCAAAACATCATGCCTATGGACTTATTTGATGTATTGGGGACATACTTCATGGGTCTATTTCCTCCATCATTTGGTAACTTATACATCCTTATGGCTATTGACTACGTTTCAAAATGGGTTGAGGCTGTTGCATTGCCAACGAACGATGCCAAGGCCGTTGCCAAGTTTTTGCACAAACATATTTTTACTCGATTTGGTGCCCGAGAGTGATTATTCATGATGAGGGTACCCATTTTAAATGCAATATAATCTCTAAAGCTTTGTACAGATATGGAATTCAGCAAAGGATTGCCACAGCATACCATCCACAAACAAATGGGCAAGTCAAGATTTTAAACAAGGAGATCAAGAGTATCCTTGAAAAGACTGTAAATCCATCTAGGAAAGACTGGTCCTTGAGACTAGATGACTCTTTGTGGGCTTACAAGATAGCTTTTAAAACTCCCTCAGGAACTTTACCATTCAGAATCGTCTTTGGAAAAGCATGCCACCTACCGGTGAAAATAAAGCACCATTCATATTGGGCAATCAAGATGCTTGATATGACACAGAAAGCTACTGGAGAAAAAATACTACTAGACCTAAATGAGTTAGAAGAGTTCAGAACACAAGCCTATAAAAATGCAGGCTCTACAAGGAGAGGACTAAACGCTAGCATGATAGTAAGATAATGCCAAGATAATTTGAGGTAGGCCAACGTGTTCTGTTATTTAACTCAAGGCTTAAATTGTTTATAGGCAAGCTTAGGTCAAGGTGGTCAGGCCCTTTTGAAGTTGTAAAGCTATATGTCCATGGTGCTGTGGTCATTAAAAAATTGAAGTCGGGAGAAATTTTCAAGGTAAACAGTCAATGGTTAAAGCACTATTTGGAGGGCAATCCGAGGAATGCTAAAGAGGTTTCCTGTTGGTAGAGGTACCGTAACATTATCATCAGGTTTTGAAATTTTTGTGCATAGTAGGTTAGATGTTTTTCTTTTCAGTAATTTTCATTTCTTTATTTTTCTTATTAGTTTTAAAATTTTCTTTTTATTTTTATTTTTCTATGTTGAGAGGTTTTCTTTGAGAATGTGAAGATTTAGTGTGCCAGGCATAGTGCCGAGACATGGACCTGATAAGAGGCGATTGCAAATTGGGAGAATTTTGTGTACCAGATACAATGCCAGGGCAGGGGTTTGGCATGAAGCGATTGGAAATTTGGAAGAAAAAGAATTACCCTAGCTTGGTGAAAAGTCAACCACGAGAAAGTTAAAATAGTCTTTGAACCTTTACCCTAGCAGCCCAAATTGGATAAGTTGAAATTTAAATTCAACTTAAATCCTTATCACCTAAATCCTTATCACTCCACTCTTTTAAACCTACCCTATTACTTAAACCCTTATCACATCATCTTTATCATTTAAACCCTTTTTCTTTTTCCCATACACGTAATTACCCATCTTTACCCCTCTTAAATCGGTCACTTTAATATCCTCATTGAAACACTCAACCTTTTTACTTTTAACCTACCCTAGCCGTTCAAAAAGTTAAAGACCCTTCACTTTTCTTTATCACGAAAGAACACAAAGATTCATTCTTTCAACTTGTTTCCATGGCTTCCTCATGCACGCCATTCAAAATCTTTTTCAATGAAAAGATTCACAAAAATTATGAAGCGAACTTTGCCTCAAGATCATTTTTCTATCAGAAGCATTTTGACTTCAAAGATGAGCCAACCGTGGGATTTCCACCGGACTTTATGGCGTTCGTAAACAAGCACAAGTGGGAACTCTTCAGCCAACAAAAGGGAGAGGTATTTGCGAATATTATCCGAGAATTTTATGCCCACTTGACCATCAAGGATAACCATTTCTTGATAATTTGAGGCATATGAGTGCGTTTTAATGAGGGTTATATCAATGCCATGTTTGAATTGGTAGATGCCTAGGAGGAACATCTGGAGTATGCTGAGTCAATGACTGCTGCCAAGAGGAAGAAATTACTGGCAGATCTACACGAACCAGGCACAGAATGGATTGAGTCTGCCAACAGACACCGAACAGTCAATAGACTGGCACTGAAATCTCAACCAAAGGGGTGGAACCACTTTTTGAAGGCAAATCTGATGCCAACCACCCACAACGAAACAATGACTGGCGCTACTACACTCGATCATTGTTAGCCAAAAAATCAATGTCGGTCAGATCATCATTAAGGAGACATATAAATGTGCTGGTAATCCTAAATACAGCTTGTTATTTCTTTTGTTAATTTCTAACATTTGCATGAGGCACAGTGTGCCCAAGATTGACTCAGACAACGACTAAGAAATTAAGGTCACCACAATCACGCTGGCCCTCTAGAAGAACTGCACTACCACCGAGTTAAAGGACAAGGCAAAGAGGAAAATAAAAGAATCAACGCCAAAGCCCAAAGTGCAGAAGGCAGATCCTGATGCTCCCATGCAGCTGATTCTGTGGCATTGCTCTCCCAGATCCACTATTGCCAGGAGATGATTCTCTAGAAATTAGAGAGAGTTGAGGAGAAAAATGTCAAACTGTGGTAGTATACTCATGCCAGAGATGTTGCTATCAGGGAAACCCTTGAAAGATTATCCCCGAACTCTTTGCCAGCCTTCCAAGATTTTCCTGTTGAAATATTTTCTGGCAATGATGCCATTCCAACCAATCCCCGATCAGTTCATACCCTAACACACTCAGATGCCACCATCCTAGTCTCGCCAGTTCAAGTTGAATTTGTTAAGTCAGAAACGCCACCATAGTAAGAAGAAGAAGTTCAGAAAAAGCCTACCACAACACTTACTACCCTAACCTCGTCTACCGCCGAGCCTGGCGCATCAGAGCTAGTGCAAATTCTCAAGGAAGTTAGAGCTTCCACTGCTGCCTCAAAGCCAAGCAAGAAAGGAAGAAAAAGAATGGCCCCTGATCATGGGATATTTATCAAGAGAAAAACCCACATCACACGAGAAGAAGTCTCCACAAGGGAGTTATCTTCTTCCTAAACTCCTTTGCATTTCATTCATTTGCATTTCACATGTTCATGCATTTTATTTTTCTGTTATTTGTATATATGTGTTATTTTCATGCATTGAGGATAATGCACATCTTTGGTTTGGGGGTGTGCGTTGCCTTACATTTATGCCATGCCATACGTTCATGTTTACGTTTCTGTAGCCATGCCTAGATTAATGCCATGCATACTGAACCACTAAAAAAAGAAAAAGAAAATTTTGCCTCGGTCAAATTTTGAATAATAATAACACTTTGTTAAGCAAGTTTAATGTGTTCTAGGGTAGTCTGTCTGATGAAGGAATTTTTTTAGTTGCCTGTGCCAGCAAACTAGTAATGCCAGGTCTGCTTGGCAATTGATCTCTAGCTTAGGGAGTTGACTTTCATTTAACATGTAGTATGCATCTAGTTCCTAAGCAAACTTAGAATTTTTGAAACTAAGCTTAGAAAAAAATTATGCCAGGGTAAAAATTAATAAGGCAACAATGTTTTGCCAAGGCAAGAAAAAATGGAACACTCATTTGCCTTAGAGATAATATGTAGCCTGTGGCTTGGTGGAACTCCCTTGTTAGTCTTTAGGTCAAAAACTTTAAGGGTATGAGTGTAATGGGTTAGCTTAATGATGTAGTCTGGACTAACATGAGGATTCATGGTATGCTCCATCTTATTACTCATGCCAAACAGTTCCATAACGCGAACCCTAATTTAATGCCAGTTGAAAAAAGAAGAACCCCTTGGCAGGAATAAAAGAAAAATTATGAGTTTGGGTAGTAAATTTGACTAAAGGAGTAAACATATACTTGATGTATATTGCCTACACTTTGTGCACTTGTCATGCTATAGACTAGAGTTATATTACTGCACTTGATTTACTACCTGCTTGGCATTATTGCACTGAGATATCTAAGGACAGAACTAGAGCTTCATTCTGCTTGCCAGCACGTGTTGACATTCTGACCTAAATTTTGACGAGGTATTATTTTCACCATTTTTGCTTTTAGCTTATTTGCTTTACTTGAGGACAAGCAATGAGCTAGGTTTGGGGGTGTTTTAACTCCTCAAAAGTACTAAATCTTATGCTTATTTCACATCGTCTTTGCTTGCCTTTAAGTACATTTAGTTGCATTTAGCCTTAAAATTCATGCATTTGCATAAGGAGTTTGGAATTGTGCTATACCAATGTGAAGGATTACTTTGTTGGCATTATTGCAGGCATGGCAGAGCAGTGTCACGCAGAAAGAAAGGAATGGTAGAGAGAATGCCGAGTTGCTGTTGGCAGCGATGGACCAAAATTTGCTGAGGCACTGGTTAGTAGCAAAGAGGAGTTTGATGCCCGACCAAGTAGCTGTTGGACCTTGATGACGCCAGCCTTAGGATTCAAATATAGGATAAGATAATCATATCTCTTATCCCTTAAGCATTCAAAATTCAATTTTCAAGGCTTATCCTAAGTTATCCTTGCATGCATATTTAAAGAACTCAAGCAAGAACATAATGGACATTCACCAATCATCAAAGATCGGCTTGGAGAGGCTGCACCAAGGAGACGTGGTTCGACTAGCTTGACCAAGAGTCTGGACCTTGAAGGGCTGCATCGACCGACCCCCTTCTAGCACATTCTCTTTGTCTAGTTATTTTTATTTTTAAATGATGATGTTGTTAGTAAACGATGAAGGTTTTTGGTTTGATACCCTCACCATGAACTAATTTAATAGTTGGTGGGGGATGTTTGCGTTGAATGCTTTTCTATGCTTTGTTTTTAATAATAAAAAATGCCTTGGCATTGTTTCCCCTAACTGGCATGTTCTTCAGTTTTCTAAATTCTTTGACAAACGACAGCTGGCATTGTTTGCTTATTGCACCTTAATATCTTAACAGACTTAGGGGGCAACAATTAGTTGCTAGATACTAAGGCGAGATGCTTCAACTGAAGATGTTCAAGTAGATGAACTTACTTCGGGAGTGAGTTTACCCCTTAGGAGTATAGATTGGGACTTAATCAAATTGATTTATGAAAAACTTCATTATAGAGACATAAGGGTTTTTACATGGTTAATTTCGGGCATTGCCATTGACAAAGGCAATGCCAACTTTGAATCTGCTTGATAAATAATATCAAGGCAAAAAAATTATTAAAGGCTGGCTTGAAAAACGTGAAAAATAGGCATCCCTTGCCAACATTCATCACTCATTTAAACTCTCCTTGTGCCAACGCTGTTTTCCTTTTATTTATTTCCTCTTAATCACTGTTTTCAAACAACCTCAAGTCAACCAACACTTTTCCTTGACAAGTATAACTCAGCTTACTGTCGTATTACTAGCAGACCATGTATACTTGCACGCAAAAAAATTAGTCTTGACATTATTTTCATACATTTCCAATACATTTCCACCCTTTTGCCAAGCACTCACACAGTCGAACAACGCCCCTCACAAAAAGCCTTTGCTCAACTATAAGAACACATGGTATTGGTACATGCTCCTTGTATACCGATACCGAAGCCCAGAAATAGCTTCCAAGGCTCAGGAAATCACTTCCTAAGTATATAACCCTTAACCCAATCCTATATCTTATGGGAGTTAATTAGGGTAGTTTACTACTATTTTTACACGTTACTAACAACAAATCCGGATTTCACCATTAATAGGACTCTAAGCTATCAAACACCCAACTTAGCAACACTAAACCACAACATCAAGTAAGGAAATCATTTTATGATCTTCAAGAAGAATAGGAGTCAGAGATATACTGACCTTTTAGCAACTAACCCGAATTTGTTTCACATACTCACAAACCTCAACCTCTTCACTTTAGCTCCAACTTAAATAAACCTCAAAACATCTTTTTTATACCTCTCAACAAGAAAACAAACCAAGACTTAAACCAAGCACCAAAAAGAGGTCTAGCCACAAATTAATAACTTTGAAATCTTGGAAGAAGCTCCAAAAGCTTAATCCCGAAGGAAACCTATAAAAGGGAGAACTCACCTTTTTAAGGAATGAAGATCACTTTCATGAAGGTCTTGAAATGGTGGTTAACATACTTGAATTTTAAAGCTTAGATGGAAAAAAATGAGGTTTAGAGCTTGAACATTTAAGATTGGTGGCTATGGGTTTTTTTAAAAAGAAAGATGAAGATGGGGAAAGAAAAGGTGTAGGTGATGATATCACCAAGCCAAACTTTGTCTCTCCTTTTCTATATCATATGGTGGACAAGGAGGATAGATAAATGGTCAACCCATTTATCTAGAATTGGTTTATTCTCCCTATAAAACCTCTATCTTTCGCCCTTACTACAAGAATGCCACTCTTCAAGCCTATATAGCCAAATTCTCATTCAAAAAGGCCCAAATACTCTAACACGAAGATCCAAAATTCGGGTTAATACTCAATTATTGCTAAAAAATTTGGGTCATTACAAACACGTGACAGACGATGCAATAATATTGATCGAAGCACAGAGCTACTTAAGTAAAAATAAGAAAAAAATAAAAATATAAAAAAGCGAAATGAAAAAAAGGACTAGAGGGATTTTTATACTTGCCCCGCAATGACATCATTTTGGGTTACTTTTGAGAGGGCTTTTTAGGCTTAAAACGATGTTATTTTGGATGAAATCAATCTGCGCATAATCCGATCTGATCAAAATTTACACTTTTTACAGTTTTTGGATTTATTTTTTTAGTCTCTCTACTTTGTATTCATTTTTATTTTAGTCTTTTTATGCATTAATTGGTGATATTTTGTTTTGAAAATGGTAACTGAATGGTATTAAAAAAAATGGGAGATATTACAAATACAACGCATCTAGAAGGGAGAATAATGGGGACTAGTCCACCAAAATTTCATATAAAAACCTAAAGGTGCAAAGAAAAGTAAATACTTTCAAATAAATTAGCATACCGTCAAAATCCAAAAGCCTTTCTGAATCTTCTTGTCTCTCTAATCCAAATGAGATGTTGTACGGGGTAAAATATGAGGGGTAAGTGAACCAAACTATCAGCTGGATTGCTCTGCTACCCAGATCTGATTACATTGGCAAAACAACCATCAATTGAGTGGAGATCTATCTTTCTATGACCACCAACAGAATCATAATCAGAGATTAGCATCATGAAGATCTCTGTACGAGCACCAAGCGAGCACTAAGTGGTAAGTGTGTAAAAGTACTATTTTTCCTAGCCTTTTTACTCACATTATTGTTAGACTTAAGCTCATTTTAGTTGCATTTGTTGTCATTGAAGCATAAGTTTGTAGTTTCCTAATTCAATGTGCTTTGCCATGAATTTTATTACTTTTTTTTTGTAGAAATATGCTGCTCCTTTTCATGTTTGTGTGTAGGATGAATTGTCAAGCCAATTGCCGAAGTTTGCCATGGCGTCGAAGGGATCAAAGCGGTTAGGATCTCCAACCGCCCAATTCAAATTCAAATGCAGAATATAAATCTTTAATTTTTATTTATTTATTTATTTATCAGCTACATTATCTCCCACATTTGAAATTCAAAACGGAAGCACTATCTCCACCAAATCCTCACGCAACAAACTCTCTTCCACACTTATTGAAAGGGATCGAAACACATGATGAGAGGAGAGGAAATGGGGGAAATCGAATTGAGAGAGAGATCAAGGGGAAAGCTGATCGTGGGAGTGATTGGATTGAGGAGTTCATCTCCTCTCTTCTTTCTTAGTTTGTAATCACACATCATCCACCTTGATTGGGGAATTTTCCTTCGTATTTTATTTCCACCCAACCATGAACTAAATTAGATGGTTTAGGTTATTAGGTTTTGAGAGGATTTTGTATGGATGATTTGATTTCGGTTTAAGGTTAAATGCACAATATTGATTCAATTCTTGTTCTTGCAAATTGGGTAGTTTAGAGACAAACAGTTGAGTGAGAATCATTTGTTGAAACTCAAATCCCTAAATTAGTAACAACACAAGGGAGAGCGAGATCAATAAAGGATTTGTGCAAAGGAATCATTCTAATGAAGTAACAGCTATTGGAGGTTCCTTAACCGAGTTAATTTCCAAACATTACGAGAGTTGATGGAGATCAACAGACCGAATTAAATTTGGGTTTCCTAACATTGCGAGAGCTGAAGGAAATCATTTCCCTCTTGAACCAAGTTTTCGAAAAGTGACAAAGTGAAGGAGCTTGGCGACAAGGAGAATTTCAATTGGCTAACAAGAGTTCATGGAAAGACGGTGTTCATTCTTGGTAAAGTAACGTATGACAGACGTATCACCAATATTTGTGCAAGCGTCATCCCTTCAAGTTAGAAACAACGTGAAGGCACTGAAGGACACTCTGCCGAACATTGAAGACACAATTGGATTGCCACGGCATCGTACTTACCGTAATAATTAACTTGCCAGGGTAACCACTTCCGAGAAGGGTCATACTCCGACTCAACCACTTGCGATTACATTTTACTTGTCACGGAGAGTCCTACTTCCAGCAAACTATTTGCATGTGTAATTACTTGCCACGACAATCTACATGCCTTGACATTTCACTTGCCTCTGGCATTTAACTTGCCAAAGTAACTTATCTGACATACTCTCAATTCTAATAATCCAACCAACTCTCTCATTGATTACTTCATTTCCTTTACAATCTTTAGTTATTTGTTTTATTTTTCTATCACCATCTATCATCACAACTATTCTCTTATTTAGTGCAAGGAGTTAAGAGTCCAAGTCTTTCAGACCAGTCCCTGTGGAGACGATACTCTATATTCATCACTTTATTACTTGTGACGTGTTCACTTGCACATTCGCATAGCACTCAAATCACGCAACAAATTTTGGCGTCGTTACCGGGGACTGGCAATTGCTCTTTACCTTTAATTTCTTGCATTATTTTTTTCTTTTGTTATTTGTTTCAAGTGGCTAACACCCTTTGGTTTTGCATGTATATATGAACAGGGCAAGATCAACATCACAAGACTATCCAGTTGAACCTGAGATTAAACGTGTACTCTATAAGAGAAGAAAAGAACTACGCACAGTTATGGCAGATCCCATTACCAATGGCAATCAGAATGCCGCGGCAAGAGGGAATGCAGCCGTAGCAGATCAACCAGTTCGAGTACGAAATAGAACCATTCGAGATCACTTACTACCAGACCTTGGTGATCTCAATCCAGGAATTGTCACTCTTGAGATTCAAGTTTGAAATGAAGCCCATAATGTTCAATATGCCAAATTCAATTGGGCAATTTGGCGGCTTCGCAAACGAAGATGCCAGCCAACGTCCATGAACTTTCTTAGAGGTTGCGATTCTTTCAAACAGCAAGGAGTCCATGTGGATGTCCTTAGACTTAGACTTTTTCCCTATTCACTGAGGGATAGGGCAAGAACATGGTTCAATAGCATATCACCAGACACTCTTGAATCTTGGACAGATCTATGTCGAAGTTTCTTTGTCAAGTACAATTCTACTACCATGATAGATAAATTACATAATGATATCATTTCTTTTCATCAAGCCGATGACGAATCTATGTATGAGGCTTAGGATTATTACAAAGAGCTTTTTTGCAAGTGTCTCATACACAAATTTCAAGAATAGACGCAAGTAGTGATGTTCAACAATAGAGTCAATGCACCAACTAGGATAATGCTAGATGCTTCGACAAATAGAACACTCCTAGATAAATCACCAGAGGAAACGTTTGATATTCTTGACAGACTTGCCAACAATGACTATCAATTTCCAACCGCTAGGAGAGACATGCAAGGTAATATGCCATGGCAATTGAGCTTGATTCAACTGATTCCATCTTAGCATAATTGGCCGTATTAACCAATATGGTTATGAATTTGCAGCGTCCCAGCAACACACATAAGGTAAAGGTAGTAGATTCATCTTGTGATTTTTGTAATGATAACCATGATTCTTCCAAGTGTGCACAGAACCCAAAAACCAATTTTTACGTTGGAAACTACAGCAGAAACAATAATCCATATTCCAACACATATAATCTGGGATAGAAGCAGTATCCAAACTTCTCATGAAATTATTAGAATGGCTAAAATAATACTTCTCGAGAGAATACTGAAGTATCGGGATTCCAACAAAACATGCCACGGTAACAGAATTAATTACCACAACAACAATCAACAACTAGTTCTTGGAAATCACTCTCAATGATTTTATGCTTAAAACTGAATCTTATATGGCTGAAACTAGCAATTTCATGAAAAAGACTGACTTTTTTATGAACAAGACAAAAATTCAGATACAGAGTCAAGAAGTAGCAATTAAGTCTTTAGAAACTCAGGTTGGACAGTTTGCCCAAGCCCTAAGCACGAGGCCACAGGTAACCTTTCCCAACAATAATGAGGTTGCACGAGGTTCAGGCCATGAGCAATGTAAAGTAATCATTACCAGAAGCGGAGCAAATGTGGGTAAAGATCTTATCCAACCCAAGGAGGATGAGCATACATTGAATGATAAATAAGAGTCTTCAGAAGCGAATGCCATGATGATTCCATATGTCGCGGCAAGTCCATCTATTACAGCCAATCCAGTCAAGATGAGTAAAGACAAAGAGAACAAACCGTGACCACCATTTCTACAGAGGTTAAAGAAGCAAAAGAATAAGTATCAGTTTAAGAAGTTCCTTGAAATTCTTAAACAAGTCCACGTTAACTTACCACTGGTTAAGGCAATCGAACAGATGCCAAATTATGCCAAGTTCCTTAAAGAAATAATATCTAAGCGTAAAAGGTTGAGCAAGTTTGAGAAATTTGCCTTGACAGAAAGGTGCATGGCTCTGTTACACAACCAATTGCCCCCTAAGCTTAAAGATCCATGCAATTTCACAATACCATGTTCTATTGGCGAGCACTATATCGGAAAAGCTCTATGTGACCTTAGAGCAAGCATAAATCTTATTCCCAAATCTGTGTTTCAACATTTAGGCATAGACAAGGCGAGGCCCACCATAGTCATGCTACAACTTGCTGATAGATCATATGTGCATCCCAAGGGAAAAATTGAAGATATTTTGGTAAGAGTTGATAAGTTTAATTTTCTCGTTGATTTTATTGTTTTTGACTATGAAGCAGATGAGTTTGCACCCATCATTCTTGGAAGACCATTCATAGCAATAGAGAGGACTTTGATAAACGTTGAAATAGGAAAACTCACCATGAGGGTGAATGAGCAGAGTGTTCAAAACGTTCAAGGATGTCGACGATCCAGAAGAATGCCAAGCAATAAAAGCCACGAAAAAGTTCAACTTCGATGTAAAGGACTATTGTCTTGGCAATTCTTTTGCCAATTCCAAAATAAAAAGAGATAGAGGAGATTGAGCTAAACACTATAAAGCAACACGAGGTAAATTGGGTTGTGAATCATCCAGGTAAGAGTTTTGAATCCCTTGATTTTTCAAATACAGAATTTAAACCTGAGAAACCTTTCATTGAGCAACCCCCTATTTTAGAATTAAAACCTTTGCCAGAATAATTAAAGTATGTTTATCTGGGAGAGGGAGATACCTTGCCCGTAATTATTTCTTCTAAGTTGCAGCCTGAACATGAACAAAAATTGATCGATGTATTGATGCTGCACAAAAAGGCAATAGGTTGGACAATAGAAGATCTAAAGGGGATCAGCCCGTAGTATGCACACATAAGATCTTGTTAGAGGAGAGCCACAATAACTCCATTGAAGCCCAAAGGAGACTTAACCCAGCCATAAAGAAAGTTGTGATAAAGGAAATCATAAAATGGCTAGTCACTGGTATCATATACCCTATCTCCGACAGCTCTTGGGTAAGTCCGGTACAATGTGTTCTGAAAAAAAGAGGTATGACTGTGGTAAGCAATGAAAACAATGAACTTATTCCTACAATGATATCACATGATAGAGAGTTTGCATGGACTATTGTAAGTTAAATAAGGCTACTAGGAAAGATCATTTTCCTTTACCCTTTATTGATCAGATGCTTGACCGCCTTGTAGGAAAACCTTTTTATTATTTTTTAATGGATACTCAGGTTATAACCTTATTTCCATAGCGCCAGAAGACTAGGAGAAAACCACTTTCACTTGCCCATTCGACACATATGCATTTAGGAGAATGCCATTTGGACTTTGCAATGCACCAGCAACTTTCCAGAGGTGTATGATGGCAATTTTCTCAGATGTGGTGGATGATTTCCTTGAAATTTTCATGGATGACTTCTCAGTTTTTGGGGACAGCTTTGATAATTGCCTTGGCAATTTGGACAAAGTGTTGACACGATGTGAAGAATCAAACCTAGTCTTAAACTGGGAGAAATACCATTTTATGGTGAATGAAGGCATCGTGTTGGGTCATAAGATCTCGCACAAGGGCATAGAAGTGGACAAGGAAAAAGTAGACGTGATTGAAAAATTACCGCCACCAAACCCAGTCAAAGGAATCAGAAGTTTCCTTGGCACTCATGTTTTTACAGAAGGTTCATTCATAATTTTTCTAAAATCTCTAAACCTCTGTGTAATTTGCTTGAACATGATAGAGCTTTCAAGTTTGATGAATCTTGTGCCACGGCATTTGAGGAGCTAAAGTAGAAGCTTGCCACGACACCTATAGTTGTTCCACCATATTGGAATTTGCCGTTCGAACAAATGTGTGACGCAAGTGACTATGGAGTGGGAGCTGTCTTAGGTCAACGAAAAGGTAAAACTTTCCATGTGATATATTATGCTAGAAAAACACTTAACGATGCTCAATTGAACTACACCACTACGAAAAAAGAATTGTTGGCAGTTATATTCGCATTTGACAAATTTAGGCCTTATCTGATCAGCACAAAGGTAATTGTTCACACTGATCACTCAAAAATTAAGTATTTAATTTCTAAATAAGATACTAAACCTCATTTAATTCGATGGATTTTGATTTTACAAGAGTTTGATGTAAGTTAAGGACAAGAAATGAACATGAAACCATGTTGTCGATCATTTATCCAGACTTGAAGGGAGCAAAAAAGATAATGTCCACGTAGAGATTCATGACACGTTCCCAGATGAACAATTGTTAAGGTTAAAGAACTATGTTAGAGGCCATATTGAGAGAGACAAGCTCACAATCTCCTTGGGACATGCATGAAAATACTCCCGCTAAGGATTTTTCATTTTATTTTTTAGTTACTTTTGGACTTGTTATTTTTGGATTTTTGTTATTTTAATTTGTTTTAGGATTTTTCTTATTTATTTTGGTTATTTAAAATTTCGGTTAGTTAGACTTTTTGGTTTTAAATTTTTAATTTGTTACTTTCGATTAGTTAGGTTGTTTATTGTTTTTAAATTTTAAATTATGTTATTTCTTTTATTTCATTTTGAATTTTAAATTTGAATCTTTTCTCTTTTTATTTATCTATTCTTTTATTTTTATTTTAATCTTTACCTTTTTCTTTTCTAGGTCAAAAGTTTAAATTGGAGAGGAATTGAAGAAGTGTTGGGAATTTTTTCAAGAGAGATCAAGGGCCGGTAGGTTATTGTAGGTTTAAATACCTAATTTTGTTCAAACCCTAGAATTATTTCATCTATTTTTCTCCTACCCTAGCCACACCACTCTTCCCCTTCTCATCATTGTATGTTTTTTCACCCATTGGTGAGACATCATTCAACTTTTCACCTTTCCATCACTCATCATTCACTTTACCATTATAACACCAACCTTGCATCTCTCCCATTCATTTACTCTCTCATATTCACTTCATCTTCTTCCCACTTCCTTTTCTTTATTTTTGAAATTTTGAGTTTTTATTTTCTTTTCTTCTTGAATCGAAATCATGTTTACAATCCTCAAAACCATGGATGAAAATTTTCCCTCACGCATGCTACAACCATTATACCGTAATTTCACCACGACGGTCATGCAAAAGTGGTTCGAAGAGAAGTTTACAACAAGATGAGTTTAAGAGGAGCAAAACTTTGCCTATGACATGCCACACCTGAGTTTCAGTCTTGAGGAGTCCATATATGCCACGATCGAGAGTCATAAATGGCCAATATTCTTTGAACAATCGGCCGGAGTAAACGTCTTACGAGTAAAAGAATTTTACTCTCATATTTCTAGTCCAGATAATCCGGTCGTATTTGTACGTGGCAGGGCCATTCTTCTCGACACTACTACCACCAACGCCTATTATGGTTTGTTTTTCAAAGAAGATGAACATGCAAAGTTCATGGAGAATGTGACTCACAAGAAGATGGACCAAGTTTTGAAGGATCTTACCTTGGAAGAAAAAAAATAAAACAAGGAAGAACTCAAAGGAACGATAAACTGCATTATGCTAAAACCTAAAGCTAAGTTATGGATTAATTTTATTAAGACTCGTTTAATGTCTGCCACACACAACACTATTGTTTCGTTGTCTCGATTGTTATTGTTGCACTCTATTCTTCACAAGCGTGTTATCAATGTTGGGCAAATAATTGTGAATGAAATTTATACATGCAGTAAAAAGGATGTAGGAGCCTTATATTTTCCCAATTTAATATCTATTTTGTGTGAGAAAGAAAAGGGTACCAATCGAGCCAACCGATGAACGACTACCAAAGCGGAGTGGGTGGACAAAGGCGCAGTACATGCGAGTAATGCCAGAAGGAATGCCATGACCAAAACCAACTATCCTAGTTGCCTCGGCAAGTGCATATGCCGCAGCAAATGACACTGCACCAAAAGAGTTTGCCTCGGCAAGTTCTCAAGGGGTGGTCGATCTAGTACGCCTTTTGTTGTAGAAGTTAGAGCGCATGGAGGAGCGAGAGATGCAACTCCTGTGGTATATCAAGGATCGGGATATCTAGCACAAATCATCTTGAAGAAGTACCCCGATTGCCAAGTACCATTCCCCTTGTTCCCTAAAGAGTTACTTGCCACATCAAGTGAGGCTGGCAAGTCCGGCCTAGCCGAGAAGGAAACTGCCACGGCAATTGATGCCAAGGATAAAGGTAAGAAATCAATGATTGAACCTATGCAAACTGAACCATTTGTTTATCCTACAGAGTCTGAAGACACCACTTCCACATCGTTGATGTCCCCAAAATTGGATAAGCTACCACATAAACCAACAAAGCATAAAGCTTCACCATTTAAGGAAGCCAACACGATGGGTGAGCTGAAAGAAGAGGTAGAGAAGACTGAAGCTTCAACCCCTGCACCACCAGCAAGATAACAACTAACATGCATTGGAAAGTGTGCTAAGCACATGGCCACTAGGAAACCACGAGATCGAGGGATGACCTCTCTAACTAGCATTTGCATTCTCATTTTTTTGTTTTTGTTTTCATGCATTGAGGACAATGCTTTCCTCGAGTTTGGGGGGGGGGTTGTCTTGGTTGTTTCATGTTTAGTTTCATTTGCATTCATTTGTTTTTAGTTAGTGCCACTTGCCATGATAGTTTGCCTGACTAAACTTATTAACAACCTGCTGTGATATCTGATGACAATTTATTTTCCACAACATTAGGTTAAGAGAAATTTTGAATCTAGGCTTAGCATGGAAAGTTGCTTAGGATTTTGTTATGATGTAGCTTTAATAAACAATATTGTGACTTGTTAATTTAAGAGAACCTAGTGAACCTTAGGTAAGTAAATATTAGAAAAATGCTAGAGGTGCCCAACTTGCTCTAGCGGGGAAAAAAACGATGAATGAACCTTTCCAAGAGGTGCCTGAAACTGGCTCTAGTCTTAGGTATTTTAAAAATGCTAGAGGTGCCTATCCGACTCTAGTACATAAAAAATGCTAGAGGTGCCCGAAACTAGCTCTAGTTAGATCGCTTGCCTCAGCAAGTTAATAAAACTAAGGTTTTGCTTGGAACTCCCATAATTAACTTGTACATGACTACTCACATACTTGACTTGCATCATATTGAATTTTGAGTAATCTTTCTATATTTTGCCTAAAGTTATAAAGGTAATTAATGCTAGTTGCCCCGATTCTGAGGACTAAAGTCAGGTATGCAACTTGTTTGTGTTTGGTAAATGCCTTGACAGGTGATGGTTAGTTTTACATTGCTTGAGGACATGAAATAGTTCGAGTTTAGGGGTGTGATAAGTGCGTAAAAGTACTATTTTCCCTACCCTTTTTACTCACATTATTGTTAGACGTAAGCTAATTTTAGTTGCATTTGTAATCATTCATGCATAGGTTTGTAGTTTCCTAGTTCAATGTGCTTGACCATACATTTTATTACTTTTTGTAGAAAAAATGCTGCTCTTTTTCTCATTTTTGTGTGCAAGATGAATTGCCAAGACAATTGCCGAAGTCTGCCATGGCGTTGAAGGGATCACAGCGGTTAGGATCTACAACCGCCCAATTCAAATTCAAATGCAAAAGGATAAATCCCCAATTTTTATTTATTTATCAGCTACATTATCTCCCACATTTGAAATTCAAAATGGAAGCCCTATCTCCACCAAATTCTCACGCAACAAACTATCATCCACACCTATTTAAAGGGATCGAAACACATGAAGAGAGAAGAGGAAATTAGGGGAAATCGAATAGAGAGAGATCAAGGGGAAAGCTAATCGTGGGAGTGATTGGATTGAGGAGTTCATCTCCTTTCTTCTTTCTTAGTTTGTAATCGCACACCATCCCTTATGATTGAGGAATTTTCCTTCGTATTTTCTTTCCACCCAACCATGAACTAAATTAGATGGTTTGGGTTATTAGGTTTTGAGAGGATTTTGTATGGATGATTTGATTTTGGTTTAAGGTTAAATGCACAATGTTGATTCAATTCTTGTTCTTGCAAATTGAGTATTTTAGAGATAAACACATGAGTGAGAATCATTTGTTAAAAATCAAATCCCTAAATCAGTGACAGCACAAGGGAGAGCGATATCAATGAAGGATTCGTGAGAAGGAATCATTCTAATGAAGTGACAGCCATTGGAGGTTCCTCAACCGAGTTGATTTCCAAACATTACGAGAGTTGATGGAGATCAACAAAGCGATTTGAATCCGGGTTTCCTAACATTGCGAGAGCTGAAGGAAATTAATTCCATCTTGAACCAAGTTTTCAAAAAGTGACAAAGTGAAGGAGCTTGGCGACATGGAGAATTTATAGCGGCTAACAAGAGTTCAAGGAAAGACGATGTTCATTCTTGGTAAAGTAACGTGTGACAGACGTATCACCAAAAGCGTCAGCCCTTCAAGTTAGAAACAATGTGAAGGTAATAAGAACACTCTGCCGAGCATTGAAGACACAATTGGCTTGCCACGACATCGCACTTGCTGCAACAATTAACTTGCCAGGGCAACCATTTGTCGAGAAGGGTCCTACTCCGACTCAACCACTTGCGATTGCATTTCACTGGTCACGGAGAGTCCTACTTGCAGCAAAATACTTGCCTGGGCAATTACTTGCCACATCAATCTACTTGCCTCCGGCACTCAACTTGCCAAAGCAACTCATCCGGCATACTCTCAATCCTAATAATCCAACCAGCTCTCTTATTAATTACTTAATTTCCTTTACAATCTTTAGTTATTTGTTTTATTTTTCTATCACCATCTATCATCACAAATATTGTCTTATTTCATTGCAAGGAGTTAAGAGTCCATGTCCTTCAGACTAGTCCCTGTGGAGACGATACTCTATATTCCTCACTTTATTACTTGCGACCTGTTCGCTTGCACATTTGCGTAGCACTCAAAACACGCAACACTAAGGTATGCTGAAATCATGCCAAAATGACAGATGAATCAAACCACAAAAAATAACGAAAGAACGTGTCACAAGGACAGAGGGAACACGTACCACGAATGCCGAGATTCTTATTGAAAATATGAAAAAAACAAGAAAATAATAAACTTGGTGGTCGACAACTAATACTAAGATTGGTTGACGACCACTGGCCAATGAAACTAATGAAACAAGAGGCAGCGGCGGGGCAAAAAAAAACTAATGAAACTATTAATTGGTGATATTTTATCCATTTTAGTTTATGTTAAATTTAATTCAATCCTTGTTTGTATGATTTCTTGTTTCTTAACCTTATTTAGTTTTTTCTATTCAGTCCTCATCATAATTAATTATTTATTTATTCCATTATCACTAAAATTTATTTTGTGTTTCATTTATTTTAAAACATGTATCATAAAATATTATTTTTAAATTAAAACAATATTTTTTTATATAATTAAAGGAATAATGTCCAAAGTAAATGAATTACGGCCGTTCCAATTAATCATTAATAGAGAGACATCATTTTGTAAAATCAAGTGATTTTTTTATTTCAAAAAATCAATAAAATTATTTTGCTTTCAAATAAGTTCAATTTACTGATTTAATTTACATTCATTCAAGAACAGAGAGGATCTATGTATATGTTGGGAGGGCTCTTGCCCCTCCCAAAATATTTTAGTATAATGGCATTTGTGGTCCTTCTAAATTTAAATATTAGTCAAATAAGGATGTTGTCCCTTTTAATTTTTAGATTTAAAGGCTTAATAGAGTCTTGCCCCTCCTAATATTTGATCTAGCTCTATCCCTGTCTGAGAGATCATAAGTTAAAATTAAATTTATATTTGCAATTTCCAAGAAAAATAGGACAACATATGTTTTTAACAAATTATCATTTTAAGCGTTGTAGGGATGCTTTAACTATACTCTGATTTTAAAATGTGAACCTTCAAAATTATCTTTTTAAAATAATAATTCAAAAATATTCTTTTTAATATAATTTTATAGTTGTTCGATCATAATTTAAAATGATCGATGACAGTTTCATTTTCTCAAAACATGCATATTTCCAAAGATATGTATTTATAAACCTAAAAACGATACTCAATGTGTAGGAAATCGTCGACGATCGTCGTCCTACTGTTGGATTAAAATCCATAATAGTGGGCACATATGTATAATGTATATTGCTATTTTAAAGTATGACACAAAATTAAGTGACCAATTATGTTAGGCGTGTCATGGGTATTAAAATGTCATGAAAATAAAAGTGTAGATACCATAAGATGTATTTATAATTCTATGACGGGCAGAGTTATAAATACTTAATAGTTGATTATTAAATCAACTATATAAAGAGGTAGTGGTCCCCAAGAAATAGGTTAACTTGTTTTTCTCTCCTTCCCCGTCAGAGAGTTTTACATCAAGAGAAAACCTATCTTCTTGGAAGATCACAACCACCTTTTAGGCGATCTTCATCAAAAGATTCAAGGTTTTCATCTATCGATTAATTCAGGTACGCTTCCGCATTCAGTTTATTGTTCTTGATGATTTGACATGATAGATCCTGGGTTTAGATTTCATATCTGTTATGGTTTAATTCTAACAAGTGGCATCAGCGCCTCGTCATGTTGAATCATTGAAAACGAATTTACTTTTTTTTTTGGATCGATTCTATTTTGATTTGGTATTTAGATTAAATACGGATATTGAAATTTTAAGTTTTAATTTATGACGAATGAAGCTTTTAAGGTTTTATATCTTATTATAGATACGATTACATTCTTGAATGTCCATGTACGGTTATGCAAACATTGATGATTTCAATTAAACTTTATTGCCAACAGTAAGTTTTAAGAAATTTTGAGAATTATAATTCATCTATATGCGGCTTCTTACTTGCCTACCCCTCCCAATATATGGCTTCTTAGGGTTTTAAATCATTAAAAAAAAAGCTACAGAGATAATGACGGCAACTGCGCTTACATTAAGGAATGGGTTAATGACACCCTTTATTCTTTATGTTGTGAATTCATGCAATTTGGTCCATATTTGTTTTTGTAATTTAGTTTTAGTCTCATGCAGCTTTTGTTTTTTGTAATTCAGTCCAGACTTTGCTTATTTCTTTGGAATTACGAACAATTAATAGAATATATTTTGTTGGATTTGAGACCATATGTATCATATTTAGGATGTTGGTATTCACATGAATACAAATACTATTGTTTAGTTTAAGGTTTGCAATTGATTAATTTTATCAATTGCAATTGCAATTGCAATTGCATTCGTGTTTTCTAAAAGTATGCTATTAATTGCATGACTTCGGTTTTAACTTTAGATTTTTTTGGGGTATATTGTTATTTGTCACAATGTCGTTAATCTTATAGAATTTATATTTGAATCTGTTTGATCAAAAAAAAATATCATTAGGTTATATGAATATATTAAAGTTTCATGTGATCATTTTATGAATTGTTCATTTATATGATACTTTTTAATTTAAGTTAAAGATTGGTTGTTTTGAATTCAACTTTTATTTTGGTAAATGCATGTTTAAGAAATTTTTGAGAAACAGTCAAAGATTTCGGTTTTTCGATTTTTGATAGCCCCATTTGGACAACCTTATTATGGGTTATTTCGGAAACTTAAGTGTTATCAGAAATTTTAGTTTTGACTGTTACATAATTTTAAATTTGGATATCGGTATATTTATATTATATATTTTAAGATAAATTAATTGAAGCATTAAGTCACCAAAGTGACCTCTATTGTAGAAATTATTTTATTTTAATATACAGAAGGTTTTGTGCATGTAAGTCGGATTATGTTAGTATTAATCGGCCCAAAGGAAGGTTAATAATTAACATTATTACATGATCAACTGTGGTAATAAACATGTGATAATTATTCAGTTTTATATGTGAGCAATAAATCGGCCCAAAGGAAGATTTCTGTTTGACATGTTCTTATTATCAATGTTTGATTACTGTACCAAGATATCACTTACAAGTTAATATTTTGTCCAAAGATGAAATATTAATGGAGTGTCCGGTATCTTGATATGAGGTTTACCTTTATTCAAATTTATTATTATTTTGGTTATCTTTTAATTTGATTGAAAGATAAAATTAAGATAAATATTTTGAAACAATTAAATTCATATTTTGGTTTCGGATGTCTAATATTTTAATGGATTAATTGAAACATAATGTCACCAAAGTGACCGCTTTTGTGTAGATTAGTTTATTTAAAATATTAAGATAATTATGGGTTTTTGTAATTCATGCGTTTATTAATTGGCCCAAAGGAAAGTTAATATTTGGCAGAATTACAACGACAACTGTGGTGATAAATGTGTGACAATTATAAGGTATTTTATGTAAGCAATACGTTAGTCCAAAGATTAATCTATTGTTTGACATAGTTTATTGTCAATGTTTGATTGCTACAACAAGAGTACCGCTTATAGTTAATATTACTGTCCAAAGACTTGATATTAATGTTGTGCTTGGTATCTTGAGGGGAACTAGCCATTATTTTGAATTTATTTGTTTACTTATGAATATTTATGTGGGCTTGTTTTTATTTTATTTGCTTATTTTGTTCTATATTTAGGTAATTTATCTTTACTGTTACAATACCTGTTAAATACATTCTACACTCATGTTTAGTGAAACTAGTTTCAAGGAATAGAAAAGACACTTACATAAAGTATTTGGTTGTATGAACATAGACCTTGCACTAAGGAAGAACAACTCGCACCTCTCATGGCGGTAAGCACCCATAAAAGGGATTTTGAGAGGTGAGTTAGTTCAAATTGCATGATTTTAATGATCATAAAGTAGAACACTCTAGAATTCTTTAGGAGCACAAATCTAAAGATATTACTCATACTAAGGGTTTCCTTGATAAATTTGAGAAACATTTTATTAAAAAATGTTAAGGCTATGACGTCACTTTTGACTTACTTGATGTCTATGAAGTATAAAGATCAAGGAAATGTGAGGAAGTACATTATGAAAAATGTTTAATATTGCTTCAAAATTTAAGGCACATAAGATCAAACTTTCTAACAATTGTTTGTTCTTATGATTTTGGTATCGCTTCCTATATAGTTTAACCAATTCAAAATTAATTACAACTGTCAAAAGGAGAAATAGACTTTAAATGAGCTTATTTCTAATTGTGTTAAAGAGGAAGAAAAGTTGAAGCATTATAAGTGTAAAAGTACTCATTCGGTTAGTGCTCATTTAATTAGTGTCTCTAAGAATAAGGGCAATAAAAAAATATATTAGAATAAAGTTGCTAAAGGTCCTAATCAAAAGAAACAACAATAAGTTACAAAGTATTGATTCTTTTGTATAAGTTAGGACACATGTGAAGAAATTAAACTTCAAAAGTGAGCAACTACTTCGGTTATTTTGAGTGATCCATGGGCTGTAAATTTTATGATCCCACAATAAGGATTATTTTAAGGAGAGGTTTATAACATTTTTAGGATGTTGAGTTTGGAGGAGGGAAATAAGGTTAGATACATTGCTATTGAGGGGAAGTTGAATTATAATTTAATTCATACTATCACTTTTAATGATGTTTAGGTTTTTACACCTATCATTAATCAAGAAGTGAATCAAGTACCTCAGCAAAACAATGTTGAACAACTCCCATTCAAGATAAGGTAATTGTTTCAGAAGAACAAACTCAACAACCTTAAAAAAATAAGTGTCATTAAAGATATCCACGAGAGGAATGAGAAATACTATTCTAGATTATTACTTTGTATTTATTCAAGAAAATAAGGATAATAATGGAATGATAGAAAATGATTCAATCATTTTTATCAAATCATAAAAGTTCTGACTCTCAAAAGTGAATTGATGTCATTCAAGAAGAGTATAATTTTATGCATGACAATAAAGTTTAGGAACTTGTCTCATTACCTGAAGGTGCAAACCAATTGGTTATAAATGGATATTTAAAACCAAGAGGGATGCAAATGATAATGTGGACAAGTATAAGGCATGTTTTGTATCTAAAGGATATACTCTAAAAGAAGACATTGATTTTGTGGAGACTTTCTCTCAAGTTTCATTGAAATACTCTTTCAAGATAATCATGACACTTGTTTCTTATTTTAATCTTGAGCTACATAAGATGGATGTTAGGCTTGTATTTTTCAATGACGACATTGAAGAAATGAATTATATGGTACAATCATAGATTTGTGTCTAATGATACAAAATCAATGATATGTAAATTAAATAAATTCATCTATGAGCTTAAGTAGGACTCTCATTAATGAAATTATATATTTCATATTGATTATCTCATTATGCTTTGAGATAAATTTGGTTGTGATTGTATATACTACAAGTTCAGTGGGAGTAAACCAAGTGATACTCAAATTGCTAAAGAAGACAAATTTAGTCTTACTCAATGCCCTAAAAGTAACCTTGAAATTTAGAAAATACAAAAGATTCCATATGCATAAGCTATTTGAGATTCTAATTTATGCTCAAGTATGTATGCGTTTGGATATTGCGTACATTGTTGGAATGTTAGATAGATATTTAAACAATCATATTATGGATCATTGAATAGCAGCCAATAGGGTTATGAAATATCTTTAGAGAACAAAAATTACATGCTCACATATCGAAGTTCTGGTAAGTTAGAGATCATCAAGTTTACAGACTTCGATTCTATTAGAATATTGATGCAAAAGAATTTTGTCACATGGGCTGCTAATTATAGATTGAATAGAAAGACCACTTCGACTATTTTGTGACAATAAATATGCATTCATTTATTATGTGAACAATAGGAACACTTCAAATTTGAAGCACATAAATATTAAGTTCCTAGTTGTTAAAGAAAATTCAGAGTGATTGTGTGTCTATAGAGCATGTTGGTACAAGCTCCATATTTGCGCGCTTATTAAGAAACTATCACCCTGGGTCTTTCATGAGCACACTACTCATGTGGGTGTAATGTTATATAAAGATATTCAGTTTTAGTGGGAGTTTGTAATTTTGAAAAATGCTCATTTGGTTTAGACACAATTTCGGTTACTTCAGTTTAAAGTAATTTTAAGATTATTTTGTGCAGAAATAAAGTTCTTTTGGTTTATGCACACTCTGAATTAAGTAAAGTTTGATCTCACTAAGGTTTAGGAGGACCAGTTGGAAATAGACATGTTCGGTGCACATTTCATGTAATTTTCCATGCTACGCATCCATGATTGATCTATGTCATTTGACTATATTTGTATACGTGACCATCGATGGGTCTTGTCATGATTGATACGACAAAGGCTGCTTTGATCCTATATGGATATAGTTGATGGACGAGATTGTTATAGAATACCTATTATATAATAGCAAATTTTTTGAGCTCATAAGGTTATACATTTGTCGTGAAACATATGTTGCCCAAGTGGGAGATTGTTGGATTAAAACCGTAATAGTGGGCACATATGTATAATGTATATTGCTATTTTAAAGTATGACACAAAATTAAGTGACCAATTATGTTAGGCGTGTCATGGGTATTAAAATGTCATGAAAATAAAAGTGTAGATACCATAAGATGTATTTATAATTCGATGAGGGGCAGAGTTATAAATACTTAATAGTTGATTATTAAATCAACTATATAAAGAGGTAGTGGTCCCCAAGAAATAGGTTAACTTGTTTTTCTCTCCTTCCCCGTCAGAGAGTTTTACATCAAGAGAAAACCTATCTTCTTGGAAGATCACAACCACCTTTTAGGCGATCTTCATCAAAAGATTCAAGGTTTTCATCTATCGATTAATTCAGGTACGCTTCCGCATTCATTTTATTGTTCTTGATGATTTGACATGATAGATCCTGGGTTTAGATTTCATATCTGTTATGGTTTAATTCTAACACCTACCCCTCATGGTTGATAGACGGTGTTAGATGAAGGTTGTGGAGAAGTAAAAAGAAGATGTAGAAAAAAAAGAAAGGGCATCTTTACCAAAATAAGGGAGTAAATTTTTTTTACCAAAATATAGTACTTGTCAGATTATTTTTTAATCTATGACGTTTATTACAGTAAAAGTAAAGTCAGCGAAAAAGAAATTCGACTTCATTGTTTATCCATAGTCATGAGTATTTTTTTAAGTTAAAATATTAAAAACGGTATGTAAGAATTTTGACTTCAGTATAAAATATTGTTCAAAGACTGATTGTAATCCTTTCGACTTTAATTTTTTAATCATAAAAATAAATTTTACTGTTTAAAGTTGAAGTGTAATTTATCCGGCTTTATTTTTACTGTAAGAACAATAATATTTAGAGAAATAATTTGGATGGTATAAAAAAATAGAAACACAATATTTGGGTCTTTTCCCCAAAAGGAAGTGGTGTAACTTTTTAAGCTGTGGGGTTGATTTTACACGTGTCAACTAGTAATTGACTTGAATTTTTTATATAATGTTTAAATAATTAATTATTTTTTTACAAAATTAAATCTTAAGGGTAAAATTGAAAAATTAATAAAATATTGAAGAGTAATCTTGTAATTAACCCATAAGTAAATCGAGAATTTTTAAGAATAAAATAAATACCACATGTCAATTTTTGACTGGGTCAAGGGGTCCACGTCAGATTCATTCACGGAAGTAGGTAAACTCGTTAACGGCGAAAAACTTCATGTATGAAACTGAGAATTTTTAAAACATCATGTATGAAACTGGGAATTCGATATAGTTCATGTACCAAAGGGTAATTAACCCTAAAATTATTAATAAAAACAAACTATATAATATAATTGCTTAAGTGATTAATAAGTGCACAAACTATACTTTTTTATCCAGATAGGTGCCCAAAATATTTTTCGGGCCAAACAGGTGCCTAACGTTTTCAACGTTACCCGTTTCGGTGCCCGACGTCAACGTCCGTTAATTTTTTGGTTATCCATTCAAATACCGACACGTGTCTTTTATTAATAATTTCCAGTATTTATTTCGGAAGTAAATAAAAATAAAATTCAAAATCAAAAGAAAATTAATTAACCCTAAACTCACTCGATAAAAATCAGATTAACCCTATTCTCTCTCCCTCCCCTCCCCACGAAACTCTTTCCCCCTCTTTTGACTAATCTTAATTCTAGAGTTCAAAGATAACAATTTAATCTCGAATGATGTCGAGTGGAAGTTCAAAGCCCAACATCGGTTCCAAGGTCGTGTATTGCTATTGCGATTTGAGAGCTCTATTTGCTGTTCGAATACGACTCGGAACAAAGGAAGCAAATTTTATGGGATTTCTCAAGCAAAAGAGTTAATTTCAATTAGTTTGAAATTTGCTATAATTTGTTGTTTTAATCAACTGATTTTATACAATGATTGTTCTAATATCAAATAAAGAAAATTTTATGTGCGAACGATTTATTGATTTGTAATGAAGTGATTATTCTATTATTAATGTTGTTGTTTTAATTTCTCATAATCGATGTGTTTTTTTAGAGTGGCTTGATGAAGAACATTGATCTGTTGCAGATTTAGAAAGTCAACTGAAAATGATTATGATCGAAAATAGAAATATCAAAATTAAGAACACTGAATTGAAGGAACTTGTAAAGATGAATGAAGTCCAAAGGTTAAGAATTCTAGTGAAAAATCAAAAAGAGAAAATCAGATTGTACAAATTATTTCGGCAAAGAGGAGGAATGATTCATTATTCTACAGGATAGGCTTTTTTACTACATGAATTATGTACTTATTGGCAAAATTTAGTCTCTAGTGATTAGTGATAGTTGTGATGAAAGTGTGTATTGAAGTTTGAACTTTAGTGATAATTGTGATAAAAGTTAGTATGAAAATGTTTGATTGTAATGAGACTTATTTGATATCAATAAAAATTTATGTGCTTTAACAGTCTAGTTTTTTTTTCCTACCAAATTGTTTAATTTACGAATTTTAGTTGAAATATTATATAATGGTTGGCATTGACATGTACTTTTTTTAATTATGAAGGAATTATCTGTATACAAATGCATAGAGGAATAAATGAAAGATAACCATTGATAACTTATCAAAATAAATTTGGTACAAGTTCTAATAGGCATCCTTGATACACAAAATGATAATGAGGAGATATAAAAATATCAACCTGTTTGATAACCAAAAAAACTTTTAAACACTTCTTAATTCTTAACAAACAAGGATGACCTTGTACAATAACAAAACACTTATTACTTGGATCAACATCAACCTGTTCTAAACAGTTTAAGACACTTTTCAAAATACCTTTAATAGTTCAAACTGTTTTCAAAACATTACATAGTTTGCATCCACATCTAAGGTCTCTATATGATTGGTTTACGGATGGACCTTTTTATGTTCATCTTTAAGATCCTTGCTCTTGGAGGCACAATAATATTTTTAACAAATTGAAAAGATGTTGTAGGCTGGGTTGCTGAAATTGCTAAAGCTTGAGAAGATAATTGGGATGACCTGGTCTAAGCTATAAAAGAGGACCTGATGTGAGGTGGAGAAATCAATAGCTTACTTGGTCTTCCTGGCTATTACAGTTAAATAAAATGACAAATATTACATAGTGATGTTAATGGTAGTAAAATGGCAGATAAATGACACAATTTATAACTAAAACTATTATATCAACTTACATTTAATATTTGAAGTCCAGTTGTCTCATTTGTATAAATTTTTAAGCCTTGCATAATTTGGCCTTTGTGCTGCAATATATGGTCTATTCAGAGGTAGTCTATTTGCTGTTATTTTTCTTCTAGGTGTTGAGTTTCTTGTTGGGTAATTGGTGATGGAACAAAAAGTGTTGACATTGCTTGAGGAGATGTTGTTGACATGAAAGACATTGGTTGAAGTGATGGTGTTGGCATGAACACCATTGACTGATGAACTGTTGTTGCCATTGGTTAAGGAGATATTGTTGGAATTTGTTGAGCTTGAGCTTCTTGAACCTAACAAATACAGCTAATTTTTATGAAAATACTATTAGATTTGAAGGAAATGTAAATTTTAGTTATAGAAATATATGTACTTATGTTAGGATGATCAATTGATGACAAATGGAAATTAGAAAAATTGAAGACATGATAATTTATAGTGGTTCAAGCTTCTAACAAGCTCTACATCCACTAAATTAGATCTCCACTATGGATTTTAAACAATTCACTACTGAATTCTTCCCCTTTTCTAGGCTAAGGAGGCAACCGTTACAATGGATCAAAGCTTTCTACCCAAAGCGTGATCAATGTTCACTCTTTTACAATAAATGTTTCGCAAACACAAAAATATCCTCTCAAAGGTGAATTTGTTTGCCCAATTACAAGTACTCACAACCTCAAACTTGAAACTGAGGATTACAATGAAATTACACAAATTGGATTTACAAGGGTTTGACTCTAAAAGCTCAAAGTTGTTGGATTTTGATTGAATATTTGTGAGTTGATCAATGGATGTTCAATAGTGTTTTAGCAGCTTTGGAGACTTGTATTTATACTCTCTCATTGATTTCTATCCGTTTGGGTGGTTGGAGAATTCAATATAGCCGTTAGAGAGCTTATTTCCCTCAATAAATGCTGTCTACCAACCATCTGTATCAGTACACGAAGAGTCGTATCGATACCTGTCAAAAGAAGAAAGAGCCATTGTGTAATAGCGTATCGATATGCGTAAGGGCATATGAAAATGGATCAAGAGTAAAAATAGGGGCGTATCGATACGGTATAGTTGTATCGGTACAAATTTTGCTCACTGGAATCTGAGGAAAAAGTCTAGTGAAAAAATGCGTCGGTACGCCTAGTGGGCGTATCAATACGGTGTAACCAACTTTCAAAGTAGTTGATTCCAATAATTGACAAGGCAATGGTCATATTTTTAAATGCAATGATCTTTGAAGATCTCGTCAACTCGTATCGGTACAATGTAGACCGTATCGGTATGCTTAAGCAAAAACTTAACCTAGATGAAAGCCGTATCGAAATAGGCATAGCTGTATCGATACGCATAAGCTAAAACACAAGCCCAGATGAAGGCCGTATTGAAATGGGGTGCACAATTAAAATTCCAGTAGTGAAAAACCGTATTGAAACACCTAAGGGTGTATCGATACGCCTGGGCGTATTTGTAGAAATTTTGGCTTGAAACACTTAGAAAAATTTTGGGTTTAAGATTTAGACTTAGAAAAATTTTCCTTGTCATTTCGTGAGACTTTTGAATACTTAAAAATTTATTTACTTTTGTAATTTGGTCCTCAAACAATTTGTTATATCAAAATCAAATTTAGGTTTTTAAAATCTCACTCTTTTTGATATAACAAAACCAAAGTAAATTTTTAAGTAATTTTTAAAAGTTTGAAAAGTACTCCTCCTTACTTTAAGACTAAAAGATTTAACTTTGAAAAGTTTGAAAAAATTTTAGGCTCAATTACTTCTCCCCCCTTTTTGTTAGATCAAAATCAATAGGATATTAAATTAAGGCAACAAATAAACTCCAAGCACTTAAAGGAAAAACAACATAAGCATTAAAATTCAAAGCACAATTCAAGCAACATAATTAAATCCAACTTAATCCCTAAAGAGATAAACCAAAGAAAAATTAAACCGAAGCATAGGAGTCCAAAAACATAAAAACATAGGTGCATAAACTAATCCTAAAATGACATGATATGATAGCAAGATGTCTATGAATCATCTCCATCGTCTTCATCCTCATCTTCATCTTTATCATTGGTAGGGGTTCCAAGAGATTGATGCCACTCTCCATGAAACGCGGTAAGAGATATGTCCATAGAGTTTTGGCGATTCTCAATGGCAATGACTCATTCCTCCAAAGAGGTGAAATGAGTGTCAATAGTGGCAAACCCGAAAGTCGCAGTCGTGTCCAAAGATCCAATATTGGTACCCAAGTTGGTGAATTACTCGTTGAGATATGCCATGAGAGCATCAAGAGATGGTTGGACTACCGAAGCTTGAAGAACCAGATCCGCTTGAGGAGCCACCGGTGGATCGAGTTGAATGCCTTGAGAAAGATCGGCGAGACAAATCTATTTTCCATTAAAATATGTGAACTTGGCTCAGTGGAGAGAGCGTTCATCGATTGGATCGGTGAGAGGTTCGGCAACATCATAGGAACAATCAATCCCCGTCCTATGAATTAAATAACTCAACACGGTGCCATAGGTGAAGGATGTGACAAGAGTTGTATGGCGGTGTTGCACAAGATAGATGATCTCCGCAAACATGATTTGAGCAAGGTTTGGTTGCTTTTCCTAACGAAAGCATCAAATCCAAAATTCATCAACTTGACGGATCGTTGAGAACTTTCCACCGGATGGGCAAAAGCACCAAGTGATCATGAGGTGAAGGATGCGATCTTAGGCATCAAGTACGGTTATAGAGCCACCGAGAACATGTCCCAAAGAATTCTCGTCATCAATTCCCACATTTTCAAGACCCAAAAAGTTTGCTAAAATGGATTAATTTGAAACTTTTTACCCATAAGATATGATTCAATAGCAACAACTTTAGTTTTTTGTTCATTATACACCGGGCATTGGAGTAAAAGATCGAAACAAGGTTTCGGTATAAAATCCCGGGTATGGCTAAAAACTGCATAAATTTCCATTTTTGCATTAACTTAAGATGTTTAAATTGAAATCTCTCGAATGATAAAAAAGGGATCGAAACGGCAAGCTCACGGCAGATTTTAAAATTTTGATAATGCTTAAATCGATCCATAGTATTTGGAAATCTTTGTTTCATTAAAACAATTTTGATAAATATGGGTAAGGTTGGATCGATTACCAATATTTTCGGGATTTTGATTAGAAGGATTCGAACTAGAGGCCATGTTTTTTCGTGCTCGTTTCTTTGGTGCTATAGCCTGAATTCAAAATCAAACCAAAAACAATGTATGCATAAATCAACACATTCAATCCAATAATTAGTCTAATAATCAATGTATGGTTAAAAATATATATAAGATAGTTTAAAAACTTATATAAGTATAAAATGAATTTTTGGTAAAATAAAATTTGAAAAACAATGTTGAAAAATATATGGTATAGATTTATATTCAAACAAAAAAGTTCAGATTTGAAAAAAAAATTACAAAATTTTTGAAAACAAATTTATATACGTAGTAAATATATAATTTTGAATAAATAAAGTTAGGGTTTATACGTTGAATAAGGATTATGAATGAATGGGAAGATGATGATGCACAAGCTTGATGATATAGCTAGGGCTTGATGAGAAATCCAAAAGCCCTTAAAAGATTTTGAGTTTTGTGTGAAAAAATAGAAGAGTTTGAGAGGATTTTATAGCCAAAACGGGTTTAGGGTTTGATATAAAAAGAAGTGTTTGATTTAATGTTGGAAATCCTTTTTTAATGCTCATAAAACTGTCCAGCGGCTACGCGTACTGATACACCACATGGCGTATCGAAACCAAGTACCGAAATGGTTATTAGCCGTTTTGATACGTGACCCTGTATCGATACATTTAAAGCTGTACCAAAATGCATTTTAAGAACCTGCATCGATACGCGGAACAACGTATCGATACACTTGTGCCAAAAATGTCATTTTTGGCATCAAGTTGCTCAAAAATTTGATTTTACTCAAACCAAAATGCATATGTATGATATATGAACATTATGTAGATCAAAAATAGATTCACACTCCCCCTAGCAACAAACATAGATGCATATATGAGCTAGAAAACATAGGCAATGAGATTAACCAAATTCAAGCAAAAGTTTAAGACCTAAAAGGCTCTAAGTCTCAAAAAAGGCTAGTTAAACGCTATTTGTCCAAAGGTTTGGTAAAGATGTCCACTAATTGGTTCAAGGTATCTACATATTCTAGAACAATATCATTTTTCAAGATATGATCTCTAATGAAATGATGTCTTATATCTATGTGCTTAGTTCTAGAATGTTGGATGGGATTCTTAGTGAGGCATATGACACTAGTGTTGTCACACTTAAGAGGGATGATACCTACATCAATTCCATAATCTAAAAGTTGTTGCTTCATCCAAAGGACTTAAATATAACAACTTTTGGCCGATATGTATTCTGCTTCGGTGGTAGATAGTGCTACACTATTTTGTTTTTTAGAGAATCAAGATATAAGCATATTACCTAGGAATTGACAAGTACCAGAGGTACTTTTTCTATCTATCTTACAACCTCCATAATCCACATCCGAATAAGCATGCAAATCAAATGATTAATCTCTAGGATACTAAAGGCCTAAATAAGGTGTATCTCTAAGGTATCTAAAGATTCTCTTAACGACTATAAGGTGTGATTCTCTTGGACTAGCTTGAAATCTAGCACATAAGCAAACAGTAAATATAATGTTGGGTCTACTTGAGGTAAGATAAAGCAAAGATCTAATCATAGAGCGATAAAGCTTTAAATCAACACACTTACCTCCTTCATCTTTGTCAAGCTTAGTAGAAGAGCTCATTGGTGTGGTTTGAGGTATCACAGTTTTCAAGCCAAACTTCTTGAGCATGTCCTTGATGTACTTAACTTGATTGATGAAAATGCCATCCTTCCTTTTTTTGATTTGGAGTCCTAAGAAGAATGAGAGCTCCCCCATCATGCTCATTTCAAACTCACCTTGCATTAACTTAGCAAAATCTTGGCAAAACAATTCATTAGTAGAACCAAAAATTATATCATCAACATATATTTGAACTACTAAAATGTCTTTGCCATTTCTTTTAATAAAGAGTGCAGTGTCCACCTTTCCTTTGTCAAAATCTTTTTCAATTAGAAAACTTAATAATCTTTCATACCAAGCTCTAGGAGCTTGTTTTAAACCATATAAAGCTTTTGAAAGTTTTAAAACATGGTTTGGGTAATTTGGATCTTTAAAACCGGGTGGTTGTTCTACATACACCTCTTTATAATAAAACCATTTAAAAGGCACTTTTGACATCCATTTGAAAAAGCTCGAATTTATGATAACATGAAAATGCAAGAAGCATCCTAATAGCTTCCATTCTAGCTACGGGTGCACAGGTTTCATCAAAATTGATTCATTCTTCTTGAGTGTAACCTTGAGCAACAAGTCTAGCCTTGTTTCTCACTATGTTACCACTCTCATCTAGTTTGTTTCTAAAAACCCATTTAGTTCCTATAGTAGACTTATTTCTAGGTCTATCAACTAATGTCCATACTTGACTTCTCTCGAATTGATTTAATTCCTCTTGCATGGCCAATATCCAATAACCATCTTTTAATGCTTATTTGATATTTTTAGGCTCAATGCATGAAATAAATGCAACATTGTTACAAACATTTCTAAGAGAAGATCTAGTGGTTACCCCTTTGGATGGATCACCCAAAATCTCACCACTTTTGACATAGTTGAACTCCCTTGGGTAGCTCACTTCCTTTTCCTCTAGATTCATGTCCCTCAAGGCTTCTATAGGTGGATCTTGTGCTTCTTCTTCTTTGGTTGGAATTTCATCCACCTTTGATGATTGCCCACCATCATTGGCTTCAAAGATTCCTACATTATCATCATCACAAGAATCCTTCCTCGAAAGGAGGTTATCATAAAAAACCACATGTATAGACTCTTCAACAACCAAACTTCTTTTATTAAATACACGATAGGCTTTAAAGTTTAAAGAATACCCTAAGAAAATAGCTTCATCACTTTTAGCATCAAATTTGCCCAAATTGTATTTTCCATTGTTTAAAACAAAATATTTGCATCCAAATGGATGAAAATAGCTAATGTTAGGCTTTTTGGATTTTAAAATCTCATAAGGTATTTTCTTTAAAAATTGGCCTAATCATTACTCAGTTGATAATGTAACAAGCGATATTAGTAGCTTCCACCCAAAAATACTTTGGCAAATTGTTTTCACAAAGCATGGTTCTGGCCATTTCTTCTAAAGTTCAATTTTTCTTCTCAACAACCCTATTTTGTTGAGGAGTGCAAAGAGAAAAAAAATTGTGGCTTGTACCATTTGAGTTACAAAAATCCTCCAAACCTAAATTTTGAAATTCAGTACCATGGTCACTTCTAATGTGAGAAATAAATTGACCAATATCATTTTGAGTAATTTTTTACAATGTGATGAAATTTTCTAAAGCCTCATCCTTGGTACTTAAGAATAGAACCCAAGTGTATCTAGAGTAATCATCTACTAAAACAAATGCATATGATTTTCCACCCAAACTCATAGTTCTAATAGGATCAAAAAGATCCATGTGGATCAATTGTAAAACTCTAGTAGTTGAAACATCATTAATAGATTTAAAAGAAACTCTTTTGTGTTTTCCTTTTTCACATGCATCACAAATTTTATCAAGAGAAAATTTAATTTTTTGCAAACCTCATACTAGATCTTTTGAAATCAATTTTTCTAAAACACTCATGCTTGCATGCCCTAGTTTTCTATGTCATAGCCATGAGTCATGTTCATCTTTAGCAACAAAACATGCATTTGAAATATGAATGTCATCTAAATGCACCATGTAAATGTTTCCTATACGGTGACCAATGAGCACAATTTTGTTAGTTTCAATTTTTAAAATTTTACAACCATTTGAATCAAAAAGAACATTGAAACCTTTATCATAAAGTTGGCTTATGCTTAATAAATTGTGTTTAAGACCATTGACATATAAAACATTTTCAATAAGTATGGAAGATTGATTACCAATGGAACCAATTCCTTCAATTTGACCTTTGGAGTTGTCACAAAATGTCACTAATCCTTCTCTCTTTAGCTTTAGTTATGAGAATCTACTCTTGTCTCCGGTCATGTGTCTCGAGCATCCACTATCAAGGAACCATGAATTTGGACATGTAGTTTTGGCCTTGTAGCAATGCTCCCCTTACAAACAAAGATTAGGTCTTGATTTTTGGTATCGAAATCATTTTGGGTCCATAAGCATTAGCTCCCAAAATCTTGGTTCCCTTGGGAATCCAAGAAGAAATAGCACGAATATCATTAGAAGAAATTAGGTTCTTAGGAACCCAAACACTTCTAATTCTTTTACCTCTAGAGGGCCTTTGGAAGCATCTTTGTTTGTAGCCACTAAAGTTCCTTTTCGCATAGTCGGGTTTTGAAGATTGTCCTTTTTTAAAACTAGATTTCCCAAATTTGTTCAAGGAAGCTTTGAGATTATTTACCTCGAAACTCGAAAAGAAGGTTGTTTAAATCAACATTTTCTTTTTCAAAATACTTTTGATTTTCTAGTAAATCACAAACCTTCTTTTCAAGTTCCGAATTAGTTTTGATCAAAGAATTATTTTGATTTTTCAAATCGGAAATTATTTTCTTGTTTTTCAAATATGATTCTTTGTATTTCAAATCCAATTCGTTGTAAACCTTCTGCAAGTCATTGTAAGTGGCAACATAGGTTTCAGCTCCATGCTCCTCATCACTTGACGATTCTTCATCACTCCAAGTTGCAATATGGGCTTTATGCTTCTTTTTCTTCTCAAAGCCTTTCTTCTTGAGTTGGGGACAATCGATCTTGATATGTCCCAGCTTCTTACATTCATAGCACACTACGGGATCATTCTCTTCTTCTTTGTCTTTGTTCTTGAAATCCCTTCTCCGATTGAACTTTCTTCACCCGGTTGGATTTCATGAACCGAGTGAATCATTTGGCTAGCATAGCCAATTCCTCATCTTTCTCCTCACTTGAATCACTCTTATCTTGTGAAGCTTTGAGAGTAATTTTGATATTCTTTTATTCACTTTCTTCTTTTCGATCTTTATCTCTTTTTTTTTTCTTCCTCTCTTCCTTTCTTCATTATCTCATGGGTGAGAAGAGACCTCATGAGTGCATCGAGTTTCAATGTCTTGAGATCTTTAGCTTCAATGATGTCGATTCTCTTGCCATCCCAAGACTCGAGAGTAAGTAGATGAGTTTTCGGACAAGCTTCTCCTATGGAATGACTTCTCTAAATCCCTTGAGACCATTGACTATAACGGAGAACTGATCAAACATCTTTGAAATGTCTTCATCTAACTCCATCTTGAAGTTCTTGTAACTCAAATTTAGGAGTCCAATCTTGGTCTCCTTTACCTCGTTGGTGCCCTTGTACGTAACTTAAGATGTCCCAAATTTCCTTTGTACTTGTGCAAGAGGACATCTTTGAGTACTCATCCAGTCCAAGTGAGCAAAATAGCATATGCATGGCTTTATTGTTGATTTGAAGCTTCTTCCAATCTTTATCGATCATTTCATGCTTGAACTTCAGAACTAGCCAATCACTTTCTCTCTTCATCGGAATAGTTTGTCCATCTTCCACTACATCCCATAGGAGGTAGTCATGGGATTTGATGAAGAGCCTTATACGGTTATTCCAATAGGGATAGTTATCCCTATTGAAATATAGAGGTTTGGTGATGGATTGAGACTCATAGAGGTGGTTGCATGATGTGGATGCCATGGCTTTGTCTTCTATTGACTGAATCACCTTCTAGGATCTCCTCAATGGTGGTTAGACCTTCGATTTAGTGTGGCTCTGATACCAATTGTTAGGATGATCAATCGATGACAAATGGCCAAGAGGGGGTGAATTGACAATTAAAAATTTGAAGGGAAGAAAATAGAAATTGGAAAAATTGAAGACATAAGAATTTATAGTGGTTCAAGCTTCTAACAAGATTTACATCCACTACCTTAGCTCCCCACTAAGTATTTCAAATAATTCACTAATGAATTCTTCCCCTTTTCTAGGCTAAAGAGTCAACCGTTACAATGGATCAAAGCTTTATACCCAAAGCTTGATCAAGGTTCACTCTTTTACAAGAAGTGTTTTGCAAACACAAAATTATCCTCTCAAAGATGAATTTGTTTGTCCAATTACGAGTACTCACAACCCCCAAACTTGAAACTATGGATTACAATGAAATTACACAAGTTGGGTTTACAAGGGTTTGACTCTAAAAGCTCAAAGTGGTTGGATTTTGCTTGAATGCTTGTGAGTTGATCAATGGATGTTCAATAGTTGTTGTAGCAGCTTTGGAGACTTGTATTTGTACCCTCTCATTGATTTCTATTTGTTTGGGTGGTTGGAGAATTCAATATATCCGTTGGGGAGCTTATTTCCGACAATAAATGATGTCTGCCTACCATCCGTATCGGTACACAAAGAGCCGTATCGATACCTGTCAAAAGAAGAAAGAGATGTTGTGTAATAGCATATTAATACACGTAAGGACGTATCGATACGGTATAGCCGTATCGGTACGAATTTAGCTCACTGGAATCTAAGAAAAAAGTCTAGTGAAAAATGTATCGGTACGCCTAGTGGGCATATCAATACAATGTAACCAATTTTCAAATTAGCTGATTCCAATAACTGACAAGGCAACGGTCATATTTTTAAATGCAATGATTTTTGAAGATCTCGTCAACTCGTATCGATACGGTGGAGACCGTATCGATATGCTTAAGCAAAAACTTAACCTAGATAAAAGTCGTATCAAAACAGGCATAGCCGTATCGATACGCATAAGCTAAAATACAAGCCCAGATGAAGGTCGTATCGAAGCGGGTGTAGCCGTATCAAAATAGGTGAACAATTAAAATTCCAGTAGTGAAAAACTGTATTGAAACACCTAAGGGTGTATCGATATGCCTGGGCATATTTGTAGAATTTTGGCTTGAAACACATAGAAAAATTTTGGGTTTAAGTTTTAGACTTAGAAAAATTTTCCTTGTCATTTTGTGAGACTTTTGAATACTTAAAAATGTATTTAATTTTGCAATTTGGTCCTCAAACAACTTGTTATATCAAAATCAAATTTAGTTTTACAACTTACATTGGACTATTTTTTCTTTGGACAGATTCTTCATTGTGTGCAGAAAGCCCCCATCATCTTTGCTCATATCTTCTTCAACTTAGCTTTACCTTTTGCTTCACCTTTTTCTCTTTTTTCTGTGTTGGCCTTCTCGATATTTTTCTCTCCATTGAAGGATCCATATTTTTTATTTTTTCAAAATTTTTCACTTGGAATGGTGGGAATGACAAGATTGTAAAATTCATGGTATACTTGTACCTTATATAAATTAAGTATATAGCTTTCCAAAGTTTCTCCTCTATATAGTATGACGCACACATCATGAGGGCAAGAAATTCTAGTGAGATCCCACACTCTACATGTACATTTCCATCCCCTACGATGAACTAAAAAAGTGTCTTGATTATGTATGACCTCATTCCTTTTAGTCCTATTCCATGTTACATGACAAAAAGAACTAATTGATTTGTTTTGTTCAAATTTTTGTGCAATCCTAGGACAGAGCTCACCTTTCCACTTAAGTGAGTTTTTCTTATGCTCAACTATCATATGCATAACATAATGCTTAATATCTTCAAACATTGAAATTAAAGACTTAAATCTATCCCTTAAAATGGCAGAATTAAAAGTCTCTAAGAAATTGTTATCAACTGTATCACACTTGGACCTAGAAGAGAAGAAAGCATTGGACCAATATTGTAAATCCTTTTTCATAACATCATCATATGCATCCTCTTTTAATTTAGCCATTCTGTTTGTAAAGTGCTAAAATTGAGATTTTGTTGTACCCTTACAACATGACTAGAATAGCTTCTGGAGGTCACCACCTTTATGCTCTTTCTTCCAAATAGCATACATATGCCTAGTACAAAATTTATTCTCTATCTATGGTAAGCAAATAGGGACCTCTTCAAGCAATCCCTTCAAAAATCAAAGTGAATAAAGTCAGTAGATAAAAAAATATGTATTCATAAAATGATTTATACTCACAAATTAAACAAGAAATCTGTTCATTACCTTCTACATGTCATTGAGCAAAGTACATTTTTCACCATTTGTTAAATTCAAATAAGTCTGGATGTGGTTCAAAAATCATGACCAAGTCTCTCTATTTTCCACGTCAACCACTGCCAAAGCAATAGGAAAAATTTGGTTGTTGCAATCCCTACCCATAGCTGAAAGTATCTCACCTTTAAAAGAACCATTCAAATAACACCCATCTAATTCAAAGACTGGTCTATAATACCTTTTGAAGGTTTCTTTCAATGGACTGAAACAAACATAATGTGTCCTGAATTTTGGTATCTCGGTAAGAGTTGGTCTTTCAACCATTAGATCAAATGTGCCTTCTGGATCAACATTCCTCAAAGCAAACACATAGTCAAACAATCTATTAAATTTATGTACAACATTACTCCTTATTTGTTTTAAAGCCTATCTTTTAGCTCTCATGGAGTATTGTTTGGCCAATTCAACTTTTAGCTCCTCTCTCCCAAGATTCATCATGTTTCTCAGCTTCAACTAGGGAAGAATCCTAATATTTGGAAGAAAATGTTTTGCAACCAATTTAAAATATGCTCTGATGTTCTTAAAGGTTATAGAACAGTTATGGTCAGTTACTAGAGTCTTAATTTTATAACACCTATCAGATTTGTCCCAAAAAGCATGTATCACAAAAGGACATTCTAAGACCTTACACACTACCCTAGTTTCTCTTTCATATTTGACACAAATCTGAAATCAAATCTATGTGCTACTACATATGCAAAAAGTGCATCCTTCAACAGTTTTTGATTTTCAAAAATATTCCCACCTCAAATTTGGGTTCAATAGTTGATGCATAAAAAAAATTTGACTAGCCTTCTTAGGAATATTATCTCCATCTGAATCTGTCTCGTAGCTTCCAGAGTCTAAAGAGTCTAAAAGGTCAATATCTTATCCACTAGACAAAGCCCCTGAAGCATCTTCATTTCCCTGTGCACTCTCCACAACAGTTGTTGAACTCAAACCATCCTCATTTTTATCTATTTCTATTGCACCCAAACCACCTATATCATCTTCATTTTTAGCAATTTTTGTTGCACCCAAACCACCGAAAGCGGCTTCATTTTCAACTGCTCCTATTGGAGTCAAACTAACATCTAGTTCTAAGTCATCGACATGGATTATTTTATTTTTTATCTTTCTTTGCATTACCCTCCACTTCCTGAAAATTGAAGTTGTCTTTTCATCCTTATCATAAGACTTTATAAGCCCATTATCTGACTCACCACTATGTTGTCACTAGATTTTTACCCATTTTATTATTATATTTTATTATTTGTTTATTACTATTATATTATTATTATTTATTTAATATTATATTGTTATAATTATTTATAGTATAGTTATTAATAAAACCCAAGAAAAACAAAAAAAAGTCCATTTTATTCAAATAAAGAGTCCATGTTACAATGCTAGCCCATTTGGCCCAAAAAAAGAAGAACAAGAAACCCTAGTTGGCCCCTTGTTTTGTTAATGCGCAGCCCATTTATAGCCGCTGGATCTAACCAAGATCCAACGGTTCAGATCAAGCATGAAGGAGAGCCGGTCAATGCCTCACGCGCACGTGAATGGCACGCGTCCACCGAGCATCCAAGTGATGCTTCTTCCCCGCGTTTGCAGCCACGCAAGGAGCTGCTCCTTGCATGTGAAGCTACATAACAGCTTTCACGGCCACTCCAACGCTGGCAGCCATGACGTCAGGCCATTCGGTGGCCATCGAGCAACACCGACCGTCACGCCCGATGAACCCCTTCCTCAGCCAAACCCCCTACATCGGCAAAGAAGAAAAAATGAGTTATTCATGAATCAAATATGAAAAAATAAGGGAAAGTCAGCCCCAAATCTGTGTAAATTCGAAATAAAAATAAAAGGGGAAGGGAATCAATCCAATATGGCAAGAAGCTCACCGAATTTAAGGGATTTGCAATCAGATTTTTTTTATATTTTTGGTAAGAAAATGCCAATATAAATCACCCTTTTCCATTGTAATAGACTGGCTCCAACTGCAAATTGTACACCAAATTTCTGAAAATACAAAGCTTGAAGCGTATTTTTGAGGTATTTTTACTGTTTTTTACTGTATTTTCATATTCGAGTTTTTTTAAAAAAAAGGGAAAGGTTATGGCTTACCTTGCACCGCCGCCATCACCACCGTGCCTTGATCCTAAAACTGCATCCCCGATGATGGATGCATGTTACTAGATAAGACAACATTTTAAAAAGGGGGATTCAAATAGTTTTCATTTTTTAATCTTATTTTAAAAATGAGAATTTTGGAAGGAGGGGTTTTATTTGAATATTAAAGAAAAAGTTTTTTTTAATTTTTTGTTGTTGGCAAACGGCAGCCAGCTCTAATGGAAGGTGGTCGGTGCAGCAGTTTGTTCTCGGTGTTCTTCATCCATGAAGAACACCAAGAACATTTGAGAGAAAGTTAGAAAGGTGGTTTTGATCCAAAATTTTTAGAAGGAAAAAATGAAAAGTGTTTGTAAAAAATAGGTTTTATACCCACATGTTTTAAAATAAAATGGGCAATTTACACTCATTAAATCGCTCCGCCCCATTTATTTTTTTCCTGTGAGATGCCATATTTTCAATTGTTTCAAAATGGTCACTGTTTTCTTTTAATTTGGTCTCGGGTTTCAATAGTTTTTCAATTTGGTCACCGTTTTTTTGACTTCATTTTTAATTCGATTTTTCTATTATTAAATCCATTTTGAAAATTTTAAATTAAGTTTTATTTTTTAAAACCTGGCTCGTGCATCAAAATGTTGACCTAATTTAGGGAAGGATACATTTTTTGGAAAGTTGCAAATCTTGTCTTCTTTCCTTTAATGTTTGTTTATTTATTTTTATTTAATTTTATATTTTTAATGTTTTCATGCTTTAATTTCCTAATTTTAAATAGATATGTTCCTCGAAGCCATACTTAACTCTAGGATATTTAATTTGCAATGCGGAGTCTCACCAAAAAGGAGGTAACGGGTTAGCTCTAGAAATATTGGGGGTGATTATTGTTTTTCCCCCAGATATTGAGGTCGTTAAAATGAGATCACATTTATAAATGGACGATAAATTAAATTTTACACGATCTTGCAAATTTTGACATTAAATACAATTTGTAATCAGCTAGGTAGCAATTTTGGGCGTTGTGGGGGTGCTCACCCTTCTCCACACGCAACCGACTCCCGAATCCATTTTTGTTTTTCGCAGACCAAAATTGTTGTTTTAATAAAAATAAAATGTTTTTATTAAAATGACCCAATTTTAGGTGATCCAATCACCCCTCGAAAAAGATTGGTGGCGACTTTGTTGTTTTGTTTTTATAACTTTCGAGCCCGAAAAAGGTTGCGACAACTTGGCGACCCCACTAGGGATAATTTTTGTTTTTACAAAAAAAAAGAGTCTAGCCACAAGCTGATTAAAAAGTATCTTAATGTCAGAATTTGCTAAGTTCGTGTAAAATTTAATTATCCATTTATGAATATGATTTCATTTTACGCATTTAAAATTTGGCATAATAAGTTATATACCCCAGCTTTGTCTCATTCATTTAGGTGAGAGGAAAACGCTATTGCTCTCGTGGGAATATTGATTCTCTATATTGGCCTAGCAACCTTAGGGTTCATATGCACTATGTCTTCATGAGAATACTAATTCTCCGTATGGACATAGGAAAATGGGTCCCCTTGAGTTGAACTTGATTCATAAGAGCCTATAATGGGTGAGGATCAAGGGCCTTGCTACCCTTGGTAGGGGACAGTGAGGGCAATTCAAGGAATTTTCTAGAACGAAACCTTCGTGTGAACTTCTAGGATCCTACCCTAATAGAGACACGTGGAAAACCCTAGAATTAGAATTCGGTAAAAATTATTTCGTAAGAATAATCCGTGGAGACATGTCCAGAAATGTTGGAATGTGTTACCCAGCTATTATTCGTACAATGAAATTATTTTGGATTTTTTTTTGTTTTATTTATGTTTTTTAAGAACACTAATCTATTTTTTCTTGTTTTATATTGTTTTGCATATTTTTCTTGCACCATTATTTCATAATTATAAGGGGTTGATTCTCGAGACAGTTTCTCAATTAGAAAACAATTTTTGCCATGAATGGAAGGTACCTAAAGAAAGAGAAAGACGATGCAAATGTAAGTCAATGTGTGAGATTAACCAGTGAGCAAAATGGGAATAATGTTTTAGTGACAAAGACTTCGGAGTATGCTCACATCAGTGTCAAGCAGAATAATGTGCACGAGTTGCGAGTGCTATGGGACCACTTTGACTGTGCAATAAAGCATTTATTATAGAAAAAAGATTTTGGTTCTTGAAAATGCTAATGAAGGGGGAATGATTACTGCTTCACTCGGCTTAGGGACAATGCCATAAGGTTCCAGGAGCGAGACGAGTTCGACGAGAGTATTATATCCTAAATTCAAGACGTAGTTAAGCATGTGATGATGCTAGCTAGAGAAGCTATAGCTCTTTGCCCATACGTCAGGCCAATAGGGGAAGTGGGGTCAAGACTCCTATGGCTGATCAAAGAAGTAAAGGAGCTAGGCGCTTAGACTGAGACGTATTCGTAAAATATATCTTTACCTTTTATAATAAGGACCTTTGTCATCCAATAAGAGCTACTTCTAGAGCAACTATTTATGGAATCAACACCCTTTGCTTGCATTCATGCATTTTTGCATTGCGTTGTGTTGTTTGTGTTTGCATTAGTTTATGTTTTGATCATTGCAATATATACACACATAATAAAAGTATTAATTATGGCAAATTCTATTCAAGCAGTAAGATTATGCACAAATACGGTACTCGAGCTATGGCTACAGAGGACAAATTGACAACTCTATAAATAAACCACAAGAGTACTCAAAATAGACTCTATAAAATGGAGAAAGACTTGGGAGAAGAAATTGCGCAAGCTTAGAAAAACATTGTCAGCCAGATAACGACTATATTGGGATTTAGAGACCTAGAAAGAGGAAAAACAGTTGAAGCTGTTGATGTCTTGTTGCCCCAACCCATGATGACCTATGAGAAATTTCCACCGAATGGGAGATTCCAGATCCATATAACAGGAACCTTAGCCAATATTCCAACAGAGTTTAGGATAAATCACATGGTAAACCGAGGCATTGAGATTCGAAATCTCCATAAGGTAGCCGACATGGCCAGAGTGAATAAGAGGCTAGAAGATCGATGTGACAAGCTCGAAGAGATCATCAGATCCCTACAAGGAGGAAACATTTATGGTGGCATAGAAGCTAGGGATCTAAGCCTAGTGTCTGACTTGGTGGTTCCTCTAAAATTCAAAACTCATGACTTTGAGAAATATGATGGGACCACTTACCCTTTTTTACACGTGATCGTGTACTTTCGAAAAATGTCAATGCACTTAAAAAATAAAAAACTACTCATCTATTGATTCTAAGACAGTCTATCGGGATCTGCTACCTGATGGTATACCTAATTGAGCCGGATCAATATACAAACTTGGAGAGACCTATCAAGAGATTTTCTTAAACAATACGAGTATGTGACAGATATGGTCCCAAGGAGAATCGTACTACAGGATATGGAACGAAGGCCAAATGAGAGTTTTTGCCAATATGCCCAGATGTGGCAGCCCAAGTTCAACCTCTACTATTGGAAAACGAGGTTACTCCAATATTTGCATAGACTTTAAATGGTCAATTCTATGACCATATATTAAACCATGCTACCAAAAGTTTCGCAAACATGGTCATGAACGGGGAGTTGATATTGGTAGCCATCAAAAGTGGGAGACTTGAGGAAGGAGAATATAGCGAACATCTATAACTCGAACTACTAAAACAATGGAATCTTGTCAAGAAGTAGGTGTGGACAAGCTTGCCTTCCTGGAATAATGCTTAACAACTGAACAGTAGTAGATTTCCCTAGACAATGATGGAATCATACTTAGAACCACCTCTTTTGCTTTAACCCGCGAGCATTAGGGATTGTAACACCCCTTCCCGGCCTGGTAGGAATTCGAGTTAAAAAGTGTTACCAATGAACAAAATGATATTTAAGACGATATTTACTTGGTAATCATTAATTCGATAAGATTTGATATTCAATGTGATATGATATTCGGTACGTTAAGATCAGTAGTTCGGTACGATACAAAAATTATCTAGTTTGGACTAATCTCAAACTTTTACAAGTTTTAAAGACCAAACTATAATTTTGATAAATTAAGAGTCTCTTTCAGAAAATTAAGCTTACTCCATTGTAATTCAAGTTGTAGGCACCATATTTGTAAATTTTCATATTGATCAGAGTTCATTGACTAGTCCAATTTAACCTTACACAATTTAGTGGCCAAACTATAAATTTCCATAATTCATTTTAGACCTAATTAACAGAATTATCAGTAGAGGTATCGATGCGCTCTTGACCCTATCGATACAACTTAGGAGAGTTTGGTAAATTAGTTATTGCAATATAGGGTTCATACCGATACGGGTTACTCTTGTATCGATACACAATGATCAAGGGGACTTAAGGAGATTTACAGATTCAAAAGCCCGTACCGATACAGCTACAACTGTATCGATACGCCATAACCAGGACCGTTAAAATGGTTAACTACACTGTGCTCATACTGATACTGGGTATCGGTACACATTTGATAATTATTTAATATTATTGGGTTTCGATAAGGCATATCGATACCGTATCGGTATCGAGCTACAGTTTCTTTCCATATTAAAAAATACGTACCAGTACAGATCGAGTCATATCGGTACACCTTTTAGCCTGAGTTCAATTACGCTAGCCTGTACTGATACACCATCACCCGTATCGGTACGGAAGGATCTGTAATAACATTTTTAGTCTGGTTTAATGCCTTTTTACCCCCATCAAACCTTGTCCAAATTCCATGAAACATTACCAACAAGTTTATTAAGCCTTAATCTATCAACATACCAAATTTTAGGGTTAAATGAATCCATTTATCTTGTTTTCCCCAAATTAGGCCAAGTGTACTTTTTAATCTATTTTTACCACTTTTCAAATGTCCCATTTAGTCAAATGAAGCATACCAAAAACCCACAAAACATGCATACATCCAAAGGAACAAAAGTGACTTATGCAACTATTATGCCACCCTTCTAGGAGTTTGTTGGAATAACATACTTCAATTGAACAACTCCGTGACTTGCAAAAACCTTCGATACCCCGACCTCCAACTCGAAACCTTGCTAACCTGAAATGCATGGAAAATGAATGTATTAGACATACTTTGCCTAGTGAGGTAATCATAAACGATATTAATGATAACAAATGCATTTACACTTTGCTTCAGTAACAACAATGGCAATGTGTCCAATGTCTATATTCAATGCAATAACAATAATCAATGCAATGGCAGTGATTAATGCAATAACAATATTTAGGCATTATCAATAATCAATATCACTAGGTTTCCTTGGATCGATGTAAGGAGTATGGATACACAGATTCCTACACCGCACCAAAATCAATAGTGGTCTAGTCCCTCCGTTGCACCAATATGACCAAAACACATCATACCTCCGTCGTACCATAATAAAGGCTGTAGCCTAAGGACCGTGACTCACCCATACCAATGAGCTCATGAATTCTATGGCATGCCAATTTGTATCCAATTCCACTCAAATCCAAGGTTCGATAACAATAGTCCGGTAGCAATAAGTTTAATAGTAATGATTCGGTACAATGATTCGATAACAATAGTTTATTAACAATGAATCGATATCAATAGTCCAATGTTAATATTCAATAGCAATACTTTAATGACAATATAGCCTTAATTATATTTCAATGATATCTATACTATACAATGCTGCAATAGCCAATATATCAATACATTGAACTTACCCAAGCTTGCCAATAATACCTCCTACGAGGTTTCGATACAACAATACCTTGAGACAATGTTAGCAATGTAATAAACAATAATAAAGAAATCAGGAAAGAACCTAGCTAATCTTGAACTCTAACTACATTCACCTTTATTTTTGAAGCTCATGCGGCTCTCGGATTACTACTCTTTTCTTCCTAGCTTTGGATAAAGATTATGGTTCTTCTTTCTCCAACATTTGAGTAATTCAAGGGATATCCAATAGTGTACAGAAATCAAAGAAAACTTGAGCAACCAAGGGAGTTTCTTGCTTGAGCTAGAGGCAGAGGATGACAATGGAGGTGTTAGCTTAATATTTAGGGAAGATGAAGAAAAGATGAAAGACAAGGAATGATAGGTTCAGGTGAAATGTTGATTCTTGTAAAAAAAATGTTAAACACCTTACCCTATCCCCTTTTAATCATATCCAAAAGTTTACCCTCACTATAGGGAAAGATAGATGTCATATTTTCTCACTTTTAAAACCTCCCAAGTAGCTAATGAAAAGGTTTCCTACCTTGGGAGGAAACTTATATCTTATTATAAATTAAACAAAAATGATGTTATCTCTCTATGTCAATTATCATCTTTCCTTTACCCCCTTCCTTAATTAACGTGAACAAATCAAGTACGGACGTGACTCACCCTAAAAATGGTAATATTATAAGGGTAGTCCCTCAACTTTCCGAACTTCACACTTTTTCCCCCAACTTTCAATTTTTACAATTTAGTCACTAAATTATTTTCAAAGAGTTCAATTAAGTCCAAGTTTTATAAAGTGACTCAATTAGAACCCAATACGGTACAATTGACTATATAATATATGTCACACAATATTTGAACCTTTTCGATATAGAATTTTTGATCGCCAGAACCCCATTCTGACTAGACCCGTTTTTAGGTTGTTACAGGGATCTTTTCTAAGAGCTTTTATATTATTCTACTTATTTTAGAGACACATTCCTTTTATTTTTCACAAGTGGAAAACATTTTATTTATGTATTTTTTCTTCTTTTCATTTTATCCATTTATCTTCCAAAATACACCTTCTTTGTAGAGTTCCTACTATTGATTGTATGAATAATTTTTGGATATAATCTCGAGATAAAAGGGCAATAAAATGTGTTCAAGATTAATAAGGAGACTTCATATGCATATTTTGAGTGAATTTTCCTCTAAGGCATTGTTGTTAAGGTCTTTGAATGAAGCGATAACTCTAAAATATCTACCAACTGATGACTGCTTCTCTTTGATGATATCTATGTGTGAAATAACATTTGACATTCCTTCATTTCCCTTCACGAATAAGAAAATGAAAAAATATCCCTTGTTGTCCCCTTTGAGTGATATTTCTTGTGATTGAACCCTAACCAAGGATCACTCCCCATAATGGGGGGTAAAGAGGATGAAAGGTTATTTGTAAGTGAGAAAAAAAGCATATCAAATCGAGTTAAATGTCCTAAGTTTATAATGAAATAGACAAAAGGACAAAAAGAAAAAGGAAAGAAAAAGTAAAAAAGAAGAAAAAGAAAGGAATGAAAGTTGAAATAAAAAAGGAAAATTTGAAACAAGAGGAAAGCATGTACAAAATTATTCGAATGAGACATGTGCCAGAAAAGAAAATAAACTAGGGTGAAAACCCAAAATGGTCAGTCTAAAGTGATCCAGAGAATAAAAGAACAAAGATTTCATCAAGAAAGGTTGATCCTTGGTCTAATCATCCTTATAAATGTGTTTGATCCTATATATCTTCTTTTGTAACCCGAGCCTAGCCTACATTACAAGTCTTTAAAGACCATTTGGATTGTACATGAATATCTGAGAAAAAGAGTTTATTTTTAGAACACATTCTATCTAATTGAGTTAACCTTTCTTTAGGGACCTTCAAACTTCTAATGTCTGATTGATTTTAGAAAAGTGGGAAGATTGAAATTTGGGGAGTTAAAGAGAGCCACCTAAAAGCAGGACACTATCCGATTGATGGATTAATTAATCATTTATACTATGAATTTTGGGCCATCTGACTTTGCTTTTTTTCATGTTTTCCATGAATGTTTCCTTTAAATTCTCATTTCTAGCCTTTTCTTGCATCTTACGAGTAGATTGACATAGATTCATAAAAACAAAAGATTTCTTGGTTCTAATCCCAAATGAATGAGAACTAGGAGCAAATGTTTTCCATCACATCGGGAAATAATGAAGTGGCTACCCAATAAAAAGGACGACAATTGAACCTTAGATTGAATGGGGGTATCACCTTGCATGAGGAGGTAACAAAAAGAGTGTAAGGTCGACCATGTTGTTAAGCAAGATCCGCACATAAGATATAAAATCCCTAAAACGCGAAAAGGGGATAGAGTTGTGCCCAGTAGGCAAACTGTGCCACCAATTGGGGCAATTTATGTTGACCAAGGATTCAAGATCCCTGACTTTGATAGGTGCGAGAGAAAGAGATTAAAGTGCCAATATCATTCAAAGGTATTTAAGTTGGAGCTTTCCCTATAAGTAATCCAGAAACTCACAAGGAACCTTAAAAGGGCTTGACTATTTCAAGAGACATCCGAAGATCTGGAGCTTTCAGAATCGCTTAAAAGGCCTTTCACTCAATATTGATGTATCAACTATAATGATAGTAGGATTTGTGCAAATGTGGGATATTTGCGTTTGAAGACCATATGTTTTCTATGAAGCAAAAAGGTAGAAAGAATGAGAATGATAAAGCAGAGAAAATAGAGATGGCTACTCGTCTGGACTAAGCAAGAAAATACGCAAAGATCATATTAAATAAAAAGGGAAATAATAAAGACTAACATGTTAGGCATCCCTAAGGTCATGTTTATCATAATCATAGCATTTGTTTAATTTTGACAGACATACGAAAACTCTTCCAACAATGAAACCCACATATCCGTTCAGGCATAAGGAGAATGGAACCTGCCTATCTGTTCAGGTGTAAAGAGAATAAAACCCACCTATTCGTCCAGGGATAAGGGGAATAGAACCTGCCTATCTATTCAAGCGTAAGGGGAATAAAACCCGCCTATCCGTTTAGGCGTAAGGAGAATGAAACTCGCCTATTCGTTCAGGCGTAAAGAGAAAGGAACTCGCATATCCATTTTGGCGTGAGAAGAAAGGAACCCACCTATCCCTTCTGTAACCCTCTTAGCCTGACCTAGTCGAAATAGGACTAAAAGAATCACATTAGGTTTGGCAGGGTAAACCCGGGCTAATAACTTAAAACAAGCCTATTTTTTTCTTTTTATCTTGACTAAATGTATTGTAGTATTATCCTAGAGTGAACATGCTTCAGCGGAAATGTCACATTGAAAATAGATTGCAAAACTGGGTTCAATTGCTCAACATTACACATCAGGGACCAAAATATAATTTTTATAAATTATATGGTTTTTATCACAATTAAGATTATCCAACCTTTGTTAGTCCAATTTGAATCTCAAATGTTAAATTCCAATTTAAAACAATCATCCAAACTCATTCATCTGCATACATAACAAGATTTCCAAACTTCAACAAACTGGCATACATAAAACTCAACAAAGTGTACCGATACGGGCAAGCCCGTACGATACTGCTTAATAAACAAAACAGCTACTCGTATCAATACACGTATAATTGTATCGATACAGTGTGTTGACCTACTCGTGCCGATATAGCCTTGACCTCGTATCGATTCCTCTTTGGTTTCTCAAAAACTCAGAATTCCAGTGAACAACTCCGTATCGGTACGGCTCTTTAAAATTAAAGGGATCGTACCCATACTCGAACTTGTGTATTGACACCAGTATAGATTTTCCTTAATATATACCGATACGGTGGCTAGGCATACCGATACCCTCTACTTTATGTTGATGATTTGAGCCTTTCCAGACCCCTCGTACCTATCCTTGGGAAATTCAATTTAACCAACTTTCCATAATTAAATCATCAAATCAAGTTAGAAAACATATGTAAAGGATCAATAACTTAGGAATTTCAATAAAGGGCCTTATGTTAGAGGAGAAGAACGAAGCTCACCTCTAAATTTGGCTTTCCTCATAATTGGATGAATTTTTTTAAGAAAACAAGATCAAATCAAATAGGTTTTGTTAGGAAATCATTAAAGATCCATTTGATAACAAAAGAAGATTAAAATCAAGTGTTTGGAAATGAGTGTTTGGATGGAGAGAATTTGAGAGAAAAGCTTTTGATGAAAAGTTAGTTATGTGAACTTACTTTTAAAATCTAATTATGTAATTAATCTCCCCAAACCATTTTATCTATTTTAAAACCTTTTTAAAATATCCAATTTTAAGAGAAAAGTCTGATGTTAGACTTTGTCCAAATAGCTCCTTAAATATTCTAAGTTTTGATCCTTTTACAAAACAGTCACTAAAAACCGTTTTAAAACTTTACATTTTGGTCACTAACCAAAATGTCTAATTTCAAGACCCTTTTTTGTAAAATTGATTTTACCAAAATAATTTGCATATTAAATAATGATTTTATACTATTTTCCATATTTTTATCTCACTCGAAAATATTCATTTCAAATTAAATCCTGAAACTGACTTGAATATTCAATCTGATCTGACACACCGTCTAAACCACCTAGAAAACTCCTAGGCCCAAAATTGGGGTGTTACACCTTTAGGTGTAAGAAGAATGGAACCCGCCTATCCATTTAGGCGTAAGGAAAATGAAACTTGCCTATCCATTCAAGCGTAAGGAGAATGGAACCCGCATTTGCATTTAGGCGTAAGGAGAATGGAATCGCTTATCTGTTCAGGCGTAAGAGGAATAGAACTGCTTAACCGTTCAAGTATGAGGAGAATGAAACCTTACCTTTTAGCAAACTGTCTATCCATTCAGGCATGAGGAGAATGATACCTTACTTTTTAGCAAATTGTCTATCCGTTCGGGCATGAGGAGAATGGAACCTTGCTTTTTAGCACACTGTCTATCCTTTTGGGTATGAGGAGAATAAAACCCAACTTTTTAGCAAACTACCTATCCGTTCGGGCATGAGGAGAATGGAACCTTGCTTTATAGCAAACCTTCTACTATTCGGCATGAGGAGAATGAAACTTTATTTTGATGTCCAGCGAGTTTGCAGTCAGTGAAAATCAGTGTCTTTTGTTCTTTGCTCTATCCCTTTTCAGTGGAATGAGCAAAGAGGGGTAGTTATTGTCACTAGATTTTTACTCTTTTTTATTATTATATTTTATTATTTATTTATTACTATTATATTATTATTATTATTTATTATTATTATTATTATATTTTTATAATTATTTATAGTATATTTATTATTAAAACCCAAGAAAAACAAAAAAAATCTATTTCATTCAAATAAAGAGTCCATGTTACAATGCTAGCCCATTTGGCCCAAAAAGGAAGAATAAAAAACCCTAGCTGACCCCTTGTTCTTTCTATGAGCAGCCTGTTTATAGCCGTTGGATCTAATCAAGATCCAACAGCTCAGATCAAGCATGAAGAACAGCCAGTCAATGCCTCACGGTTCACGCGCACACCCCGCGTCTAAGTGACGCTTCTTCCCTCCGTCTACAGCCTTGCAAGGGGCTGCTCCTTGCATGTAAAGCTTCTAGGCAGCTTTCACGGCCACTCTAGCTCTGGCAGCCACAATGTTAGGCCATTCGGTGGCCGCCGAACAGCACGGGCCACCGTTCGATCAACCTATTCTTTAGCCGACCCCCTACAGCGGCAAAGAAGAAAAAATGGGTTATTCATGAATCGAATATGAAAAAATAAGGGAAAGTCAGCCCCAAATCTGTGTAAATTCAAAATAAAAATAAAAGGGGAAGGAAATCAATCCAATATGGCAAGAAGCTCATTGAATTTAAGAGATTTGGAATCCGAATTTCCTTGTATTTTTGGTATAAAAATACCTATATAAATCACCCTTTTCCATTGTAATGGACATGCTCCAACTACAAATTGTACATCGAATTTCTAGAAATACAAAGCTTGAAGTGTATTTTTGAGGTATTTTTACTTTTTTATTGCATTTTCATATTCGACCTTTTTTTATAAAAAGGGCAAAGCTTAGGGCTTACCTTGTGTCGCTACCATCGCCGTTGTGCCTTGAGCCAGAGGACACATCCCCGATGATGGATGCATGTCGCCGGAGGAGCCGAAATACTTTAAAAATGGGAATTTGGAAGGAGGGTTTTATTAGAATATTAAAGAAATAGTTTTTTTTTAGTTTTTTTTGCCGGCAAACGACACCCGGTGCAGAGGTTCATTCCTGGATGAAGATCACCAAGAATATTTGAGAGAAAGTTAGAAATGGGGTTTTGATCCAAAATTTTTAGAAGGAAAAAATGAAAAGTGTTTGTAAAAAAATAGGTTTTATACCCACACGTTTTAAAACAAAATGGGCAATTTACACTCATTAAATCTCTCCGCCCCATTTTTTTTGCCCCGCTAGATTCCAGATTTTTGATTGTTTCAAAATGGTAATTGTTTTCTTTTAAATTTGGTCTTGGGTTTCAATAGTTTTTCAATTTGGTTACCATTTTTTTGACTTCCTTTTTAATAAAAAATTTTCTATTATTAAATCCTTTTTGAATTTTTAAAATTAAGTTTTTTTTAAAACTCGGCTCGTACATCAAAATGTTGACCCAATTTAAGGAAGGATACATTTTTTGGAAAGTTGCAAATCTTATTTCTTTAATGTTTGTTCATTTATGTTTATTTAATTTTATGTTTTTAATGTTTTCATGCTTTTAATTCCTAATTTTAAATAGATCTTTTCCTTAATGCCATACTTAACTCTGGGTCATTTAATTTGCAATGCGGTGCCCCACTAAAAATGAGGTAACTTATTAGCGCTAGAAATGTTACCGGTGATTATTGTTTTTCCCTCGGATGGTGAGGCCGTTAAAATGAGATCACATTCATAAATGGATGATAAATTAAATTTTACACGAACTTGTAAATTTCGACATTAAGGAAAACTTGTAATCGGCTAGGTACCAATTTTGGGCGTTGTGGGGGTGCTCACCCTTCCCCACACATAACCGACTCTTGAACCCATTTTTGTGTTTTCGTAGAACAAAATTGTTGTTTTAATAAAATGAATTTTTTTTATTAAAATGACCTATTTTTAGGTGATCCAATCACACCTCGAAAAAGATTAATGGTGACTCTATTGTTTTGTTTTTAAAACGTTTGAGCCCGAAAAGGCTACGACACACTGTTATCTTCTATCTCATAACTTACCTCATCCGCATTTCCATCATCATAAAAGAAATTACCACCATATGGTCCATCTCCAACACTAGTATCAAGCCTAATAGATCCATTAGGCCTACTGCCACTATCACCAACACCTTCAGCATATGTATTTGATCCACTACTTGTAACACCCTAAACCAGGATGTCACATTTGGGCCTTAAGCCCAAACCTGTTACCATAAAATTTCTCAATTAGATTTAGCCCAAAAAGATATTTCTTAAAAACATTTAAAGTCGACAATTGAAAATGAAGATAAATAATCAAAATGCTACAAAGGAACTCCAACTTAATTTAAAACATTTGAACATTGATTTGATTAATACAATTTCAAAAATAAGGATTACAAACTCCATCACGTAAGGTCTTATGAATACATAGCCCACTAAACACAAGTTTCGTGCTCTGGAAATCACCACATGCTAGAATCTCGTACTAATAGCGCTCCTCGATCTCACGATCCGACGATCAACCTACACACAGACACAACAATTCCGAGCGTTGAGCTTACAAAATTAGTGGTACACATCTACTCTACTATACTTCATGCTAATCATAAACATAATCATGCAAACTAGAGCGAGCAATAAGGAGAGATAAATAACACATGGCACTACCAAAAGTCCATTAAACACATGCTTTCATCAAAACAATCATCATACATGGCACACAAGGCCCAACCATACTAATCACATGGCAATATAATATCATATAAGTGTGGTGCTATCTCTATCCACCTAATCGTATATCATATAAGCATTATACCACAATATAGGAGTGAGGCCCAGTTCCACTAAGCATTGGGATTATACACTCTGAGTGAGGCCTGATCCTACTAAGCATCAAGATCATACACTCATTGGGTGAGGTCCTGTTCCACTAAGTATCAGGATCATACACCCATGCCTGGAATCTCTCGTCGAGTATCATCGAATGCTACCCGATTCCACTAAGCATCGAGATCATACATTCAGAAATCTTCAACCATGGTGTTACAACACACTATTTCTCTCACTGGGTATTCGAATCCCATCAATCAAAGGTGACTCAACCAACCAAGTGTCCATTTCAGCACATAGCAAGGACATGGTTACCATTTAAGTTACCAACTTGTTAATACATTATGGAAGTGTACATTAATCATCCTCATTAATTATCTCTATTAATCCATATTATCTCATTAATATATCACATCAATTCCCATCTTTTTATTAGTATTAAAGATTATTCTGTTTAGTAGGTACTGATACTCGAACACGAGTATTGATACGGTACTCTTGGGTACTGGTACTGATACGCATACCGATATAGATATTACTTACTGGAAATCCTAGATTTCCACAAGTACCGGTACGGGTCGACCTGTAACAATACGACCCCTAATCGTGTACCGATACAGCCAAAGCCCATTCCGATACCCAACTATCAGGTTCGTACCAATTCCTTAAATTATGATTTTATAATGCTTTATTAAATCCCTAAAGTTTATGAAAGTTATTAGGGTTTGTTTACTAACGTATTTAATCAATTAATATTAAATCGTGATTATTAAATATTTATTCGAATATTACCAATTATTAGTCCATTAAGTGTAATTTCCATCGAACATGCCAATTTCATACACTAGCACCCAAGCATCACAATATATAATTTAATTCGGTCATCAAATAATTATAAAAATATTTAAGCCACCCTACACGGCCTATAAAGCATATACAAGTCTCGAGACATCCTCAACGCCATCATGGATCGCACATATATCAAGTCTCATGATATTGGTCTCTAAACATGCTTATTTATCATCTACCTTGTAACACCCTCGATCCGGATGTCATATTTGGGCCTCAAGCCCAAACCCAAAATCATAAAATTTTTCAAACTAGATTAGTCCATCAAGTAATTTGCAAAAACATTTAAAGCCGACAGTTGTAAATTTAGATAAGAAATCAAAATAGTACAAAGAAGCTCCAAATTAAATTTAAAACATTTGAATGTACAATTGAATTAATACAATTTGTTTAAAATAAGAATTACAGACTTCAACGTGTAAGGTCCTATGAATACATAGCCCACTAACTCAAATGTTGTACCCTAAAGATCACTTGGTACTAGAATCCCGATCTGATAGTGTTCTATGATCATACGGTCAACATACACACGAAAATAACGATTCCGAGCGCTAAGCTTACAAATATCAGTGGTACACATCTACTCTACTACACTTCATGATAATAATAAACATAAGCATGCAAGCTAGTTTGAGCAATAAGAAGAGATAAATAAATATGTGACGCTGCCACTAGTCGCCTAAACACATGCTCTCAAACATAGTAGAACATCATACATTACCCACAAGGCCCAATCAAACTCGTGATCCCACAGACCATACGAGCCAGACACACAAGTCATACAATACATCATACCACAAAACCAGGGTAAGGTCCAATGTCACATGTCATTGAGAACGTACACTCGTGCTCGAAATCTCACATCGAGCATCAATACTCAAAATCTTGTATCAAGTTTTTACTCAGAATTAAGTGGGTGGCGCAAAATCTCACATCGAGCAGAATCAATACTCAAAATCGAGTGGGTGGCTCAAAATCTCACATCGAGAAAAATCAACACTCAGAATCTCACATCGAGTGGTCTTCATATCATCACTCAAAATCTCACATCGAGTGGTCTTTATATCATCACTCGGAATCTCACATCGAGTGGTCTTCATATCAAGAAATATAAAATCATAAGTGTCCATACATGACACATTCACACATGATCCGCCAATTATCCCTAAGGGTTACTATTACAAGCAATCACCCAAAATTTACCAAGTTGTTAATATATTATGGAGAAACGTATGATTTATCTTATTCATTGACTCTAGTAATCCACGTTATCTCATTTATTAGGGCATAATTCAATTATAAATATTCACAATAATTTACATCCTTAATTTGCATTTATAAATTATTTAGTTCAGTGAAGACCGATACCTGAATATGAGTATCGATACGGTACCCCAATCATGTACTGGTACAACTGAGCTCGTACCGATACTCTATTCATAGGTTCATATAATTTCTTAAATCATGAATATTTACTACTCTTTAACTGATCCTTAAAGCTTATGGAAGTTATTTAAGTGTGCTGTTAACACATTTAATTCATTAATATTAATTACTGGCTTTTATCCATTAAATAAATTATTTATCGATATTAACTCTTAACCGTAATTTTGGTCGAACATATCAATTTATTTGAGCTAGCACGCAGGGCATCATTATTTATTCAAATAATAAACCAATCATCAAATACTCACATGAGTATTCAAACAATCCATATACAGTCTCTAAAGCTCATAATAGACTTGAATATTCACAAGTTCATCAGACATTTCAATAGTTACCAAGTCTCGTAATATCGGTATTAACACATACTTATTAACCATCTTCCAGTTTGCAACCACTAACATGCAAGGCAATTACACTTATGTTCTCACGAAGCATTTCAAAGTTTGAGGTGTACTAACCTTAAGCTAATATCACTAAATTCCTCATCTAAACTTCATGAACATTCTACACGATCTGATGTCCAAACCTGAACAATCCTTGTATAACAACTAATATGAAATTACATTAATTCTATGTATCTCTTATACCATTCACAAGGTCAAATGCATAAAAGCAGCTTACTAGGTTTGAATATGGAAAAACAGATTGCACCAATAGATCCGGAATATCGAGAAACCCCCGGGTAGAGTCCCTCGAAAAAAGTCAATACCGGTCAACGCCGGTCAACTGCCCTGGTGATCTTGTGCGGCATGGTACCATAACAACCATGCACCTGAAAGGCTTGATCTGGTGCAGCCAGATCCATGTGAAACTGTGCCTAGGATCCGATGTGGCATAGTACATCGAATCTATATACACTCGTCTGGCTAGGCACACACCCACCCGTAAGGGAGTTGTTCGACTGTGCGAGTGCTTGGCAAAAGGGTGGGAAAATGTATTGGAAATGCATGAAAACAATGCAAAGACTAAGTCTTTTGCGTGCAAGTATGCACGATCTGCAAGTAATACAACAGTAAGCTGAGTTATCGATCCCACAAGGATTGGCTAAGAGTTTGATTGTTTTGCTTGTTTACTTACTTGTCAAGGAAAAAATGTTGGTTGATTTGAGGTTGTTTGACAACAATGATTAAAAGGAAAGAAATAAAAGGAAAACATCATTCAAAAGGAGAGTTTAAATAAGTGATGAGCGTTGGCAATGGGTGCTTGTAACGCCCTGATTTTAGGGCTTAGCGGTTTTGTGGTTTATTAGACGGTCCGGTGGACCGGGTTAGAGATTTGAGTCAGATTCGGGATAGTATATTTTTTTGGTAAGATAAAAATATGAAAAAATAATTAAAAATCATCTTTTAATATATAATGATTTTTGGTGGAATCAATTTTGGGAAATGAAATTTGGAAATACAACATTTTGGTTAGTGACCAAAATGAAAGTTTTGAAAACTGTGATTTTATAGTGACTAAAATGAAAAGGGTCAAATTCTTAGAATCTTTAAGGAGCTATTTTACCAATTTATTTATAATAGTTTATCCCTTAATTAGACTTATTTTAACATGTTTTTTCTATCTAATTAAAAAGGATTTTAGTTAAAAGTTGGTTATTAGTTTTGGAAAAGAAATCACATCATTTTTCTCTCCACCTTTTTCTTCATTCTCTCCTCAACAAAACACTCAAGATTTCATCAAATTTTAGAGGTGAGATGGTTTTAACTTGGTTTTATGATTTCTAATTGATTGATAAAGGTTGTTTATACAAAATCTTACATTAATCTTGTGTTTTTTTAGCTTTTATAACATCAATTGAGGGAAAAACTTCATAATAGGGGTAAGGTCCAAGATCTCCTCTATTGTATGGTTCTTTACTAAAATTTCCAAGTATTTGATACTTGATTTTGTGTTTATAATATGATTTTAATGTTTTTCCAAGGTTTAATTGAAATAATTGGGTAAAATGGGAGTTTAGGGAATAGATTCGTAATGAATTTGATTTCCAGTGTTCTAGATGGAGTTTAATCACATTTTGGATGTTTATTGATGTTATTTAGTCGAATTTATCATTGGAATCCTGGGACTCTTGAATCTCTAATTGTTTAGGTTGTTAGAATTGAGGTTCTGTGGTGTTTTTGTAGTTGTGAGGTTGCTGAAGGTGTCATCCTATTTTGGATCTGTTTTTAGATGTGTTTTGATGTTGAAAGTGATGTTAGATTGATAGATGTTGGCTGGGTTGTGCTTGGAAGTGTTTGGGTGAAGTTTTCGGTTGTTGTGGAGGGTTAATTGTGATGGTTATGTGGGAATCCGGGAAGGATTGGTGCTGCTGTGTTTTGAATGCATTGTGATGCATTAATCCTCTTTTTTTGTGGTTAAAATAGGGGAGGCTATTCCGGAAGCTAACGAAGTTGCGTTGGAAGATTCGGATGTGTAAATTCGTATCGGTGAATCAAAGTTTCGCGCATCGGTGAGTGTGAACGTGGATTCCAGCTTTGGAATATTTTAAAGTGGTTTATGGGAGTTTAAACTAAGCTTGATACGTTGGTTTAAACTCAGAAGTAAGTAAAGTGGATTTTCTCTCTCTGTCGTGCTAGTGTTAAATAGTTTTCTGCACTTGTTTTGATGTACATGTTACCTACTATTTAAGCATGATTTAAAGTATGTGAAATACTTTTTAAGCATGAAATGCTGAAGGATGCACATGGTAACTGATCCTTGTAAGTATGTGGTTTATACTTGTGTTTTAAAGCATGATTGTTGTTTTGGAAAACAGTTTGGTTAATTCTTGTTTAAAACAATGAGGTAAATGGTAAATGGTTAATTATATTGGCAAGTGTTGTGGTTTTAAAATTGTTATCGGATATAGTTGGCTGGCCATAGGATTGAGTGCACTATAATAAGTCACCTTGGATGTTGAGGGGTTTATATCCGTGTACCGAAAACTCCATCTGAGTACCCTAATGGTAGGGGTTTAATACTACCAAAAATTCCCGTTAGTGGATTAAGCATCTAACCGATGATTGGGGTTGGTGTCCCTGTGGGTTGAAAAGTGTACCGGTTGTTAATGTACCGCGACTGTTATTGTATCGCTATTCCAGTTGAGATGGCTTGAAGTGTTGGTTGAACACATGTTGCATCTGTGTATCCGATGAACTCTTTTGATATTGGACTTGTTTAATGATCACTTGTAAACCAATGTAATTGTTAATGTATCATTGGAAGGTTTATGTTGTATAATGTGATTTATACATGTTTACTCTTTAAGCTTTGCATATGGTTATTATGCATGGGAAGGCTTAAATTGAGGTTAGCAATGGGATTTGTTGTTGGCTAATGATACATGTTTCATATGGTTTAATATGCTAGTTTTGAAAGAGTTTAAGTGCATGGTTTTTAAGGCATGAAATTTTATGTAATGTAAAGTATGATTTAAAAAGAGATTTTCAATGTGTTATTGGACAAAGGTTTAAATGCATTGATGGTGTGTTGTATTTGAGCACTCCTCACTAATCCTAGTGTGCTTACACTCATTTTTTCCATCAATGCAAAGAATTAAGGTTTTGGAAGGTAGCAAGAAGCAAGGAGATCCTAGCAAGACTTGGTTATCAAAGTATGGGTTGGATTAGACTATAAGAATAAAGGTAATGGGGGGTACTTGTCTTGGTTTTGGGAGATGTTTTGTTGAACTCCCTATTTGAGCATGTTTGGTTGGTTTCTCTCGAGTTGTAAATGGCCTCTAAGGTTTGATTTTTGGTGATGGTTTACCTTTTAATATGTTACTTGGATGCAAAACTAGGATACATGCCTTTAGATCTTCTTTTGATACAAAGATGCCATATTAGGGTGTTAGGTTTGTGAAGCTTGGATGCTCGTGGTATGCCTATTATGTTGGTGTTATGTTTCAAACTCGTTGGAATGATTTGAGTATGTTATTTGGATAAAAAATCAGCAAAAAGTGATATTACAGGTCTAAGCGTATCGATACACGGGGGACCGTATCAGTACGGCTAGGTATTTGTAGGCTTGAGAGATCAGTACGAGCCATGAGTGTTCCGATACGCCAAGGTAATTTTGGCCTAGCGTACCGATACAGAGGAGAGTGTTTCAGTACGGGCTTTAGCCGCTGGAATTTGCTTTTTCAACCCAAACCCGTAAACCGAAACACTTGGAACCGTATTGGTACGGTCATCAAGGATTTCAAAAGTTCAGTATATTAGTTGGGCGTACCGGTACGACATGGAGGTGTATCGAAATGGGGCATTTCAACCCGTATCAGTACGGTTGTACCTGTATCGGTACGAACGGAAGCTAAAGCTGTTAATGTCACTTCAGAACAATTTTGATTTCTTTGCAAGTTAGTCCCTGAGTTTTGTTTATGCATTCAAATGCGTTTGAGTGATCAGATCGAGCTAAAATTTGAGATGTATTTTTGAAACCTGTTTAATTAAGGTTGGGTATCATAAAAGTGAGCTTTAATCATGTAATTTTTCCAAAATTACATTTTGGTCCCTAAATTGTGATTAGGTCAATTGGATGTCGATTCGACGCCCGATTGAGTTGAGTTTTCACTTGTTGTCAGTATGAACATGTAGGGTATTAATTACACTTTTAGACAAAATAAAAGAAAAAAATGGTAAGGTTTTTTGATGTTCTTCTCATGGTTTACTTCGGTAAACCTAATGTGACTCGCTCGGGTCGGTCTGGCGGCTAGACCGGGTCGAGGGGGTTACATTTCGTGGTATTAGAGATATGTTTGCGAAAGGTTGGGATGTTGTATTTGATCGTTTGCTATTGTTTGTTATACACGGTGTTTGTTTGTTATGTTTGGTGATAATTGGGAAATTGACATGATTATTATGATGTTGTTATGAGCTAAAACCTGATGTTGATATGCACGGTGGTTGAAATATGCACGCTGATTGTTTATATTATGTTGGTAAAATTTGGGAGCCCATTTCCTTATTATTATAGTTTGGAAAGTTTTGATTTTTGAAATGGAAGTCTTGGTTCCTTGCTTGAAGCTGGCCTAATGGTTTTGTTTGAAATGATTATCATGCCTTAGATATATTTTAGCACGATGGGACCGAGGAGAGAGCTGCGATCGGGTACGGTTGTTGCTACCACTGGGCAGGAGACTAAGGGGGATGTTGTACCTCCTAGAGGGTTACCACTGTAATACCCCAAAATTTACTAAGTTGGTTAAGGGTCATTTAGTACTAAGATAATAGCTTAAAAGCTAACTTAGTGACTAAAATGACAAAAATGCGAAAGTTGGGATTTCTTTAATTATGGGTTTTGGAAAGGAAATTTCTAAGGTTTAAAGGTCTCATGTGATACATAGTGAATTGAAAAAGGTATTCTTAAAGTTTGGTTGAATTCCAAGAAAATTGGAATGGGAATTGAAGTTTAAAAAGGTAGTGACCAAAATGTAAATTTTGAACTTTAAACCTTAGAAAATTTCCTTTTTAAACTTCAATTCCCATTCCAATTTTCCTTAGAATTCAACCAGACTTTAAGAATACCTTATTCAATTCACTATCTATCACATGAGACCTTTAAACCTTAGAAATTTCCTTTCCAAAACCCATAATTAAAGAAATCCCAACTTTCGCATGTTTGTCATATTAGTCACCATGTTAGCTTTTAAGCTATTATCTTAGTACTAAATGAACCTTAATCAACTTAGTAAATTTTGGGGTATTACAATTCTCTCCCCTTAAAAAAATTCGTCCTCGAATTTTTCAATACGTACTTGGTTCCAAAAGGTGAGGAAACTATTTTCTCATATTTTCTTCTTATTTCTCTCAAGTCGTTTCTTTAATCTTATGATTTTTTGTCAAAGAAATTTGAAAAACGGGATTGCATTGTTTTCTTAGTTCTTTGACTCCATGTGCTAGGATCTTTACCAATTCTTTTTTCATGGCTTAAATCTGGCCGAATCTCTATTTTCTCCGGAGTAACAACAAGTGAGAGGTCTAATCAATATTTCCAAAGCATCGATACATTATGAATCTTTTTCATTTCCAAAGATAAAGCTAACTATTAAGCTTAACTATCAAACTAAGTAACACCCCTTTTCCCGTATCCAACACTGAATACGAGTTAGAGGTATCACAAAACATTCGTAAAACCCTCTACATTTGTAATTTGGTAAAGTTTTGTTTCTTTAAAAAAATATTACAATGTATTTAGTTTTTTATTTACAAATCTAGTTATTCGCGTAAAGTTTAAAAATAATATTTTCATCTTCAAATCGAGTTTATTTTCAGGCAGCAACTTATCAATTTAATTTGTCTTGATATAATTAATAAAAATGCCTAAAAACTAGCTGATTTAAAATTCATCCAAATACCAAATAAAATACAAATTCTATCAGAGCAGGCATACCCTTTTAATATACATGCCAACTAGTAAATATCAAACAGTATCAAAAGATGTCTTACTGATACTGATGTACCTGTTATTGATTGATGATGTCCGAATAAGATCCTTACTCTATCCATTTTTTCTTTCTTACGTGTAAAACAGTTACACGCTAAGTATTTACTTAGTGAGGCAATAATTCAAATTCAACTACAATTGTCATAATATCAATATTAATGATTAACAATGCATATGATCACCTTACCATTATATGCTTGTTAACATAAATAAATATTTATATCAAAGGGATAAGATTAGATCTTACCAATACCATTGCCATTTCCATCCGTAAGCTTTCAATGCTTACCAATACCTTTTTCCATTTCTATCTGCAAGCTTTCAAGCTTATCTCCCTGTTTCTTTTTTATTCTTTTCAATTCATTTAGCCCAAGGTATCAAATTAAGAGATTATATGTACACGAGGCATCCCCCCATACCCAACCTTTCTTGAGTATGTATATTATTTGCACCGTAGTGCTTAGCACCCTAAGTGCTTCCGTATACCCAAACCTTGCATGAGTATTAATAAAATTGCACCGTAGTGCTTAACACCCTAAGTGTTTCCGTATACCCAAACCTTGCATGAGTATGCCCTCAATGAGTATTTATGAATAATGCACTGAAGTGCTTAGAATATTTATACAGCTGTTTATGACCCTATGGATATCCAACTATACCATCGAACCTCTATATCATACATTGGGATTTATTTCATCATTTATGTCATCAATGGCAACATATATCAATCAATATATGTATATATCAACATTTGGCAGTTCATACTAGAAATAATATTTCAATCTCATCAATGTAAGTAATCATATGATCACTTCATTTTATATTTCAATTCTTGACATATTACGATATGTCAATCATATGCTCAATGTCATAAATATCATAGCAACAATAATTTAGGGTAGGCTCATCGCAAGCCATCCCAATCATGTATAAAATATCTTGTAGTATGACATGTATGCAATTGCACTCACCTAGGCAATGTATTAGCATGCCTCACTAAGTACTCTTTGACCATTTCCTTCATTGTACCTCAAACCTCCCTTGATTCGAACTTAACTTCATAATTCAAATAAGTAAAATATTTGTTAGATCCCAATCTAACAATATCTTAGACATATTGTCCCATATAATCATTTGAATACAAAATCTCCAAACATTTTCTTTTCTTCCTTATATTGTTCAAAAACTCATTATGATCCTTAGTGACCAATTTGAACTTCCATTAACCCTTTTCAAGCTTACTAATCAACCTTAGATTCAAAGTGTATCAATTCTCATTTTCTGGCAGTTTGCAGTACCTCCAAAGAAATATTTCTATAAAATAATCTACAACTCATAATTCAATTCCGTTTGTTCAGAAAGAAACTAGATTCAATAATATTTTCAACCATATAAATTAATAGGCCAAATTCAACTTGTACGATTTATGGTGAATTTTCAAAGTCAATTTCCAGTATTGAATTTCGAAACAGTCTGCTATACTATTTTTTGACCTTTCACCACTTAAAAATAATCTACAACTTGGAATTCGATTCCGTTTGTTCTGAAAGAAACTAGATTCAATAATATTTTCCGTTTGTTGGAAATGAAACTAGACGAACAAATCTTTATATCGGAATAAAATGCACATTCTAACTATTTTTTTAGAATTTATAGTGAATTTTCAAAGTTACTGCCATAAACCAGTTTTTCTACACAACTTCCATAAACAACTTCAACTTTTATACTAACTTCTCCTTATTTCTATACTTTTCAATTTAGTCCAATCACTAGCTTTAAACCACCAACTCATCACATTCTTCACCAAATAATTATTCACAATAATTCTCCCTAATTTTCCTTATTTATCGAAATAGTCACTAAAATGCAAATATAAGGATTCAAGTTTCTTAACTTTGCAATTTAGTCCTCAATTCAACATTACTACCTTAATTCCATCATTACAACTAAAAATCAGATTTAACCCTCATACAAAACTTCAATTTCGATTTGGTCACTTAACTTTGACAAATTGTCAAAATGGTCACTAATTCAATTCAATGTCAATTTGGCATTCTAACTTCATTTTCCTATCTCTAACATCATTAATAACATAAATACACTCCAAATTATAAAAATTTAGATTTGGTCCTTCAACTTTTCAAGTTGCCGAAATGGTCCCTACATAATTTAACTTAGGGTTTTGCTTCCAAACAACAATTCAAGCTTAGTAGATCATTATTTCAACATCACAAACCCTAAATTAAACTTGAATCCATAAACCTTAATCATCTTCATAATAATCAAAACATGTAAAACTTAAATCCCAACTCAATATCATGATTTTAACATCATACTAGCTTGATTTCAACTTGAATTCAATCATGGAATCATAAAATCTAAAAAGCCCCAATTTGATCCATAAAACCTAATTTCTTTCTCATGTAAATTCTCATCAATCAAGCATGGATTCCATGAATTATTGATATCAAAAGATAGAGCTTGAACAGTAGAACAACTTAGTAGTTGAAGAGATTACCTGAAAACCGAGTTTCGGGGCTTGGAAAAATTTCTCTTTCTTTCCCTAGCCCTCACATTTTTTGCTGGAAATGTTCATCTTTTCACAATTATTTTACACATATATCTGTTAAATGAATATTAAATTCATTTAATAGTGAAATTATAGTTTTGCCCTTTTTATCCAATGGTTGAGATTGATTTTATCATCAATCAAGGGCCAAGATTTAATCTTCAATTTTATCTTTCCAAAATTTCCCTTATAACTTTTTAAATATTTCAAAATTGCCATTGGGTCCAAATGACCAATTTGCCCTCCAACTAGTCTTTATTTACTAGTTTGTTTCCAAATTTCCATTCCATTACAATCTAACTAAATCTAGTTAGAATTCAATCAACCATAATAAAATATTATTAAAATAACATTTTATGACTTTTCCATAGCTTTTGGATCAGTCTCCAAATTTTCCATTCGATCCAATATACTGATAAATAACCTTTTACTCAAAAATAAACTGTAGGATTCATCTTGAATCAAACTAAAAATATTTCAAACACTTGGAAATGACTTTTATAACCTTTCTCTATCATATGGTAAAATTTCAAAATTTTCCAGTTCGATCCGGGTATCCGAATTCCACTTAAACTTTAACTGCGATTTTCCCAATAATCGAAGTATCAGATCGAACCAATAATTCCGCATTCAATTCACACCCTTATGTGATCTTGTTATTTATGAAATAAAAACTTCAACTTTTGGGAAATTACAACTTTAGTCCCCAAACTTTTCCAAAGTTTATACTTTAGCCATAAAATTTTCAAATTTTACATTGTGGTTACTACCTTTTTAAACTTCAATTTCCATTCCAATTTTCCTTGGAATTTATCCAAACTTTAAGAATACCTTATTCAATTCACTATCTATCACATGAGACGTTTAAAGCTTAGAAATTTCCTTTCCAAAACCCATAATTAAAGAAATCCCAACTTTCACATTTTTGTCAATTTAGTCACTAAGTTAGCTTTTAAGCTATTATCTTAGTACTAAATAACCCTTAATCAATATAGTAAATTTTGGGGTATTACAACCACCACCCCCACCTAATCCACCTGAGGAGGTGGAGCAAGTAGCACCTGAGCCGGCTGGGCCGGGGATGGGTGATATGGCACCGTTGATACAGGCCAAGACTGGTGCTTTTCAGGTAGCAGTTGTGGGTGTTCGTGTGCCAGCACCACCAGTTGATGGGCATGGTTTTTTGCTTGAGTGACTTTGCAGATTGGGCAGAGTTGAGTTCCAAAGTTTGTCGCCTGAGGCTTCGGAGGGTTGGTTGGCCAGTACTGAGAGGATACTGGGCTAGGTGGGGTGTACCAATGCTCGTAAGCTAGGCTGTGCTATTTCCTTGCGGTAGGGTGATGCCTATACATGGTGGACTACCACGATATTCAGTATGGTGACCGATGATATGACCTGGGAGTTCTTCTGTGAGGCTTTTCAGAAGAAGTTTTTGGGAGTTCACTATTAGGATAATAGGAAACGGGAGTTTATGGCTCTTGTTTAGGGTAGTATGTCTGTTGCAGAGTACGAGGTACAGTTCGTGAGGTTGAGTCAGTATGCACCTGAATTAGTTCCCGACGAGCGTAAGCGATGTGATCAATTCTGCTATGGGCTTGTGCGAGAGGTTAATACATACATGCTTGTTGTTGATTATACTGATTTTGACGTGTTGGTTTTGTGAGCCAATGATGTAGAGCAAAATCTGGGTTTGGCTTTTGGATTGTGGGTTTTATCTCGGGTAAGAGAGCTGTTGATTCGAGATATAGCGGTGGTCAGGCTAAGAGGCACCGTGATAGGAGGTTCCATCTGGAATCGAGACATAGTGGAGGTGCTGTTAGACGTGGAGTTTAGGGGCAGGGTGCCCAAGCTAGAGCCCCATTTAACACTTGTTGGGTTTGTGGATCCCGAGATCATCTGAGGCGAGATTGTCCACGTCTGGCCAGGGAGGGTCAAGCACTTGTGCCTATTGTGGCTAATGCTTGCTGGAGTTGTAGGTCAGGTGACCATCAGAGGCGTGATTGTCCGTTGTTGGTCTGAGGTGGGCAGGGGCTGCACCTGTTGTTGCTTCACAGAGAGGTTGTGGTCGTGACCTAGGCAGGTGACCATTTCAACGTCAAGATGGTGGGCAGAGGACTGTGGCTCATATCGTTGCTATCCAGCCTGAAGGAGGTGGACCGACTAGGGTGTATGCGCACCGTGAGAGTCACAATGACACTGATGTGATTGTAGGTACTTTTACCTTACAGTCTCTATCATTGTATTCGTTGGTTGATTCTGGTTCTACTCATTCATACATCTTGAGTTAGCATGCTAAGTTGCTTGATATATCTGTTGAAATTCTTAACATGGGTGTTAGAGTGACTAGTTCTCTTGAGGAGACAATTGTGGTTAGAAAGTTGTATCGTAAGTGTCTGTGATGGTTCAGAGACATGAGTTTGCCGTGAATTTGATGGAGTTTCCATTCTATGGTTTTAATATGATTTTGGGTATGGATTGGTAAACCGAACATCGGGGTGTGGTGGATTTTGAGACCAAACAAATATCTTTGAGGTTATCAGATGATTATGAGGTGGTGGTGGTTGGTGTTGCGCGTAATAAGTGCTCCTCAATTGTGCAAGTGTACACGTCGCAAGTTATAGTATAAAATATATCGCCTCCACAGGGATTGGTCCCACTTCAAGAATCTAATCTCTTGCACTATAAAAAGTAAAAGAACACAAGTAAAAGATTGTAGGAGTTTTAACTAACAACTAAACTAGAAAGCAAATAAGTAAAAGAAGATATAATTAAATGAGAGAGAATAGGCCAGGTTATCGTGAGTTGAGGTGTGATAGCCGATTGGATCGTCTTGGTAAAAGAGTGCAAGGTCAACTCAGTTGCCGTAGCAACTTGCACAGCGGGGTTGCCTTGGCAACTGATCGATGGTTGCCTAGGCGACTAGCTGGGTAGTAACTTCAAGGTTCGACGGAGCGTTCTTCAATGGTTTCTTCTTATCCCTAAGTCAAAACTCTAGCTATTTGTGCATGCCTTGATAATACATCCCTGCGTGAATCAAGGGTGAACAACCACCAATATTGCGCTCTTCTTAGTCGTTGAAATCCTTAACTTATTCCTAAGCCGAATTAATCTTCGCCATCAATATATTGAATAAATACCATACTCATTCGTTTCTTGAATCTAACTCTCCCGATATTATATAAATAGATGAAGTTACGAGATCCTCTCCCAATTCACTCGCAAACAAGAATAAGAACCAAGAATGAGTAAACATTGAATTGAAAGTGCAAACTCTTATTACCTAAACAAAATCCAATTGTTTCTCACAACCACAAAACACAATAACCTTAGCCAAATAGATTTAGTTCATGGCTAGGTTCCAAAGAAACACAAAACAAAGAATTCCTAGCATAAACCTAATTGAACAAAGAAGAAAAAGATGAAGAATGGTTGAAGCCTCTTTGTCAAAATCTCCCTCTTTGATCTTGTCAAAATTTCTCTCCTCTCTCTCCCTTGGAGTTGATGGCTTGATCCTTAATTTATAGGGCTAGGTCAAAGTCTTTTTTGAGGAGGAAGTTAAGTTGGAATTAAATTATCTTTAAAGAATATAATTCTTTATTATATTTAAATTCCTTCTAGAACTTCTCCTATCTTCTTGGGATTTAATTTCTCTTTAACCTCTTCATGGAAATCAAACTCCTTCAGGATTTAGCTTTGTTCCACGTCATCTTGGGCTTATCTAGTCATCAATTTCGACTACCATATCATCTTATCCCTTGTCGAAAATTGCCCTGGCAACTAGCTCTACATCTCCTTCATACATTGCCCTGACAACTAGCTCGGCATCTCCTTCATGCATTGCCATGGCAACTGGTTCCAGCCTTGCTTTGGCAAGTGATTCTGCACATACACACAAAAACACACCAAAGCAGTACCTTTTTTCTACAAAATTGAGCAAAATATGAAATCAAACTTGTCCACCAAGGAAACGATGCAAACATGTATGAATGACTAATAATGCAACTAATATGAGCCTAAGTCTAGCAATAATAAGAATAAAAAGGGTAATAAAATAGTACTTTTAGACACTTAACACACCCCCAAACTTGAACTATTACTGTCCTCAAGCAATGCAAACTAATAATTACCTGTCAAGACTTAAATTTTCACAAACTTAGCTTTGAACTTGATTTCAATTCTCAGAACCGGGGCACAAAGTATGATGGCTTTTCATTTTTCGAAAAACTTAGGAGTTACTCGGAATCAAACTATAATGCTTGCGAGTGTGTGCGGAGTTGTGTGCAAGTTGATTTTTCAGATTCTATGCAAACAAGAGGTTTTCAAATTACTTCATTGGGTTCTTTTAACATGTTTTAACTAGAGCCAGTTTCGGGAACCTCTAGTGTTTTGTTTTTAGTTTTCTTAAGTTAATTAATTTATTCAACTAGAGCTAGTTTCGGGCACCTCTAGCGATCAATTTTTAGCACATACTAGAGCCAATTTCGGGCACCTCTAGTGATCAATTTTTAGTGCATACTAGAGCCAATTTCGGGCACCTTTAGTATTCATCCAATTTTTATTCTAATCCCCCAACTTTTTAACTATCAACCTAAGTTCGCTAGAATTCCTTAAATCAATCAAGCCACACAATGTTTCATCAAGTTTAGCTTCATAGTAAGATTCTAAGTGTTTCCAGGTTTATCCTAGAATAAAAAGTTCTATCAATTAAGTACATTGGTAAAGTCATCATTGGATATTCATCAAATCTAGGCAATTCTTGTTCCAACTAAAGACATGGCAATGAATTTATGTATCCTAAATGCAATACTTAAGATGAATGCAACTAAACATGGTAACTAACTAATAACAATCCCCCCCAAACTCGAGTGAGGCATTGTCCTCAATGCATGCAACAAAAAAAAAAGTAAAATGCAAACGAGGACTTACTCTGAGAGTTTGTCGTCGTGGATGATTAGTTTCCTTTTGGTCAGTGTCTTGATTCTTTTGCTTGAACGCGGTGGTTGCTTCCTTGTTGCCGATGGTGGAATTGATCCTCGTACGGGGTTGTCCTCATCGTCCTCTTCATCAATGTCATTGGCTTTTCGCTTGGGCTTGGAGGATTCGATTGGTGCGGTCTTTGTTGGTGTAATGGAGGACTTGTCCGAATCTAAAAAATTAGACAATGATTCAGTACGAGTTGATTCGGGCATAGGTGCTTTACCTTTGGCTTTTGCAGTGGTTGCCGGGGCGTCTTTAGCTTTGGTTGCCGTGGCATCTTCAGTGTTGGTTGCCGTGGCTAGCATAAATAAAATACTAATATTCATAAATATTAATCTAACATAAATAAAAACAAATTCAACATAAATAAAATACTATTCTAAAACATACATACATAAATATTAATCTAACTCATAAATAAAAACATATCTAACATAAATAAAATATTAATATAAAACACACATTTAAAACATATTAAATATTAATCTAAAACATAAACATACAAAATAAAAAAAGACTACAATTTTAAAATAAATAATACTCCATTAAATTATAAAAATTACAACACTAATAAAAAAGGGAAGAAAATATACCTAACTAGGAGCTCGAATGTCGAACCCCAACTGAACTCCAACGAGATCTACCGCGACCCCTCCAAAAATATTAACTAGATCAGACCTAAAATAGGACCCCGATCGAATGTTGGATCGAACCAACTGGGGCCGAGGGCACTGCCCCCAACCCCGGCCAGCCTTGCGGCCGGCCTAGCCCCACGATTTGGGGGCAATTCAATTGCCAATTTCATTTGGCAATTTGGGCGTCAATTTCCCCTCCAATTGGGCATGAAGAATTGTTTGCCCCCATGCCTTGTATTTATAGGCAAGGGGTGGGTAATTGGGGTGACGTGGCCATTGTAGGGCCACTCAAATTCCTTTTTTTGATTTTTTTTGATTTTTTACTATTATAATAACACTAATAACACTAAAACTCGGTCAAAAATGAGTGATTACAAACTGCTTCATTGGTTGCCGTGGAAAGGATTTCAGTATGAAAGATTGGGAACGGTACGCGGCTGTCTGGGTACTTTTCCAGGATGACTTGGGTGATGGCATTGTTGTGATCCTTCATGTACCGCATGAACATTAGTTGCCGGTCTTCAATTTGCCTAAAGTGGTTCGCCAACGATTGTAAGAGTGCTTCAAGTTGTCCTAGGGTTGCTGGTCGAGTTGCCCAGGCATTGGGTGCTTGGGCATTAGGGGTTGCCGAGGCGGCAGGAGTTGCCGTGGCAATTGAAGGCGTTGGGGATTTTACCAGTGCCTCTCCCATTAGCTTTCAGATTTGTGCTCGATTCTAACCGGACTTTGGTAGGGCCTTTTCATCAGTGGACTCACTTGGGAAATGCATCTCCTTGCAAAGATTGGAAATTAAGCAAGGGAAGAAAAGAGAACCCTTGTCTTTTGTGCTACATACAAAAATCTCATCACAAATAATTTTTCCAATGTTAATGATGCGATTATGCATGATAGAATGTATGAGCAAAAGACGAGGTGTATCAACGGTAGTATTGTGTGTGGTGGGCATTAAAGAAGTTTTAACAAACTTATTCCATAATTTTGCCTCGGGTTTAAGCCAAAGGTGATTTACCGTGCCCTTGTATTTACCGTCGTTCCAATGAGTTCCCGGTAGAGTGAGTTCTTGAAGCACCTTGTCGAGTTGCTTGGGCGTGAGTTGATCAATAAAGGCTTGATACTCATCCTTCTCAATGTAGAGCCCGTAAAAGGTGTTGATGTTTTCGGGGCTTATGAGTATAGCCTTGTCATGAACAAAAACATAAGGATTATTCGGGTTAGGTAAGTGAGCATAGAATTCTTTTACCCATGAGATGTTACCTGGTTCTGGTTGATGGCAAAAGATTTGCCACTTTTGATGTGCAATCCTTTCGAAGATCAATGGTTCAAGGCCGAAATCTTGATGAGAGTTAGAGTATTCAAAGCCTTGTTCTTCGCAAATCTTCCTTGCTTTCAAACTTGGAGTGAAATCTGTCTTGAACCACCGGTGTAGCAAACTTCTTGTATCTTAGTTCTTTGGAGGAACTTGGATGAACCAAAAATTCAATTTTGGATGCCATGGATGATCTTGGTTGTGAGTTTGGTAAAAACAAAGAAAAGAAAGCAAAAAAAAACTAAAGAGTTGCAAGATGAAAAGTAGGAATAGGTTTCTTAGAAGTTAAGGGTGATGAGTTATATAGAAAATATAGGTAGTAAATATGGTGGGTGTGATTAATTTTGGAGTAAAGAATAAAGGGGTTTCAATTTAGGGGAAGGGTAACGGCTAGGGGGTTTATTTAGGGTAAGTTGGAGGCTTTATATAAGCCTTAGATTCAGCCCATTAATTTCCTTGTTGAAGAAGTTTCCTTCTTGAATCAAAATTCCTCTTTTATCTTGAACTCTTTTTCCTACAATTCAAAAATAAATAAAATAAGGATTAAAATTAAGGATAAACTAATAAAATAAATAAAGATGTGCAAAGAAATTCTTAAACTTAAAAATATGAAAGAAAGATGTAGTTTTAATCTTAAAGAAAATAAATAAATCTATCCTAAAAAGAACAAGTAACCAAAATTAAATAATAATAATAAAAAGTTCGAAAAGAAAGAAAAAAAATAAAAAGAAAAATAAAAATGACAATAAAAAGAAAAAAAATATTGAAAGGAAAACATGCTCATGCATCTCCTAAGGTGACCACTTCTTTGTTACGTTCCACATGGGCACCGTTGTAGTGCTTCAATCTTTGTCTATTAACTTTGAATTCATGTTCGTCAATGATGGACTTGATTATCACTGCACCATGGGAGAATGGTTTGACAACTTTGAATGGTCCCAACCATCTTGATTTTAGTTTTCCCGGGAAAAGTTTTAGCCGAGAATTGAATAAGAGAACTAGTTTCCCTGGCATGAATTGTCGCGACAATAGTTTCTTGTCATGTCATTGCTTTGTTTTCTCCTTGTAGATTCGTGCATTGTTATAGGCGAGTGCACATAATTCTTATATCTCGTTGAGGTCCAACGAACGATTTTGCCTGGCACTTTCCCAATCCATATTCACGGTCTTGATTGCCCAATATGCCTTGTGTTCGATTTCTACTGGTAGATGGCATGTTTTCCCATAGACGAGTCAGAAGGGAGACATACCTAAGGGTGTTTTGAATGCAGTGCGATATGCCCAAAGTGCGTCATCTAGTCTTACTGACCAATCCTTCCTAGAGGGATTTACAACTTTCTCGAGTATACCCTTCAATTCTCGGTTGGAAATTTCTGCTTGCCCATCGGTTTGTGGGTGATATGCTATGGCAATCTTGTGAGATACACCAAAGCGTTGTAACATCTTGGCGATGGGTTTGTTGTCGAAGTGCTTTCCTTCATCACTGATAATTGCTCTCGGCATCCCAAACTGTGTAAATATATTTTTCTGCAAGAATCTTTGCACGGTCTTGGAATCGTTGGTGGGAATTGCAGCTGCCTCAACCCATTTAGACAAGTAGTCAACGGCAAGTAGAATGTAGAGGTTGCCGAATGAAGATGGGGAAGGTCCCATAAAATCAATCCCCCATACATCAAACAATTCCACCTCGATGATGTTTTGGAGCGGCATCTCATGTCGCCTAGAGATATTGCCCATCCTCTGGCAACGATCACATTGCTTCTAAAACTCTTGGGCATCTTTGTATAGTGTTAGCCAATACAAACTGGATTGCAAAACTTTGGCCGCGGTACGTGTTCCTCCAAAATGTCCTCCATAGGGTGAAGAATGGCATTGCCAGAGTACATTCTGCTGCTTTTCTTCAGGGACACATCGGCTTATAACCTGATCTGCACATTGTTTAAACAAAAGGGGCTCGTCCCAAAAGTAATGCTTAGCATCATGGCGGAACCGCTTCTTCCCTTGTTGAGTAAGGCCATAAGGTAAAATACCAAAAACAAGGAAATTAACTAAATCCGTATACCAGGGTATTGCCGAGGCATGTGTTGCCGTGGCGACTACTTCCAAGATTGCCAAGGCATACGCGTCCATGGTTATCACGACATGCGCGTCGAGAGTTGCTGTAGCATCAAGGGTTGCCGAGGCATGCGCATCCATGGTTGTCGAGGCGTTAGGGCTTGCCGAGGCGTGCGTATCCATGGTTGCCGAGGCAACTAACAGTTGCTCATCTGGGAATGCATCACATATCTCTAAATCCGCATCCTCCTCCCTATTGCGTTCTAAGCGTGATAAGTGATCGGCCACTTGATTTTATGTTCCTTTCATGTCCATAATTTCAATGTCAAACTCTTGTAAAAGCAATATCCAACGAATCAAACGAGGTTTGGCATCCTTTTTAGAAAATAGATACTTAATTTCCGAATGGTCCGTATGAACAATTACCTTTGTACCAATCAAATAGGAGCGGAACTTGTCAAATGCGAAAACTACGGCTAGTAACTCTTTCTCCGTTATTGTGTAATTCACTTGAGCGTTGTTAAGAGTTTTACTAGCGTAATATATCACATAAAAGGTCTTACCTGTGCATTGGCCTAGGACTGCTCCTACCGGGAAATCACTTGCATCACACATGAGCTCAAAAGGTAGCGTCCAATCTAGTGGAACGACAATGGGTGCCGAGGCAAGCTTTTCCTTTAGGGTTTCGAATGCTTGGGTGCAAGAATCATCAAAATTGAAGACTTTATCCTATTCAAGCAAATTTCACAAGGGTTTAGTAATTTTAGAAAAGTTATGAATGAACCTCCTGTAAAAACCTACATGTCCAAGAAAGCTTCGGATTCCTTTAACCAAACTTGGTGGGGGTAATCTCTCAATCACGTCCACCTTGGCTTTGTCTACTTCAATTCCCTTGGATGAAATCTTGTGGTCGAGCACTATTCCTTCATCTACCATAAGATGGCACTTCTCTCAATTAAGGACTAAATTAGTTTCTTCTCATCTTGCCAACACCTTCTCTAAATTGCCGAGGAAACTGTCGAAGTCATTACCAAAAATAGAAAAATCATCCATGAAGATCTCAAGGAAGTCTTCGACCATGTCTGAGAAAAGTGTCATCATGCATCTTTGGAAGGTTGCCGGGGCGTTACACAATCCAAACGACATCCTTCAGAAAGTATAAGTACCGTATGGGCATGTGAAAGTTATCTTTTCTTGATCTTCTGGTGCTATGGCAATTTGATTGTAACCTGAATAACCATCAAGAAAATAATAAAAGGGTTTACCCGCAAGACGGTCAAGTATTTTAAAGGGTAATGGGAAGTGATCATTCCTAGTGGCTTTGTTTACCTTCCGATAATCCATACAAACCCTCCAACCGGTCATAGTCCTAGTTGGAATGAGTTTATTTTTTTCATTACTTACCACCATTATACCTCCCTTTTTCGGTACACATTGTACCAGACTTACCCATGTACTATCAGAGATAGGGTATATAATGCCAGCGTCAAGCCACTTGATGATTTCTTTCATTACAACCCCTTTCATGGCATGATTCATTCTCCTCTAGGCCTCTATCGAAGGTTTGTGATCATCTTCCAACAAAATCTTGTGCATGCACACTGCCGGGCTAATTCCCTTCAAGTCGGCAATTGTCCACCCTATTGCCTTCTTGTGTATCATCAACATTTTTATCAGCTTCTTTTCTTGCTCAGGCTGTAACTTAGAGGAAATAATTACAGGCAATGTATTATTGGTTCCCAAGTAATCATATTTTAGTTGCTCTAGCAACTGTTTCAACTCAAGAATCGATGGTTGTTCAATGGAAGGCTTTTCAATTTTACATTCCTTACCTGAGTAATCTAGTGGCTCAAAGTATGTACCTGGTCGATTGACTAACCAATTTGCCTCTTCTTGTTGTTCCTCATCAATTGGTTCTTCATAATCCTCAGGTTCCTCTTGCTCGACAATGTAGATGCTGAGGCAACTAAATTCCTCGTCGAAGTTAAACTCTGCCGTGGCATGAAGAAGTTGGCATTCTTTCGGATCATCGGCATGCCTTAGTGTTTGGAACACATTTAGTTTAACTTGCTGGTCATTCACCCTCATTGTGAGTTCTCCTTTTTCAACATCGATCAAGGTTCTCTATGTTGCTAGGAAGGGTCTCCCGAGAATGATAGGTGCATGTTCATCTGCTTCACAATCCAAAACAATAAAGTCAGGGGAAAAATAAATTTATCAACTTTTACCAGTATGTCTTCGATTTTTCCCTCTGGATGCACGTAGGATCTGTCGGCTAGCTGTAGCATAACTGTTGTAGGTCTTGCCTTCCCGATTCCTAGTTTCTGGAAAACCGATTTAGGCATCAAGTTTATGATTGCTCCAAGGTCACATAATGCTTTCCCGACATAGTGGTTTCCGATGGAACAAGGTATTGTGAAACTTCTGGGATCCTTCAACTTGGGTGGCATGCGATTGTGCAACAAGGTCATGCATCCCTCTATTGCGGCAACTGTTTCAAACTCTCCTAGCCTTGTTCTCTTGGACACAATGTCTTTGAAAAACTTGGCATAGTTTGGCATTTGTTCAATTGCTTCAACCAATGGCAAGTTGATGTGGACTTGCTTTAGGATATCAAGGAACTTCTTGAATTGATATTCTTGCTTTTGTTACTTCAACCTTTATGGGAATTGTGGTGGAAGTCAGATATCTTCGATCATTTCATTGGTCTGGAACCTGATTGACGGCATTGTTGGGGCAATTGGAGTTGCCGAGGCATTGTCAACTGGGGTTGCCGTGGCGTGCCTATCGTTGGTTGCCGAGGCATCCTTATCGCCGGTTGCCGAGGCATGCTTATCGCTGGTTGCCGCGGCAATTCCTGGTTTAGCATCTGAGGCTTTGCCACTGAATTCGTCTTGATCTTTTTGTAGAGTTTTGTTTGATGAGCGAGCTTGAGCCTCTTTAAGTTGTTGGCCACTTCTAGTGGTGATCGCCTTACATTGATCATGGCCAGTTCCTCTTGTGACTTCAGTATCGCTAGGTAAACCTCCTTGCGGTCTAGTATTCAGGTTTTGAGCAAATTGTCCGACTTGATTTTCCAATGATTTGATTGTCGCCTCTTGGTTTTGCAACCTCATCTCGATCCTGTTAATAAAAGCATCAGTTCTTTTTATGAAGTTACTATTCTCAGCCATATAAGATTCAGTTTTCAACATAAAAGCATTGAGAGAATTTTCCAAAGAACTAGATGTTGTTGGTTGTTACTGCGGCAACTGTTGCCGTGGCATATTCTACTGGAATCCCGATGCTTGTGCATTCTAATTGTTCTGGTTTAGAGCATTGTTGGGATTACTCCATGAAAAATTCGGGTGCTTCTTCCAAGCTGGATTGTATGTATTGGACATCACATTGTTGTTCCGGTTGTAATTCCCCACATAAAAGCTGGATTATGGATTCTGGATTTTGCATACATTCAGAAGAATCATGGTTACCACCACATAACTCACAAAATGAATCCATTACCTTGACCTCCTGTGTGTTGTTTGGTTTCTTCATGTTTTGGACCATCTTAGTTAGAGTGGCCAATTGTGCCGAAATTGAGTTTGATGATCCCAGTTAATGTATTGTGGCTTGGCGTCTAACTCCTCCTTTTCTAGCAGAGGGGAATTGATAATCATTCTTGGCAAGCCTGTTTAGAATTTGCATTGCTTCCTCTGGAAACTTATCTAGGAGTATGTCATTTGTCGAGGCATCTAGCATCATCCTTGTTGGTGTATTCACAGCGTTGTAAAACATTGTTACTTGTGTCCACACTGGAAATCCGTGTAGGGGGCATTTGTGTAGAAGTTCTCTATATCGCTCCCAAGCCTCGTACATGGATTCATCATCTGCCTGCCGAAAAGAAGTAATTTCGTTACGAAGCTTATCAGTCAAATTTGTAGGATTAAATCGAGCAAGGAAATCACGACAAAGATCGGTCCAAGATCCTATTGATTCGACATGAATACTATTTAACCATGTTTTCGCCCTATCCCTCAGTGAATAGGGGAATAATCATAGTCGTAAAACATCGAGGGTGACTCCTTGTATTTTGAATGAATTACAAATCTCGAGGAAAGATTTAAGATGCTGTCGTGCATCTTCAGTTGCTGAGCCGCCAAATTGACCATTATTTTGATCATATTAAACATCACTGGTTTTAATTCAAAGTGGTCGGCTTCAATTTCAGGCGTGACAACTCCTGGATTAAGTCCTTCAAGATCTTCTTCAAGATAGTCTCGAATAGTTAAGTTTCGTGCAAGAATCACTCCTCCTGCTAGAACATCCTGATTCATATTGCCGTCTTGATTAGCCATTGCTACTCTTAATCTTCATTTGAGTCTTTGCAAGGTTCATTCTATTTCTTGATCAAAGGGATATTCTGGTGTAATCGGTCTCACCCTGGTCATATACCAATGCAAAACCAAAGTTTGTTAACCCTTTGAATCTTAAACAAGAAAAATAAAAAGTGCAAGAAAATAGAAACAAAGTTGCTATTGCCAATCCCCGGCAACGGCACCAAAAACTTGTTGCGCGTAATAAGTGATTCGCAATTGTGCAAGTGTACACGTCGCAAGTTATAGTATAAAAGATATCGTCTCCATAGGGATTCGTGCCACTTCAAGAATCTAATCTCTTGTACTGTAAAAAGTAAAGAACACAAGTAGAAGATTGTAGGAGTTTTAACTAATAACTAAACTAGAAAGCAAAAAAGTAAAAGAAGATGTAATTAAATGAGAGAGAATAGGCCAGGTTATCGTGATTTGAGATGTGATAGCCAATTGTATCGTCTTGGTAAAAGAGTGCAAGGAAAACTCAGTTGTCGTGGCAACTTGCACCGCGGGGTTGCCTTGGCAACTAATCGATGGTTGCCTGGGTGACTAGCTGAGCAACTACTTGGGCGGCTGGGCAGCAACTTCAAGGTTCGACAGAGCGTTCTTCAATGGTTTCTTCTTATCCCTAAGTCGAAACTCTAGCTATTTATGCATGCCTTGATAATACATCCCTGCGTGAATCAAGGGTAAACAACAACCAATCTTGCGCTCTTCTTAGCCGTTGAAATCCTTAACTTATTCCTAAGCCGGATTAATCTTCACCATCAATAGATTGAATAAAGACCATACTCATTCGTTTCTTAAATCTAACTCTCCCGATATTAGATAAATAGATGAAGTTACGAGATCATCTCCCAATTCACTCGCAAACAAGAATAAGAACCAAGAATGAGTAAACCTTGAATTGAAAGTGCAAACTCTTATTACCTAAACAAAATCCAATTGTTTCTCACAACCACAAAACACAATAACCTTAGCCAAATAGATTTAGTTCATGGCTAGGTTCCAAAGAAACACAAAACAAAGAATTCCTAGCATAAACCTAATTGAACAAAGAAGAAAAAGATGAAGAATGGTTGAAGCCTCTTTGTCGAAATCTCCCCCTTTGATCTTGTCAAAATTTCTCTCCTCTCTCCCCCTTAGAGTTGACGGCTTGATCCTTAATTTATGGGCTAGGTAAAAGTCTTTTTTGAGGAGGAAGTTAAGTTGGAATTAAATTATCTTTAAAGAATATAATTCTTTATTATATTTAAATTCCTTCTAGAACTTCTCCTATCTTCTTGGGATTTAATTTCTCTTTAACCTCTTTATGGAAATCAAACTCCTTTGGGATTTAGCTTTGCTCCACGTCATCTTGGGCTTATCTAGTCATCAATTTCGACTACCATATCATCTTATCCCTTATTGAAAATTGCCCTGGCAACTAGCTCGGCATCTCCTTCATGCATTGCCTGGCAACTAGCTCAGCATCTCCTTCATGCATTGCCCTGGCAACTAGCTTGGCATCTCCTTCATGCATTGCTCTGGCAACTGGTTCCAACCTTTCTTTGGCAAGTGATTCTGCACACACCAAAGCAGTACCTTTTTCCACAAAATTGAGAAAATTATGAAATCAAGCTTGTCCACCAAGGAAACGATTCAAACATGTATGAATGACTAATAATGCAACTAATATGAGCCTAAGTCTAGCAATAATAAGAATAAAAAGGGTAATAAAAATAGTACTTTTAGACACTTAACAGTTGGCGAGAATGCCAAGTTTTTGTCTAATACTGTATCAGCGTTGGAAGCAAGTCAAATGTTGGATTCAGGATGTCAGGCTTTCTTAGCCTATGTTATGAATCCTGGATCAAAGGAGTTGATGGTGCAAGATGTTCGCACCGTATGTGAGTTTCCAACTATTTTTTCGAAAGATTTGCCGGGGTTGCCACCAGACCGTGAGGTTGAGTTTGGTATTGAGGTCTTTGTGGGTACGACACCAGTTTCGATTACTCCGTATTACATGGTCCAAAGGAGTTCAAATAATTGAAGACACAGTTGCAGGAGTTGATGGATTGAGGGTTTATTAGACCTAGTATTTCACCGTGAGGTGCACCGGTGTTGTTTATAAAGAAAAAGTATGGTACGTTGCGGATGTGTATAGACTATCGGTAATTGAATAAGTTGACGATAAAGAACAAGTATCCCTTACCGAAGATAGATGATATGTTTGATCAGTTCAAGGGTGCCTCAGTATTTTCTAAGATAGATTTGGGGTTGGGGTATTACCAGTTGACGGTGAAAGAGGTGGATGTACCCAAGACAACCTTTCGTATGAGGTACGGGCATTACGAGTTTTTGGTGATGCCTTTTGGTTTGACCAATGCACTGGCTGCTTTTATGGACATGATGAACTGTGTGTTTCATGAGTTTTTGGATCAGTTTGTGGTTGTGTTTATCGATGATATCCTTGTGTACTTTCGTACTGAAGAGGATCATGATAGCCATTTGCGGATTATGCTTCAGAAGTTGATGGAGAATCAGTTGTATGCCAAGTTAAGCAAATATGAGTTCTGGCTTAGGGAAGTTGTGTTTCTTGGGCATGTTGTGTCGGCCGAAGGAATTCGTGTTGATCCGCATAAGGTTGCGGCGTGATGAGTTGGAAGGAGCCCAAGTCTGTAACAGAGGTTAGGAGTTTCCTTGGTTTGGCGGGTTACTACTGTAGGTTTGTGGAAGGGTATCTAGTTTGGCGGCTCCGTTAAATAAGTTTCTACAGAAGAATATTTGGTTTAAGTGAACGGAAGATAGACATTGAGCTTTTGAAAGGTTAAAGGAAGCCTTGACGCAAGCTCCAGTCTTGGTTCAACTAGAATCGGGAAAGGAGTTCGTTGTTTATAATGATGCATCGTATATTGGGCTTAGTTGTGTGTTGATGCAAGAGGGTAAGGTAGTGGCGTATGTATCTAGGCAATTGAAGCTGCATGAACGTAACTACCCTATTCACGATATTGAGCTTGTCGCTGTGGTGTTTGCCTTGAAAGTTTGGAGGCATTACCTCTATAGGGAGAAATATGTGGTTTTCACGGATCATAAGAGTTTAAAATATTTGATGGCCCAGAAAGAGTTGAACCTAAGACAGCGTAGGTGGTTGGAGTTGTTGAAAGATTATGATTTGGCTATTGAGTACCATTCGGGTAAAGCTAATGTGGTTGCTGATACTTTGAGCAAGAAAACAACGGTGGAGTTTAGGGCTATGTTTGTACGTTTAAGTGTGACACGTGATGATGGGTTGTTGCCTGAGTTGCAAGTGAAGTCGGCCTTGTCACAGTTGATTAAGGAGAAGCAACCGCATGATGAGAGTTTGGTACCTCACGTGGAAGATATCAGGGATGGGAATCCTACGGATTTCCATTTCAGTGAGAGGGGGTGTTGTGTTTTAAAGGTCGAATAGTCGTGCCTGAAGACGAAGAGTTGAGGCATACTATTTTAACTGAGGCACATGCTAGTCCTTTTGCTATGCATCTCGGTAGTACTAAAATGTATCGAGGGTTGAAAGATGAGTACTATTGGGTCGGGATGAAGAAGGCTAATTTCGTTGCTCAGTGTATGGTTTTTCAGCGGGTAAAGGCTAAGTATCAGTTTCCTTCCGGGTTGTTGCAGCCGTTGAGAATACCAGAATGAAAGTGGGAAATAATCACCATGGATTTTGTGTTAGGGCTGCCTTTGACACCGACCAAAAAGGATTCCATTTGGGTGACTATTGACAGGTTCATGAAGTGTGCGCATTTTGGCCAGTGCAACTACGTATACCTTGGACAGGTTGGCTGATTTGTACATCTCTAAAATTGTGCGTTTGTACGGGGTGCCCAAATTTATAGTTTCAGATAGGGATCCATAGTTCACCGCAAGGTTTTGGGTGAGTTTGCATCGTGCTCTAGGAACTCGGCTGAATTTCAGTACTTCGTATCATCCTCAGTCGGATGGTCAATCAAAGCGCGTGATTCAGGTTCTCGAGGATATGCTGATGTGTTGCATTATTGAGTATCAGGGAACGTGGGAGAAGTAGTTGCCATTAGTGGAGTTTGCTTACAATAACAGTTATCATGCTAGCATACAGATGGCACCTTATGAGGCGTTGTATGGTAGAAAATGTCGTACACATGTATGTTGGGCAGAAGTGGGAGAAAAGTTTGTATCTATGCCTAATGTTTTGAAAGGCACAACCAAAAAAGTGAAGTTGATATGTGAGCGCTTAAAAGCGGCTGCGGATCGTCAAAAATCCTATGCAGATTTAAAGTAGGGATATAGAATACTCTGTTGGTGATCGAGTGTTTTTGAAGGTATCGCCCTGGAAAAAAGTACTGCAGTTTGGGCAGAAAGGGAAGCTTAGCCCGAGATTCATTGGACCATACGAGGTTGTTGAGCGTGTGGGTCCTGTGTGAGCCGCTTAAGGTTACCTCCAGGGTTGGGAAAGATTCATGATGTGTTCCACTTTTCAGTGTTGAGAAGGCATTAGTCGGATCTATCGCATGTTATGCCGGTGTTGGAGATCAAGTTGAAACTGGAATTATCTTATGATGAAGAACCAGTAGAGACTCTTGATACCAGTAGTAAGGTGTTGCGTGGCAAGATGGTTGAGCTTGTTAAGTGTTGTGGAGTCACCGCGGTGTTGAGGATGCCACGCGAGAACACAAATCGGATTTGATGAAACAGTTTTCGCATCTGTTTCCTCCAGGTAAATTTTGAGGATAAAATTTCTTAAGGGGGAGAGTTGTAACGCCCCGGTTTTAGGGCTTAGCAGTTTTGTGGTTTATTAGACGGTCTGGTGGACCGGGTTAGAGATTTGAGTTGGATTTGGGATAGTATATTTTTTCGGTAAGATAAAAAATGGAAAAATAATTAAAAATCATCTTTTAATATATAATGATTTTTGGTGGAATCAATTTTGGTAAATGGAATTCCGAAATGTGACATTTTAGTTTGTGACCAAAATGAAAGTTTTGAAAACTATGATTTTATAGTGACTAAAATGAAAAGGGTCAAATTCTTAGAATCTTTAAGGAGCTATTTTACCAATTTATTTCTGATAGTTTCTCCCTTAATTAGACTTATTTTAACATGTGTTTTGCTATCTAATTAAAAAGGATTTTAGTTAAAAGTTGGTTATTAGTTTTGGAAAAGAAATCACATCATTTTTCTCTCCACCTTTTTCTTCATTATCTCCTCAGCCAAACACTAAAGTTTTCATCAAATTTCAGAGGTAGGATGGTTTTAACATTGTTTTATGATTTCTAATTGATTGATACAAAATCTTACATTAATCTTGTGTTTTCGTAGCTTTTATCACATCAATTGAGGGATAAACTTCACAATAGGGGTAAGTTCCGAGATCTCCTCTATTGTATGGTTCTTTACTGAAATGCCCAAGTATTTGATCCTTGATTTTATGTTTATAATCCGATTTTAATGTTTTTCCAAGGTTTAATTGAATTAATTGGGTAAAATGGGAGTTTAGGGAATAGATTCGTAATGAATCTGATTTCCAATGTTATGGATGGAGTTTGATCATATTTTGGATGTTTATTGATGTTATTAAGTCGATTTTATCAATGGAATCCCGAAACTCTTGAATCTCTAATTGTTTAGGTTGTTAGAATTGAGGTTTTGTGGTGTTTTTGTAGTTGTGAGGTTGCTAAAGGTGTTATTATGTTTTGGATGTGTTTTGATGTTGAAAGTGATGTTAGATTGATAGATGTTGGATGGGTTGTGCTTAAAAGTGTTTGGGTGAAGTTTTCGGTTGTTTTGGAGGGTTAATTGTGATGGTTATATGGGAATCCGAGAAGGATTGGTCTGCTATGTTTTGAATGCATTGTGATGCATTAATCCTCTATTGTTTTGTGGTTAAAACATGGGAGGTTGTTCCGGAAGATAACGTGGTTGCGTTGGAAGCTTCGGACGTATGAATTCGCGTCAGTGAATCAAGGTTTCGGGTATTGATGAGTGTGAACGTGGATTCCAGCTTTGGAATGTTTTAAATTGGTTTATGGGAGTTTAAACTAGGCTTGACACGCTAGTTTAAACTCGAAAGTAAGTAAAGTGGATTTTCTCTCTCCGTCGTGCTAGTGTTAAATAGTTTTATGCACTTATTTTGATGTACATGTTACCTACTGTTTAAGCATGATTTAAAGTATGTGAAATACTATTTTTTAGCATGAAATGCTGAAGGATGCACATGGTAAGTGATCCATGTAAGTATATGGTTTATACTTGTGTTTTAAAGCATGATTGTTGTTTTGGAGAACGTTTTTGTTAATGCATGTTTAAAACAGTGAGGTAAATGGTTAATTATATTCGCAAGTGATGTGGTTTTAAAATTGTTATTGGATATAGTTGGCCGGCCATAGGATTGAGTGCACTATAATAAGTTGCATTGGATGTTGAGGGGTTTAAATCTGTGTAGCGAAAACTCCATCCGAGTACCCTAACGGTAAAGGGGTTTAACAGTACCGAAAACTCCCGTTAGTAGATTAAGTGTTTAACCGATGATTGGGGTTGGTGTTCCCGTGGGTTGAAAAGTGTACCCGATTGTTAATGTACCGTGATTGTTATTGTATCGTTATTCTGGTTGAGATGGCTTGAAGTGTTGGTTGAACACTTGTTGAATCTGTGTATCCGATGAACTCTTTTGATGTTGGACTTGTTTAATGATCACTTGTAATACAATGTAATTGTTAATGTATCATTGGAAGGTTTATGTTGTATAATGTGATTTATACATGTTTACTCTTTAAGCTTTGCATATGGTTATTATGCATGGAAAGGCTTAAATTGAGGTTAACAATGGGATTTGTTGTTGGTTAATGATACATGTTTCATATGGTTTAATATGCTAGTTTTGAAAGAGTTTAAGCGCATGGTTTCTAAGGCATGAAATTTTATGTAATGTAAAGTATGATTTAAAAAAGGGATTTTCAATGTGTCATTGGACAATGGTTTAAATGCATTGATGGTGTGTTGTATTTGAGCACTCCTCACTATGCCTAGTGTGGTTACGCTCATTTTATTCATCAATGCAGAGAATTAAGGTTTTGGAAGGTAGCAAGAAGCAAGGGGATCCTAGCAAGACTTGGTTATCAAAGTATGTGTTAGATTAAACTATAAGAATAAAGGCAATGGGGTACTTGTCTTGGTTTTTGGAGATGTTTTGTTGAACTCCCTGTTTGAGCATGTTTGGTTGGTTGCTCTTGAGTTGTAAATGGCCTCTAAGGTTTGATCTTTGGTGATGGTTTACCTTTTAATATTTTACTTGGATGCAAAACTAGGATACATGCCTTTAGATCTTCTTTTGATGCAAAGATGTCATGTTAGGGTGTTAGGTTTGTGAAGCTTGGATGCTCGTAGTATGCCTAGTATGTTGGTGTTATGTTTCAAACTCGTTGGAATGATTTGAGTATATTATTTGGATGAAAAACCATCAAAAAGTGACATTACAGGTCCAGGCGTACTGATACGCGGGGGACCATATCGGTACAGCTGGGTATTTCTAGGCTTGAGAGATCGGTACGGGCCATGATTCTTCTGATACGCTAAGGCAATTTTGGCCAAGTGTACCGGTATGGAGGAGGGTGTTTTGGTACGGGCTTTAGCCACTGGAATTCATTTTTTCAACCCAAACCTGTGTACCGAAATACTTGGAACCGTATCGGTACAGTCAATAAGGATTTCAAAAGTTCGGTATGTTAGTTAGGCGTATCAGTACGACATGGAGGTGTATTGAAACGGGGCGTTTCAATCTGTATCGGTACGAACGGCAGCTAAAGCTGTTAATGTCACTACAGCACAATTTTGATTTCTTTGCAAGTTAGTCTATGTGTTTTGTTTATGCAATCAAATGCATTTGAGTGATTGGATCGAGCTAACATTTGAGATGTATGTTTGATACCTGTTTAATTAAGGTTGGGTATCATAAAAGTGAGCTTTAATCCTGTAATTTTGCTAAAATTACATTTTGGTCCCTAAATTGTGATTAGGTCAATTAGATATTGATTCGACGCCGGATTGAGTTGAGTTTTCACTTGCTGTCAGTATGAACGTGTAGGGTATTAATTATACTTTTAGACAAGATAAAAGAAAAAATGGTCACGTTTTTTATGTTCTTCTCACAGTTTACTTCGATAAAGCTAATGTGACTCGCTCGGGTCAGTCTGGCGGCTAGGCCTGGTCGAGGGGGTTACAATGCATATTTTTCACGCTTTTCATGCCAGCCTTTAATAATTTTCTGCCTTGATATTATTTGTCGAGCAGATCCAAAGTTTGCATTGCCTCTGTTGATGGTAATGCCCAAAATTAACCATGTAAAAACCCTTATATCTCTATAATGAATTTTTCATAAATCAATTTGATTAAGTCCCAATCTAAACTCCTAAGGGGTAGACTCACTCCCAAAGTTCATCTACGTGAACATCTTTTGTCGAAGAATCTCACCTTAGTATCTAGAAACTAATCATTTCCCCCTAAGTATATTAAGATATTAAGGTGGAACAAGCAAACAGTTTTAGCGGTTTCTTGGCAAAAAATTTAGAAAACTGAAGAACATGCCAGATAGGGGAAATAATGCCAAGGCATTTTTTAGTATTAAAAACAAAACATAGAAACAGCGTTCAACGCAAACATCCCCCACCAACTATTAAATTAGTTTATGGTGAGGGTATCTAACCAAAAGCCTTCATCGTTTTCTAACAACATCATCATTTAAAAATAAAAATAGCTAGACAAAGATAATGGGCTAGAAGAGGGTTGGTCTATGCAGCCCTTCAAGGTCTAGGCTCTCGGTCAAGCTGGTCAAACCACGTCTCCTTGGTACAGCCTTTCTCTCAATCTGATCGTTGATGATTAGTGAATATCGTTTATGTGCTTTCTTGAGTTCTTTAAATAGGCATGCAAGGATAACCTATGATAAGCCTTGAAAATTGAATTTTGAATGCTCAAGGGATAAGGGATGTGATCAATTTATCCTATATTTGAATCTTAGGGCAAACATCATCAAGTTCCAATAGCTACTTGGTCGGGCATCAAACTCCTCTTTGCTGCCAACCAGTGCTTCGATAATTTTTGGACCATCACTGCTAACAACAACTCAGCATTCTCTCTAGAATTCCTTCCTTTTTGCGCTGCATTGCTCTGCTCTGCATGCAATAATGCCAACAAAGCTACTCTTCACACTAGCATAGCACAATTCCTAACTCCTTATGCAAATGCATGAATTTTAAGGCTAAATGCAACTAAATGTACTTAAAGGCAAGCAAAGACGATGTGAAATAAGTATAAGATTTAGTACTTTTGATGAGTTAACACCCCCAAACCTAGCTCATTGCTTGTCCTCAAGTAATGCAAATAAGGTAAAAGAAAAAATGGTGAAAATAGTACCTCGACAAATCTAGGTCGGAATGTCAACACGTGTTGGCAAGCAGAATGAAGCTCTAGTTCTGTCCTCAAATATCTCAGAGAAATAATGCCAAGCAGGTAGTAAATTCAAGTGTAGCAATATAACTCTAGTCTAGGGCATGACAAGTGCACAAAGTGTAGGCAATATACATCAAGTATTTTTTACTCCCTTAGTCAAAGTTACTACCTAAACTCAGAATTTTTCTTTTATTCCTGCCAAGGGGTTCTCTTTTTTTCAACTGGCATTAAATTAGGGTTCGCGTCATGGCACTGTTTGGCGTGAGTAATAAGAGGGAGCATACCACGAATCCCCACGTTATTCTAGACTACATCACTAAGCTAACCCATTACACTCATACCCTTAAAGTTTTTTACCTGAGCACTAACGAGAGAGTTACACCAAGCCCAGGCTACCTATTATCTCTAAGGCAGAGGAGTGTTCCATTTTTTCTTGCCTTGGCAAAATATTGTTTCCTTATTAATTTCTTTTACCCTGGCATAATTTTTTCTGGGCTTAGTTTCAAAAATTCTAAGTTTGCTTAGGAACTAGATGCATACAACATGTTAACATTAAACTTGCCTAACAAAGTGTTAACATTCTTCAAAATTTGACCGAGGTAAAATTTTCTTTTTTTTGTTTTTCTTATGGTTCAGTATGCATGGAAAAGAAATGTAAACATGAATGCATGGCATGGCATAAATGTGAGGCAACACACCCCCCAAACCAAAGATATGCATTGTCCTCAATACATGAAAACAACACGTATATACAAATAAAAATAAAATAAAATGCATGAACATGTGAAATGCAAAGGAGTTTAGGAAGAAGAGGACTCCCCTGTGGTGACTTCCTCTTGTTTGACGCGGGTTTTTCTCTTGATAAATGTCCTATGATCAGGGGGCATTCTTTTCCTTCCTTTCATGCTTGGCTTTGAGGCAGCAGTGGAAGCTCCAACTTCCTTGACAATCTGTACTAGCTCCGACGCGGCAAGCATGGTAGCAGACGAGGCTGGGGTAGTAGGTGTTGTGGCAGGCTTCTTCTAAACTTCTTCTTCTGACTCTAGTAGTTTTTTTGACTTAACGGATTTAACTTGAACTAGCGAGATTGGACGGTAGCATCTGAGTGTGTCGGGGTATGAACTGATCGGGGATTGGCTGGCATGGCATCATTGCTGGCAAAAAATTCTACAGGAAAATCTAGAAAGGCTGACAGAAAGTTCGGGGATAATCTTCCAAGGGTTTCCTTGATGGCAATATTCCTGGCATGAGTATACTGTCACAGTTTGACATTTTTCTCCTCAGCTCTATTTAATTTTTAGAGAATTATCTCCTGGCAATGATGGATCTAGGAGAGCAATGCCACAAAATTAGCTGGCATGGGAGCGTCAGGCTCTACCTTCGGCACTTTGAGCTTTGGCATTGATTCTTTTACTTTCCTCTTTCCCTTGTCCTTTGACTCGGTGGCAGTGAGTTGCCTCCATAGAGCCATCGTGATTGCGGTGCCCTTAATTTCTTGGCCTTTGTCTGAGTCAATCTTAGGCACACCATGCCCTATGCAAATGTTAGAAATTAACAAAAGAAAGAACAAACTGCCTTTAGGCTTACCAGTACATTTATTTGTCTCCTCAATGATGATCCATCCGACATTAATTTTTTTACCAATAATGATTGAGTGCAGTAGTGCCAGCCTTTCCTCCAACATCGTTTCGTTATGGGTGGGTGGCCTCAGATTTGCCTTTAAAAAGTTGTTCCACCCTTTTGGTTGAGATTTCAATGTCAGTCTCTTGACTGTTCGGTTTCTATTGGAGGACTCAATCCATTTCGTGCCTTGTTCGCATATATCTACCAGTAATTTCTTCCTCTTGGCTGCAGTCATTGACTCGGCATACTCCAGATGTTCCTCATCAGCATCCCTCAATTTGAAAATGGCATTGATATAAACCTCATCAAAACACACGCATGCGCCTCAAATCATCAAGAAAATGTTATCATTGGTGGTCAGTGGGCATAAAATTCCCAGACAATATTTGCAAAGACCTCTCCCTTTTGTTGGCAGAAGAGTTCCCACTTGTGCTTGTTTACGACTGCCATGAAATTCGGTGGAAATCCCACGGTTGGCTCATCTTTGAAGTCGAAGTGCTTCTCATAGCAAAATGATCTTGAGGCAAAGTTTGCTTCATACTTTTTGTGAATCTCTTCATTGAAAAAGATTTTGAATGGCATAGACGAGGAAGCCATGGAAACAAGTTGAAAGCTTGATCGGTTTGGGGAAAAAAGAAGAAGAGAATGAATCTTTGTGTTCTTTCGTGATAAAGAAAAACAAAGGAAAAGTGATGGGTCTTTAACTCTTTGAACAACTAGGGTAGGTTAAAAGTAAAAAGGTTGAGTGTTTTAATGGGGATATTAAAGTGACCGATTTAAGATTGGGTAATGATGGGTAATTGCCTGTATGGGAAAAAGAAAAGGGTTTAAGTGATAGGGTACATTTAAAATAGTGGAATGATAAGGAATTAGGTGATAAGGGTTTAAGTTGAATTTAAATTTCAACTTATCCAATTTAGGCAGCTAGGGTAAAGGTTCAAAGACTAGTTTCACTTTTTCATGGGCTGACTTTTCACCAAGCTAGGTAAATCTTTTTCTTTCAAATTTCCAATCACCACATGCCAAACCCCTACCCTGACATTGTATCTGGCACACAGAATTCTCCCAATTTGCAATCGCCTTTTGCTAGGTCCCTATCTCGGCACTATGCCTAGCACACTAAATCTGCACATTCTCAAAGAAAACCTCTCAACGAAGAAAAATCAAAATAAAAAGAAAATTTTAAAACTAATAAGAAAAAAAAGAAATGAAAATTACTAAAAAGAAAAAATCTAACCTACTATGTACAAAGATTTCAAAACCTGATGATAATGTTACAATACCTCTGCCAAGAGGATAACCTTTTTACCATTCCTCGGATCACCTTCCAAATAGTGATTTAATCGTTGACCGTTTACCTTAAAAATTTCTTCTGACTTTAATTTTTTAATGACTACAACACCATGGACATATGGCTTTACAACTTCAAAAGGGCCTGACCACCTCGACTTAAGCTTGCCTGGAAATAATTTAAGCCTTGAGTTAAATAACAGAACATGTTGGCCTACCTCAAATTGTCTTTACATTATCCTACTGTCATGCCAGTGTTTGGTCCTCTCCTTGTAGAGTCTGGCATTTTCATAAGCTTGTGTTCTGAACTCTTCCAACTCATTTAGGTCTAGTAGTCTTTTTTCTCCAGCAGCTCTCTATGCCATATCAAGCATCTTGATTGCCCAATATGCATGGTGCTCTATTTTCATTGGTACGTGGCATACTTTTCCAAAAGTGAGTATGACTAGTGAAGTACTCAAGGGAGTTTTAAAAGTTGTCCTGTAAGCCAACAATGAGTCATCCAGTCTCAAGGACCAGTCATTCCTAGATGGATTTATAGTCTTTTCAAGGATACTCATGATCTCCTTGCTTGAAATCTTAGCTTACCCATTTATTTGGGGATGGTATGTCGTGGCAATCCTTTGTTGAATTCTATATCTGCACAAAGCTTTAGAGATTAGATTGCATTTAAAATGGGTACCCTCATCATGAATAATCACTCTAGGGGCACCAAATCGAGTAATGTGTTTGTGCAAGAACTTGGCAACGACCTTGGCATCATTCGTTGGCAATGCAACAACCTCAACCCATTTTGAAACGTAGTCAACAACCACGAGGATGTATAAGTTACCAAATGATAGAGGAAATGGACCCATGAAGTCTATCCCCCATACATCAAATAAGTCCACATGCATGATGTTTTAGAGCGGCAATTGGTGCCTGAAAGAGATGTTTCCTGTCCGCTGGCATCGATCGCATGCCTTGGCATAGTTATGGGAATCTTTGTATAGCGTGGGCCAAAAGAATCCTGACTGCATCACCTTGGCAGCAGTCTTCATCCTAGCAAAGTGACCTTCATGCGATGCGACATGCCATAGTTGTAAAATGTTGTGCTGCTCATTCTCTGGCACACACCGTCTTATCACTTGGTCGACATACTATTTGAACATATTGGCTCGTCCTATTAGTATTGCCTAACCTCTCGCAGGAATTCTTGGCATTGTATGCCAGATCTGGTGGCAGAATATTGCTTACCAGGTAGTTGACTATGTCAGCGTACCATGGCACGGCATTGACTGCAAGCAAATACTCATATGGAAATTCATCTCTTATGGCATCGTTTTTGCCATCTTGAAGGTGATGCTCTAGAAGTGATAGGTGGTCAGCTACTAAATTTTCACTACCTTTCTTGTCTCAGATCTCGAGGTTAAATTCTAGTAGTAGAAGCGTCCATCGGATTAGTCTGGGCTTGGCATCCTTCTTTGCCAAAAGGTACTTTAGTGTTGAATGATCTGTATGCACCCCAACCTTGTTATCAACTAAATAAGATCTAAATTTATCAAAAGCGAATACAACTACAAGAAATTCTTTCTCGGTTGTGGAATAATTTAGCTGATCTCCATTTAGTGTCCGGCTGACATAGTAGACAATATGAAAAACTTTGCCACACTGCTGTCACAATACTGCTCTGACAGCATAAACGCTGGCATCACACATGAGCTCGAATGGCTCATTCAAATCTGGTGCCACGACTATAGGGGCATTAATCAACTTCTCCTTAAGTTCCTGAAAAGCTCTTAAACAAGAATCATCAAATGCAAAAGTGGCATTTTGTTCCAAAAGCAAGCATAAAGGTTTAGAAATTTTAGAAAAATCTTTAATGAAACGATGATAAAAACCTACATGTCCCTAAAAACTTCTAATACCTTTTACACTTGTCGGCGGTTGCAATTACTTGATTACCTCAATTTTTGCTTGGTCGACCTCCAATCCCTTCTTGGTTACCTTGTGCCCGAGAACAATCCCCTCCTTCACCATGAAGTGGCATTTTTCCCAGTTCAACACTAGGTTTGTCTCAATGCATCTATTCAAGACTTTAAACTCTAAAGGCATTCCTCAAATGTTTTGCCAAACACTGAGAAATCATCCATGAATACTTCCAAATTTTGTTCAATAATGTTAGAAAAATGGACATCATACAACGTTGAAATGTTGTTGGGGCATTACACAACTCGAATAGCATTCTTCTAAAGGCAAACATCCTATATGGACACGTGAACGTGGCCTTCTCTTGATCTTCTGGGCTATGGCAATTTTGTTATATCCTGAATAACCATCTAGAAAATAGTAAAATGCCTTACCTGCCAGTCCGTCCAACATCTGATCAATGAAGGGCAATGGAAAATGGTCTTTCTTGGTGGCATTGTTTAGCTTCCTATAATCCATACACACTCTCCATCCGGTAACGGTCCTGGAAGAAATTAACTCATTGTTTCTATTTTGATCCACGGTCATGCCACCTTTTTTGGCACACATTACACCAGGCTAACCCGCGAGCTGTCGAAAATAGAATAGATTACCCCAAAATCTATCCACCTGGTAATATCCTTCTTAACAACCTCTTTCATGCTAGGTTTTAATCTTCTTTGACCCTCAATGGTCTTCCCATGATATTCCTACAAGATGTTTTGTGCATGCAAATGGTTGGGCTTATTCCTCGAATATCAGCCAAGGTCCATCCCAACGCTTGCTTGTAATTGCTTAGAATTTTGAGCAATCGTTCTTCCTGATCATTAGTGAGATCAGCCGTAATGATCACTAGCAAGGTTGAGTGTTTACCTAAGTAAGCATACTTGAGATGGTCTGGCAGTGATTTGATCTCCAGTTCGGATGGCTCCTCAATGGATGATTTTGGTGCCACAGTCTCTCTACCAGCCAACACTAATGGTTCAGGTTGTCCAAAATACCTTACTTCTACTAAGGCTGCTCCTTTAGTGTCCTCACTTGTTTTACCTTTACTGTCACTTCTGATGGCACCATCATCAGTATCTTGGCACAGTTGTGCCACTTCCAACTTAAAAATGGACTCCATCTCATCTTTCGTTTGGCATTCGTCTGATTCATCTGCACATTTCAAAGCTTGAAACACATTAAATGTAACATGGTGATCATTCATGCACATAGTTAATTCACCATTATGAACATCAATTAAAGCTCTACATGTGGCAAGGAACGGTCTGCTTAATATAATTTGGACATTTAAATCTGCCTTATAATCTAAGATAATAAAGTTTGCTGGAATATGAATTTATCTACCTTTACCAACACATCATCAATCTTACCCTTACGATGTATAAAGGATCGGTCCGCCAACTGAAGTGTCACCGTGGTAGGCCTTGCTTCTATGCCAAGCCTTCTGCTGGCTCCCAAGTCACACAGTGCCTTACCCATGAATCTGTTGCCAATGGTACAGGGAATAGTAAAACTTCCTGGATCTTTTAGCATTGGTGGTAACCGATTGAGTATCATTGTACTGCACTGCATCCCTCAGTGAGAGCTACAGTTTCGAAATCACCCAACTTCCTCTTTTTGGACAAGATGTCCTTCATGAATTTGACATAGTTGGGCATTTTCTTGAGAGCTTCCACCAATGGTAAATTGATTTGCAATTGTTTAAGTACTTCCAAGAAGCGCTTAAATTACTAATCCTGCTTGTGCTTTTGTAGTCTCTATAGAAACGGTAGAGGTGGATAAACATATGTTGGCTCTATCAGCTTTGCCAAGGTTCTGCTGACATCGGACAGAGGTCTGGCATCAGATTTTGGTCTGGTATTGCTTATGTCCGCTTCTTTTTTCTTTCGTTCTTTTGGTTCATCTACTGGTAGTTTGTTCTTCTCCTAGCAACTATTTGGCTGCTTGACAGATGTCTCAGCCTTACATTGTTTGCCACTCCGTAGAGTCACAACTTTGCATTGTTCATTATGGTATTTCCTGCCATCCTCTATATCGCTTGGCAAAGCTCCCTAGGGTCTATTGCTAGGTGCATTGGCAATCTGTCTAATTTGTACCTCCAAGTTTCGCATCGATGCTGCCAAACTCTGGACAGTTGCATCATTCTTCTCTATATATTCTATCAAAGTCCCTTTGTTGTTCCTTTTCCCTGCATAAAAATTATTTTGTGCCCTTTGTGGCATGGCATTCTGGTTGACCCCTGGCATGGAATTATTCTAACGTTGGACATTGTATTGACGTTGGGCATTGTTGTTCTACTGTTAGGCATAATATTGGTTGCTTCCTTGATTCCCCTAAGCTATATTTGGGTGATGCCCCCATCTTGCAATCTTCCGTGTGATGATCCTCTCCATATATTGTACAAAATGGGGCTAATGCCTTAACTTCTTGGGCCTCATAACTCATTTGCAAAGTTCTTACCAAGCTAGTAAGATTGGAAATCTTAGCATGGATGGATATGAGCTCATCTATTTGTAATTTCCCACCAGTCTTAGTGTCGGTCCCAAGTCTGGATTCAAAATTGTTGATTGAAATCCTCTCAAGAATGCCAATTGCCTCTGTATAGCTTTTGCCAAGCAGTGAGCCATTTGCCGACGCATCAACAACTATTCTGGTTTACTCATTAAGTCCATTGTAGAAGGTCTCCATTTGGGTCCATTTCGGGAATCCATGCATGGGACATCTCCTCAATAGATCTTTATATATCTCTCAGGCATCTCATCATTGGTCTGCCTAAATGTGATGATCTCACCCCCTCAACTTGGCGGTGAGTTTAGGTAGCTGAAATCGTAACAAAAATTTCTGGCATAGATCTCCCCATGAGGTGACAGAACCAGGTGGCAAAGAACTTAACCACGCTTTTGCTCTATCTATCAGAGAAAATGTAAACAACTTTAGCTTCACTGTATCCTCCGATACTCCAGGCTACTGAAATAGTTGGTAGACTTCCATGAACTGCTTCAAGTGTTGCCTGGATCTTTAGTAGGTGCTCCATCAAATTGTCCTACATTCAAAAGCGTTTGTATCATTACCAGTTTGAGTTCAAAATTATGTGTATTTACATCGGGACCAATTAGTACTGGCATCAAATTGTCAATGTTTGGTGCCAAATGTTCTCTAATAGGTATATGTTCCTCCACATTAACAGCTGGGGCAACAGGAGCTGGTGGTATTCCATTGTTATTGGTTGGATTTTCATTATTGTTTAACACACTATTTCCTCTATTACCTTATTGAGCCACCACTCGAATCTTTTTCATTAACCTTCGTAGGGTTCTTTCGATTTCTAGATCGTATAGCCAATCTTCCACCATAAGGCAGTTTATGGCCATATACCAGTCAAAACAAAGAAATAAAATAAAGAACAAAAATAAAAAAAGACAAGTAAAACTTTAAAAACAACAAACTCTGTTGCAATCCCCGGCAACGATGCCAAAAACTTGTTCGACTATGTGAGTGCTTAGCAAAAGGGTAGAAAAATGTATTGGAAATGTATGAAAACAATGCCAAGACTAAGTCTTTTGTGTGCAAGTATACACGGTCTGCAAGTAATACAGTAGTAAGCTGGGTTATTGATCCCACAACGATTGTCCAAGAGTTTGATTGCTTTCCTTGTTTACTTGTCAAGGAAAAGTGTTGGTTGATTTGAGTTTGTTTGAAAACTTTAACGCCCTGATTTTGGGCCTAGCAGTTTTGGGGGTTGTTATACGGTCTGATGGACTAGGTTAGAGATTCAAGATGAATTCGGGATCGTATATTTTTGGGTAAGATAAAAATATGGGAAAATAGTTAAAAATAATCTTTTAATAAATTATGATTTTCAGTGGAATCAATTTTGGGAAATGGAATTGGAAATGTGACAATTTGATTAGTGACCAAAATGCGATTTTTGAAAACTGTTTTTAAGTGTCTAAAATGAAAAGGGTCAAATTCTTCGAATCCTTAAGGAGCTAAATTACCAAGAGTTTTCTGGTGGTTTTTCCCTTCAATTAAATCATTTTAAACATGTGTTTTAAAAGGGTGGTTAAGAAGGATTAAAGATTCAAAGTTAGTTATTAGCTTTTCAAAGAAATTCACATAACTTTTCCCAACTCTTTTCTCGCAACTTCTTTTCTGCTAGAGGTGAGAGATTTTATCAAAAACCGGAGGTGAGAGATTCTTTTACTCAGATTCTTGATGAGTACTTGTTTATTCAACTTTGTTTTACAAGATCGCATTGAAATCTTATGTTTTCTTAGCTTTAAACAAGCCAATTGAGGGAGAAATCACACAACAGAGGTAAGGTCTGTGATCTCTTCTGTTAAATGGTTCTTTATTGATATTCTCAAGTATTTGATCATTAATTTATACTTTATAATCTGATTTTGTGTTTTAATGTGGATTTAATTGGGTAAAATTGATGAAGTGATGAAAGATTCATATTGAATCTGATTTCCAGTGTTATGGATTGTTTTTGAATATATTTTGGATGTATAATGATGTTGATAAGTCGATTTTATCAATGGGATCCCGAAACTCTTTGTGTTCTTGGGGTGTTTTGGTGGTTGTTTGTTTGTTGGAGGTGTTAGGTTGATTTGATTCTGTCTCTAGGTGTTAATTGTTGATAAAAGTGGTGTTAGATTGTTAGGTTCTGGCTGGGTTGTGTTTGGGAAGTTTTGGATGATGATTTCAGTTGTTGTGGATGGGTAATCTTGAGAGGATTGTGGAAATCCGAGAAGATTTGTTGTTGCAATGTTTTGAATGCATTGAGATGCATTAATCCTCTGTTGTATTGTGGTTAAAGTAGAGGAAGTTGATCCGAAAGTGATTGGTGAAGCGTTGCAGACTTCAGACACTTGATTTCGCGTCGGCGAATTGAGGTTTTGCGTATCGGTGAGTGAGAATGTGAATTACAGCTTTGGAATGTTTTAAAGGTGGTTTATGGGAGTTTAAACTTATCCTAGTACGTTGGTTTAAACTCGGAAGTAAGTAAAAGTGGATTCTCTCCCTCGATCGTGCTAGTGTCAAATGGTTTCATGCACTTGTTTTGATTTACAAGTTACCTATTGTTTAAGCATGTTTTAAAGTAATTGGTATAATGTATTTGAGTATTAAATGCTGAAGGATGCACATGGTAAGTGATCCTTGTAAGTATATAGTTTATACTTGTGGTTTAAAGCATAGTTGTTGCTTTGGGTTAATGTTTTGGTTAATGCTTGTTAATAACAGTGAGGTAAATATTAAAGGGTTAATTATATTGGCAAGTGATGTGGTTTTAAAATTTTTATCGAATATAGTTGGCCGGTTATAGGATTGAGTGCACTATAATAAGTCACCTTGGATGTTGAGGGGTTTAGATCCGTGTACCAAAAACTCTATCCGAGTACCCTAACAGTAGATGGGTTAAACAGTACCATAAACTCCCGTTAGTGGATTAAGCGTCTAACTGATGAAAGGGGTTGGTGTCCTCAAAGGTTGTAGAGGTACCTGGTTGGTAATGTACAGTGATTGTTATTGTATCGCTATTCTAATTGAGATGGCTTGAAGTGTTGGTTGAACACTTGTTGAATCCGTGTATCCGATGAACTCTTTTGTTAATGAACTTGTTTAATGATCACTTGTAAGCCAATATAATTGTTAATGTATCATCGGAAAGTTTATGTTGTATAATGTGATTTATACATGTTTACTCTTTAAGCTTTGCATATGGTTGTTATGCATGGGAAGGCTTAAATTGAGGTTAGCAATGGGATTTGATGTTGGTTAATGATACATGTTGCATATGGTTTAATATGCTAGTTTTGAAAGTGTTTGATTGCATGGTTTTTAAGGCATGATGTTTTATACGTCGAAAAATATGGGTGGAAATGGGGTTTTCAGTATGTTATTGGAAAATGGTTTAAAATGCATTGATGGTGTGTTGTATTAGAGCACTCCTCACTAAGCCTAGTGTGCTTACGCTCTCTTTGTCCATCAATGCAGATAATTAAAGGTTTGGGAGGCAGCGGGAAGCAATGGATCCTAGCAAGACTTGCTTACCAAAGTATGTTGGATTAGACTATAAGTAATAAGGGCAATGGGGTACTCATTTTGGTTTTGGGAGATGTTTTGATGAATTCCCTGTTTGAGCAAGTTCGTTTGATTTCTCATGACTTGTAAATGTCCTTCACGGTTTGATTTTGGTTATGATTAGGAGTTTGGTGTTTTGCTTGAGTGGTTTCCTAGGTTGCATGCATATAGATTTACATTTGATACAAGTTGCCAATGAGGTGATGCTAAATCTGTGTTGTTATGCTGTGAATTATATCTTGAGCATGTTGGTTGAATGTTAGAGGCATATTAGGATGTTTTAGATAGGTTTTGTGCATGTTTAACTAGCTAAATATGACATTATAGGCCAGGCATACTGATACGCTGGGGACCATATCAGTACGGCTAGGCAAAAGCAAGCATTGCGTTTCGATACAGGGTTGGGTGTACTGGTATGAATTTATGCTACTGGAATCTACTTTTTGGGACAAAAACCGTGTACCGAAACACTATAACACCATATCGGTACGGATAAACAACCAAACGTTATGGCAGCTAGGCGTATCGAAATGGGGCGCTGCGTATCGAAATGGAGTAGAAGACACCGTATCGATATAGTACCCTGCGTATCGATACAGTTGTCTTTTATTTTAGCTAATGTCATGGAAATGAGTTTCTGTTTTCTTACGTTTTAGTCCCTAGTGTTGTGGATGCAATATTGATGGATCGGACGATCGTTTTGAGTTAGATTTTGACGCGTAAGCATATTAAAGGATGGTAACATGAAATTTGGTAAAGACTCTGTATTTTGCTGAAGTTGCAAATTGGTCCCTAAATTGCTTTAGTGACTAATTGGATGTCGATTCGACGCCCGATTGAGCTATGTTTTCTCCAGCTGTCGGCATGAGCATGTAGGGTATTAATTACGCATATAGATCAGATAAAAGGAAAAAAAGGGTCGCGATTTGGGTTCTTCTCACGATTTACTTTGGTAAACCTAATGTGACTCACTCGGGTCGGTCTTGCACCATATGGCAGTTTATGGTCATATACCAGTCAAAAAAAGAAATAAAATAAAGAACAAAAATAAAAAGAAGACAAATAAAAATTTAAAAACAACAAACTCTGTTGCAATCCCTGGCAACAGCGCCAAAAACTTGTTCGACTGTGTGAGTGGAAAAATGGTAGAAAAATGTATTAGAAATGTATGAAAATAGTGCCAAGACTAAGTCTTTTGTGTGCAAGTATACACGGTCTGCAAGTAATACAATAGTAAGCTGAGTTGTCGATTCCACAAGGATTGTCCAAGAGTTTGATTGCTTTGCTTGTTCACTTGTCAAGGAAAAAGTGTTGGTTGATTTGAGGTAGTTTGAAAATAGTGATTACAAGAAAAGAAATAGAAGGAAAATAGCGTTGGTACAAGGAGAGTTTAAATGAGTGATGAGTATTGACAAGAGATGCCTATTTTCACGCTTTTCATGCCAGCCTTTAATAATTTGCTTCCTTGATATTATTTACCGAGCAGATTCAAAGTTGGCATTGCCTCTGTTGATGGCAATGCCTAAAATTAACCATGTAAAACCCTTATATCTCTATAATGAATTTTTCATAAATCAATTTGATTAAGTCCCAATCTATACTCCTAAGGGGTAGACTCACTCTCGAAGTAAGTTCATCTACTTGAACATCTTTCGTCGAAGCATCTCGCCTTAGTATCTAGAAACTAATCGTTGCCCCCTAGGTCTGTTAAGATATTAAGGTGCAATAAGCAAACAATGCCATCGGTCGCTTGGCAAAAAATTTAGAAAACTAAAGAACATGCAAGATAGGGGAAACAATGCCAAAGCATTTTTATTATTAAAAACAAAACATAGAAACAATGTTCAATGCAAACATCCCCCACAAACTATTAAATTAGTTCATGGTGAGGTATCAAATCGTAACACCTTCATCGTTTTCGAACAACATTGTCATTTAAAAATAAAAATAACTAGACAAAGAGAATGGGCTAGAAGGGGGTCGGTCGATGCAGCCTTTCAAGGTCTAGGCTCTCGGTAAAGCTGGTCGAACCACGTCTCTTTGGTGCAGCCTTTCTCTCAATCTGATCGTTGATGATTGGTGAATGTCGATTATGTTCTTGCTTGAGTTCTTTAAATAGGCGTGCAAGGATAACCTAGGATAAGCCTTGAAAATTGAATTTTGAATGCTCAAGGGATAAAGGATGTGATCATCGTATACTATATTTGAATCCTAGGGCTGATGTCATCAAGGTCCAACATCTACTTGGCCAGGCATCAAACTCTTATTCGATGCCAACCGGTGCCTCAGTAATTTTTGGTCCATCGCTGCCAATAGCAACTCAGCATTATCTCTGGCAATCCTTCCTTTCTGCGCTGCACTGCTCTGTCATGCTTGCAATAATGCTAACAAAGCAGCCCTTCACACTGGCATAGCACAATTCCTAACTCCTTGTGCAAATGCATGAATTTTAAGGCTAAATGTCACTAAATGTACTTAAAGGCAAGCAAAGTTGATGTGAAATAAGTATAAGATTTAGTACTTTTGAAGAGTTAACAGGCGGCGTGTGGTGGCGCGTGACCCCTCTTCCAGTGGCCGGACGGCGGCAGCGATCTCCAGTCTCGCTATACTTTAGTCATTGGCTCTGACGGTGTCCTTCATTTACATCAGAAACGTGCTGAACCAACTTCTCCAAAACTTTTCTCTTTACTCCGACGAATGGTAGCTCGAACAGTGACGCGGTGACCACTGTTAGACTCATCTTGGTAAGACCTTTCGAATGGTGTCGGTGGTATCGTGCATGGCTACTTTGACGACCATAGATTGAGGCTCAAACCTCTCTTCCCTATCTTTTTTCTCTTTCCCTCCTTTTTCTCTCTCTTCCCAAAATATATTTTTTTCTTCTCTTCTCTCTCCCCATCAAATCACCAGCCCATTTATTCAAAATAAAATTCATTTTTTATTTTCTTTTATTTTACCAAATAAATAATAAAACACCCACTATCTTTTACCATAAAGCCCAATTTTAAATTTCTTAATTGGGCCCCAACCTAAAGGCTCAACACCTGGGTCCAAGACCTGATTTGCTAACCTGAAATCTGGGTCGTTACAACTCTTCCCTCCTTAAATGAAATTTCATCCTTAAAATTTTTATTCAAAACCCAGAGAAGATGCCAAATCATAACAACTCTTCGATGTCCTCAAAGATTTTTTTCTTGCTCTACTCTAATCTCTCACAACACTTATCAAAACACGACCCTTATCTTCTAACGGTACAAACATAGCTTCAACTGATTCTTTCTCTTAGAAAGAACCTGTCCTCGCTCGATACGTTACAGTCAATAAGCAAACCCCAACAGTATCTTAGAAAAACATCACACAAATACGTCATCAAAGAAATTTAACTTACGCTGTAGAACCCAAAATTTTGTTGCACACAAAATCTTTCTACAACAACATACAATCTAAAATGAACATGATATTAAACAGACGTTGCATCCAAAATGGAATAACTCTTCTTGTGGTGACTCCCTGAAGAAGGCTTTAACTCTGATGACATTGTATAACTAAAATATTGCTTGTACATGTCATCCACACTACTACTCGGATCTATCATCACATAAAAATCCCACCAAAGGATAAGGCCCATCTAGAAACTCATGCCAAAAGGTAACATGCACACACTGCAATGTCGTAATGCTCAATCCACTACCAATCCAAGCATACTTCTTATTTGGATCTCACATTTACCGAAAATTATCAAACGGTACCCGCCAAAGACAAAACCATTACTCGATATAATTCTAACGAACTATGCATTCCCAAATTTATTACACGGTCGTTTATTTAGTTTCCACTGAGGAAATATCAAAGCACCCCAAATGACTCTGAGGAACTAAATTCTCAACCCCCAACTAATGGCAAGTCAAACACCTAACGTTGTCTCAAACACACTACTTCACACTATCTCTCAAAACACGTGGCAAAAGTTTGGTGCAACTGTTACTCTTATCATTCACCATATATTGACCATTGTACAATATAGGAAGAATCATTTGTCTTGATATATCTTTTATAAATCACCCACAACAAGATCTCAAAGTTCATCATAAACTATCAAAACCAAATACAATCATAACATTGTATCCTCTTAAAAACAATTAAATGCTACTCCTCGTGGCTTCCCGAGAAAATTGATCTTTAACTCAAAGCTAGTATCGGTGTTCCCTTACATGACCATTACCTGTGATAGCCCTACACAACAGCATAATATTTCCACCAAAACTTGCTTAGTATGATCCATTACTCACTTTACTTAGATGGTGATCAACCATACGATCCATGGCTTTCACTTACTTTGGCTCATGTCGTTGTCCAAATTTCAAAATTCCTTAAAGATCAAGTACCCCAAAATTTCACACTGTTGGGGAAAACACAACCTTCCCCTTTTGAACACAAAACTACAGCCTCGTCGGTACAACAAAATATTCTAAAAAATCTCAAAATCTTACTCGACTTAGTCGAGTTATCACCATATTCACAACAAAACGGCCTTACAAAGCTCGAATCTCCACCAATGTTTCTTGGTTATTCTCTAGGAAGCGGTAAAACAATCAAAAACATTTACTAAGTTTCAAGCCCTTGCCTCCTTAAGTAGTTACACGGTGACTAACTTTTCCAGCACACAAGGTCATTAAGGTAATTATCTTGCCAACTCATCATTCCGTTTTCCTTATACATTCACACTTGTCACGCAAAGCATCAAACTTATTTTTGAGAAACAATATTGTGGCCTCTACCCTAACATCACTAAAATACCTCAACGTCATCACGAACATCACCAACTACCACGACTCATTTAAAGAGAGAAACCATTATTCCAAAATCTATTTCAATTTTTTCTAGCCTTAACACATTAACAATAAGCATCTTATCCTCAAACTAATCCCGGAAAAACATACAGGTACTTCATAATCGGTTAAACGATTCATCCATCTTAGGAGACAATTAATGGTCTTTCACTAACACCTAACAAGCTACCAGCAGTTTGAGCATCGCTCTAACAGATCAACTCCCCACTAACAAATGACCCAACTCTTCCTCCAGCGAAACACTCAGGCAAAGAGAACCTTGTTCGAGTTCCACCAACATAACTAAATCTTTGACTTTAGAACTGGTCGGTGTCCTCTAACAATGATGATTGGCACCAACATCCAACTTGATCCTACTTTAACATCTACCCATGTTCTTGACAGAGAAAGTCCTGACGACTCCTTCAAGAAGCACAAACAAACACTCTGACAACCCAAAAGCTCTTAAGCGTTGAATTACATACATCAGCATCTGACGAACAGTTATACACGTCTTATAGCCCCGTTGTACATTCTCTAAACAACCACTATGTAGATTACGGTAAAAGGGCAACGATTTAACATTCTCTATGTCGGAGCTTGGGTTCCCCTAAGGTTTTAAAGCCTCGAGCCCAACTCTCAACATTACTGGCTCGCATCATGTTTGATTAACCAAAATAATTCCACGGTACCATAACTCCCAAGAAGGTAGCTCTCATTCAAACCTGTAGAACGTCTAACTTCGGCCACACTCTGACGGACTAGTGGATCCCCAATCCATTATCTCTGAGAAACACATTCACAAAGGGTAACGACACCTCCAACTATCAATGAACTCCATTTAAAATAAACAAAAGGGTCTACCCCCAACGTGCATCCACTGACCGATTCAGGAACAGACTATCCATACTCGTGTCACAATCGTTATTCACACATATAACGATGAAGATTCCTTGCCACAAACTCTCATAATGCATCTAAAGGCTCTGAGACAATTACACCATATGATATGAACACTATTTAGGTGGCGGGAGGAGAACTCATCCTCGACTTTGATATCATTTAACTAACTCACATCTCAATAATTCGTCCCATGAGCGGCTTAACACTTATCTCGGCCATCTCGACCATAAATGTAACCATCTTAGTGTCACAATATTGGTCGCACCATCAGAATTCCAGCCTTAAAGAGTATGGACTTAATTTAAGGGCTTTTATTCACTAGACACATTACTAAAACACCTACACCACCCCGGGGTTTCCTAGAACTTGTTAAACCTAACCTCTAATACCACTAAATGTAACACCCTCGACCCAGATATCACATTTGGGCCTTAAGCCTAACCCAAAACCATAAAATTTTTTAAACTAGATTCGTCCAACAAGTAATTCGCAAAAACATTTAAAGCCAACAGTTGTAAATTTATATAAGAAACCAAAATAGTACAAATAAGGTCCAAATTAAATTTAAAACATTTGAATGTACAATTGAATTAATACAATTTGTTTAAAATAAGAATTAAAAGCTCCAACGTGTAAGGTCCTATTAATACATAGCCCACTAACTCAAATACCATACACTGAAGATTACTAAATCTAATGCTTATTTCACATCGTCTTTGCTTGCCTTTAAGTACATTTAGTTGCATTTAGCCTTAAAATTCATGCATTTGCATAAGGAATTAGGAATTGTGCTATACCAGTGTGAAGGTTGCTTTGTTGGTATTATTGCAGGTATGGCAGAGCAGTGCAACGCGGAAAAGAAAGAATGCTAGAGAGAATGCCGAGTTGCTGTTGGCAGCGATGGACCAAAAATTGCTGAAGCATCAGTTGGTAGCGAAGAGGAGTTTGATTCCCGGCCAAGTAGCTGTTGGACCTTGATGGCGTCAACCCTACAATTCAAATATAGGATAAGATGATCACATCCCTTATCCCTTGAGCATTCAAAATTCAATTTTTAAGGCTTATCCTAGGTTATCCTTGCACGCCTATTTGAAGAACTCAAGCAAGCATACAATCGACATTCACCAATCATCAACGATCGGCTTGGAGAAGCTGCACCAAGGAGACGTTGTTCAACTTGCTTGACCAAGAGCCTGGACCTTGAAGGGTTGCATCGACTGGCCCCCTTCTAGCCTATTCTCTTTCTCTAGTTATTTTTATTTTTAAATGATGATGTTGTCATAAAACGTAAAGGTTTTTGGTTTGATACCCTCACCATAAACTAATTTAATAGTTGGTGGGGAATGTTTGCGTTGAACGTTGATTCTATACTTTGTTTTAATAATAAAAAATGCCTTAGCATTGTTTCCAATATTTGACATGTTCTTCAGTTTTCTAAATTCTTTGCCAAGCGACCGCTGGCATTGTTTACTTATTATGCCTTAATATCTTAATAGACTTAAAGGGCAACGATTAGTTGCTAAATACTAAGGCGAGATGCTTCGACGGAAGATGTTCAAATAGATGAACTTACTTCTGGAGTGAGTCTACCCCATAGGAGTATAGATTGTGACTTAATCAAATTGATTTATGAAAAACTTCATTATAGAGATATAAGGGTTTTTACATGGTTAATTTTGGGCTTTGCCATCGACAGAGGCAATGCCAACTTTGAATCTGCTCTGCAAATAATATCAAGGCCAAATATTATTAAAGGTTGGCATGAAAAGCGTGATTAACAGGCATGGTAATGCCAACTTTGAATCTACTCGGTAAATAATATAAAGGCAGGAAATTACTAAAGGTTGGCATGAAAAGCGTGAAAAATAGGCATCCCTTGCCAATGCTCATCACTCATTTAAACTCTCATTGTGCCAATGTTGTTTTCCTTCTATTTCTTTTCTTTTAAACTGTTTTCAAAACCCACTTCATATCAACAACACTTTTCCTTTGACGAGTAAACAAACAAAGCAATCAAACTCTTGGCCAATCCTCGTAGGATCGATAACTTAGCTTATTGTTGTATTACTTGCAAACCGTATATACTTGCACAAAAAGACTTAGTCTTGGCACTGATTCATACATTTCCAATACATTTTTCCACCCTTTTGCCAAGCAATCACACAGTCGAACAAGTTTTTGGCGTCGTTGCCGGGGATTACCACAGAGTTTGTTGTTTTTAAATTTTTACTTGTCTTTTTTTATTTTTGTTCTTTATTTTATTTCTTTGTTTTGACTGATGTATGACCAGAAACGACCCTGTGGTGGAAGATTGGCTATACGATCCGAAAATAAAAAAAACCCTGTGAAGGTTAAAGAAAATGATTCGAAAGATGGCTCAACAAGGCAATTGAGGAAATGGTGTGTTAAACAATGATGAAAATCCACCCAATAACAATGGAATACCACCAGCTCCTGTTGCCCCAGCTGTTAATATGGAGGAAGAAAGACCTATTAGAGAATATTCGGTCCCAAACATTGACAATTTGATGGCAGGACTAATTGGTCCGAGGTATATACATCTAATTTTGAACTCAAACCGGTAATGATACAAACACTTTTGAATGTAGGCAATTTGATGGAGCACCTACTGGAGATCCAAGGCAACACTTAAAGCAATTAATGGAAGTCTGCCAGCTATTTCAGTAGCCTGGAGTATCGAAGGATACAGTGAAGCTAAAGTTGTTTACATTTTCTCTGAAAGATAGAGCAAAAGAGTGGCTAAGTTCTTTTCCACATAGTTCTGTCACCTCATGGGAAGATCTATGCTTGGAATTTTTGCTAAGTTTCCAGCCACCTAAACCCACATCCAAGTTCAGGGTGAGATCATCACATTTAGGCAGGCTGATGATGAGACCCTATATGATACCTGGGAGATATATAAATATATGTTGAGGAGATGTCCCATGCATGGATTCCCGAAATGGACCCAAATGGAGACCTTCTACAATGGACTTAATACGCAAACTAGAACAGTTGTTGATACGTCCGCAAATGGCTCACGGCTTGACAAAAACTATACATAGGCAGTTGGCATCCTTGAGAGGATTTCAATCAATGATTTTGAATATCCTACTGCCATACTTGGGACCGGCACTAAGAGTGGTGGGAAATTACAAATAGATGAGCTCACATCCATCCATGCTGAGATTTCCAATCTTACTAGCATGGTGAGAACTTTAAAAAAGAGTTATAAGGCCCAAGAAGTTAAGGAATTAGCCTCATTCTGTACAATATGTGTAGAGGATCATCACATAGAAGATTGCCCTACCAACCCTGAGTCGGTAAATTTCGTTGGCAATTTTAATCTTAATTATAATCCAAATTCTAATACTTACAATGCAGGTTGGAGGCAACACCCAAATTTAGCTTGAGGGAATCAAGGAAGCAACCAATATAATGCCAAACAATGGAACAAAAATGTCTAGCATCAATACAATGTCCAGTTTTAGAACAATGCCATGCCAGGGGTCAACCAGAATGTCATGCCACAAAGGGCACAAAACAATTTTTATGCAGGGCAAAGGAACAACCATGGGACTTTGACAGAATACATGGAGAAAAATGATGCAACTGTCTAGAGTTTAGCAACATCGATACGAAACTTGGAGGTACAAATTGGACAGATTACTAATGCACTCAGCAATAGACTCTCTGGAGCTTTTCCAGGAAATACAGAGGATACCAGGCAAAACCATAATCAACAATGCAAAGTTGTGACTCTACGGAGTGGCAAACAATGCGAGGCTGAGACATCTGTCAAGCAGCCAAATAGTTGCCATGAGAAGAAGAAACTAACAGTAGATGAACCAAAAGAACCAATGAAGAAATAAGATGACAGAAGCAATGCCAGACCACAGTCTGATGCCAGCCTAGTCGGATGTCAATGGGACCTTGGAAAAGTCGGTAGAGCCAACATATGTTTATCCACCTCTACCGTTTTCATAAAGACTACAAAAGCACAAGCAATATCAGCAATTTAAGCACTTATTAGAAGTACTTAAACAATTGCAAATCAATTTACCATAGGTGGAAGCTCTCGAGCAAATGCCCAACTATGTCAAATTCATGAAGGACATATTGTCCAAAAAGAAGAAGCTGTGTGATTTCGAAACTGTAGCTCTCACTAAGGGATGCAGTGCAATGATACTCAATCGGTTGCCACCAAAGCTGGAGGATCCGAGAAGTTTTACTATTCTCTGTACCATTGGCAACAGATTTATGGGTAAAGCACTGTGTAACTTGGGAGCTAGCACCAATTTAATGCTAATGTCTATTTTCAAGAAGCTTGGCATAAAAGCAAGGCCTACCACGGTGACACTTCAGTTGGCGGATCGATCCTTTGCACATTCTAAAAGTAAGATTGAGGATGTATTGGTAAAGGTAGATAAATTCATATTCCCAGCTGACTTTATTATCTTAGATTATGAGACAGATTTAAATGTCCCAATTATATTGGGCAGACCGTTCCTTGCCACAGTTAGAGCCTTAATTAATGTCCATAAAGGTGAATTAACTATGCACATAAATGATCAACAAGTTACATTTAATGTGTTTCAAGCTTTGAAATGTCCAGATGAATCAGACGAATGCCAAGCGAATGATAAGATGGAGTCTATTTTTAAGTTGGACGTGGCACTACTATGCCAAGATACCGATGATGATGCCAGCGGAAGTGACAGTGAAGGTGAAACAAGTGAGGACACTAAATGAGCAGCCTTAGTAGAAGTAAGCTATTTTGGACAACCAGAACCATTAGAGTTAGATGGTAGAGAGATCGTGGAACCAAAATCATCCATTGAGGAGCCACTCAAACTGGAGCTTAAATCACTGCTAGACCATCTCAAGTATGCTTACTTAGGTAAACACTCAACCTTGTCAGTGATCATTGCTACTGATCTCACTAATGATCAGGAGGAACTATTGTTAGAAATTCTAAGCAATTACAAGCAAGCGTTGGGATAGACCTTGGCTGATATGTGAGGAATAAGCCCAACCATTTGCATGCACAAATCATCTTGGAGGAATATCATGGGAAGACCATTGAGGGTCAAAGAAGATTGAACCCAAGCATGAAAGAGGTTGTTAAGAAGGAGATTATCAAGTGGATAGATGTTGGGATAATCTATCCCATTTTTGACAGCTCGTGGGTCAACCTGGTGCAATGTGTGCAAAGAAAGGTGGCATGATCGTGGTTTAAAATAGAAACAATGAGTTAACTCCTTCCAAGAACGTTACCGAATAAAGAGTGTGTATGGATTATAGTAAGCTGAACAATGCCACCAAGAAAGACCATTTTCCATTGCCCTTCATTGATCAGATGTTGGACAGATTGGAGGGTAAGGTATTTTACTTTTTTTATATGGTTATTCAGGATATAACTATATTGCCATAGCTTTAGAAGATCAAGAAAAGACCACGTTCATATGTCCATATAGGATGCTTCCTTTAGAAGAATGTCATTCGGGTTGTGTAATGCCCCGATAATATTTCAACATTGCATGATGTGCATTTTTTCTAACATGATTGAACAAAATTTAGAAGTATTCATGGATGATTTCTCAGTGTTTAGCAAAACATTTGAGGAATGCCTTCAAAGTTTGGAGCAAGTCTTGAAGAGATGCATTGAGACAAACCTTGTGTTGAACTAGAAAAAATGCCACTTCATGGTGAAGGAGGGCATTGTTCTCGGGCACAAGGTAACCAAGAAGAGATTGAAGGTCGACCAAGCAATTACCACCACCGACAAGTGTAAAAGGTATTAAAAGTTTTTTGGGATATGCAGGTTTTTACCGTTGTTTCATTAAAGATTTTTCTAAAATTTATAAACCTTTATGCTTGCTTTTGGAAAAAAATGCCACTTTTGCATTTGATGATTCTTGTTTAAGAGTGGTTCAAGAACTTAAGGAGAAGTTGATTAATGCCCCTATAGTCGTGGCACCAGATTGGAATGAGCCATTTGAACTCTTGTGTGATGCCAGCGATTATGTGGTCGGAGCAGCATTGGGACAGTAGTGTGGCAAAGTTTTTCATACCATCTACTATGCCAGACTGACACTAAATAGAGCTCAACTGATTTGTTCTACAACCGAGAAAGAATTTCTTGCATTTGTATTTGCTTTTGATAAATTCAGATCTTATTTAGTTGGTAACAAGGTTGATGTGTATACAGATCATTCAGCACTAAAGTACCTTTTGGCAAAGAATGATGCCAAGCCAAGACTAATCCGATGGACGCTTCTACTACAAGAATTTAACCTCGAGATCTAAGACAAAAAAGGCAGTGAAAACTTAGTAGCTGACCACCTATCACGTCTAGAGCATCACCTTTAAGATGGTAAGAACGCTACCATAAGAGATGAATTTCTAGATGAGTATTTGCTTGTAGTCAATGTCGTGCCATGGTACGCTGACATAGTCAACTACCTGGTAAGTAATATTTTGCCACCAAATCTGGCATACAATGCCAAGAAAAGATTCTACCGAGAAGTTAGGCAATACTACTAGGATGAGCCAATATTGTTCAAACAGTGTGCTGACCAAGTGATAAGACGGTGTGTGCCAGAGGATGAGCATACAACATTTTGTAACTATGCCATGCCGCACCGTATGGAGGTCACTTTGCTGCGATAAAGACTATTGCCAAGGTGCTGCAATCAAGATTCTTTTGGCCCACACTATACAAAGATGCTCATAACTATGCCAAGGCATGTGATCGATGCTAGCGGACAGGAAACATCTCTGGCAGACACTAATTGCCGCTTCAAAAATCATGCTTGTGGACTTATTTGATGTATGGGGGATAGACTTAATGGGTCTATTTCCTCCATCATTTGGTAACTTATACATCCTCGTGGCTATTGACTATGTTTCAAAATGGGTTGAGGTTGTTGCATTGCCAACAAACGATGCCAAAGCCATTGCCAAGTTCTTGTATAAACATATTTTTACTCGACTTGGTGCCCTCAATGTGATTATTCATGATGAGGGTATCCATTTTAAATGCAATCTAATCTCTAAAGCTTTGTGCAGATATAGAATTCAGCAAAGGATTTCCATGGCATACCATCACCAAAGAAATGGGCAACCCGAGATTTCAAACAAGGAGATCAAGAGCATCCTTGAAAAGACTATAAATTCATCTAGGAAGAACTAGTCCTTGAGACTAGATGACTCTTGTGGGCTTACAAGACAACTTTTAAAACTCCCTTGGGTACTTCACCATTCAGACTCATTTTTGGAAAAGCATGCCACCTACCGATGGAAATGAAGCATCGTGCATATTGGGAAAACAAGACACTTGATATAGCATGGAGAGTAGCTGGAGAAAAAAGACTACTAGACCTAAATGAGTTGGAAGAGTTCATAACACAAGCCTATGAAAATGCCAAACTCTACAAGGAGAAGACAAAAACGCTGGCATGATAGTAAGATAATGCCAAGACAATTTGAGGTAGGCCAAAGTGTTATGTTATTTAACTCAAGGCTTAAAATGTTTCCATGCAAGCTTAAGTTAAGGTGGTCATGCCCTTTTGAAGTTGTAAAACCATATGTCTATGGTGTTGTGGTCATTAAAAATTTAATGTTGGGAGAAATTTTCAAGGTAAACGGTCAATGGTTAAAGCACTATTTGGAAGGCAATCCGAGGGATGCTAAAGAGGTTATCCTCTTGGCAGAGGTACCGTAACATTGTCGTCAGGTTTTGAAATTTTTGTACATAGTAGGTTAGATGTTTTTCTTTTCAGTAAATTTTCATTTCTTTCTTTTTCTTATTAGTTTTAAATTTTTCTTTTTATTTTGATTTTTCTACGTTAAGAGGTTTTCTTTAAGAATGTGCAGATTTAGTATGCCAGGCATAGTGCCGAGACAGAGACCTGGCAAGAGGCAATTGCAAATTGGGATAATTCTTTGTGCCAGATACAATGCTAGGGCAGCGGTTTGGCATGCGGCGATTGGAAATTTAGAAGAAAAAGATTTACCCTAGCTTGGTAAAAAGTCTCCCCATGAGAAAGTCTTTGAACCTTTACCCTAGCCGCCCAAATTGGATAAGTTGAAATTTAAATTCAACTTAAACCCTTATCACCTAAATTCTTACCACTCAACTCTTTTAAATCTACCATATCACTTAAACCCTTATCACATTATCCTTATCACTTAAACCCTTTATTTCTCATACACACAATTACCCAACATTATCCCCTCTTAAATCGGTCACTTTAATATCTCCATTAAAACACTCAACCTTTTTTACTTTTATCCTACCCTAGCCGTTCAAAGAGTTAAAGACCTCTCACTTTTCTTTTGTTTTTCTTTATCACAAAAGAACAAAAAGATTCATTCTCTTCTTCTTCTTTTTTCCCCAAACCAATCAAGCTTTTAACTCATTTCTATGACTTCCTTATCCACGCCCTTCAAAATCTTTTTCAATGAAGAGATTCACAAAAAGTATGAAGCAAACTTAGGCTCAAGATCATTTTGCTATGAGAAGCACTTTGACTTTAAAGATGAGCCAACCGTGAGATTTCCACCGGACTTCATGGCGTCATAAACAAGCACAAGTGGGAACTCTTCTACCAACAAAAAGGAGAGGTATTTACGAATATTGTCCGGGAATGTTATGCCCACTTGACCACTATTGCGCGTAATAAGTGCTACGCAATTGTGCAAGTATACACGTCGCAAGTTATAGTATAAAAGATATCGTCTCCACAGGGATTGGTGCCACTTCAAGAATCTAATCTCTTGCACTGTAAAAAGTAAAAACACAAATAGAAGATTATAGGAGTTTAACTAATAACTAAACTAGAAAGAAATAAAGTAAAAGAATAGATGAGATCAAATAAGAGAGATAGGCCAGGTTATCGTGAGTTGAGGTGTGATAGCCGATTGGATCATCTTGGTAAAAGAGTGCAAGGGCAACTCAGTTGCCGTGGCAACTTGCACAACGGGGTTGCCTTTGCAACTAATCGATGGTTGCCTGGGCGACTAGTTGGATAACTACTTGGACATCTGGACAACAACTTCAAGGTTCGACAAAGCGTTCTTCAATGGTTTCTTCTTATCCCTAAGTCAAAACTCTAGCTACTTGTGCATGCCTTGATAATACATCCATGCGTGAATCAAGGGTGAACAACAACCAATCTTGCGCTCTTCTTAGCCGTTGAAATCCTTAACTTATTCCTAAGTCGGATTAATATTCACCATCAATAGATTGGATGAAGATCATATTCATTCGTTTCTTGAATCTAACTCTCCCGATATTAGATAAATAGATAAAGTTACGAGATCCTCTCCCAATTCACTCGCAAACAATAATAAGAACCAAGAATGAATAAACCTTGAATAGAAAAGTGCAAACTCTTATTACCTAAACAAAATCCAATTGTTTCTCACAACCACAAGACACAATAACCTTAGCCAAATAGATTTAGTTCATGGCTAGGTTCCAAAGAAACACAATAATAAGAATTCCTAGCATGAACCTAATTGAACAAGAAAAAAAAAATGAAGAATGGATGAAGCCTTCTTGTCGAGATCTCCCCCTTGAAGCTTGTCGAAAATTCTCTCTCCTCTCTCCCTTGGAGTTGACAGCTTGGTAATCTATTTATAGGGCTAGGTCAAAGTCCTTCTTTGAGGAGGAAGTTAAGTTGAAATTAAATTATCTTTAAAAAATATAATTCTTTATTATATTTATATTCCTTCTAGAACTTCTCCTATCTTCTTGGGATTTAATTCTTCTTTAACCTCTTCATGGAAATCAAACTCCTTTGGGATTTAGCTTTGCTCCACTTCATCTTGGGCTTGTCTAGTCATCAATTTCGACTACCATATCACCTTATTCTTTGTCGACAATTACCCTGGCAACTGGCTCGGCATCTCCTTCATGCATCGCCCTGGCAACTAGCTCGGCATCTCCTTCATGCATTGCCCTGGGAACTGGTTCTAGCCTTGCTTTGGCAAGTGATTCTACACATACACACAAAACACACCAAAGCAGCATCTTTTCCCACAAAAATCACCAAGTTATGCAATCAAGCTCAACGGTGGAAGGAAACATGAATTAATGCATGAATGACTAATTATGCAACTAATATGAGCCTAAGTCTAACAATAATATGAGTAAAAATGGTAAGAAAATAGTACTTTTGAACACTTATCACACCCCCAAACTCAAACTATTGCTTGTCCTCAAGCAATACAAACTAATAATTACCCGCCAAGACTTTAACTTTCACAAACTTAGCTTTGAACTGGATTTCAATTCTCAGAACCGAGGCACAAAGTATGATTGGCTTTTCATTTTTTTGAAAACTTAGGAGTTACTCGGAATCAAACTATAACGCTTGTGAGTGTGTGCAGAGTTGTGTGCAAGTTGATTTTTCAGATTCTATGCAAACAAGAGGTTTTCAAAATTACTTCATTGGGTTCTCTTAACATGTTTTAACTAGAGCCGGTTTCGGGCACTTCTAGTGTTTTGTTTTCAGTTTTCTTAAGTTAATTAATTTATTCGACTAGAGCCGGTTTCAGGCACCTCTAGTGATAAATTGTTTTAGCACATACTATAGCCAATTTCGGGCACCTCTAGCAATCAAATTTTTAGCACATGCTAGAGCCAATTTCGGGCACCTCTAGAATTTATCCAATTTTTATTCTAATCCCCCAATTTTTTTAACTATCAACCTAAGTTCACTAGAATTCCTTAAATCAATCAAACCACAACAGTGTTTCATCAAAATTTAGCATCATAGTAAAATTATAAGTGTTTCCATGGTTATCCTAGAATAAAAATTCTATCAATTAAGTGCATTGGCAAAGTCATCATCAGATATTCATCAAATCTAGGCATTTCTTGTTCCAAGTAAAGGCATGGCAAGCAATTTATGTATCTTAAACGCAATACTTAAGATGAATGTAACTAAACATGGTAACTAACTAATAACAATTCCCCCCAAACTCGAATAAGGCATTGTCCTCAATGCATGCATTAAAGAGAAATAAAAATAAAGAAAAGTAAAATGAAAACGAGGACTTACTCCGAGAGTTTGTCGTCGTGGATGATTAGTTTCCTTTTGGTCGGTGTCTTGATTCTCTTGCTTGAACGTGATGGTTGTTTCCTTGTTTCTGATGGTGGAATCGATCCTCGTACGGGGTTGTCCTCATCGTCCTCTTCATCAATGTCATTGGCTTTTCGCTTGCAAGATTCAATTGGTGTGGTCTTTGTTGGTGCAATGGAGGACTCGTTCGAATTTGAAAAATTAGACAATGATTCCGTACGAGTTGATCCGGGCATAGGTGCTTTACCTTTGGTGTTTGCAGTGGTTGTCGGGACGTCTTTAGCTTTGGTTGTCATGGCATCTTCAGGGTTGGTTGCCATGGCATCTGCTTTGGCAGGTGCGGTGTAGGTTGCCACGATATCATCTGTTGTGATTGTCGTGGCGACTGCTTCATTGGTTGCCATGGCAAGTATCTCGGCCAAAAAGATTGGGAACGGCACGCGGCTATCCGGGTACTTTTCTAGGATGACTTGGGTGATGGCATTGTTGTGCTCCTTCATGTACCGCATGAACATTAGTTGCCCGTCTTCAATTTACCTAAGGTTGCTCGTCAATGGTTGCAAGAGTGCTTCAAAGTACCCCGGGGTTGATGGTCGAGTTTCCCGGGCATTAGGTGCTTGGGCATTAGGGGTTGCCGAGGCGCCAGGGGTTGTCGCGGCAATTAGAGGCCTTGAGGATTTTACCCGATGCCTCTCCCATTAGCTTTCGGATTTGTGCTTGATTCCAACCGGACTTTGGAAGGGCCTTTTCATCGGTAGACTCACTTGGGACATGCATCTCCTTGCAAAGATTGGAAATTAAGCAAGGGAAGAAAAGAGAACCCTTGTCCTTTGAGCTACATACAAAAATCTCATCACAAATAATTTTTCCAATGTTAATGATGTGATTATGCAAGATAGAATGTATGAGCAAAAGACGTGGTATATCAACGGTAGTATTGTGTGTGGTGGGCAATAAAGAAGTTTTAACAAACATATTCCATAGTTTTACCTCGGGTTTAAGCTGAAGGCGATTTATCGTGCCCTTGTATTTACCGTCGTTCCAATGAGTTCCCGGTAGAGTGAGTTCTTGAAGCACCTTGTTGAGTTGCTTGGGCGTGATTTGATCAACAAAGTCTTGATGCTCATCCTTCTCAATGTAGAGCTCATAAAAGGTGTTGATGTTTTCGGGGCTTATGAGTATGGCCTTGTCACGAACAAAAATATAAGGATTATCCGGGTTAGGTGAGTGAGCATAGAATTCTCTTACCCATGAGATGTTACCTGGTTCCAATTGATGGCAAAAGATTTGCCACTTTTGATGTGCAATCCTCTCGAAGATGAATGGTTCAAGGCTGAAATCTTGATGAGAGTTGGAGTATTCAAAGCCTTGTTCTTCGCAAATCTCCCAGCATTCAAAATTGGAGTGAAATCTTTCTTGAACCACCGGTGTAGCAAACTTCTTGTATCTTGGTTCTTTAGAGGAACTTGGATGAACCAAAAATTTAATTTTGGATGCCATGGATGATCTTGGTTGTGAGTTTTGTAAAAACAAAGAAAAGAAACTAAAGAGTTGCAAGATGAAAAGTAGGAATATGTTTCTTGGAAGTTAAGGGTGATGGGTTTTATAGAAAAGATAGGTAGTAAATATGGTGGGTGGGATTAATTTTGGAAGGAAGAAAAAGATGGTTTCGGTTTAGGGGAGGGTGACGGCTAGGGTTTTTTTTAGGGTAAGTTGGAGGCTTTATATAACCTTAGTTTCAGCCCATTAATTTCCTTGTTGAAGATGTTTTCCTTTTTGAATCAAAATTCCTCTTTATCTTGAACTCTTTTCCTACAATTCAAAGACAAATCAAATAAGGATTAAAATTAAAGATAAACTAATAAAAGAAAATAAATAAATATGTGTAAAGGGATTCTTAAACTTAAAAAGATAAATATGAAAGATGTAGTTTTAATCTTAAAGAAAACAAATCTATCCTAAAAAGAGCAAATAATCGAAAATAATAAAAAATAAAAATTAAATAGTTCGAAAAAAGTAAAAAATAAAAATAAAAAAATATCGAAAGGAGAGCATGCTCATGCATTTCCTAAGGTGACCACTTCTTTGTTATGTTCCACATGGGCACCATTGTAGTGCTTTAATCTTTGTCTATTAACTTTGAATTCATGTTTGTCAGTGATGGACTTGATTATCACGGCACCATGGGAGAATGGTTTGGCAACTTTGAATGGTCCCGACCATCTTGATTTTAGCTTTCCCGGGAAAAGTTTTAGCCGAGAATTGAATAAGAGAACTAGTTGCCCAGGCGTGAATTGTTGCGGCAATAGTTTCTTATCATGCCATTACTTTGTTTTCTCCTTGTAGATTCGTGCATTGTTATAGGCGAGTGCACGAAATTCTTCTATCTCGTTGAGGTCCAACAAACGCTTTTGTCCGGCACTTTCCCAATCCATATTCACGGTCTTGATTGCCCAATATGCCTTGTGTTCGATTTCCACCGGTAGATGGCATGTTTTGCCATAGACAAGTCGGAATGGGGACATACCTAAGGGTGTTTTGAATGCAGTGCGATATGCCCAAAGCGCGTCATCTAGTCTTAATGACCAATCCTTCCTAGAGGGATTTACAACTTTCTCGAGTATACCCTTCAATTCCCGGTTGGAAATTTCTGCTTGCCTATTGGTTTGTGGGTGATACGCCGTGGCAATCTTGTGTGATACGCCGAAGCGTTGCAACATCTTGGCAATAAGTTTGTTGTCAAAATGCTTGCCTTCGTCACTGATAATTGCTCTCGGCATCCCAAACCGTGTAAATATGTTTTTCTGCAAGAATCGTTGCACGGTCTTGGAATCATTGTTGGGAACTGCAGCTGCCTCAACCCATTTAGACACGTAGTCGATAGCAAGTAGAATGTAGAGGTTGCCAAATAAAGATGGGAAAGGTCCCATAAAATCGATCCCCATACATCGAACAATTCCACCTCGATGATGTTTTAGAGCGGCATCTCATGTCGTCTAGAGATATTGCCCGTCCTCTGGCAACAATCACATTGCTTGTAAAAGTCTTGGGCATCTTTGTACAATGTTGGCCAATACAAACCGGATTGCAAAACTTTGGCCGCGGTACGAGTTCCTCTAAAATGTCCTCTATAGGGTGAAGAATGACATTGCCAGAGTACATTTTGCTGCTCTTCTTTAGGGACACATCGGCGTATAACCTGATTTGCACATTGTTTAAACAAAAGAGGCTCGTCCCAAAAGTAATGCTTAGCATCATGGCGGAACCGCTTCTTCCCTTGGTGAGTAAGGCCATAAGGTAAAATACCACAAATAAGGAAATTAACTAAATCTGCATACTAGGGTATTGCCGAGGCATGTGCTGCCGTGTCGACTGCTCCCAAAATTACCGAGGCATACGCGTCAAGAGCTGTTGCGGCGTCGAGGGTTGTCGAGGCATGCGCATCTGTGGTTGCCGAGGCGTGCACGTCAAGGGCTACCGAGGCATCGAGGGTTGCCGACGCATGCGCACCCATGGTTGCCGAGGCAACTAAAAGTTGATCATTCAAAAATGCATCACATATCTCTAAATCCGCATCATCCTCCCTATTGCGTTCTAAACGTGATAAGTGATCGGCCACTTGATTTTTTGTTCCTTTCGTGTCCTTAATTTCAATATCAAATTCTTGTAAAAGTAATATCCAACGAATCAAACGAGGTTTGGCATCCTTTTTAGCAAATATATACTTAATTATCGAATGGTCTATATGAACAATTACCTTTGTACCAATCAAATAGGATCAGAACTTGTCAAATACGAAAACTATGGCTAGTAACTCTTTCTCCATTGTTGTGTAGTTCACTTGAGCACTATTAAGAGTTTTACTAGCGTAGTATATCACATGAAAGGTCTTACCTGTGCGTTGGCCTAGGACTGCTCCTACCGTAAAATCAGTTGCATGAAACATGAGCTCAAAAGGTAGCGTCCAATCGGGTGGAACGACAATGGGTGCCAAGGCAAGCTTTTCCTTTAGGGTTTCGAATGCTTGGGCGCAAGAATCATCAAAATTGAATACTTTATCTTGTTCAAGCAAATTGCACAAGGGTTTAGTAATCTTAAAAAAATTATGAATGAACCTCCTGTAAAAACCTGCATGTCTAAGAAAGCTTCGGATTCCTTTAACCGAACTTGGTAGGGGTAATCTCTCGATCACGTCCACATTGTCTTTGTCTACTTCAATTCCATTGGATGAGATCTTGTGGCTGAGCACTATTCCTTCATCTACCATAAATTGGCATTTCTCCCAATTAAGGACTAAATCGGTTTCTTCACATCTTGCCAATACCTTCTCTAAATTGCCAAGGCAACTGTCGAATGCATTACCAAAAATGAAAAAATCATCCATGAAGATCTCAAGGAAGTTTTCGACCATGTTTGAAAAGAGTGTCATCATGCATCTTTAGAAGGTTGTCGGGGCATTACACAATCTGAACGGCATCCTTCGGAAAGCATAAGTACCATATGGGCATGTGAAGGTTGTCTTTTCTTGATCTTCTGGTGCTATGGCAATTTGATTGTAGCCTGAATAACCATCAACAAAACAATAAAAGGGTTTACCTGCAAGACGGTCAAGCATTTGATCAATAAAGGGTAATGGGAAATGATCTTTCCTAGTGGCTTTGTTTAGATTTCGATAATCCATACAAACCCTCCAACCAGTCACAGTCCTGGTTGGAATGAGTTCATTGTTTTCATTACTTACCACTGTTATACCACCTTTTTCGGTACACATTGTACTGGACTTACCCATGTACTATCAAAGATAGGTATATAATGTCGACATCAAGCCACTTGATGATTTCTTTCATTAAAACCCCTTTCATGGCATGATTCAGTCTCCTCTGGGCCTCAATTGACGGTTTGTGATCATCTTCCAACAAAATCATGTGCATGCACACTGCCAGGCTAATTCCCTTTAAGTCAGCAATTATCCACCCTATTGCCTTCTGTGTAGCATCAACATTTTGATCAGCTTCTTTTCCTGCTCAGGCTGTAACTTAGAAGAAATAATTACAGGCAATGTATTATCGGTTCCTAAGTATGCATATTTTAGTTGTTCTGCAACTATTTCAACTCAAGAATCAGTGGTTGTTTAATAGAGGGCTTTTCGAGCTTACCTTCCTTACCTGAGTAATCTAGTGTTTCAAAGTATGTACTTGGTCGATTGACTAGCCAATTAGCCTCTTCTTGTTGTTCCTCGTCGATCAGTTCTTCATACTCCTCAGGTTCTTCTTGATCGGCAATGTAGTTGTCGAGGCAACTAAATTCCTCATCGAAGTTAAACTATGTTGTGGCATGAAGAAGTTGGCATTCTTCTGGATCATCGGCATGCCTTAGTGTTTGGAACACATTTAGTTTAACTTGCTGGTCATTCACCCTCATTGTGAGTTCTCCCTTTTCAACATCGATCAAGGTTCTCCCTATTGCTAGGAATGGTCTCCCGAGAATGATAGGTGCATGCTCATCTGCTTTACAATTCAAAATAATAAAGTCAGCGGGAAAAATAAATTTATCAACTTTTACCAGTATGTCTTCGATTTTTCCCTATGGATGCACATAGGATCTGTCGGCTAGCTGTAGCATAACTGTTGTAGGTCTTGCCTTCCCGATTCCTAGTTTCTGGAAAACTGATTTAGGCATCAAGTTTATGCTTGCTCCAAGGTCACATAATGATTTCCCGACGTAGTGGTTTCCAATGGAACAGGGTATTGTGAAACTTCTAGGATCCTTCAACTTGGGTGGCATACAATTGTGCAACATGGCCATGCATCCCTCTGTTGCGGCAACTGTTTCAAACTCTCCTAGCCTTGTTCTCTTGGACACAATGTCTTTAAGGAACTTGGAATAGTTAAGTATTTGTTCAATTGCTTCCACCAATGGCAAGTTGATGTGGACTTGCTTTGGGATATCAAGAAACTTCTTGAATTGATATTCTTGCTTTTGTAGCTTCAACCTTTGTGGGAATGGTGGTGGAAGTCGGATATCTGCAATCCTTTCATTGGTCTAGAATTTGATTGATGGCATTGCTGGAACAACTGGAGTTGCCGAGGCATCATCAACTGGGGTTGCCATGGCATGCCTATTGTTGGTTGTCGAGGCATGCTTATCGTTGGTTGCTGAGGCATGCTTATTGTTGGTTGCCGCGACAATTCCTAGTTCATCCTCTGAGGTTTTGCCCATGGGTTCGTCTTGATCTTTTTGTGGAGTTTTGTTTGGTGAGCGAGCTTGAGCCTCTTTAAGTTGTTGGCCACTTCTAGTGGTGATCGCCTTACATTGCTCATGGCCACTTCCTCTTGCGACTTCAGTATCGCTAGGTAAACCTCCTTGCGGTCTAGTATTCAGGTTTTGAGCAAATTGTCCGACTTGCTTTTCCAATGATTTGATTGTCGCCTCTTGGTTTTGCAACCTCATCTCGATCCTGTTAATAAAAGCATCAGTTCTTTTTATGAAGTTACTATTCTCAGCCATATAAGATTCAGTTTTCAACATAAAAGCATTGAGAGAATTTTCCAAAGAACTAGATGTTGTCAGTTGTTGCTGCGGCAACTGTTGCTGTGGCATATTCTGCTAGAATCCCGATGCTTGTGCATTCTAATTATTATGGTTTAGAGCATTGTTGGGATTACTCCATGAAAAATTTGGGTGCTTCTTCCAAGCTGGATTGTATGTATTGGACATCACATTGTTATTCCGATTGTAATTCCCCACATAGAAGATGGATTCTGGATTCTGCATACATTCAGAAGAATTATGGTTACCACCACATAACTCACAAAAGAAATCCATTACCTTGACCTCATGTGTGTTGTTTGGTTTCTGCATGTTCTAGACCATCTTGGTAAAGGTAGCCAATTGTGCCGAAATTGAGTCTGATGATCCTAGTTCATGTATTGTGGCTTGGCGTCTAACTTCTCCTCTTCTAGTAGAGGGGAATTGATAATCATTCTTGGCCAGCCTGTTTAGAATTTGCATTGCTTCCTCCGACGACTTATCTAGGAGTATGTCGTTTGATGAGGCGTCTAGCATCATCCTTATTGGTGTATTCACGGCGTTGTAAAACACTGTTACTTGTGTCCACACTGGGAATCCGTGTAGGGGGCATTTGTGTAGAAGTTCTTTGTATCGCTCCCAAGCCTCGTACATGGATTCATCATCTGCCTGCCGAAAAGAAGTAATGTCGTTACGAAGCTTATCAGCCAAATTTGTAGGATTAAACAGAGCAAGGAAATCATGACAAAGATCGGTCCAAGATCCTATTGATCTGGAAAGAATGCTATTCAACCATGCTTTCGCCCTATCCCTCATTGAATAGGGGAATAATCTTAATCGTAAAACATCGGGGGTGACTCTGTGTATTTTGAATGAGTTGCAAATCTCGAGGAAAGATTTAAGATGTTGTCGTGCATCTTCAGTTGCTGAGCCGTCAAATTGACCAATTGTGTTGATCATATTAAACATCACCGATTTCAACTCAAAGTGGTCAGCTTCAATTTCAGGTCCGACAACTCCTGGATTAAGTTCATCAAGATCTTCTTCAAGATAGTCTCGAATAGTTCTGTTCCGTGCAAGAATCACTCCTCCTTCTGGAATATCTTGATTCATATTGCTGTCTTGATTAGCCATTGCTACTCTTAACCTTCCTCTAAGTCTTTGTAAGGTTCGTTCGATTACTGGATCAAAGGGATATTCTGGTGTAATCGGTCTCGCCCTGGTCATATACCAATGCAAAACCAAAGTTTGTTAGCCATTTGAATTTTAAACAAGAAATATAAAAAATACAAGAAAATAAAAAGTGCAAGAAAATAAAAACAAAGTCGCTATTGCCAATCCCCCGGCAACGGCGCCAAAAACTTGTTGTGCGTAATAAGTGTTGCGCGATTGTTCAAGTATACACGTTACAAGTTATAGTATAAAAGATATCGTCTCCACAGGGATTGGTTCCACTTCAAGAATCTAATCTCTTGCACTGTAAAAAGTAAAAACACAAATAGAAGATTATAGGAGTTTAACTAATAACTAAACTAGAAAGCAATAAAGTAAAAGAATAGATGAGATCAAATAAGAGAGATAGGCCAAGTTATCATGAGTTGAGGTGTGATAGCCGATTGGATCGTTCTGGTAAAAGAGTGCAAGGGCAACTCAGTTGTCGTGGCAACTTGCACAACGGGGTTGCCTTGGCAACTAATCGATGGTTGCCTGGGCGACTAGTTGGGCAACTACTTGGGCATCTGGGCAGCAACTTCAAGGTTCGGCAGAGCGTTCTTCAATGGTTTCTTCATATCCCTAAGTCAAAACTCTAGCTACTTGTGCATGCCTTGATAATACATCCCTGCGTGAATCAAGGGTGAACAACAACCAATCTTGCGCTCTTCTTAGCCATTGAAATCCTTAACTTATTCCTAAGCCGGATTAATCTTCACCATCAATAGATTGAATAAAGAACATATTCATTCGTTTCTTGAATCTAACTCTCCCGATATTAGATAAATAGATGAAGTTACGAGATCCTCTCCCAATTCACTCGCAAACAATAATAAGAACCAAGAATGAATAAACCTTGAATATAAAAGTGCAAACTCTTATTACCTAAACAAAATCCAATTGTTTCTCACAACCACAAGACACAATAACCTTAGCCAAATATATTTAGTTCATGGCTAGGTTCCAAAGAAACAAAAGAATAAGAATTCCTAGCATGAACCTAATTGAACAAGAAAGAAAAAGATGAAGAATAGATGAAGCCTTCTTGTCGAGATCTCCCCCTTGAAGCTTGTGGAAAATTCTCTCTCCCTTGGAGTTGATAGCTTGGGGATCTATTTATAGGGATAGGTCAAAGTCCTTCTTTGAGGAGGAAGTTAAGTTGGAATTAAATTATCTTTAAAGAATATAATTCTTTATTATATTTATATTTCTTCTAGAACTTCTCCTATCTTCTTGGGATTTAATTCTTCTTTAACCTATTCATGGAAATCAAACTCCTTTGGGATTTAGCTTTGCTCCACGTCATCTTGGGCTTGTCTAGTCAGCAATTTTGACTACCATATCACTTTATTCTTTGTCGACAATTGCCCTGGCAACTGGCTCGGCATCTCTTTCATGCATTGCCCTGGCAACTAGCTCGGCATCTCATTCATGCATTGCCCTGGCAACTGGTTCTAGCCTTGCTTTGGCAAGTGATTTTGCACATACACATAAAACACACCAAAGCAGCATCTTTTCCTACAAAAATCACCAAGTTATGTAATCAAGTTCAACGGTGGAAGGAAACATGAATTAATGCATGAATGACTAATTATGCAACTAATATGAGCCTAAGTCTAACAATAATATGAGTAAAAAGGGTAAGAAAATTAGTACTTTTGAACACTTATCAACCACCAAGGATAACCCTTTCTTGATGATTCGAGACACATGCATGCATTTTGATAGGGGTTATATCAATGCCATGTTCAAATTGGAGGATGTCGAGGAGGAACATCTAGAGTATGCCGAGTCAATGACTGCTGCAAAAAGGAAAAAATTACTGACAAATCTGTGCAAACCAGGCACAGAATAGATTGGGTCCACCAACGGACACCAAAAAGTCAAGAGTTTGGCACTGAAATCTCAACTAAAGGGGTGGAACCACTTTTTAAAGGCAAATTTGATGCCAACACCCACAACAAAATGGTGCCGGAAGAATGACTGGCACTACTACACTCAATCATTGTTGGCCAGAAAATCAATGTCGGCCGAATCATCATCGGGGAGACATATAAATATGCTAGTAAGCCTAAAGACAGCTTTTATTTCCTTTGTTAATTTCTAACATTTGCATGAGGCATGGTGTGCCCAAGATTGACTCAGACAAAGGCCACGAAATTAAGGGCATCATAATCACGCTGGCCATATGAAGGTAACTCACTGCCACCGAGTCAAAGGACAAGGGAAAGAGAAAAGAAAAAGAATCAACGCTAAAGCCCAAAGTGCCGAAGGCAGAGCCTGATGCTCCTATGCCAACTTATTTTGTGGCATTGCTCTCCTAGATCCACCGTCGCCAGAAGATAATTCTCCAGAAATTAGAGAGAGCTGAGGAGAAAAATGTCAAACTATGGTAGTATACTCATGCTAGGGATGTTGCCATCAAGAAAACCCTTGAAAGATTGTCCCCGGACTTTCTGCCAGCCTTCTTAGATTTTTCTGTAGAAATCTTTGCCAGCGATGATGCCATGCCAGCCAATCCCCGATTAGTTCATACCTCGACATATTCAAATGCCACCGTCCCAGTCTCGCCAGTTCAAGTTGAGTCCATTAAGTTAGAAAAACCACCAGAGTTAAAAGAAAAAGTTTAGAAGAAGCCTGCCACAACACCTACTGCCCCAGCCTTGTTTGTCGCCCCGCCTGGCACTTCGAAGCCAGTGCAGATTGTCAAGAAAGTTAGAGCTTCCACTGCTGGCTCAAAGCCAAGCATGAAAGGAATGAAAACAATGGCCCCTAATCGTGGGATATTTATCAAGAGAAAAACTCACGTCACATGAGAGAAAGTCTCCACAGGGGAGTCATCTTCTTCTTAAACTCATTTGTATTTTATTCCTTTGTATTTCACATGTTCATGCATTTTATTTTTTTGTTGTTTGTATATATATGTGTGTGTGTGTGTTGTTTGCATGCATTGAGGACAATGCACATATTTGGTTTGGGGGTGTGCGTTGCCTCACATTTATGACATGCCATTCATTCATGTTTACATTTCTATTGCCATGCCTAGATTAATGCCATGCATACTGAACCACAAAAAAACAGAAAAAGAAAATGTTACCTCGGTCAAATTTTAAAAAATGTTAACACTTTGTTAGGCAAGTTTAATGTGTTTTAGGGTAGTCTGTCCGATGAAGGAATCTTTTTCTTTAGTTGCCTATGCCAGCAGACTAGTAATGCCAAGTCTGCTTCGTAATTGATCTCTAGCTTAGGGAGTTGACTTTCATTTAACACGTAGTATGCATCTAGTTCCTAAGCAAACCTAGAATTTCTGAAACTAAGCTCAGAAAAAAATTATGCCAAGGTAAAAGAAATTAATAAGGCAACAATGTTTTACCAAGGCAAGAAAAATGGAACACTCATCCGCCTTAGAGATAATAGGTAGCCTGGGGCTTGGTGGAACTCCCTCGTTAGTGCTCAGGTCAAAAACTTTAAGGGTATGAGTGTAATGGGTTAGCTTAATGATGTAGTCTAGACTAGCATGGGGATTCGTGGTATGCTCCCTCTTATTACTCACGCCAAATAGTGCCATGACGCAAACCCTAATTTAGTGCTAGTTGAAAAAAAAGAGAAAAACCCCTTGGCATGAATAAAAGAAAAATTCTGAGTGTAGGTAGTAAATTTGACTAAGGGAGTAAACGGATACTTGATGTATATTGCCTACACTTTGTGCAATTGTCATACCCTAGACTAGAGTTATATTTCTGCACTTGAATTTACTACCTACTTGGCATTATTACACTGAGATATCTGAGGACAGAACTAGAGCTTCATTCTGCTTGCCATCATGTGTTGACATTCCGACCTAAATTTTGTCGAGGAACTATTTTCACCATTTTTTATTTTAGCTTATTTGCATTACTTGAGGACAAGCAATGAGCTAGGTTTGGGGGTGTGTTAACTCATTAAAAGTACTAAATCTTATGCTTATTTCACATCGTCTTTGCTTGCCTTTAAGAACATTTAGTTGCATTTAGCCTTAAAATTCATGCATTTGGATAAGGAGTTAGGAATTGTACTATGCCAGTGTGAAGGGTTGCTTTGTTGGCATTATTGCAGGTATGGCAGAGCAGTGCAGTGCAGAAAGGAATGAATGCCAGAGAGAACGCCGAGTTACTATTGGAAACGATGGACCAAAAATTGTCGAAGCACTGATTGGTAGTGAAGAGGAGTTTAATGCCCGGCCAAGTAGCTGTTGGACCTTGATGACGTCAGCCCTAGTATTCGAATAGAGGATAAGATGATCACATCCCTTATTCCTTGAGCATTCAAAATTCAATTTTCAAGGCTTATCCTAGGTTATCCTTTCACGCCTATTTAAAGAACTCAAGCAAGCACATAATCGACATTCATCAATCATCAACGATCGGCTTGGAGAGGCTGCACCAAGACGTGGTTCGACTAGCTTGACCAAGAGCCTAGACCTTGAAGGGCTGCATCGACCGACCCCCTTCTAGCCCATTCTCTTTGTCTAGTTATTTTTATTTTTAAATGATGATGTTGTTAGAAAACGATAAAGGCTTTTGGTTTGATACCCTCACCATAAACTAATTTAATAGTTGGTGGGGGATGTTTGCATTGAACGCTGTTTCTATGCTTTGTTTTTAATAATCAAAAATGCCTTGGCATTGTTTCCCCTATCTGGCATGTTCTTCAGTTTTCTAAATTCTTTGTCAAGCGACCGCTAGCATTGTTTGCTTATTACACCTTAATATCTTAACAGACTTAGGGGGCAACGATTAGTTGCTAGATACTAAGGCGAGTTGCTTCGGCAGAAGATGTTCAAGTAGATTAACTTATTTAGGGAGTGAGTCTACCCCTTAGGAGTATAGATGGGGACTTAATCAAATTGATTTATGAAAAACTTCATGATAGAGATATAATGGTTTTTATATGGTTAATTTCAGGCATTGCCATCGACAGAGGCAATGCCAACTTTGAATCTGCTAGGCAAATAATATCAAGGCAGAAAATTAATAAAGGTTGGCATGAAAAGCGTGGAAAATAGGCATCCCTTGCCAACACTCATCACTAATTTAAACTCTCCTTGTGCCAACAATGTTTTCCTTTTATTTCTTTTCTTTTAAACTATTTTCAAAACCCACTTCAAATCAACAACACTTTCCTTTTGACGAGTAAACAAACAAAGTAATCAAACTCCTAGCCAATTCTCGTAGGATCGATAACTCAGCTTACTGCTATATTACTTGTAGACTGCGTATACTTGCTGATAAGTGTTCAAAAGTACTATTTTTATTACCCTTTTTACTCATATTATTGTTAGACTTAAGCTCATATTAGTTGCATAATTAGTCATTCATGCATTAATTAATGTTTCTTTCCACCGTTGAGCTTGATTACATAACTTGGTGATTTTTGTGGAAAAAGATGTTGCTTTGGTGTGTTTTTGTGTATGTGCAGAATCACTTGCCTAAACAAGGCTAGAACCAGTTGCCAGGGCAATGCATGAAGGAGATGTCGAGCTAGTTGCCAGGGCAATGCATGAAGGATATGACGAGCCAGTTGCCAGGGCATTTGTCGACAAAGAATAAGGTGATATGGTAGTCGAAATTGATGACTAGACAAGCCCAAGATGACGTGGAGCAATGCTAAATCCCAAAGGAATTTGATTTCCATGAAGTGATTAAAGAAGAATTAAATTCCAAGAAGATAGGAGATGTTCTAGTAGGAATATAATTATAATAAAGAATTATATTCTTTAAAGATAATTTAATTCCAACTTAACTTCCTCCTCAAAGAATGACTTTGACCTAGCCCTATAAATTAGAGGCCATATCGTCAACTTGGAAGAGAGGGAGAAGAGGGAAAATTTCGACAACTCCAAAGGGCAAGAAGGAAGAGATTTCGACAAGAGAGCAAGGGGGAGAGAGTTCGATTTCTTCTTCTTCTTCTTTGCTTCCATTAGACTCATGGTTTGGGGATTATTCTTTGTATATCTTTTGAACCCAACCATGAACTAACTTGATTGGTTGGGGTTATTGTGTTTTGTTGTTGTGAGAAACAATTGGATTTTGTTTAGGTAATAAGAGTTTGCACTTTTCTATTCAAGGTTTACTCATTCTTGGCTTTTATTCTTGTTTGCGAGTGAATTGGGAGAGGATCTCGTAACTTCATCTATTTATCTAATGTCGGGAGAGTTAGATTCAAGAAACGAATGAGTATGGTCTTTATTCAATCTATTGATGGTGAAGATTAATCCGGCTTAGGAATAAGTTAAGGATTTCAACGGCTAAGAGGAGCGCAAGATTGGTTGTTGTTCACCCTTGATTCACGCAAGGATGTATTATCAAGGCATGCATAAGTAGTTAGAGTTTCGACTTAGGGATAAGAAAAAACCATTGAAGAACGCTCTGCCGAACCTTGAAGTTGCTGCCCAGATGCCCAAGTAGTTGCCTAGCTAGTCGCCCAGGCAACCATCGATTAGTTGCCAAGGCAACCCCGCTGTGCAAGTTGCCACGGCAACTAAGTTGCCCTTGCACTCTTTTACCAAGATGATCCAATCGACTATCGCACCTTAACTCATGATAACCTGACCCATTCTCTCTTTTGATTTCATCTATTCTTTTTGTTTATTGCTCTTAGTTTACTCGTTAATTAGAACTCCTGTTATCAATTGTGTTTTTACTTTTCACAGTGCAGTAACTTAAGCGAAGTGGCCCAAACCAATCCCTGTGGAGACGATACTCGATACTCATATCACTTTATTACTTGCGGCGTGTATACTTGCACAATTGCGTAGCACTTATTACACGCAACAAGTTTTTGGCGCCGTTGTCGGGGATTGGCAATTGGTGTTAGTTGTTTTTGTTATTGCATTTTTTCTCTTAGTTTTACTAACTTTTCTTTTTGTCTGTTTTATCAAAAAATAAAATCAGGTGCGCTACAAGTTAAGGAACATCAACATGTCGGGAAATAAAAGCCAATCTATTTGAGAGATGATGTTGGAAGATATGAATCAATCCAATCAAGAGTTTCTTGCACCCTTTGATGATTACCTATACCAACCGAGAAAAGCCCAAAGAACTTATACCGTGGAAAAATCTTGTGCTATGTGTGGAGAACATCATGTGTTTGAAAATTGCCCTCACATTTTCGGTGCATATAACTACATGGAGGACCATAGAGGGAACCAACAGCGAAATTCTTCATGGTATGGTCAAAAAGCTCAAATTTTTTTTACCATAACAATTTTGCCGCAACAACATATATGCCACGGCAATGTAGTCCTTTTCAAGAGCATTCCAATTCCTTGGAGGAAACGTTACTAGCTTCCTTGGCTAGACTTGACAGATCAATTGAAGAGATTCGAGAGGTATCAAAATCTATGGATACGATGATAGCTCAGTGGGATGCAACCTTAGGGGATTCAGAAGATCAATTGGGGAGATCCACATATGTCATGGATAACATGCACCAACAATTCATTCCTAGGGATACTGACGTCCCAAGGCAAGAGGATAAGGAGCAATGAAAAGAAAGCTCTCCGATGTGTGGGGAACAACTAGAACCTCAAAGTCAAGAGGATGCCAATGAAAGAGACTGCCCAACACATGATGAGCCTGAACAACAAATTGCCTCGGCAATGATTGAGGAGCCTGAACAGAGCAATGTCGCGACAACACTTAGTGAAGCTGAGAACAACAATACTACAGCAAATTCTGAGGAACCTGATGCCCATAAGGTTACAACATTGATGTTGAAGCAGGAATATGTAGATTGCTCTCATCTACAATTGCCACGGCAATTACACGACCACATGCAAGATCAACGAGATGATAATACTTTGCCAATGAAATATGAGCAGGTAATGGTTAAACCTTTCGAATTCTTTAAAAGCTCACCTCGTCCATTGCAGGTATGTCTTGAGGAACCGAGGTTGGTAGATTTGAAGCCATCGAAATCTCTACTGATGGAGATGTTTGAGAGGCCAAAAGAAAACGGTGTTTGGATTCGTAAAGCTTTTCAGAAAATGGATATAATTTTTCCTATTAATATATTTGTGCCTTCAGGAATAGTAGAAAGGTGGAGAGTATACATGGACTACAAGCAAACAAAGAAGAAAGACACCTCCACCATGGTAACGCAAAAAGGGAGTAGTGGTAAGCACATTGGCCAAACTCTTTTTGGGCAATATTGTCACCCGATGGAGGGTATGGATGGACTATAAGAAGTATCGAAAACGACCATCCTCAAGTTTTCTCAGATACGCACTAACATTAGAAGATGCATGATGGCACTCATTTCAGACATGGTCGAAGACTTCCTTGAGATCTTCATGGATGATTTTTCAGTTTTTGGTAGTGACTTCAACAGTTGCCTCGACAATTTAGAGAATGTGTTGGCAAGATGTGAAGAAACTGATTTAGTCCTTAATTGGGAGAAGTGCCATCTTATGGTAGATGAAGGAATAGTGCTCGGCCACAAGATTTCATCCAAGGGAATTGACGTAGACAAAGCCAAGGTGGACGTGATCGAGAGATTACCCCCACCAAGATAAAGTCTTCCATTTTGATGATTCTTGCACCCAAGCATTCGAAACCCTAAAGGAAAAACTTACCTCAGCAACCTTTGACGCCTCAGCAACCATGGATGCGCATGCCTCGGCAACCTTCGACGCCGCAGTAGCTCTTGACGCGCACGCCTCGGCAACTCCAGACGTGGACGCCTCGGCAACCATGGATGTGCATGCCTCATCAACCCTCAATGTCGCGGTAGCTCTTGACGCGCACGCCTCGGCAACCCTCGATGCCGCAGCAACCCTCGACGCCTCGGCAACCTTGGGAGCAGTCTCCACGACAGCACATACCTCGGCAATACCCTGGTACGCGGATTTAGTTAATTTCCTTGTTTGTGGTATTTTACCTTATGGCCTTACTCACCAAGGGAATAAGTGGTTCCGCCATGATGCTAAGCATTACTTTTGGGACGAGCCTCTTTTGTTTAAACAATATGCAGATCAGGTCATACGCCGATGTGTCCCTGAAGAAGAGCATCATAATGTACTCCGGTAATGCCATTCTTCACCCTATGGAGGACATTTTGGAGGAACTCGTACCGCGGCCAAAGTTTTGCAATCCGATTTGTATTGGCCAACACTGTACAAAGATGCCCAAGAGTTTTACAAGCAATGTGATCATTGCCATAGGACGGGCAATATCACCCACAAACCAATGGGCAAGCAGAAATTTCCAACCGGGAATTGAATGGTATACTCGAGAAAGTTGTAAATCCCTCTAGGAAGGATTGGTTAGCAATACTAGATGACGCACTTTGGGCATATCGCACTGCATTCAAAACACCCTTAGGTATTTCCCCCTTCCGACTTGTATATGGCAAAACATGCCATCTACCGGTGGAAATCGAACACAAGGCATATTGGGCAATCAAGATCGTGAACAATGCACAAATCTACAAGGAGAAAACAAAGCAATGGCACGACAAGAAACTATTGCCGCGATAATTCATGTCAGGGCAACTAGTTCTCTTATTCAATTCTCAACTAAAACTTTTCCCGGGAAAACTAAAATCAAGATGGTCGGACCATTCGAAGTTGTCAAACCATTCTCCCATGATGTCGTGATAATCAAGTCCATTACCGACGAACATGAATTCAAAGCTAACGGACAGAGATTGAAGCACTACAACGGTGCCCATGTAGAACGAAACAAAGAAGTTGACACCTTAGGAGATGCATAAGTATGCTCTCTTTTCGATATTTTCTTTTTCTTTTTCTTTTTATTTTTATTTTTTTTCGAACTATCTTTTTCTTTCTATTATTTTCGGTTATTATTTCTCTTTATTTATTTTTGGAATTTTTAGGAGATATTTTATTTTTCTTCATTATCTTTAGTTTCCAGGTTTTATTTTCCACAACAAGACTCACAACCACCATGCTAAGGAAATTCACTGTCGACTACTTGCCACAGCAACCACAACAGAAACTGGCGATGCCCAGGCAAGTGAACCTGCATCAGCAAACATGGATCAAATCAAAGCAATGCCATTCACGCGATACCAGCATTCAACCACCGACTGAAAAATGAATCAAGCAAACGGCACAAAGGAAACTTATCACTTGAGGTGACGACCTCTCCGACTAACTCATTTCATTTAGTTCCTTTTAAATTTTGTTTCACTCTTACATGCATTGAGGACAATGCTTCTCTCGAGTTTGGGGGGTGTTGGTTTATAGTTAGTTTCATGATTAGTTGCATTCATCTTTAGCAATCATATATAGGTTGCATATATTACTTGCCATGCCTTTAATTGGATTTAATTGCTTAAGACTTGTTGAATATCCAATGATGAATTTTTGCCACTGCACTTAATTGAAAGAACCTTTAATTTTAGGATTGCATGAAAAGAACTTGGAATTTTACTATGATGCTGAATTTTTTTTTACATGGTTGTGGCTTGTTGATTGAAAGAAACTTAGTGAACTTAGGTAAATTTAAAATTGAAAATTAAAAGTTAATTTCTTGCTAGAGGTGCCCAAAACTGGCTCTAGTAGTAATTGCACTTTCTTGCTAGAGGTGCCCGAAACTGGCTCTAGTAGTTAATGCACATTAAATAATCGCTAGAGGTGCCCGAAATTGGCTCTAGTCGACTAAAATAAAATGAGAAATTGCTTACTTTTCTAGAGGTGCCCGAAATTGGCTCTAGTGGAAATAAAAAAAATGCCCCGATAATTAAATTGATAAAAGCTTGTTGTTCACATAGAATCTTGAAAATCAACTTGTACACAACTACGCGCACACATTGTCACGAGCATTATAGTTTTGTTCCGAGAAATTTTTGTGCTATCCGAAAAATTAAAAGGTGATCATACATTGTGCCACGGTTCTGAAGTTTGAATTCAAGTTTGAAGCATGTCTTTGATGATTAAAGTCTTGGCAGGTAATTGTTAGTTTGCATTGCTTGAGGACAAGCAATAGTTCGAGTTTGGGGGTGTGATAAGTGTTCAAAAGTACTATTTTTATTACCCTTTTTACTCATATTATTGTTAGACTTAAGCTCATATTAGTTGCATAATTAGTCATTCATGCATTAATTCATGTTTCTTTCCACCGTTGAGCTTGATTACATAACTTGGTGATTTTTGTGGAAAAAGATGTTGCTTTGGTGTGTTTTTGTGTATGTGCAGAATCACTTGCCTAAACAATGCTAGAACCAGTTGCCAGGGCAATGCATGAAGGAGATGTCGAGCTAGTTGCCAGGGCAATGCATGAAGGATATGCCGAGCCAGTTGCCAGGGCAATTGTCGACAAAGAATAAGGTGATATGGTAGTCGAAATTGATGACTAGACAAGCCCAAGATGACGTGGAGCAAATCTAAATCCCAAAGGAATTTGATTTCCATGAAGAGATTAAAGAAGAATTAAATTCCAAGAAGATAGGAGAAGTTCTAGTAGGAATATAATTATAATAAAGAATTATATTTTTTAAAGATAATTTACTTCCAACTTAACTTCCTCCTCAAAGAAGGACTTTGACCTAGCCCTATAAATTAGAGGCCATGTCGTCAACTTGGAAGAGAGCGAGAAGAGGGAAAATTTCGACAACTCCAAAGGGCAAGAAGGAAGAGATTTCGACAAGAGAGCAAGGGGGAGAGAGTTCGATTTCTTCTTCTTCTTCTTTGCTTCCATTAGATTCATGGTTTGGGGATTAATCTTTGTATATCTTTTGAACCCAACCATGAACTAACTTGATTGGTTGGGGTTATTGTGTTTTGTTGTTGTGAGAAACAATTGGATTTTGTTTAGGTAATAAGAGTTTGCACTTTTCTATTCAAGGTTTACTCATTCTTGGCTTTTATTCTTGTTTGCGAGTGAATTGGGAGAGGATCTCGTAACTTCATCTATTTATCTAATATCGGGAGAGTTAGATTCAAGAAACGAATGAGTATGGTCTTTATTCAATCTATTGATAGTGAAGATTAATCCGGCTTAGGAATAAGTTAAGGATTTCAACGGCTAAGAGGAGCACAAGATTGGTTGTTGTTCACCCTTGATTCACGCAGGGATGTATTATCAAGGCATGCACAAGTAGCTAGAGTTTCGACTTAGGGATAAGAAGAAACCATTGAAGAACGCTCTGCCGAACCTTGAAGTTGTTGCCTAGACGCCCAAGTAGTTGCCCAGCTAGTCGCCCAGGCAACCATCGATTAGTTGCCAAGGCAACCCCGCTGTGCAAGTTGCCACGGCAACTGAGTTGCCCTTGCACTCTTTTACCAAGACGATCCAATCGACTATCACACCTCAACTCATGATAACCTAACACATTCTCTCTTTTGATTTCATCTATTCTTTTAGTTTATTGCTCTTAGTTTACTCATTAATTAGAACTCCTGTTATCAATTGTGTTTTTACTTTTCACAGTGTAGTAACTTAAGCAAAGTGGCCCAAACCAATCCCTGTGGAGACGATACTCGATACTCATATCACTTTATTACTTGTGACGTGTATACTTGCACAATTGCGTAGCACTTATTACACGCAACACTTGCACGCAAAAGACTTATTCTTGGCATTGTTTTCATACATTTCCAATACATTTTTCCACCTTTTTGCCAAGCACTCACACAGTCGAATAGTCCTATTAATGCATAGCCCATTAACTCAAATGCCATACTTTGAATATTACTTCGTACTAGAATCTTGATCTTATAGTGCTCTACTATCCAACGGTCAACCTACGTACGGAAACAACAATTTCAAGCGCTGAGCTTACAAAGCTCAGTGGTACACATCTACTCTACTATACTTCATGCTAATCATAAATGTAAGCATGCAAGCTAGTACGGGAATAAGAAGAGATAAATAAACATGTGGCGCTACCACTAATCGCCTAAATACATGCTCTTAAATATAGTAGAACATCATACATTGCCCACAAGGCCTAATCATACTCATGATCCCACGGACCATACAAGCCAGACACACAAGTCACACAATACATTATACCACAAAACCAGGGTGAGGCCTGATGTCACACATTATCAAGAATGTACACCCATATTCAGAATCTCATATCGAACATCAATAATTGAAATCTCGCATCAAGTCTTCATTCAAAATCGAGTGGGTGGCTCAGAATCTCATATCAAACAGAATCAATACTCAAAATCTCACATCGAGTCTTCACTCGAAACCGAGTGGATGGTTCAGAATCTCACATCAAGAAGAATCAACACTCAGAATCTCACATTGAGTGGTCTTCATATCATTACTCGAAATCTCACATCGAGTGGTCTTTATATCATCACTTAGAATCTCACATCGAACGGTCTTCATATTAAGAAATACAAACTCATAAGTGTCAATACATGACACATTCACACATGATCCACCAATAATCCCTAAGGGTTACTGTTACAAGCAATCACCCAAGCTTTACCAAGTTGTTAATATATTATGGAGAAGCGTATAATTTATCTCATTCATTAACTCTAGTAATCCACGTTATCTCATTTATCAGGGCATAATTCAATTATAAATATTCACACTAATTTCCATCCTTAATTTGTATTTATAAATTATTCAGTTCAGTAAGGACCGGTACTCGAATACGAGTATCGATATGGTACCCAATCATGTACCGATACAACTAAGCTTGTACCGATACTCTATTTATTGGTTTACAAAATTTCTTGAATCATAAATATTTATTACTCTTTAACTGGTCCCTAAAGCTTATGAAAGTCGTTTAAGTGCGTGACTAACGCTTTTAATTCATTAATATTAATTATCGGCTTTTTATCCATTAAATTAATTATTTATTTGTATTAACTCTTAACCATAATTTTGGTCGAACATATCAATTTTTTTCAAGCTAGCACGCAGGGTATCATTATTTATTCAAACAATCAACCAATCATAAATACTCACACGAGTATTCAAACAATCCTACACAGTCTTTAAAGCTCATAATAAACTTGAATATTTGCAAGCTCATCAAATATTTCAATAGTTATCAAGTCTTGTAATATCGGTATCAACACATGCTTATTAACCATCTCCTAGTTTGCAACTACTAACATGCAAGGTAATTACACTTATGATACTCATGAAGCAGTTCGGAGTTCGAGGTGTACTAACCTTAAACTGATATTGCTAAAATCCTTATCTAAACTTCATGAACAGTCCACACGATCTAATGTCCAAACCTGAACAATCCTCATATAACAACCAATACAAAATTACATTAATTATATGCATCTCATATACCATTTACAAGGTTAAACACATAAAATCAGCTTATCGACTTTAAATTTGGCAAAACGAACTGCACTAATAGATTTAGAACATCGATAAATCCTCGATTAGGGTCTCTTAGAAAAAGTCAAAGGTCTGGTCAATGCCGATCAACTGCCCTGGTGATCCGGTACGGCACGATGCATCGTAACAGCCATGCACCCGCATGGCGTAATCTGTGGTGCGGCCGATCCACGTAATATCGGGTTTGGGATTCAGTGTGGCACGATGTACTGAATCTGTGTGCAACCACCTGGCCAGGCACATGCCCACCCTCAGGGGCAGTGTGTGGTGGTGCATGAGCCCTTCTCTAGCGGTCGAACGACGGCAGTAAGCTTCAGTCTCATTGTTCTCTAGCCACTAGCTCTGATGGTAGCCTTCATTTACGGTGGTGATGGCTGAAACGTACCGAACCAGCTTTTCTAAAACTTTTTTCTTTACTCCAGCGAACGACAACTCAAACAGAGACGAACGACCACCATAGGACTCATATTGGCAAGACCTTTTGAATGGTACTGGCAGTGTCATGCACGGCAACTTCGATGACCGTAGATCAAGGCTTAAAGATCTCTTTCCTCGCTTTTCTTTCTTTTCCTCTTTTTTCTCTCTCTTCTCAAAATATCTCCTTTTCTCCTTTTTCTCTTTCCCCATCAAATCACTAGCCCCTTTATTAAAAATAAAAAACATTTTTAATTTCTTTTATTTTACCAAATAAATAATAAAACACCCACCATCTTTTACCATAAAGTTCAATTCCAAATTTCTTAACTAGGCCCCAGCCTAACGACCCAACACCCGAGTCCAAGACCTGATTTGCTAACCCAAAATCTAGGTTGTTACATACCTATTTTACGAACACTAACAAGTAAGGCAATTACATTATGATGCTCATGAAGTATTTCAGAGTTCGAGGTGTAATGACCTTAGGCGATTATTGATAAATCCTCAACCAAGCTCCTCTAACCATCTCTTTAAATCCAATATTCGAGTCTACAAATTCCTCGAATAAAACAAATACGACTATGTAAGCTATTTAACATTATCAGACTACTTTAAAGGATAAAACGCGTAAAAATAGCTTATCAGGTTCGAATTTGACAAAACGAACTGCGCCAACAGACTCAAAGCGTCGAGAAACCCCCGAGTAAGGTCCTTAAATAATCTGGTATGGCACGGTGCACAATAGCTAGAGTGCACTCGTGAGCAATGATCTGATGTGACAGGGAGTATGTGACCTGGGTAGCCTGATCTAGTGTGGCGAAGTGCACTACAGCATGGTGCACCCGCTTGGGCAGATACAAGCCTACCCTCGGCGAAGGGGCGCAGAGGCGCGTGAAGCGTCTTTCGATGGTCAGATGAAGACAACGAGCTTTAGCCCTGCTGTCTTAATGCTAAGGAGCACGCCAGTGGCCTCAAAATTCAATTTTGACCATCGAAACCACCTTTACTCAACAACTCGCAACTTGTTTCCCCTCACCTTGGTGAACGGTGGCGGCGACGACGACAAGGTGACCACTAACTGACTCGTCTCGACGAGCTCTTTCTAACAGTACTAGCGGTGTCACGAACGGAAGCTTGGATGGCGGTAGATCGAGATTCAAAGCTCTTTCCTTCCTTTTCTCTCCTATCTTTCTATTTTTCTCTTTCCCCATCATATCATCTTCTCGTTCTCTTCTTTTTTTAGCCCCTTTTCTTTTATTTAAATATCCCAACAAAATGGGTAAACTATTTATTTGAACCACAAATTAAAAGGCCCAAAATTTAGGTCCAAGACCCGATTACTAGACTGAAAAATTGGGTCGTTACACTACCAGCAGTGTCTAATGTCATATTCCTAAATTGGACCACCAAATAAAGCAATAATGCAATCAACATACACAAGCAACATATACACAGTCATCAAAATAATGTAGTCACCAATAATGAGCAAAATAATAATGTAGTCACCAATAATGAGCAAAATTCAATCCAATTTCTTATATGCATGCAACATAAATAAATTCAAACATATACAGACCCAATTAAACCTAACTTATTTTATAGATGCAAACAATTAGCAATTACTACTCTTCTGCAACACAAATATTACAGTCAACTAATTCAAACATATTACAGTCAAGGTCATTTAAATTATTACAGCCACCATAAATATTACAGTCAACTAATTCAAGGTCATTTATATATGTAACCACTTCTATAACACAAATAAATTATTAACAGTGAAGAAGGTCATTTAAAATCAATCAAAAATGTTAACTAACTCCTATTTGTAAAACAATCAACAAGCACCAAAGCAGGATAAAAAATCAATATTTACATAGTTTATTATTGTCTGCCAGCTTCATTTAACAAGAAGATTTATATAATCACCATTTTTAATGTGTTTTTATCCACTACTTCACTTGTTCCCAAAAAAAATCTCTGTAACACAGACAAAAAAAAATATACCTTTATTATTCTTAGTCAATGGCGATTATCTATAGCTGGTTCCCAAGTGCATACATTTTATATCTATGGTTCAACTTTATATCTTTTCACAGCACTTGTCAAAGTCATTTGTTTAAAACGCAAAGAGTATTTCAAATTTTAGACAACAAAAACTTTCTCAGAAGTAAAAATTACCTTTCAACAGAGCTTTTTATTCTACAATTTTTCTTCTTTTTGTTCTTCAGCTTTTGCTTCGTGTTTATGTTTCAATCCTTCTTTTGATTTAGGTTTAGGATTTTTTGAATTTTTTTAAAGTTTTGTGGGGGAGGAGAGGAAAGAGAGAATGGGGAATAGAGTTAATCTGATTTTTACCGAGTGAATTTGGGGTTAATTAATTTTCTTTTAATTTTGAATTTTATTTTTATTTACTTTCGAAATAAATATAAAAAATTACAAAAAAAGACCTGTTAGTATTTGAATGGATAACGGCCGAAAAAATAACGGACATTGACGGCGGGCACCTAAACGGGTTACGTTTAAAATATTACACTCGTTTGGTTCGAATAATACTTTAAACAACTATCTGAAAAATGTATAATTTAAGAATTTATTTGCCACTTAAGCCTAATATAATCTATAAAAGTGAGAACTGGAAAACAAAAACAAAATAGCTTAACACATTTTAAACTAATGTAGCATGACATGTGTCAAAAGATTAACGCCATTAAGATTATTTTTCATATATTAGTATAAATAGTTTGAACTAATATTTTATAGTACGATTTTTTTTATTCTTGTAATATATTTTTTTAGTGTTGGATTTAACGTAATTTTTTGTTGACTTTTATTTTATTGTTTTGTTGATTTTTTTTTTATTTTGACCCTTGTGATGATAGAGTGCAATCAAGTTGTGATAAAGTTAGTCGTTAATGTGTCTCTTAACTAGTTTGTTCCACTATATAAGTTAAGATTGAAATTATTGCTTAAGAGATCTAACACCTTATCTCAATAAAATCAACTGATAATTGAAATTATATACTACATTTTATGTTAGTATTAATCTTATTTATTCATATTTTTTGATAAAGAAAGAAACAAACTAAAGGTGCCTCAAGGCATAACTAGTATAGTCCTCATGTAAATAACGATAAAATCTCATTCAGTGGTGAGAAGAAACAATGACAAAGAATATTTACCCTCGTAATCTTGGTCATTCTATTGACCACCTTATTACCTTTACGAAGCATATGTTCAATCTTAACCTCGCATTGTCGTTGAAGAATCAACATGATTTGGTGAATAAACGTCAATACTATACGGTTACAACCAACATTACGAACCAATCGAACCATCTTCAAATTATCTAATTTCAAAATGAGACGATGGATACCAACAAACCAGACACTCAACAGATCTTTGTACATACCCACAACACGAGTCAATTATCGAGCATATACCTATTTACTTAGAAAACCAACCAACCGACTACAATTTTTATCTCGAACCACTCCACCGCATGAAACAATCCTGAAATCAATGTTGTGCACCTCATCTTACATTCAGCTTACACCACTCCTGCTGCGGTGCTTTCTAGGAAACTAGCTTTCGACTCACACATGCCAAAGCAGGCTATTGTACCCAGCTCAATAGTTTAAAGGTGATTAAATGTTCATATTTTTATTAACTCTTTGATAAAATATATGTTGTATACAATAACAAATCCACGTATAATGTAAGGTGAGTCCGTGATTACCCTGAACTTTTTTAGGTTCACACATTTATCCTCAATTTTTTAATTTTTATAAATTAGTTCTTAAAATTTTGTAACATTTAAGGCTTGTGTCCACTTTGAAATTTTGAGATTTTATTTGTGTCCATCCTCAAATATATTTCTAGGTCCGCCATTGATCGTAGACAAAACTATTCGAACTCGAATCTCTTACGATAAATATCATCTTTTTATTGTAACCACTTGTTAGGTTTTATATGTTTTATTTTTTTGAATTGTTTGATTAAATTTTTAATTATTTTTATGTATAATTTTATTTTTATTATTTAATAATTAGTTTGTACCCTTATTGAAAAAAATATACTCCCTCTGCCCTATTAAATTTGTCCCTTATTGACTTTTTTGTCAATTTTTTTAACTTTGAATCATTATTATTCATAAAAATATGAAAAAATATATATTATATAAACTTTCGATCAAGTAGTTTTAAAATATATATTTTATAAAATTTAATTGTTTAAAATATTTAATATAATTATGGTCAGAGTTTAAAAATTTTGACTTTTAAAATATCAATAAATGACAAAATTAATGGAATGAAGGGAGTATATAAAGGAAAAAAAATTTGATACACAGGCCGCAAACTTTAGTTTACGCATACCTTTTAGTTTTAGGGGGTTAGAGTTTTAATTTAGAGGTTTAGGTTGCAGGGTTTAGAATTTAAGGTTAATGTTTAGAATTTAGGGTATAGGGTTTAAGGTTAGGTTAAAAATTTAAATTTAAATTTATAGTGTAAATATGCAGACATGTACAAAATTAATTTTACACAACTTGTGTATTAAAATTTTACCCGTACATAAATGGCCGATTTTTTTTAGTTTTTATAAACAAATTTCTATGGATAATCTTCACCCATAGTCCCTTTTGTTTAGGGTTTGTTCTATTTTGGTCACCTAAATTTAAAAAAAAAACTATTCTTGTCACTTACGTTTGAAAACGTTTCTGTTTTTGTCACTGGACCGTTAACCTCCGTTAATAAAAAATTAATTTCTTATTTAACCCCTAAACTTTCTAAAACTTTATTTTTCACCATCTTCCCCAAAAATTATATATTTTATATATTAAAAAATGTTTTAATTTAACCCCAAGTTCCTCCTGCAATGCCATCTTTAATCACTTGACGCATAGTTGTAGCATTCAAAAATGGCTCCTGTACATTTTCATACATATGCCTAAGCATGTTAAATCCCTCGGGGGAGGCTTCAATTTTACTCATAGCCCTGTCAGTGTTTCGCATCATTTCACGCATTAGTTCAAGGTTTCTTGCAGCTTCCAATGTCTGCCGGAGAATGTTAGGATCATTAAGTATATGACCAAGCTCTGGATTTCGATCAATAATTTCACGCATTTGCGGATTGCTCATAATCAAACTACGCATCAACTCCGGGTTATTCATCAAACTTTGAATAGCAGGTGTTTCATTATTTCTCTCATCATGTTGGGATTTTTAGTCAGTTGTTGTTGTACTTGTTCAAATTCAGGAAATCCAGATCCAAACAAACCAAAACCTCCTTCTCCACCACCACCAAGTGGACTAAGTCCGGGGAATAAGGATGCTCCCAGACCAGCACCTTCATTCGAACCGATACCCCGAGTTACCCCTGGTGCAGTATTATCTGCTGCAACATTTGTTGTAGCTAAAGGAGGAGGTGCAGATGATGATGGGGCAAAACCACGAACTAGGTGAACGGTATGATCAGCTTGCAAACCTTCAATAGGGAAAAGGTCAAGTGATTAAAGGATGGTATTATAACTAATGCCTAAACAAAAAGGTCAAGTGATCATTCTTCAACTTCTCTGCAAACTTCCTTGATTTCTCTATCCTCATCAACTTAGGGTAAGTGACCTTATCAACAACCAAATCTTTCCCTACAGTCTTCCCTGGTTCTTTAGATGACATTGTTACATCAAGAATGTCATTTATAACTTGGAACAAAAGCCCGATACTTCTTGTGAATTTTCTCAACTTTTCAACATCTTTATCGCATTCACCTTCAAGAAATTGCCCCTAGAATCACAGCTGCTTCAAGCAAAGCAACAGTTTTTATGGAAATGAATGAACACTAAATAATCCAATCCCACATCGGTTAGCCCCTCACTTGTGATATCCACAACTTGACCAGCAGTGAAGATAAAATATATAATTTTTGAGAAAGATGGTGAAAAATAAAATTTTAAAAGTTTATAGGTTAAATTAGAAATTAATTTTTTTATTAACGGAGGTTAACAGTTCAATGAACAAAATAGAAACGTTTTCAAATGTAAATAACAAAATTAGTAATTTGAGTGACTAAAATAAAATAAAATAAACCCTAAACAAAAGGGACTAAGGGGAAGATTACCCATTTTCTATATATATCTTGGGGATTAAGGCTTATTACGCGCCGAAAATCAGGGGCTTTACAGCACATTCTCAGTTGGGACTGAAAGCAAAATTCGGGATCCGCGTGGGTCCCTCTCAGCTCCGCTAAACTAACCCAAGGTACCACCTTTTATGTGTGCAACGAAACCACGCTCCAAAAAGAAACGCTTCTATTTCTAAACAAATCCAGCCGTTAAAAAGAGCCACGCGTTCCCTTGCCACGTCATTTTTCACGTTAATTTCACGGCTCTCCGTTACTCTCCCCTCAATTTCGCTTCAAAGTTGAAACATTCATTATTTTTATTTTTATAGTCCCAGTAGAAAAATAACACAATAATTTTTATAAAGCTGAGAAGAATATTTAGTGTTTGATCAAAGGGAAGAAGAATATTTATTAGTTGAAACTGAAACCCAAACAAAACCAAACCCACATTTTGTTTTTCTTTTTCTTTTACTTCTCTCACACACTCTGTTTTCACTTTTGTCTGAGTATTTCTCCATCTCTTCTTCCTCAAGGTAAAGTTTTTGTTTTTCTTATGGCGGCGGCATTTTATTGATGTTTTGGTGATACCCTTTTAGTGGTTTGATCATTAAAGCAAATGGGGTTTCAGTAATTGCTTTGTTTGCTACTACTCTGATCATGTGAAGTTGAACTGAATTACCATAATCTTATTCTCTCTCTTTGTTAAATATAATAAAATGAAAGAATGTCGGTGCTGGGAACTTATGCTTTATCATCTTTCTCCTAGGTTTTCTTTTCAATGCACCAACACAACAATCGATCATATTAATGATTCAGTTTTTGTATAGTTTGCATATCTTTGGTAAAGTTTTGGACTTCTTTTAAAAAATCATACTGGCTGATTAGAAAAAGGCAAGAAAAGCAACAGGATCAGTATTTGCTATTTTCATTTATTAATGATTTAGTTTGTTAGTTTTTCCTTGTGGATCTTCGCTTGTTAGTTCTTCAATTTTGATTTGGGTGTTAAATTCTCTCAGGGGTTGGATTTTTTTTCAAGTATAAGAAATTGTGCAATGTTCACCCAAGCTCTTGACAAGGATGGGTTAAGATGGCTTCGCCAGGTGGGTCATTTCAATTGGTTATCCATTTAAATTCAAACACTTGTTTTATATGAATATAGATCTTTCATTGATCCGTGATGTAGTGCTTACTAAAGTTTTTACTTTATAGTGTAGTCTGAGGTGCTGCCTGAGTCTGATCTTAATGTTTTAAACTTGTATTAGGGTGCTGCTGCTAAGAGCATAGATTTTTTCGGTGTAACGATGGCAGCAAGACAAACATTGGAACCTATTACCATTTTAAGAAATGCTGGATTGCCTCCTTCAGCGAAATTTCCTAATGGACATTTATCTTCTAATGTAATTCAAGCGTCTCAGAGAATACCTGTTAGTGGCAATGATCATGGTTCAGAATCAGACATGGACATGTCATCTGATTCTGATGATGAGCATGTCTATGAAGGGCATTACTCATTCGTATCATCTCCACAAGATGATAAGGTGCGAAATGGAGTGACTGCTAAGCTTGCTGCTTCAATGCAGAAGACTGGAGAAGAGCAATTTTCAGATTCTGCCTGTAGCACTGAAGTTTCGTTTATGCAGCATAGAATCAACAATGGTGTTGCATCCCATAGAGAAGCATATAATTCAGATAGTTATTCTTCTACAGTTACTTCTAGGGTAGGCATTGCAATGAACTTTCAGGATGCAAAAGCTTTTTTAGTTTCTGTTGGTCAGTGCCTTGTGATGCCAGAACTATTCAAGCATTCTGTTAAAACTAGGTTTTAGAATGTCCTTATCTCACTAAGAATTTGCTTTTACTCATGAAGTTTCTCCTTTAGTGTTATTTTATTTGGTAATTTGTTATTAAGTTGCTTAAATTGTGCCCTTGAAGCTTTAAAGTAGAAAATTACTGGGTTCTCCGTAATTCTTTTTTCTGTTTTTTTTTTTTTTTGTGCTTATGTAAATGTAGGATAGTAGCTTTTTGTATGTGCAAAATCTGTGGGGTGACATTGCCATTGTCAATGGGTGGGCTTACCTGGGGTTTCACATCCTAAAGTGTTACCCTTTTGACTTTTCTCATTGTTTGACTGGTTTTGGTACTGGAGATGCCCAAATGTGAGACCACTGTGATGATCAAACTTAAAATTATTGTTACTCTAAAACATTATGCCATGTGTCATACTCGAACTATGTATGTGCATGTAGGTTTTTCATACGGGAAGAATGCAAAAGACAGAACCTTCTCACAGTGATACCATTATTCTGGATAACAACAGGGATGATCTCGACCAATCTGTCAGGTTTGTATGTCTGAATCTCTGAGCCTAGTTTCCTTGATGTTTTTAACAAATTGTCGTCAATGCACTTTGACGGAACAATCGTGTATTACAGGGCTGGGGAACATGGAGGAGCCAATGGATCCACTAATAATTTGCCCACGCGTCGCCCTATATTTCATGCAAGGTTAGCTAATTACTGAGCTAAGCATGGGTTTCTCTTGATTTGGACATTTTACTTTCATAAAGTCTGAGACAACTGACTGCATTGATTAATATGTTTCAGTGGGCTTGGTCCATGGGTTGCAGTTCTGTCTTATGATGCATGTGTTCGTTTATGCTTAAACTCATGGGCCAAAGGTTGCACGGAAGAGGCTCCCTACTTCTTGAATCAAGAATGTTCAGAGTTGCGAAAAGCATTTGAGTTAGTGCAAATATTCACTTTTTGTTTCTTCGGTATCATGTTTTTGCTGTTATAAATGTCCTGTTTAAGGTCAATATGTGGTCAGAATACCAGTTTAACTCTGAAATCCAACTTAAGATTAGTTGAATGAAACGATTCTATTCTTGGAATCCCTGTAACTTGATATGCTGGTAAAAGTATGAAATATTACCCATATTTGGCAATATGGGCAGAAACAAGGATCTAAGGAAGTCGAACTTTGGACAAACCGACCATGTCATAGGTTGCTTTGGTTAGTTCCTTGCCTTCCATGACTGTTCACTGGAAAATGATGCAATAAGGTTAGTTGTCGCTCATGTCTATCAAAGAGGTTCTATAAAGTATTTCTAGTCCAACCTAACCAGCAGATCATAAGTCATGGTTGCTGGTGACTTATGTAGAAGTTGTTGCTATGTTTGTGTTGTAATTTCATTTAATAAAGAACCATTTTAGAACATACTGAATACTTGCAGTCAGATTGATTGCATCTTAACCAGATCACTTAGAAGAAACACTCAGTGTTCCTGGCTTTTGCTTGCAATGATTGCATTGCCCATGCATGCCTACCTTTGTGCATCTGTGCATATGCAGTCCACTTACATGATGCTTTCTTATTGTTGATGTATGCTGGGCTTGTTATTGCTTGTTGTGAAACTTAGTACTTTTCTTCACGATTTGAATTACGTATCTCTGACACATTTTATTTTCTAGTTTACAGCATGTACTATTGCAACCCGAAGAAGAGCTATTGGCAAAACAGTCTTCCGAGTTAGTAAGTGAGGCAGCTGCTCCTAAGTCAAAGAGGTTCATTGGCAAAATGAAAGTGCAAGGTACTATCATGTTTCCAGAAAAAAACATTCACCAAATCAGAAGCTTTCATGTTTAAGCCTACATATATATCTTCTTTCTGTTCAACAGTGCGTAAAGTCAAATTGGGTTTAGACCCTCCTCCTGGCTGCAATCTGTCTATAATGAAGATGGAATCCCTTCATCAACGTTTCTGTAAAGTAAACTCAATGTTGTATTCTCGATGGGAAGCTCTTCGGAAAGTTCGAGTAACTCCCAATACTCCTGCAAATGGTTCTCTTTCAAAGCAAAGCCTAGCTTATCTGCAGGCAAGCCGCCAGTATATAAAAGAGGTATCCAAGCTCTTGAAAACTGGAGTGACTACTTTGCACAGCAATTCAACAACATATGAAGTAATTCCAGGTATTTCAACCCCTTTTAGTTAAATGAAAATTTAGATGTCTTATGTAATGATTCAAATACTATAACATGGTTAGAAATTTCGTAGTTAGGGTATTATTACTCTTGCTCATATCCTTTGTGGCTTTTTCCATTGGTTTCAACATGCTTTACACGGACATGATGTTTCTCCTTGTATGTGCTGATTCTCTCCTTGCCACCGAAAATTAGTGTGGCATGCCATTAGTCACTCCATAAATTCAGTAAGTACTGTTGTTATCCATGAAGACATGTCAAACTCGTAGCTTTTAACAATCTAAACAATTTTTTGGAAGTACTTGGAACCAATTATATGAAACTCTTGCACAATCAAGGAGAAATCAGAAATGGCTTGACAAGGGGAAATGCTGCTTAGGTATATTAACAATAGCTATCAACTACACCTGCAGGAAACTTTTATGAGACATGTGAGTTACACAGAGCAAAATGCCTCACATATAACAGTTGAAACCTTTCACTCTGAACATTTAGACTTTTTTCCCCTCCATTTAGTTTTTGATGGGGATGCAACTTCTTAATTATATGGTAATTAAAATGATGGTTAGCAACACTTTTTTTCAAATAGGTGCGCACAAGGGGATAAGTGTTAGCTTCATCCTATTCTGCCAAGTAAGGAAAACGATATTTGGAGGAATTTGAACAAGGAGAGAGTACTTTCTTGGAGTGCCTGTTACCAGGCTAAGTTTGTATTTTGTACTCTAGCTAGTTAAGAAAAATAAGGTCAAAGAGAAATTACTTTGTTTTTGGTTAAGTGAAAGCACCTTGGTTTTTGGAATATACATCAATAAATTAGACCTTGGCATAAAAGTTCGTAACAAGGTTGTGATCCTAAATAGAGAGCGTCATTTGTGCAATATATTTCACCATCAACCAGAAATAATGGAAAAAAGGCTTAGGCGTTTATTGATGATGATGATTGGGCTCTCAGAGAACAGGGTGCTATTACCATATATATAATATCTTGATGGATTGATTTTGTACACCTTTTGCACTATCTAACATCAGGTGGTTATTGTAATTCTCAGAAACATATTGTTGCTTGCTGAAATTGAAAAGTTCATCTGTGGATGACGTGATCAAAATGCAACCAGGATCCATTGAAACTCATGTGTTGTATGTAGCTCTTCTGACTCCTTTGCATCTTTTCCTCCATCCATTCTTTTGCTTCACTTCTCTCAAATGCTTGTACTTTTTATCCTTGCTCCATACCATGTGTAAAGTGTCTTTCCTGATTTTTGCCGCACAGCTTACCTGATGGTCTTGGTGATGATTTGATTGTCAAAGTTCATGACTCCAAGGGGCAGTATTGTGGCCATGTCCTAGCACAAGTGGTTTCTGTTGCTGATGACCCTGTAAGGATTTTTGAATAATACCTGGCCTTTAAGTCTTCACGTAAAAGGGTGGAAGAGTATGCTGAAAGTTTAAAACATTGGTTATGCAGGGTGACAAGCTTCGATGGTGGCCATTATATCGTGAGCCAGAACATGAGCTTGTTGGGAGAATTCAACTGTACATACAGTATTCAACCAGTCAAGAGGAGAATAATCTGAAGGTACATGCGAAATGTAATTGTCCAGAAAATTTTAAAATGACCCACTGTTTTTCTTATTTCATTTTCCTTTACCATTTTACCATTCGAGTTACAGCATGCCAACAGAAATAGCAGCTATACTAGAAAGTGATAGCAAGACTAACATTTTCTTGTCATCCCAGTGTGGTTCTGTTGCGGAAACTGTGGCATATGATTTGTTGTTGGAAGTTGCAATGAAAATTCAGCACTTTCAGCAAAGAAATTTGTTGCTACATGGCCCTTGGAAGTGGTTGGTGAATGAATTTGCATCATACTATGGAGTGTCTGATGCATATACCAAGCTAAGGTATGGATATGCAATAGAATGGTAGTTGATGATTTTATCATTTGGAGTTTAAACTTCTTTCTTATGTTTGATTTTCTTTTTGGCTGCAGATACCTTTCTTATGTTATGGATGTGGCTACACCAACTGAAGACTGCCTTACAGTAATACATGATTTACTATCTCCTGTCAAGGTCAATAACAAGCACAAATTAAGTCACCAAGAGGTATGCGTGCTATGCAAGCCAAATAATTTTATAATTTAATTCCTCTTTGTTTGTTTCCAGTGTCATGCATGTATGATATATTAAAAAATAATGGGCTGTTAGCTTCTTAGTAGTTCTAATAATCAGATTGTATCAACTCAGAAACGGAATTGTCAAGCATATTTCTTAAGTTTAATTCATCTTTTTGAAGCACCTTTCCAATTCTTATTAGTTTGGATCTTCTGATTCGCACGTATAAGTTACTGACAAAATGTTTCTTGAATTTCCATCTTAATTTTGATTTAGTTAAGATGTGCCACTTTTCCGTTGTCATTTTGATGCATCTTTCTTACATTTTAATTTTCATCCTTCAATCTAAAAGAAGTTAGTAGTTAAAACTACACAGGCATACATAAATTCATTTGTATGCATACATGTTTAAGAAAATGTATGAATACTTGCAAACTCTTTTCTCATATGAATATATTGCTTTAACATCAATCAGAACCGCATCCTTGGAGAAGTTGAGGATCAGTTACAGCAGATTTTAAATGAGATCTTTGAGAATTACAAGTCATTAGATGAATCGTCACCATCAGGGATGATGAGTGTTTTTAAGGCTGCCACTGGATCACCAGCTCCTGTGCTGGTCCCCGCCATCAAGCTCTATAGCCTATTACACGATATATTAACTCCCGAGATACAACAGAAGTTCTGTGGATATTTTCAGGTATAAGTGACTTATTTCTTCAAGTCATGGTTTTTATGTTCCTTTCCTGTTTGTTCCCTCTATGAATTTGCAATAACCTTGCAGGCAGCTGCGAAAATGAGATCAAGAAGGCACCAGGCTGAAACAGATGAGTTCATTTTGAGCAATAATGACGGAGCACTGATGGATCCAACAGCTCTTTCAATGTCTTATCAGAAGATGAGAACTTTAATTTTGGGTATCAAGAAAGAAATTTTCACTGATATAGAGATCCACAAGCAGAATATTCTTCCCAGGTAATTTTCTCTTATTTCAGGAGATCACAGCATGCAAAATAATGTATTGCAGTTCTGAAACAATTGTTCTTTTCTTTTCCCCTTCCACTTGTTGATCAATTATGACTGCAAATGTTTCTATATGTAATAATTTATTTGTACATAAAGATACATGCTCAAACTTTTGTGCTGGATATGTGTCTAACAAGGGTGTTGTAAGATTTATTCTTGCAAGGTAATGACTCCATATCCTCTTTGAAAAGTCATTGTAACATAGCATCTAGAGTTTCCTGGTTAGCTAATTAAAAGTTTCATAACGCTAGTTTGAAAAGGAAGATTCAAATATAAAAGGGTTAAAAAGTAGATGATTGTGAGCTCTTAAATATTTTTTAAATTACTTTGTATTTTGGTGTATACCCTCTACTTGTATGTTCTCTGGCCTTGCTTTTTGACTGATTCAATTGTTCTGTATTGATTTCCGTTGCCTGCTCTATCTTTTACTTTTTGCAGTTTTATAGACCTTCCAAATCTTTCAACACCCATATACAATGTGGACCTTTGCAGTAGGCTGCGTGCATTTCTTGTTGCATGCCCCCCTCCTGGCCCTTCTCCTCCTGTTATAGAACTGGTTATTGCAACAGCAGACTTTCAAAGAGATTTGTCTTCCTGGAATATTAAGTAAAAGTTTTACTTCTTTTAACTCATTTAGGATTATATAAACTTGTTCTTATCTATAATTTCTATGGTTTGAAAACTACTTTCTGTTGTCTTCTATTCTTCTCTGATCTTTTAACATTTTGCAGACCTATAAAAGGGGGAATTGAGGCAAAAGAGCTGTTTCACACTTATATAACTTGTTGGATTGAAGAGAAGCGCCGATCTTTACTTGATTCATGTAAACTAGATAAGGTACACATTTTATGTTGCAGACTTATGTAACTGCATTATCAAGTTCATGTGAGAGAATGCCCTATGTAGGAAAAGGTCATGTCGAGTTGGTTTTGTTTTTCTATCTTGACTTTTTAATGGTTAGACTAAGTAGCTTTTGGACACTTGTGAATGTTTTACTTTTACTTGCTCAAGCTACATCTAAGAAAACCACTGTCAATCTTGTTTGAATATATGTCATATTTTACCCTGATAGGTTGAATATATATATACATACATATATGGAGGGATCCACTCACATTAGTGTTTAGTTTTACACACTTCCATAACTCTTTCTACGTTAAATATTCAAACAACTTAACCACATTATTTGATATAAAAAACTTTCAACTGTTAAATATAGTGATACGTACAGTATTCTTGGTTGATATGATGTTGATGTCAGATCGATTTGAAACTTTGTGTGCATGAAAAATCAACTATATTGATAAATTCAATGGTTGGGTTGTGGGAATGTTAATCGTAGAAAGAGTTCCGCTAGTAAGTGTGTGTGTGTGTGTGTGTGTGTGTGTGTGTGTGTATATGCGAACTTCCTAGTGTGAATGACTGATTAAAATTGATTGTAAGACCAGGTTTTCTCTCGCCCCCCTCCCCCTCTCAATTGAAAATTTTCTTGAATTTGATTGCAGGTTAAATGTTCTGATATTAAAACACAACAATCAACAGCTCCTTTTATTGATGATATGTATGACCAGCTAACACAAACACTGAATGGATATGAAATTATCATTTCTCGCTGGCCAGAATTCACCATCATCTTGGAAAATGTATGTTTCTCTTACCCATATTAACTGTTCTTACAGATTTGAAGATTTATGGAGTACAGAGATGGCATATAGAATTCAAAATGAACTCAAAAGTACAGATACTTTATGTTTTTGTAACTTGGATTTGACGGATGCAATATTATCTTTATATTATTTGTTGCTACTGCTGTAAGCATTATGGACTATTGAAAGATAGGAATATTTCATTAATGGACCTGAAACTAGTCAAACTACAAAATAACTTGCAACCTTGTTGCATGGTCGGCATCGATTTTCAGGGGAATTTGATAGCTTTGATCTTGAGCCTCAACTCCAGGCTTCAGCTTGGCAGTGTGTTAACTTCGTGCGTGATTTGCATCTTACTAGTATAGGGTATTAGATTTACAACTTGTTTATAGCAATCCATCAGTTTTGTTAGTTAATTTGAAGTTACCTAAAGACGTTATATTTTTATATTTGAGAAAAAACCAAAATTTTTGTGCAAAAGCAGGCACTATCCCACTTGCCACCTAAAGACTTGTTATTAATATTTAGCAAGATATGGAGTATGAGCAACCTTATTGTATTGTATTGTTTTGTATTGCATTGTTCTTGTTTATGTTTATTTTGTGTTTTTCTAAATGAACCTGTTATTTTCTTTGGTACTTGTGGCTGTAAAAAGGCTATTGCAGATGTTGAAAAAGCTATTATTAAGTCTTTAGAGCGACAGTATGCTGATGTTCTAGCCCCACTGAAGGATGGTCTTGCTCCTAAGATAATTGGCAAATATGTTCAGAAATTCACCAAAGGAACACCTGTCATCTACGTTGTTCCTGATGAGGTGAAGTTTTGTTTACCTGTTTTTGCTGATTTGTTCTGTTTTAAACCCCTACATCTAAAGAAAAATGATTAATTTTTCAGTTGGGAGTTCTTTTGAATTCCATGAAAAGGATGCTTTCTGTACTGCATCCCAAGATAGAATCCCAGTTGAAGTTGTGGTGTCCTTGCACTCCGCCTGGTGGAAACTCAATTCCAGGAGACCGTATCAGTGAAATTACGGTAATGCTGAGGGCTGACTTCAGAAACCATATTCAAGCACTTGTGGAGAAACTTGCAGAGAATGTACGTATCCTCTAGAACGCAAAGAATGCTATTGTTGGTGTTAATATCATTCTTTAGAGTCTCCTTCCATCAGTGTTTCTCGACTCATTTCTTTAATAGTAACTTGACATATGAACCGGTGCTTTATGCATCTACTATCTCCTTGCTTTAGTTTACATTCTCTCGTTCCCAGCTTAGCTTTTCTTTTTTCTTTTTTGATAACATTACAGAAGATACACATTCCAAGTTGTTGTATATTAGGATGCATTGTTAGCATCCCAGAATATATGAAAGCACGTGTATTTACGTAGTGCATCCCCTCATAATTATGAGATTTTGTTAAATAAATTCTTATGTTTTTCATCTCTTTATTTTCCACAGACAAGAGTTCAAACTGCTACGAAATTGAAAAAGATAATCCAGGACTCAAAGGAAACTGTTGTTGAGTCAGATGTAAGAAATCGAATGCAGCCTTTGAAGGATCTCCTGATAAATATGATAGAGAACCTCCATTCTGTCTTTGAACCTCATGTGTTCATAACTGTCTGTCGAAATTTTTGGGACCGGATGGGACAGGTACAAATAGCAAATATCTTCACATACCTTAACCTAAAATCATGAACATGCATATGATATTTTTCGATACATGAATATAACATTGTTCTCTAATTTCCACAGGATGTTCTACACTTCATGGAAAACCGAAGAGAGAACATGTCCTGGTATAAGGGCCTAAGGATAGCAATTTCGGTAAGTCTTTCTTTGACGATGGACAATCTGATATAAATTTGGATCCCATGAACGAAGTTGTCATCTCCAAATCTTGATGGTTTTACATGTTATTCATAGTGCCATTAAACTGCAGGTATTGGACGAAATCTTTGGGTCACAGATGCAGAAGTTGCTCGGAAATGCACTCCAGGGAAAAGGTTTGGAGCCGCCGCCTTCTGTGATGGAAGTGCGGTCGATGTTTGCGAGGATTTTGTAGACTAGGGTAAATCTTGTTTTTTATTCTCGTGTATATATTTAGAGGAATAGAGGGAGAATTGCACACATCCAGAAGTGAAGAGGGGTACACAGGCAGTTTCAGCCATCTTTTGAAAAATGTCTAAATTTTGGGAATTCATTAGTGCTCTTGTAACCATTTTATAACTCACTAGCCTTCCATTCAGCTGTGTTCTTTTCAGCTGAAAGTTATCAAACAGGGTTCAGTTTAATTTCAACTGCTAAATACCAAAAGGAAATCAAGGTGTTGTTACTTCTTACCTCGCCTCGTGCCTTTAGAATTGATCATCAACCAGAAGCTGGTAATTAAATAAACTATATTAATAATATAAAACTGATGTAGTTAGTATTATATAGACGGATTTACTTTGTTCCTTTTTATGTGTTTTGGTGATATAGGGCACACGTGCATCTATAATACTATATATAATGATACTGTTTCAAAAAAAATAATAATAAAGAGAGCTCAACGAGTGATCCCATTAGAAAAAGAGAATAATGTTTATGGTTCAAGTAGTTTTGTTTGTAAGGTGTGTACCTTATCTAAGGGTTTAAAAATATATAAACAAATACTATTTTATAATCATCTTAAAATTATTAAAAAAGATTAGGGTAAAATTTTGATACACAGGCTGTGTAAAATTAATTTTACACAAGCCTGTATATTTACACTATAAAAACCCAAATCTTAAATTTTTAACCCTAAAAAACTAAACCCCACACTCTAAACCCTAAACCCTAAATTTTAAGCACTAACCTTAAATTCTAAACCCTATAACCTAAACCTTAAACCTTAAACTAAAATCATAACCCCTAAAACTAAAAGGTACGTATAAACTAAAGTTTATTAATTTACACGCCTGTGTATTAAAGTTTTTTTTCAAAATATTATATAATATATTACTATGAATCAGAAACAATAATCCGAAAGAAAAACTAAATTTAAAAAATTAAAATTAATATATACTTTGGAATAAAGATAATATTTGTAATGTTAGAATTATTTAAATTTGGATATGCAAATCTATCTAAATATTTAAATTTGTAAATTATTCAAGTATTCTTGTTTAAATTTATTAAATAATATTATTTAGTAGATAGGATAATTCTACGGTAAATATCATGTACTACAAATTATATACATGGCATTTACTATAGAATTATCCATGTATTGCTATACAAGTTATATGTTGGGTATTTAAATCTTACGATTCAAATACGCTAAAAGTTGAATGAAATCCCTTATTCTTTATTTTATAATTTGAAGTTAAGTTCATATATCCAAAATTGCATTTTACATCTGCGTAGGTAATGTATATTCAGATAATGGATATCTAACGATGTTTATCTATGTTTGTAACGATAATAATTCTAACATACAAATTCAAATATTATCTGAATTGGTAAAAAAATATATTAGATATTCGCAAATATCTGAATTTCATGATTATCAATAGTAGTTTTATCATAAGAATTTAAATATTATTTGAATTGGTAAAAACTAGACTATATATTCGTAAATATATGAATTTCATGATTATCAGATATTTTGTTAAAAGAAATATGTAAACTATCAAAATAGTCACTTTTGTTTTATATGTGTTCACTATTGGTCATCAAATTTAAAAATAATAATATTTTGGTCACTTACATTATCGATTTATAGCGTTTCCATCCTCCATCGGCCACCGTCGCTGATGATCGATACCCAAAATTTCCAATTCACTTTTTAAAAACAAGGGGTTAAACTTGGGGAAATTAGAACTTTGGCTTTGTGATGTATGTTTTTGCTATGTTTTCTTGTTTGGTTTGTTTCATTTGCTTATTTTATAAATGACCATGGAGAAGAAAGTGGGTGGTTCCAATGGTGAAGACGACGACAAGGACCGGTTTCCGGTTGTTATGCGTGTTTTAGACGTTGATGAAAATCTTATTTACCTCGAAGTTTTAGAAAATCTACTTTGTAAATGCCAATATGAAGGTTCTTTAGAATCTCTCGTGAAATTTTCATGTTAATGCGAAAGGTTTATATTGAAACTTGGAAGTTATTGCAAAGTTTAGTTCATTAGTTACATGTTTAATGTTATGCAATTCTCAATTTTTTTGTGTGTGTAATTCTAAATCTTTAAGTTAAAGTGTTGTTCACCATGTTCTTGAAACTTTAATTGCCGGATTGCCATTGGTCTTAATTATCTATTTAATGTTATGTTATAATCTTTAATATTATGTTTTGCAATTCTCAATCTATATTTTAATATTCTTGAGTTTGAAATGGACCTACCTGTGGTGGAGTGAAGATTATCATATAGTGGGATTAGAGTAGACTTTGGGCACGAAGATTCTCATACCACTACAATATAAATATTATTGACCCCATACCCAAACAAATTAAGTGGGGTCAATTCTAGTATCTCCATAAAAAATGGTACACTAACTCCTTGAAAACCCTATTTAACCCTTTAAAAATCGCATACCACACAAATACCCCACTAAACTACATGTGGCTCTGCCACTGCTACCTGTAATAGGTAAACATTAATCCATTGTTTCAATTAAGGATTTATATTCAATACACGGACAGTAGAAAAAGAAGTTTTCACGAGTATTTTAATTTTAGGGTTTATAGATTTAGTTTAGGGTTTAGAATCTAGGGATTTAGAATTTATGATTTAGAGGTTAGGGTTTAGGAATTAAGGTAATATGGTTTGGGATTTAGGTTTTAACCTATAAACCATAAATTCTAAACTCATAAACCTAAAACCCTAATTTTTTCCATCCTAAATGTATAGAATAATTACCCATCAATTAATGGCATTGAGCTAATAATATTAATTTATTTTTGTTATCTTTCAATCTTTTCTCTTTTGAACTTGGAGAATTTACACAAATATTGTGATCTATTTTTTTATTCCCAAAATATGGCACAAGTCAAATTATTTTCGAAAATATTGTTGTTTTTATAGTAATTTTAAAGATGGCACCAGAAGAATCCGTCTATGAACAATATTTTCAATTTTTTGAATAAAAAATTTAAGTCATAATCAAAAGCTTCCGACTTCAAACTGTAAATGAACTAAAGACGGTGTGTAATGAATCCGACTTCAGTTTTTTTTATTTGAAATATTGAAACACTATTAAAAACTGTGGGAAATGCTATCATCTTTAAAAACACTGTAGAAAGTACAATATTTTTGGAATTAAACTGGGTTGTGCCATATTTTGGAGAAAAAAGAATTGGGTGTAATATTTATGTCTTTTTGCCAATGCATGTACCTTCCCATCTTTTCCTTTTCGTGAGTACATGTTAACTTAAAAGGGCTGATAAATTTGAAAAATAGGTTAGAGTTACTTCAGAATCATTGAACATAATTTTTTGTGGAATATAGAGGTTATTCCAAAGAAAATCCTTGATCTCGTGCAGGGGCGGACTAGAATTAAGAGTTAAAAATAATCCATAAATGTTTGAAAGTATGGGACAAATTCATAATTTATCTATTTTTTACAAAAAATTATATAATTAAATGGTCAAAGTTTTCTTGCAGGGCAAGAACCCCTCCCAGTTATAACATAAGTCCGTCCCTCCGTCCCTGATCTCATGAATGTTGAAAGGCTCGCGAGGGAAAATGTAGTAAGCCATCTACATGTAAAGTCATTTCCTTTGTATCTTTTCATTTTTGCGTTTTTATTTTTCAATATATCACCTATTTAAGCTTACCGTATTATGTTGTTTTATAAAAATATAGGCTTTACCTTAGAAGACTCAGTAATGTTGCAACACAACAAGCAAACATGGTGATTGCATTAGGCAGTAAAGATCTCTTTTACTTGTGTATGGGTTCAATGGGTGGCTTTGGAGAGTTTTGCACATTGACCAGACCTACAAGGTTTTCAAACACTTCTTTTTGTAATGGTCCGAATTTGGGTTAGTGATTCGGGTATCGGGTTTCAATTCAAAGCTTGGGTTTGGAAAATGGGTCTTTTGAGTTTGGGTTGTTAGGCATAGTTGGTGTTTAATTTAGGTCATGTTAGATGGATTTGGACCCATTTATTGATGGAAAGAAATAATATATTTTGAAAACCTTGGCAAGCTAGGGCTCTTCCTTTCAATTCTCCAATAATGTTCAACCACAAAAATTTTTACCCATTTTCAGCTGGATTTGCCAGGGAAAAAGAGAGAGAAATTTATTTTTATGGCAGCTAATTCTCTTAGTTCTTTCACTGTTCCTCAACTCCTTTCTTCATTACCTTCTTTTCATCTTTTCCTTCAATTACCTTGTAAAGTTGAAGTTGTTAGAGACCAAATTTCAAGCAAAAACCTTTATTTTAATTGCTCCATTTAGGCCATCATCCTCAGCATTCACTTTTACTATTCTTGAGCTCTAAAGCAAGCAAGTTTTGGGGTTAGGATAGTTGTATATAAGGGGTGATGTCCTTGAGATTTTACTACCCATTGGCATATTTTGTTTATGTTTCCATCCTTTAAATGCATTAAGGTCTTCATTTGATTAACCTTTGCATTTGATTTTTGTTTGACTCCAAGCTCCCAAAGAACTTAAAGAATCATCCAAGAGGAAGAAAGACAAGAAGAAACTTTAAAGAGGTTTTTAAGAGTTTGGTGTTGTGTGTAATGTCTGCACAAAGGTATAAGCATACACATCATGATCAAGTAATTAATAGTCACACAGAGTGCGTGCCAAATATCGATCCCACATGGACTGAGATTTTACTACTATTTGTGATTGTGAGTTGTTATTGTAGGTGCAAACTAAAGTAAAGAAAAAAATAAGGTGCTGTGGGGTTTGGAACATAAAACAATGAAGTAAAATGAGAATAAAATGATAGATAACGACAAGGGTGCAACATAACTGGTGAACTCCTAACTATATGTCAAGTATCGACAACCAAACAACATTATTAACCCGAATTACTAACTATATGGCAACATTAAATAGAATGCCTTCAGCTAGTAGGGATGCTAGTGGGGTGGGTTTCAAGGGAATCTGCTCCCATTTGCAACTAATTAGACGAGAATCGATACAAGTTTCGCAGGTGGTGGGGCGGGGATGAGTTTAAAAATTAAACTCGTCGTGGGTGGTGGGGCGGGCGTAGGTATAACCTTGTACCCGCCCTATCCCTACTCGCCATGCTCTATCCCAGCTCACCCCGCATCATCCCCACCACCAGTATACATAATAAATATATTTAAAAATTAAACATTTAAGAAATACTCATCAATTCAACCCAATTTTTAACAAACTCTCACACCCTCCTTCAATATTTTACTTTATCTCTTTACATTAAACCCAAAATTACTCATGATGCCCAACTCTTTCAATTTCTCACTTTATAATTTTTATATGAAATCCTAAAATTTTCATCATTAGCCCACGTCACAACTCGTAAATTCCTACTTCATCCACCACAATCCTATTCCCATTGAGTTCTCTCTTTACGGGATTCTTCTATAACAGATCTACAATGTATGCTTTCTATAGTAATTGAAAGTTAGTTGGATTTTTTGTTCTTGTTTTTTTTTCAAATTATAATAATGTTTTTGTACTTATTTTATCTTGTTCAATTGAGTGACAGCTATAATATTGTTACATATGTGGTGGGAGTCTAGAGGACAAGTATTTCATACTTTTTTTCATAAAAAATGGATTATATTTATTTAATTAATACTTGTAAATATATTATATGAAGTGGGTCGTAGGCATAGTGGGGATTAGATGGGTCTCAGTATCACATGATTGGTGGACAAGGATGCTTTTAGTCTTGTGTGTCGCGGGACATGAATGATTTTGAATTTTATACCCACAATGAATCTATAAATATGAAAATGTAGGCTTAGGTCCCCATTATCATATACAATACGATCCCATGGTTGCTAGACACCAATCTTTTGGGTTCACAATCAACAACTAATTGCTAGACACCAATCCATTGAACCCACAACCATTAGACACTAATCATTTGGAAAATGTACAATCGATCGATTAGACTTAAAAGTCCCTTACATTTGTAACTTGTCATTTGTTTATGTTTGAGTATATTCATCCTATGTGTCACGAACCAAAAATTCCACCCCTAAATCTTATACTTCTCTTGGAAGAATGATTATATTGATGGATAATTCTAGAATATTAAAGGAAGTTCTCGAACTCTATAGAAAAATCTAGAACACTTTGAATGTTCTAGAATATCATGGAAGGCTTTGGAAAATTCTAGAAGGTTCTAAAATATTGTGGAAGGGTCTGGAAGATTTTAGAAGGTTTAAAAATATTGTGGAAGAATCTAGAAGGTAATAGAATACGGTGTAAGATTATGAAATGTTTTAGAAATTTGAGGATGATTCTCCAATACTAGTTCATTCTAGAATTATGTAGAAAAAATGTAACATATTTCTAAACTTGTATAAATTTCTCTAGATGCTAAATATTGACCATAGGATTAGATATCACTCCACCGTCCATTGAGGAGGTGGAAGGCTATAAATAGGTGACATTGGTCATTTGACAAAGGAACCATGAAATCTAAGAATCCAAATACATTGTAAAACATTCTCCAATCTAATAAACTTTTCTTTTTAAGTATTCAACACTTGAGTTCTCTACTTTTCTACTTAAAGCATACTTTCATACCTCATTTTGTTCGGTCATCACTTTTGTTGTTTTTATTATTATTATTATTATTGTTCTCTTAAATCAAATAAATAAATCATTATCATTAGTATTATTTTTACCATCATTATCATATTAAATACTATATACATATTAAGCCTTATTTTTAAATAACAGTCTATATAGTCCAAAAGTTCATATATATATATAAGAGTCCATTACAAAATTAATATGCCCATTTATAAGATCCAGTTTGGATAAATGTTACGAAGCCCAATATTACATAATCATTAAGGGCCCGAGATTTATGTTTCTTTCTACAGTTTTATAGATAAATCCAAAGTTGCCAACTGGCAAGCAGAGATTGGTGGGATTTGTCTCACGAGGATTGACCCTTCATTCTCCAAAAATGATACAAGCCTTAATCAAGAAGCATATCCAACGGTCGATGTCAAGAATTTTCTAAAAAATGTTCATCATGCCCAGATCGTTAACATGATGTTACCGCAAGTGACTTTCAGCCCCATGCGCGGATGACAACACCCGAACAATTCGGAGGCCATTCCATGCCACCTCAACCATTTGAACCAATGAAAAACCAACACATAACCAAAATATAAAAGATGCAGATATCAGTGATAATAACAATGCCGAATTCAAAAGCCCAAGATATTAAAAAACCCTTACATATCATTCGACTCTGACACCAGTATATATAGTAGAGAGAAATCATTAAAGACTAATGAGAATTTAATATTTGAAAAAAAAAAAGAAAAGATACCTGCCGAATCTGAAAGGACGTCGAAGTTGTACGATCACCAGAGTTGGAAAAAATAAAAAGAGTTGGATCGAGTGTAAAAAAGGGAAAAACAATAGTGAAAATGAGGGGTTTTGTTTTGCTTATCTTCGATGAAATCGGTGGCCGGGGCAACGAGAGAAGACGGCTTTAAAAATGAGTATTTGGTTTGAGTAGATAAGCTTAGAACGGGGAAGGCCGGGAAGATCCTTTCGGATCTGGGTTAGAATAGATGAGGTTTTAAGAATACAAGGTTTTTTTTCATTGTATTCTTGGGGGTTTAGAGTTTAGATCTGAAAAAACACAAAAAAAGATGAATTTGAGTGTTAATTTCGGATTAAAACCAGAAAAAACTGAAGAGCACAATGAGTGTTCTTCGTACTTTTGGATGTTTGATCTTGAAAACAAGAATATGAGATGAATTTAGGGTTTATGAAGATTAAACTCAAGTTTTGGTGATGAAAAAGTTAAGAAATCGTATGAGTTTATGGGTTTTAATTCGGATTCGGGATAAATTTCTAGATTTTTTTATTTTTTTAGATAGAGAAGCATTCCACTTTGGGTCATCGGATTTGAAGAGAGAGAACCAAAATGAAAAGAAAAGGCTCAATTTTGAGCCGGTTTGGTCTTTTTATAGACCAAGGGGTTCGGGCTGCGAGGCTCGCAAATCCCCGCGCCTATTTCTTCGTTTTTAGCAGCCTTTTTCTCCCTTGTTTCAATTTATTTAATTTAGTTCTTATATGCTTTAATTTGGGCTTTGTAATCTCCATTTTGTTCAATTGAGTCCCTAATTCATTAATTGAAGTTTAATTTCCATTCATTTAGTCCTTTTTATTTATATATTTAATTTATTTGTTTAATTCATTTGTGCTCGTTATTAGACTTTAGGTTTTAGATTAGGTTACTTTAATTTAATTTAACTAATTTGAGATATGCCTTTGACTTAATGAGGCACATGCTTAATTTAATTTAATTAAATTTAGGTTAGTTTAGGTTTGGTTTAAAATTTAATTTAATTAATTTAAAATATATCATTGGCTTAATGGGGTGTATGTTTAAATTAATTAAAATAAATTTAAATCTTTTAGATTAGTTAAAGTCTTTAGTTAGAATTTAGCAAGAATTAATTTAATTTAATTAAAATATATCCTTGGTTTAATGGGATATATTTTAAATTAATTAAATTTATTATTTTTATCTTAATTACTTTAGGATATAAAATTAATATTTAATTTAGTCCACAACTTAAAAAATCATATTTATTAATTTGATTCCTTTTAATAGTGTCCTTAGCTTAATTGTATATAATTTAAAACTAATCAAATTAATTGTTATGATTCAAGATAATTTCATAAAAAAATAGAATTTTTTTAGATTTTTAGGTTTTAATTAATTTAGGATTAATATTAGAATAACCTAATTAATAGTAGTTCATTAATTATATCTTTCATAATTTGGGCCTTTTAAGTTAGAATTTTAGTGGGCTTTTTGTGTGTTTATTTAAAGCTTTTATGTGACATGCATTTAATTGTCATTCATTTAATCTTTATTTGTTCGATAAATACTTTGATAATTAATCAATTTTAACTATAAAAATGAGATATTTATTAATTTGAGTATTTGTATCGTAATATCTTGACTTAATAGATATTGACTAAATATTCGAATTAATTTATATTGTCTAAAGGTAACCTTTAAAATAATAAAATTTGACAAGTCATAACGTCATACTTAACTGTTTGCGTTATGCATAAAGGCGGTGTACTTAATTTGAACCATAAGTTAACACGACAGTCGGGTTTATTCGATGTTGGTTTAATCTATGGTCCGAATTTTAAGTCACCCTTATTAATTAAATGACCAATTAATTCAAACTCGCCAAATGTTAAAGCCCACTTAGTTAAAAAATTGTATTCAAGCAAGAACATTTAATTAAATTCAATTTGAATTTCAATGGTTTCTATCAATAAAAGCAACGTATGATTTGGTACCAATTCCGGGCGTTGTGGGGTGATAACCCTTCCCAACACGTAACTAACTCTCGAACCCATTTTTTAATAAATCTCTGGTTTTATGGTGTTTGGTCTACCAAAGTGAACAGTGGCGACTCCAGTCCTTTAAAAATGTTTTGTTTTTTCAAAATTCACATTATTAATAAAACCCCTCGCCGAGTAAAGAGTCGTTATGACAGTTTGGCGACTCCGTTGGGTATTTTTGAGAGTTAAGTCAAAATCATACGTTGCTCTTATCGATGGAAATTTTTAAAATTTAAATTGACTTTAATTAGTTTGTTCTTTTTTGAAGACGATACTATAATTAGGTGGGCTTTGATAAATGGTGGTTTTGCATCAATTGCTCGTTTAATTTATAAGGAATCACCGACATGTGTTGCATCATTATCATCGAGCTTTCTATCCGAGCTTTGTCCCTTGAGTGGGAGTGAAACACCACATGCACACGTGAGTAGCCTTCCACGGGTCGGTAATTTACTCCCGAAATCCACGTCTTTGACACATGAGCAGCCCTCCACGTCATTAGGTTGTGCTTTCCCTCGAACCGAATCTGATTCGCAACCCTGTAATGGGCCAGAATTAGTGTTCTTGTTACCTTAGTAGGTAATAAGATAGGTTCGGGTACCCTTGTTTAGAACTAAACCCACATGTGAGAGAATATAAAAAGCTCACCCCATTAGAGCCATGCAGATAACCATAGTGGATTAGAATTCATGTTGTTAATTTTTTTTATTTGTCGTTTTCTTTATGGTTAATTGCTTTTCTTTCATCTTCATTTGTTTATTGTTTTATTGTTTTTGCGTTAATTATTATCCATATTCATTTAATTTTTTATTTATTACTAACTCTTTTTTTCTCTCTGTCTTTTTTGTTTATTTTGTTTTGCATATTATGGCATATCATAAAGAAAACACCGATTCAGAGATAGTTCGACATTAGAGACTTTATTAATGGGAGATTTAGTGCATAGAAATGATGAAAAGAATTTTGAAGTACAAGTTTGGTCAGAAAGCGAGCAACAACATAGTGGGGATAGCATTTCAGTTGGGTTTGTGTCAAAAATTATAGTTGTAACCTTTATGAATACGGATTGTAATGATGTATCAGAATTAAGATCTATATGGAATAGTTGGGATCATGAGATGAGAAATGCTTTTAAAAATGAGTATGGTGATATTGTATAATTACTAAATGTACTAGTTGATGAGCCGTTTCTTCAAGCTTTAGTAAATTTTTGAAACTCGGCTTATAATTGCTTTACATTTGGTAGCATCGATATGACCCCAACTACCAAAGAATACTCGGCTCTTATTAATTGCAAGAAGATTGATGGTAATCGTGTTTACTCCAAGCCAAGCAAGAACAAGTCTTTTAGGACTATGTTGGTTAGGTTCTCAAAAGCGATATCATCATGGGTATAAGGGCAAGTTATGACTTGGAACAAAAAGAATATCTTAAATAGGACGGAATATTTGCTTTGGATTTAGTGCTTCTAGGTGGTCAGATAGAACGTGATATTTTCGCTCTTTTAATCTATGGTTTACTAATCTTTCCAACGGCATTGGGACTATTGATGTGTCCGTTTTGGATCTGCTTGACCATTTAAGTGGGAAAGTCAATCTTATACCTTTGATCTTGACGGAGACTTTTAGATCCCTAAAGTTTTGTAGGAAAGATAGATGAGGTCGTTTTAGAGGATGTGCTCAATTATTAACGATTTGGTTCCATAGTCATCGTTGGTTTGATGTCAGATTTTCAAGACCCATTTATGATAGTCGTTTCTCACCACTTGAGGAATTTCTTCATAAAAAAGATTGGTCGATGGGTAGATCCGAGGAAATATGGTTTGAGGAATTTCAAAACTTAAAAGATGATGAAATAGTTTGGAGGGCTCCATGGCTACCGGCAAGGAATATTTTTTATAGATGTGGAGAATATAGTTGGGTTCATCTACTTAGACTTTGGGGACATACAGCATACGCACCACTTATGGTATTAAGACAATACGCATCCAAGCAGTTTGTACCAACTACAAGTGGATTGAATTAGTTTGAGGTAGATTATGAGACGGACAAGGGTTACAAGGAAAAAGTGTATCGTGCTTCTTTTGTGTGGAACAATACAAGGCGAGTTAGAATTTTGGCTGGTCCACACCCTATGACTTCAGAGTACGAGGTATGGCATTTTCATCGCATCAATCATAATGTTCCTAAACTAAATCCTAAAAGCATGTTGTCCGCCGAAGAGAGATTGGTCGTGCTACCTACCCAGATTGATTTGATGAGGAAACAACTGGAAGAAGATCAAGAGAAGTATGTTGCGCTTGTAAGGAAATTTGATCAAGAAAGGTTCGATCTTGGTTTAGACAAGACCAAACTTGAAGGTAGTATCAAGAATTTACAAAACATAAATGATGAGTTAAAACTCGAACTCAAAATAGAGAATGAAGAAATTCAAAAGCTACAAAGGTTGAAGAAGAACAAGAGGGTCATAGATGATGTACCGAATGATGATTGGATTCAAAGGGACAAAGAGGAAAAAGTAAAAGCCAAAGCTTATAAATGGAAGTACTACAAGAAAAATGATCAAGTACATGCTTTGAGTCAAGAGATAGAGAATTTATGGGTTCTTACTTCAGAACAACTTGAAGATGAAAAAGCTCCAAACAAGAAAATGAAAACTCAGGTAAAGCAGTTAGACAGATCTCTTCAAAAACACAAGGACTCAACTAAGAAATTAGAAACCAACTAGTCGGAGAATCAAGGTTTGAAGATTCGAATTGAGGAAATTGAAGTTGAGGTTCAGAAACTCAAGGATGAAATTGCAAGTTAGGAAGGGGAAATCCAAGTATATCAAGTACCAATTATGGAACAACTTTGAGATACTGCTCAAACCATGTGGAGACAAGAGCAAGAAATGGAAAACTTGATGGCTCAAGTGTAAGAGGTGGTTCAACAAATCCAGTTTCTAACACAAGAGGCTACAGAAGAACAAAGTTTGTTTTGGCTTCTAGGAGAAATTAGTAGTTTAGACGCTAAGGTTATGCCGTATGTTTAGTATTTTTCTTTTATCATTGTAACGAAACTATATTTCCATTAATATAAGTTGTTTAATGAGAATATATGTTGAATCAATGTTTTTCTTTGCATTCATGCATAAATACATTGTATTTTCCATCTTATTTGTAAATATTGTCAAATTTTTGAAATTAATTAAAAGGTTTCTTATGACAGAATTTTGATTCTTTAAAATTGCAATCATTCCTCATTCATACGGTACTCGTTCGCAATCAAGGCTAATAGAAGATAGACTATCCAATATAGAAAAAATCTCAAAAGGACATTGAGGATCATTTGGGAACTATTGAACAAAGGATTCAACAATCTCATGATAAAATATTGGCCTAACTCACTGCACTGTTGGGAGCAAAAAATACTGGAAAGGTGTGAGTTTTTGACGGGAAATTTAATGTGGAGAACCAAGATACAATTTCATCTCTCACAAAGGTTCGATTGGAAGGATTTATTCTGAAGAATGTCCAAACAGATGGAGCATCTATTTCTAATCCAGTCGATCTAGGGCATAGTTTTAAGAATGATGTGGAGGTGGACGTTCCTGACTTGAATCTAATTAATGAGATAGAAACAAGACTAAGAAAAGAGTTTGAAAAGAAATTTGAAGAGCATCGTCTTTAAATGGAGGAAAAGTTAGCTTTTTACAACTAATGATTATGGGGTAGATGCTGTGGAATTGAGTTTGGTTGCTAACTTGGTTATCCCGCACAAGTTTAAGGTGCCAGATTTTGAGAAATACGACGGGACTACTTTTCATCGACTCATTTGAATATGTACTGTCATAAGATGGTGACACATTTGAAAAATGAAAAGTTGCTCATTCATTGTTTTCAAGATAGCTTGACTGGGGTAGCTGTGCGTTGGTATGCTTAACTTAGTCGAGCCAACGTAAAGTCTTGGAAGGATTTACCTAGAATTTTCATTGAGTTGTATAAGCATGTCAAGGACATGGTCCTTAACAGAACCATGTTGCAGGGAATGTCCCAAGGCCATAAAGAGAACGTCAGGAAGTACGTACAAAAATGGAGAGATATAGTTGCCCAGGTCCAACCACCTATTACGGAGAATAAAATTACTTGTCTATTTTTGGATAAATTGCAAGGTCCACTCTATGAGAAGATGGCTAGTCACATATATTTGAGATTTGCTTACTTTATGAATACTGTAGAATCGATTGAGGCAACATTCAAGAGTGTTAAACTTAAAACCGATGAGAGTTCACAAAAGTAACAAAAGAAAAGAGACAATGAAGTAAGTAATGTAAATACTCCTAGTGCTAACAATGTCATAACTAGGCCAAAACCCACTTTTGGAAATTCACAATGATCGAATAGAAGGGAGATAAAAAGAAAAGGAGGAAGAGGTATTTACCCTAATACTTGTGTCATACCCTGAAATATACCCTCAGTTTTTTCAAGCAGATCTAATTCCTTACCATCTTACTCTAATGCAACCTCCATACCCGTCATGGTATGATACTAAGGCTCATTCTGAATATCATGCAAGAATTACTGGGCGTTACATTGATAATTACAAAGTATTCAAGAAGATGGTTCAGAATTTAATCAATACGGGAGTTTTGGGATTTGACGCACCCAATGTGGCAGCAAATCCATTGCCTAATCATGGTGGACGAGGTATCAATGTCATTGAAGAAGACAACCCCAAAAAAGTAAAGAAAAGTGTGGATAAGGTCAAATCCCTGTTGAGTTGGGTGTATAACTAGCTGCAAAGAAATGGACTGATCAAACAAAACATGGAAATTCACAAAGAAGTTGGAAAGAGATATTGTGAATATCATCAAGAAGAAGGGTATGTGATCCAGTGTTGCTTATAATTTAAATGCTTGGTTTAGAAAATGATAGACAATAAAGAGACAGAATTCTTTAAGAATACTGGGATTCAGAAAACTGTTGATGTTTGTACTTCTGAAAGTGTTGGGAGTAAGTATAGCGTGTATAGGCCATTGATTATTTCTACTAAGCGGAAAGTCAAGAATTCATCTAAAGTTGTTGCTCCAATGATTTCCCCAAAGGTTATAATTATCGTTCCAGCTCCGTTCCCGTTTAAAGATACTCGGAAGGTCTCTTAGAGATATATTGCCAATATTTTAGTGGCAGGAGGATCTAAAAAATAAGAAGAGGAAAATTCGTCTAAAGGACTCATTCAAGAAAAGCCAGTTCAAGAGGAAAAGTTGGTTGAGGAAGAAAAGAAATTGCTCGAAGAGAAGATTGAGTCAAGTAATGAAGATGTGAATAAAGTTGAACACTTTACTAGAAGTGGAAGGTGTTTTTCCCTAGACGCTTCCAAAGAAGATGAAAAGGCAAGGTAGCATCAGTTCCTGAGAAAATATTCGAGGAAGAGCCACCTCCCAAGATTAATGAACTGGTAACACAATTTCAAGCTAAAGAGTTTTTGAAGCACATTGAGTATAACATTGTGGAGCAATTAAAAAGACAGTAAGCACGAATTTCAGTAATGGAATTATTGTTTAGCTTAGAAAAACACCGAAGTGCTTTGATGAAAGTGTTGAATCAGACCTTTGTACATGGTGATATCTCGGTAGAATAGCTCGATCGAATTGTGGGACACATTGCAGCTGATAATTATATAACTTTCAGTGATGATGAGATACAAAGTGGAGGAATAGGCTCAGTCAAGGCTTTGAATATTACTATTTATTATAAGGGGTATGTATTGCTAGGGGTTCTGCTTGATAATGGATTTGCTTTGAATATGCTACCGATGGTAAATCTACAAAGGTTGTCAATTGATAGTTCGCACATAAAGACTTACCATAATACTATGAGAGCTTTTGATGGGACATAGATAAATGTACTTGGTCGTATTGAAGTTCCATTACTAGTTGGATCAATAGAATATAATATTGATTTTGTCATGATGGATATCAAGCCTACCTATAATTGTTTGCTCGGAAGGCCATGGATTCATTCTACCAGTGCAGTTCCTTCTTCTTTACACTAAAAGTTAAATTTTGTTATAGAAGGCAAGTTAGTGAGCATTGGAGCTGAAGAAGACATTATTGCTTCAGTGACTTCTGATGCTCCATACATTGAGACAAGTGAGGATGCTTTGGAATTATCTTCCTAAGCCTTTGAATTTGTTAATGCTACATTTGTTGCTGAAAGGGGGTAAGATTCCTTGCCCTAAGCTTTCCAACTGCACCAAAATGACAGTTAAAGAGACATTAGGAATGAGAGCTAAAACTGGAAAAAGTTTGGGAAAAATCTACAAGGAAGCCTTCGAACCATAGCTATGATTAACAAGAAAGACAAGTTCAGACTCAGTTTCGAGCCAAGTTTCATGGAAAGAATGAAGGAACTGATGAAAAGAAAGGCAAGAAGGAGGATGATAATGGCGGGAGAAGATTTACCATATGATTGTATGGATCTTTCAAAGACAAAATTTATTTCTGTTTGCCTTGTTGATACTGCCAAAGAAGCTGACATAAATATGCATGAGAATCAAAGGCTTCACAAGCTGGAAATTTTAGGTGAAACCTTGGATAGAATGCTTGTTAATTTCATTTCAACTGATGAGAAAGCTGGCAAGTTTTTGAATGGTATTCATCCATGCGTCCCAGAAAAAAGCTCAACAATTGGACATCGAAGATCTACTGTAGTTTTTAGGACTACTACAGAGTAATATCCTGAACCACCTCAATTGCTTTTGCCCAAGAGCATTGGGGGTCTTTTGTAAGGGCACTTATCAATTTACTTGCTTTCAATAAAAGTGGTTTGTTTCTTATATTATTTTCTCAAGTGGAAAACATTCTTTCATTCATCCATTCATTAAATTTAAATTATTCATTCTTGCCAAAGTATATATACATATTCCCAATTTCTTTGCAAGACCCCAATTATTAACTGTATGAATAAATCAAACTCTAATCCTAAAATAAAGCAATCCATATGTTGGACGAAAATAAATGAATAGGAAGATAGATAATAAATTGATATTCCTGATGAATTATTAAAATTGGTTGAGAAAGAAGAAAAATAGATTTTTCCTCATAAGGAAGAAATTGAGATTTTGAATTTGGGGACATGAAATAAAAAGTGAGAATTAAAGATTGGAACATCTTTCTCAACTAAGACAAATTTGATTGAATTATTGCAAGTATTCAAAGATATCTTTGCATGGTCATAACAAGATATGCCAAGATTAGATACTGATATTGTAACACATAAAGTACCAATAAGGCCAGAATGTAAACCAGTTCAGCAAAAGCTCAGAAGAATGAGACTGAAAATAGTGCTAAAAATAAAAGAAGAAGTTCATAAACAGTTTGAGGCAGGTTTTCTCAAAGTGGCCAAATATCCCAAGTGGGTAGCTAACATAGTCTCGGTACCAAAGAAGGGTGGAAAGGTACGTATATGTGTCGATATTATAGATCTCAATAGGGCAAGCCCGAAAGATAATTTTCTTTTGCACCATATTGACACTTTGGTTGATAATACAACAGGTTATTCATGGATGGTTTTTCGGTTATAATCAGATTAAAATAGACCCAAAACATATGGAGAAGACAACCTTAGTAACTTTATGGGGCATATTTTGCTATAAGGTGATGCCCTTTGGATTAAAAAAATATTGGGGAAACATATCAAAGAGTTATGGTAACTCTTTCCATGGTATGATGCACAAAGAGATTAAAGTGTATGTGGATGATATAATTGCTAAATCTCAAACAGAAGAAGAACATATCCAGAATTTGAGGAAACTTTTCCAAAGATAGAGAAAAGACCAATTAAAACTCAATCCGTCAAAATGTACTTTTGGAGTCACATCTGGGAAGCTCCTAGGTTTTGTAGTCAGTAGAAGAGGAATTGAGATTGATCCCGATAAAGTGAAAGCTATACAAAATCTTCCTCATCCAGTTACACAGAAAGAAATATGAGGTTTTTCTAGGAAGATTGAATTATATCTCACGATTTATTTCCCAACTAACCGATAAATGTGATCCAGTGTTTACATTGCTAAAAAAGAATAACCATGAGTACGGGATGAAGAATGTCAAGAAGCCCTAAAAAATCAAAAGATATTTATCGAATCCCCAATTTTGGTAGCACCAGTCCCAGATAGGCCGTTGATCCTTATAACGGTCTATGAAAATTCAATGGGGTGTGTATTAAGCCAATACAATGAAATAGGGAAGAAAGAAAGAGCCATTTATTATTTAAGCAAAAAATTCACCAGTTGTGAAATGCGTTATCCACCGATCCAAAAGTTGTGTTGTGCATTAGTTTGGGTAACCCGAAGGCTCAGGCAGTACATGTTGGATCATACTACTTTCATGATATCGAGATTAGACCCTTTGAAGTTCTTGGTGGAAGCCCCAACTTTGATTGAGAGAATGGATCATTGGCAAATATTGTTATCAAAATTTGATATCATCTATGTAAGTCGAAAAATGATAAAGGGAGGGGCGATAGCTGATTTCTTGGCAAGTCGTGCTTCAGATGATCATGAGCCCTTAACTTTAGTTTCCCAGATGAAGATTTGATTTTTATAATGGAAGACAAAGGAGAAATCTCGAAAGTAAACTATTGGAAACTTTTGTTTGATGGGCCATCTAATGCTTTGGGACATGGAGTTAGAGCCCAGAGGGTGTTTACTACCCTTTTACAAGTAGATTGAATTTCTCTGGTACCAATAATATAGTAGAATATGAAGCTTGTGCTATGGGGTTACGAGCGGCCATTGAAAGAAAAATAAAGTGCTGAAAGTATATGGTGGTTCCTCATTGGTGATTCACCAAGTTCGAGAAAAGTGGGAAATAAGAGTTTTTAAATTGATTGATTATCAAAAGTTGATTTGTGAATTGGTGAAAGAGTTTGATGAAATCACCTTTGACCATACTCTTAGAGATAATAATCAGATAGTGGACGCTTTGGCTACTTTAGCTGTCATGTTTCAAGCAAACACACGACCACTATGATGCCAATTAAGATGCAGATATTTGAAACTCTTGCTTATTGCTATAGTCTAGAAAAAGAGATATATGGTAGCCCTTGCTACTATGATATTTTGCAATACATAAAATTTCAGACTTATCCCCAAGAAGCAAATGAGAATGATAAAAGAACAATTAGAAGAATAGTTGCTGGTTATATACTTGATGGTGAGATCTTGTACAAAAAAGGTAGAGATCAGATACTTTTGAGATGTGTTAATGTTAGATAAGCTAAAATTATTTTAAAAGAGGTGCACGATGAAATTTGTGGCACGCATACAAGTGGTTTTTCAATGGCCAAAAAGATTATGAGATATGTATACTACTGGTCTACTTTAGAAGTGGACTGTATTGATTATGCCAATAAGTGTCACAAATGTCAAATATATGTCGATAAGATCAATTCTCCACCGGTACCTCTTAATATGATGAATGCACCATGGCCTTTTGTTGTATGGGGTATAGACATTATTGGATAGATTTATCCAAAAGCATCTAATAGACATCCTTTTATCCTTGTGGTTATAGATTACTTCACCAAATGGGTAGAGGCAACTTCTTATACCAATATTACAAGATTTACAATTTGCAAGTTCTTGAAGAAAGAAATTATCTATCGATATGGGCTACCAGAATGAATCATTACAGATAATGCCACAAACTTCAACAACGAGGGAATAATATAAGCGTGTGAGAAATTTAAGATAATTCACCGCAATTTTGTTACTTATCGCCCTAAGATGAGTGGGGCAGTGGAAGTAGCAAATAAGAATATCAATAAGATAATATCAAATATGACAGATACCTACAAGGATTGGCACGAGAAATTACATTTTTCTTTGTCTACATATCGAACCTCTGTGCAAATTTCTACCGGGGCAACACCATATTCTTTGGTTTATGGGATAGAGGTAGTGTTACCGATCGAAGTTGAAATTTATTGTAACACCCCTAAAATCAGCCTAGTTGAAAACCAGATTCTGGTGACCAAAAATTTAAATTCTGGCAAGTCAAAATGATCATTGACCATGTGGTTAATTTCACATGTATTGATAGATAATTAGACATTGTCATTGATATTGGGCTACATTGCAAGCATTGAAAACTTAAGGAACATTGAATAGTGACTCAGATGTGAAGATTGAATCTTAAGTGAACAAAGTGCGTAGGGTGAGAAGTTGAAGGACTAATTGAGTGATTAACCCCTCAAGGGATTAATCACCTCATACGTGGACAATGGGGAAAAGACTACTTAACACAAAGGTTTTCTAATTTATTTTAGTAATTAACCAAAGAATATAGGATAGAATGAGGACATAAAACTATTCCATCAGGTAAATGCTAAGCACACACCTCCCCATCTTCTTCCTTCTATTTGAACAAGCAAGCACCTCCAGTAAAGCTTCATCCAAGCTTTGATTTCCTTTGATTTACTAACCCTAACTAGTTTCTAGCAATTAATCAAGGTAAACCCACTAATTGTCCATTGATTTATATAGGAAATTCGTAGGGGAAATTGAGGTATCAAGCCTATTGAAACCCTAACTAATTTTCATGAATTCCCAAGTTTACATGTTGTGTTTCCATAGTTAGAAATAGCTATGGAATTAGTTATTAACTATAGAATTTATAGAAATTATTGTTGATTAGATTCTCGTGTCTTCTATATAGCTCAATCCATTGGTTGAGAGGATTCACCAACACTTAACAAGCCTCCTAGCAAAAGAATTGTAATCCGAGAGTCCAAATAGCTTCAGAATCATCTGTGAGTGTAGTTGGAGTCTCGAGAATGTCTAGGTGCCTTTCTGGTTTCATTGTCTATGATTATTTTATTATTGTGATTGTTACAAGGTGAGGTTCACATAGAACCACAAGGAAAATACATGGTGGTAAGTCTTGGTAAGATCGTTGCATTGAAATTTTGAGCATGGAATCATAGTATTGTCATTGACATCATTGAAGCATCCATTGATTATTGAACTATAAGTATTACCAATAATATCACTAATATACTATAGAGATTCATGGACACGCATATTGATTCTTGACCGTTGTATTGCTATTGAACATTGTCATTGATATTGAATTAAAAGAAAGTAAGGACCTCATATTTGAATGGACGTTGGAAACCATTGGTATGCCATAGAATTCATGAGCTTAGGTACAAGGTGGACTACGGTCCTCGGGCTAAGTCTCTTATTGGCGGGATGTTTCGTGTTATTAGCCTTTGGCGATGTTGGATGGGAATTCATGTATCCATTATTTCATATCGATCCAAAGGATAAAATTATCGATTATATTGTTAATCATTGCATATATCAAATACATTGACCCTAGCATATTTAATGAGATGTATATCAAGCATGAAAATCATGACACTTGATATGCATTGCATTATATATTGGAATATTGTTTACTACCTCACTAGGCTATGTAAGCTTAACATAGTTCATTGTATAAATTTTTAGGGTCTAAAGCTTTATGAAGTGGATCATGGATAGTCGGTTGCAAGTCACCTTTGAGTCCCCCTTTTGTAATGTGCATTTACCCTTTGAACTCCTAGATTGGTGGCAGATGGCTCTTGTACGTTTTGAATGAAATTATGGTCATGTTTTGAGTATGTATGTTAATGTATGCATGTATGGTATGTTTTGGAATTTGGATGCCTATTAAGATTGTATATATGGTCAAAATGCACTTTATTAGCTCACATGATGCTAAAATAGTTAAAATGAGACATGAGCATGGAACATAGGTCTTAAAACTTATTGGAGATCATTGGTATTGATTAAGGAGTCATTAAACACGTTTTGGTTAGGTGAATAATGCTAAAACCAGCAAATTATAGAATTGCAGAACATGGTGTATTGATACGGGTAAGCGTGTATCGGTACAAGTGTGCATGTATAGACCAATGGCTAAACGGGGTACCGATACAATGCTGAGTGTATCAGTACGGAATTTTGTTACTAGAATTTTGGATATAGTCAGGGTACCGGTATAGGTTGGCCTCGTACCGATCCCTATTTTCAATATCAATCTGGTACAGGTACGGCTTAGTATTTACCGATATTGAATTTTGCAATTGGAATTTAAGCGTTGCATTGTATATTGATACGGATGGTCCCGTATCAAAACCAACTTTAATCCCAATAGAAATAATGGACAGGCGTATCGGTACAGCCTCTTGAGTACTGATATCGAGGTATGTAATTTTGTTATTGGCCTAAACTAGTTTTGTAAACTTTATAAAATAGTCCTTAATATTGGAATGGTTAATTGAGCATGATGTAGATCTTAAAACTCAGTGAAATTTGGTATGCTTATATAACATAACTTTAAAATTAACATTGGTATTGTTAATTTCTGATAAGGACCTCAACTTGCTAAGTTTTACAATCTAGTCCCGAAACACTAAAAAATTGCATTTTAGCCCTTATTGATAACTTGATTAATTAATTGAATTCCTTATAGATAATTTTGATGCAATTTTGTATCATTGGCATTCATTGATTAAAATATCGTACAAGTCGCATCATATTTCACTGTATAGTTACCGACATTGATCATCGATGGCATCTCTAGCCCAGTTCTCTACCAGACTGGGAAAGGAGTGTTACATTCCTTCTCTTCGAATTTTGACCGAAGTAAAGTTGGATGAAGCAGAATGGGTATAAGCTCGGTTTGATCAGCTGAATCTTATTGAGAAAAAAAAGGCTGAAAGTTATCTGTCATATCCAGATGTACCAGAAAAGAATGATGTAGGCTTATGATAAGAAAGTTCAGCCTAGAGAATTCCAAGAGGGAGATCTAGTGCTTAAAAAGATCTTGCCGATTCATCAAGATTTCTGTGGGAAATGGATGCCTAACTGGGAATGGTCCTATGTTGTCAAAAAGTCCTTCTCAAGAGGAGTGTTGATTTTAACTAAAATGGATAGTAAGGAGTTGCACAAGCCAGTGAACTCTAATTCAGTTAAAAGGTATTACGCTTAAAGAATTAAAATTAAGATTGAAAAAAAAACAGAGTGAAAACCCAATGATGATTATGTAAATGACCTTTTTTGCATACCCCTTTAGCTTAGCTTTTGCATGTGTTTAAGCTCATTTTGTTGCATTTAGGAGTAGTTTGCATGTAGTTATGGAGTTATGGTGTTTGAGATTAATGTTTATCTATATTGATGCTATTAATAGGAAAGATAGTGGTTTTTAGTGTTGCTTGCGCAGTAGGTAACAGAGCAATGAAGCGTTGGAATATTGGAGCGAAATTCTCTCATGTTGGACTGAATGCTACAGCATTTGTTGTAACACTGGAGACAAATCTTAGATCCTTTAATGTGATTTAATGCGTGATCCCCTCTCCTTTATTGAGCCATTAATGACGTGGAAAATAAAGATCCGCTTTGCTGGATCACATGACAATTTATTAAAAGCATGTGACAAAATATTCTTTTATTGAGCAATTAATGACGCAGAAAAGTAAGATCCTCATTAAAATATTACTTGCACTTTAGGGTTTTTAAAACTCTAAGAGAGCCCACTCTATATAAAGACATCAAGGGCAATAATCAAAAGAAGGTTGCACTTAATGCACAAACACGTAAAGAAGCTTTTATTCAAGGAAGAACAATCATTTGTCTTCTTCATCGGAGAACCACCATTCTTGAAGGTTAAGATGAGTCTCCAAGTGACAAAAAGCTATCAAGAGAGGCTTTAGGAGTTTGGGCACTACATCAACAGTTCGAGGGCATGAAGAAGAAATCTTATGATGCTTTGATTCTCTTTCTCTCTTGTTTTATCCACTGCCATGTTTTTAATTGTTTTTATTATGGTTGTTATTTGCTCATACATGAGTTAAATACTTTTTGTTGGGTTTTATTGTTTTAGGATTCTATGTTTTAATTACTTGTTCAATGTTATAGCCTTTACCTTTATCTATCATATTTATTGTTCTTCATGCATAATTATTGTAAGAGCTATCGAGAGAGGCCTTTTAATTATTGATCTGTGACTTAATATCGAGATAGTTAAGTTAGACAAACGTGAACAGTAGGGCTAAGCTGTTAACTTAGACCTAATCCTGCTTAGACATAATTTTAGGATTTCAATGACTAATAAGGGGAACTTGAATAAATAATAAGTTGTTAGCTTTCACGCAGACACATATTACCATAGCTTCTTATTGTTACTTCTAGGTATCGATAGAGTATGAGTTGTTAGAAAACCATATCAGATAGATGAGGATCTAATTGGTTAATGCAGGCATGTATTGCCAACTGTTATAACATTCGAATGGTAATTAGCATAGTTCCTAAGCAATAAACCCACATCCATAATTATCTGAATCTTTGCTACAACATCTGTTTGTCCTTTGATCATTGCTTCATCTTTACTTTTTATTGCATTTAGCTTATAGTTTTATCACCATATCATCTTATAATTATTTTACTAAATCTTAAGTGTGATTGCTTTGAGTTTATCACTCCAATCCCCGTGGGTTCGACACTCTACTTATCATTTTATTACTTGTGCGACGAGTATACTTGCTCTAAAGTACATTACTATTCGACAAGCATCACTCAAAAAGGGCGCTTCGCAAAATGAAAATATCAAGGCAAAAACCCAAAAGGGCCCCTTATATATTCAAATAAATGAAAAAGAAAATGAGGGTTCAGGATGAAAATCTAAAAGGGCGTCCTAAAACCAAATGAGGATTCAAGGCGAAAACCTGAAACGGTGGCTTGAATGTGTTGAATAATCATCCAGCAAGAAACCTCCTCGAAATTATTCAGTTTAAGGGATCTCGGGTTGGAAGCTTTATTTCGGTTGATAGGCTCTCGCGTCCTACATACAGTAGATAATTGGGGCATTGCATTGATTTTATTTTCTCATGTTTGCCATGACTTATCAAATTACACCATTTTCTTCAAAATTTAATACAATAGTATCTTGAGCTTTTCTCTTATTGTTTTAACAAGCCACTCAGTAGGTACATTGCATAGGCATAAGAAAAACAAAAGATTTCATGGATATTACTATGATGTACTAACTATTTAAGTGCAGGGACGCACATCTGAGTGCCAAAAACATTTAGGCAAAAAAATTGCAGGAAGGCAACACAATTAATTTTGGGGTAAAGCGAGGAGCATTGATCATTTATAGAACAAAAGATTAATCCATTAAAGATCCCAATTCTTTACCTTTGAGACATTGTGAAAAAGAAAATGAGAAAAAAAATGAGGTGAAAAACCAAAAGAGTGCCTTGAGAAAAAAAATAAGGTGAAAACTCGAAAGGGCGCTTTGAGAAAAATGAAAAGAAAAACCGAAGTGAAAACCCGAAAGGGTGCTTTGAGAAAAACAATCTAAAGTGAAAACTTGAAAAAGGCTTTAGAGCAAAAAGATCAGTGATTCTGAAGATTGAGCCCAAGTGTGAGATGGGTTACTTTAGCAACAGAAGAATTTTTTCAATGAAGAAAGAGAGTCAAGAATTCAGAGCTTCCTTGAAAATGAAAATTCATCCAAGTGGTCCTTGGTTTGCATTATTCATGCATCATTCGTAGTTAGGCATCCTTAGGATAGGAGCATGCTAACTCATCATTAAATTGTTTTGTTCTCTATTTTGACATGAGTTTTTGAAGACTTTAATAGGATTCCACAAGATTAAGAGGATTTTCAGTAAAGCCTTCAGTGTCTGATTTTCGAGTCACTAGCCTTCAGTGCATGATGATTCGAGATATCAATAAAGCCTTCAGTGTTTGACTTTAAATTTTTTAGCAGTCAACCTTCGATGTATGATAATTTAAAATATTAGTAAAGCCTTCAGTGTTTGACTTTAATGTTCTGAGACGTCAGCCCGTAGTGTATGACATTTCAAACGATCAATAAATCCTTCAGTATTTGACATTAATTATTCAAGTTGTAGACTACAGTGTGCGCTGACTTGGATTCTGAGTTCGATTATGAATTTTTCGTTCGTGATAATTTGGACCATCAGTAAGACTTGTTGTGCGCGATGATTCAAACTACCACTTTCAGAAATTTCAGCCATTTTTGGATTGACAAAATTCATATTATCAGTCTTTGCCCTATTTTTGTTCCATAACAACGAGCAAAAAGGGACAACTGTCATACCACATTTTATCCGGCCATCACTTATTATTATTATTATTATTATTCTCTTAAATCAAATAAATAAACCATTATCATTATCATTATTATTTCTACCACCATTATCTTATTAAATACTATATATATATATATATTAAGCCTCATTTTTAAATAATAGTTCATATAGTCCAAAAGTCCGTGTATATAAATAAGATAAACCCGATAGAAGAGTCTATTACAAAATTAATATGCTCATTTACGAGGTCCAGTTCGGATAAATGTTACGAACCCCAATATTACATAACCATTAAGGGCTCAAGATTTATGTTTCTTTATACAGTTTTCTGGATATTTCAAAAATTGCCAACCGACAAGCAGTGATTGGTGGGATTTGTCTCACGAGGATTGACCCTTCATTATCTAAAAAAGCTACCAGCCTTTGATCAAAGAGCAGACCTAACGGTTGATGTCAAGAATTTTCCCAGAAATGTTTAGTATGCCCAAATCGTTAATATGATGTTACCGCGCGTGACTTTCAGCCCCAATCGGATGACAGCACCCGACCAATCCAGAGGTCCTTCTATGCCACCTCAGCCATTCGAACCAATGACAAACCAACACATCACCAAAATATCAAAGTGTAATAACAAGGCTGAATTCAAAAGCCCAAGAAATTAAAAAACCATAGCATAGCATCAAACTCTGACACCTATACATATAGCAGAGAGAGAAATCATTGAAGCCAGCAACGATTATGGAATTAAAGGGCATTTAATATTTGAAGAAAAAGAAAGAGAAGATACTCGCCGAATCTGAAAGGACGTCGAGGTTGGACGGTCACCGAAACTGTAGAGTTGCCGAAATTAGACAATTGAATGTAATATTTTTTTATTTTTCATTTTTTGTACAAAAAAATAGAAACAGTAGATCGAGTGTAAAAAAATAGTAGCAAAAAGGAGGGGTTTTGTTTTGCTTATCTTCGACGGAGTTGGTGACCAAGGCAGTGAGAGAAGATGACATTGAAAATAAGTATTTGGTTTGGATAGACAGGCTTAGAATGGGGAAGGCCGGGAAGATCCTTTCAGATATGGGTTAGAATAGATAAGGTTTCAAGAATACAAGGTTTTTTCTGGGTTGTATTCTTGGGGGTTAGAATTTAGATCTGAAAAACATGAAAAAAAAAGAGTTTTGAGTGTTAATTTCGGATTAAAACAAAAAAAAAATTGAAGAACACAAATACTTTTGGATGTTTAATCTTGAGAAACAAGAATATGAAATGGATTTAGGGTTTATGAAGATCAAACTCAAGTTTTGATAATAAACAAGTGAAGAACTCGTATGATTTTATGAGTTTTTTAATCCGGATTTGAGATAAATTTTTGGATTATTTATGTTTTTAGAGAGAGAAGCTCTCAACTTTGGGGTTATCAGATTTGAAGAGAGAGAAAACCGCAAAAATAAAAAGAAATGGCTCAATTTTGAGCCGATTTGGTCGTTTTATAGACCAAGGGGATCGGAATCGAGGCCCGCGAATCGCCTCGCCTATTTTTGCTTTTTTAGCATCCGCTTCTCCCTTGTTTCGATTTATTCAATTTACTCTTTATACTCTTTAATTTGGGCTTTATAATCTCCTTTTTGTTCAATTGAGTAACTAATTCATTAATTGAAGTTTAATTTACATTTATGTTAGTCCTTATTTTATTTATGTATTTAATTTATTTGTTTAATTCATGTGCGCTTGTTATTAGATTTTAGGTTTTAGATTTGGTTAGTTTAATTTAATTTAACTAATTTAAGATATGCCTTTGACTTAATGAGACATATGTTTAATTTAATTAATTAAATTTAGGGTAGTTTAGGGTTGGTTTAAAATTTAATTTAATTAATTTAAAATATAACTTTGGCTTAATGGGGTGCATGTTTAAATTAATTAAAATAAATTTAAATCTTTTAAATTAGTTAAAGTCTTTAGTTAGAATTTAGCAAGAATTAATTTAATTAAATTAAAATATGTCATTGTCTTAATGGGATATATTTTAAAGTAATTAAATTTATTATTTTTTTCTTAATTACTTTAGGATATTAATTTAGTCCATAATTTAAAAAATCATAATTATTAATTACTTTAGGATATTAATTTAGTCCATAAGTAATCAAATTAATTGTTATGATTCAAGATAATTTCATAAAATATTAGATTTTTTTAGATATTTAAATTTTAATTAATTTATAATTAATATTAGAATAACCTAATTAATAGTAGATCATTAATTATATCTTTCATAATTTGGGTCTTTTAAGTTAGAACTTTAGTGCACTTTTTGTGTGTTTTATTTAAAGCTGTTATGTGACATGTATTTAATTGTCATTCATTTAATTTTTATTTTAACTATAAAAAGGAGATATTTATTAATTTGAGTATTTGTGTCGTAATATCTTGACTTAAGGGATATTGACCAAATATTCAAATTAATTTATATTATCTAAAGGTGACCTTTAAAATGAATAAAAGTTGACAAGTCATAACATCATACTTAACTGTTTGTTTCATGCATAAAGATAATGTACTTAATTCGAACTATAAATTAACATTACATTTAAACTTATTCGATATCGATTTAATCTATAATTTAAATTTTAAATCACTTTTATTAATTAAATGACCAATTAATTCAACCCACCAAATCTTAACGTCCCCTTAGTTAAAAATTGTATTCAAGCAAGACTAAACTGGTGGCATAACGTCATCTTTTAGAGGGAATGGACTTCCTTTTGAAACGGCGGCCGGAGAAGGTAAAGGCTTGTCACTGATTTGTCGAAAGAAAAGCAAAGGCACCGAAACACAAGCAAATGCCAGTTGCGAATGCGATAACCATACCTAGCTACCGCTATTGCCACAAACTTAACCACCGCCTTCCCGCCCTCTCCTCCGCCAGGAAACCAATGGTCACCACGGGCAGCAGCTCCAGCGCCACCAGCAATGCAAGCGCGTTTACCACCATTAAAAGAAACAGTAACATTCGAAAAAGAAATTAAAAAGAGCAAATTCATCGTCATCGCTGGTCCCATCTCTAACGAACAATCTGCTCACTCTTTCCTCAACCAGGTCAAGGATCCGCGCGCTACTCACAATTGTTGGGCTTACAACGTATCTGACATGACGCCCCGGTTTGCTATTAGTATTAACTGATTCATCTTGGCTCATAATTTGACTTCTCAAAAGTTTTATAGGTTGGGGATAAGTAACGGTCGAATGATGACGGTGAACCTTCTGGAACGGCGGGGAAGTCGATTCATTCGGCAATCGTTTCTTCAGGCTTAGACAGAATCATTGTGGTCGTTATTAGGTAAAATTTAGTTACTTTTGATTTTATTTTATTTTCGCCATAATCAAAATTAGAAGGAAATTTCAGGTATTTTGGAGGAATTAAATTGGGAACGGGAGGACTTGTTAGGGCTTATGGTGGAGAGGCGTCGGAGTGCTTGAGAAATGCTCCCATTTGTCTTGTAAAATCTAAAGTAAGAATGAATATCTTTCTGTGCTTCTACATATGGAAATTTGAATTTTTGAAGCTTATGATTTTAATGTTTTGAAATATTGATATTTGATTGGAATTTTTGAAGGTTCCGATGGGAGTGGAGGTTCCTTTTGATCTTTTGGGAGTTCTACCATCAAGTGAGCCTTTCCTTTTTCCCTATTCAAACTACTCTTTTTTTTTCTGTTAGTTGTATGCATATAATGTTTACAAACAGAAATTAGGAAATAATTGTGCTTCTGTTATTAGTATGAATTTCTCTTGATTTAGGTTCTCATCAAGTTTTCGGCTTATTGCCATTGTGTTTGATTATATAATTTAGTTCTCATCCAATTATCACCACTGGAATGTGTGTGGTTGTATAGTTAGTTTCTCATCAGATTATCACCATTGGAAGCGAATGATTCTATAGTTTAGTTCCTCATCCGATTATCACCGTTAGAATGTGTATGATTAATTAGTTTAGTTTCCAATCCAATTATTGTCATTGGAATGTGGGTGATTGTATCATTTGAATGTGATTGACTGCATAATTTAGTTTCTCCTCTGGCTATCACTGTTGGAATATTACGACAAGTAGAATTTAATTTCTTGTCTAAGTATCTCCATAGGAATGTGTATGATTGTATAGCATCCTTGAAATGCCATTTTCTTTTTTCTCTAACAATGCATTCCTTTAGAAATGAGTGAAATTCTCCGTGTTCCCAGAGTCATATTGTGACCTCAAATTAGTCATTTGCTTGGACCAGCATGTTATCTTAAAGAAAGGAAGGGGTTTTATTGTTATTTTATTATTTTTATTTAAAATAAACGAGGCTGTAGTCTAGGGACAGGAAAGGGATTAGTACAAAAGATGTTGAAATTCGAATCTTAAGATAGTTACATGAAATGGGGCTGAATTTGGGATCAAAAGAAGGTACCTTTCAATAAGGGATGGGATGATGTTAAACTTTTGGGGTTTTTTTGGGATCAGATCTCACATTCTATGCCTTCTTTTCATTTACTCTGGATTTTATATACATCCTTGGTTTTAGGTATGTCCAGGTGATAACCATTAAGTTCGGTATATGTAATCTTCGAACATTTTGTTTCTCACTTTGCCCAAGAAAGGGGACTTTCCAAATGTATCACATGGTAATCTTGTTCTTTGCTGCAGTTGCAATCTTTTGAAGTTGAGGACATCAAACAGGATTATGATACAGGCAAAGAGGGGATCACCATGGTTTCATTCAAAGTTGATTTTGATCGGGTCGAGAAATTAAAAGAGGCCATCAAAGCCAGTTGTAGCAGAGAACTTGCGTTTTATAAACATTGAAACCGACTTCACCATCGAGATTCCGTCTAAAAATTTCCCAGCTTTGGTGTAACAGGTTTAAGACTTGTTATGTGCTGCAATCAAATCTCCTTTTTTTACAATTTTATTTTTCTTTATTTGTTCCTTGCGTTGGAGCCAGAGAGTGAATGGAAAACCAGCTTTCTCATTGGAATGCAAGGTCAGAATTTTATTTTATGATTCTAGTGTTCATAAATTTCATGTGGTTCGTTGGATTCTTTATATTGTATTACAAGCAGTAATTGTTGCACAATCCTTGGAAATGGGATTTCAAAAGGCAGGAATGTGAGGAAATTACCAATATTTGGTATATACCTGGAAATTATTTATATCAGTTGTGATAAATAATTATTAATTGTTTGTGTTGGTGTTGTGGACATTGATCGAGAACCATGTGTTGATAATAATGGAAATGTTCGAACCATGTACTAAATCAATGTCTTGTTAGATAACTCGAGATTATAAGAAATGATTGATATTTTGTGTCATAATTGATGAGTTGATTAGACCCGGCAAATTTGACCCGAGAACCGAATCGATGTACCTGAGCTGAGACCCGAAATTGATCCGAAACCCGAAATAAATCGAACCGAAGCCGGACTAAAATTTAGTTGAACCGAAAATGAACCCGAACCGTTTTTCAACCGAACCGATTTCACTCGAACTAAATGGACTCGAACCGAAGGCAACCAGAAATAAAAAATATATATTAAAATAAATAAATAAATATGGGATGTAAACTGTCGCACAACTCATCAAAAAGCCAAATATGCAGGCTATATAAAGTCATATATAGGATGGAAAAACTTAACTCGGCCTGAAAACCCGAGTAAAACCAATCGATCTCCCATTAACCCGATATTGACCCGACCTAAAATCAACCGACCCGAAATCAATCGAACCGAATGTCAACCGAACTGAAAATCAATCGACCTGAAATCCCAACCCGGTTCCTGAACCGAAATCACCATAGACTCAAACTAAAATCGAACCATACCCGAACCAAACTTAAAACGAATGTAGTCAGACCCGAAATAACCCGAACCGAATGACTTGTCAGCCACCTTTAAATTGTTGATAATTAATTATTGAAGTATATATATATATATATATATATATATATATATATATATATATGATGACATTGGTATAATACGATCTTATGATTTGTTTGATGATTTGAGTTTTTATATAGATTTAGCATTAAGAATAAATTAAACTTTACATGAAAATAGCATGTGATGCTTTAATTTGGTCTTGAATGAGTTTATTTATGTTTGCTAGAATTTATGTTAGTAAGCTTTTATGATGTATTGATACGACATAATTTGAGTATAAGTGTTACAATCTGACTTTTGATTAAATTAGTAATTGTTTTCTAATTTTTTATTCAGGAGCTTTGATGCTCTCATTTCCAGTAGTTTCATTGATTTTGAAATTATGAGTTTTGAGGCTCACCAAGAAGTTTCGACACTCTATGTTCAACCTGGTTTTAAAAACTTTATGATTTAGCCCCTCAGCTTCTTGCAAATTTGTCATTAATTTACCCCAAATTGACTTCAAAGGATTGTTGAGCTTTAAAGTTGGTTTTAAACCCCCGAAATATTAGTTAACTCTGAGAGAAATTTTGTTTGCCCTGTATATAGAATTTCCATTAGTTTTTCCCAAATTTACAAAATAGTCCGTGAACTTTTGTGTAATTATCACTGGTCCTCAAGTGACGTGGCATATCTTCATTGCATACAAATGATTTTTAAGCTCATACTTTTATGAGTTTTGTATGATTACAATAAGTGATGCGCGAGAGTTCTATGTTGTAGGTTGAGTTTTAAATTAATCTCATTTTTATTCGGATATTTTAAACATGATACATTTGATTTTTATACGATTATTAGACCAAAAAAGGGTGTTGCAATACATAACTTTGATCGATATATCTTCAACATTCGATGTATATACCGTGATGATTCTATGAATATGAGAGATATGTTACTTTAGTCAATAGATTTTACACAAGCAATTATTAATTTTATGGTGACCATAAATTCTAACTGTAACACCTTCAGTTTAGTAAAAAAAAGGAAAAGTCGAACTACTAGTTATGAGATTCAAACCCACAATCTTTGTCCCTTAAGCCACACACCCAGTCAATTGAGCTATAGAAGCTCTTGATGCTAAGCTCCCCTATATTAATTTTAAAGTATGGTACTTTAGGTTATTCAAAAATAAAATAATAAATCTGATAACCCCACCTACGAGAAAAAAATGCTACACTAGATTTGAAAATATCTAGTTTTCCCCAATTTTTTCTTTCAGCTAACCCACCACCGTTCTCAGCCCCGATCTCTGTCACCGCATAGTAGTGATGTGCACCTCCGCCACCAATCAGAGCGCCATCCTGTCCAAACCAAAGCCCTCTAACCACTCCCCAAACAATCACCTAGTTCGTAGGTAATCGAAGGTTAAAAGTTCAAAAACCTAAGGTTCAAAACCCATTCTGTTTTTGGCTTTTTCCAGCTATCTCCGTTGTCGATACGAGATGTCTGTGCCACCATCATCCTTCCCTCGTCGAGGCGGTCATTTTGCCACCGACCAATCATTGAATCGCCACCGATTGAGCCTTGCCGGAGACAACCTCTATCTTTATCTTTTTGGTAAGTTTGGTTTGATTCTGGTAAATTTGTTTGGGTTTCATTGTTGTGGTTGATTGAATCTGAAAAAAAATTATGTTTCGGGACATTTTTTGGCCGTTTAAGGCCGGGCTTGGGCTCCATGCACCATCTGGGGCAATTTTCGGCCGCCCTGGACGGTGGCTATTGAGCCAGCCTAGACAAACCCAGTCTGGCCTATAACTGAGTTGAACCGAGCCTTTTGAACCGGCCCGATAACTCCCAATGGCCTTTAGCATGATAAGCCTAAATCTGATCCAAACCCGACCCATCTGACCTGTTTGACCCAAACCCAGTCTAAGTCCACTCAGTGAGTCAAACCGTCTGAGTCATCTCAGTGAGTCAAACCGTCCGAGTCAGCTTAGTGAGTCAAACCGTTCGAGTCAGCTCAGCGAGTTAACTTGTTTGAGTCAACCCATTTGAATATTGACTCGTTGACTAATGACGTCAGTAGATGATGTCAGCACTGACCCTGTCTGATGACATCAGCTTTGACTTTGACCAAAAAGTCAAATTTTTTGAAAAGTTATATTTTGGGTTTTTCGATATTCTGAGTTTATTTTTGAAGTCCGTTTCACGAAATTCTGACTCGAAAGTCTCCGAAATTGACCTTGAACCCGAGAATGCATGTGTTTAGTTATTCAATTAAAGAGTTATAGGATCGAGCTAAGGATTGATTATGGATTATGATTAATTAAAGGTATTCACATATCTTCGTATCCGAGATTGTTGAAGACGTCGAATTCGAGTTCAAGAGCGATCAACGAGAGTATCAAAGGCTGACCGATGTAACGAGGGTTGAGGTAATACATTACTACCTCTTGCGTGCTTTATGAAATATGTTGGTATTTTATTAAAATATGCATGATTATGATGAATAGTGTTCAAGGATTTGATATATTAAATATTTCGTTAAGAAAAGATGATAATACCTTTGAGATATAAGAGTGATTAAAATACCCCTAACAAAAGAAATGATATGGAATTTACATTTGATCTGATAAAATAGCTATCTCATCTAAAATCCCTGATCTTTTGGGAAATACTTCGGTATGAAGATGCAAATATGTATGGTAACAAACCACTTGGATTTTCCTAAACTCTGGATAAACACCTGAAGATAAATTTACTGGAATTTCTTCGTATTCCCGAAATGATCTAAATAACAGTAAAGAATGAATTGATCGAAATGATTGAAAGGAAGGATATAACCTCAGGCACTGAAATTTACCAAATTAACTGAAATAATGGATATACTTTCTAGTTCTGAAATGAATGGGTTGTTTGTAAGGACAGTAAGGATCAGGATGTCTGATCTACCAGCAAGCACAAAAATAATTAAATACCCACGTGATTTGAGATATGTGAAAGCTCAGAAATTCTAAAGTCTCTGATATAACGCAAATGACTACAATGCCTCTATGGGTTTGAAGTCTGACTTATGAAAAACAGACATTCTTAATACTGTTACAATAATGAAAGAATACTGCACAAATATATATTCGATCATTCGAGGCTCGTTCCAGGATAATTTGTGACGGTGACCTATTCAACTATACCACGTAGCTAGGACTAAATATTGAACACGTGTGAGGTGTACCTATTCAAATGCTTGAAAAATATTGCGTTGATGAGACGTGGTTAATGGAATGGACTTGGAAGCCTGGCATGACGTCAACAATCTTCAATACAACAAATCACCGACTTACTTTATCGGGATTAAACTATGAAATTTCCCTTGAGTGTTAAAATACCAAAATGCCCTTATGAGCAAAATTGACTAGAACCATCCGGATATATCCATAATCTTGATTGATCCTGATCTACCCGACTTTCCAAAATCTATCCCAATATATCTGAATCCTTGCATAATCATGACTTTCATCTGTCTAAAATATACCTATGTATCTGATATGAAAAACATACTCACTGGTTACTATTTCACTAAAAATAATTATCTATTTTATACCTACTGCTACAACTGCTTACTACTGATTTTTGTTATTATTGCTTAGACTGTTTTACTTGGGATATGATATAAAGTCTCTGCAGGTTCCTATGCTTCGGCTAGGGTAATACCTTCTGGCTTCTGTATCAGGTTCATGAGCTTCGGCTAGGGTAATACCTTTTGCCTTCTGTATCAGGTTTCTAAGCTTCGGCTAGGGTAATACCTTCTGGCTTCTATACCAGGTTCCTATGCTTTGGCTGGGGTGATACATTATGCATCAGGTTTTTGTGTTTCGGTTAGGTGATTCCTTCTGGACCTAAGACATCTTTGTAGGTCGGCATCTACGTCCAACGGGCCTTGGTTAAGCCCTTACATATGTAACTATGGGGAACTGCATACTGGAGTTCGGCTGAAGGGTAGTTAGGTGATTAAAATAAAATTTTATGGTCCCCTTTAAACATTTACCTAATGAATTAATTTATCAAAGTTTGGAAGTTTCTATATGTTTTCAATCTGCACTTAATGGAAAACGCTAAACTTTCTTGTTCAGCTTCGTAATCTCTCTCTTTTGATTCTTCAGATTAATGGCATCTGATCTAGTATTCAGGTGATCAAATAAAGAACAACCTTATTACCTTCAAGTGCAACGATAATATGAAATATCATATCATAACAAAAATCTATTGATATCAAGCTCACCATGTTAATGTTATGTTTAGTCTTATACCTACTAGTGCATATGGCATCTTTTGGTAGTTCTGTATTACTGTGCTTTTCCAAACTCACTTTGTTTTACTATCGCATGTTAAAAAGAATTTGATCATTATTCAATGATCGAGATCATTAATGGGAGTCTCCTCGGTGTTGCTTGCATAGTACGGTATCTGGGTAAATAGTGGGCATGTACGTCGTGTCTTAATTTGTATTTGAGTCTGTAATATGGGTAAAAAGAATTTTTGTAAATGATATTCGAGTCCTTAAGTAAATTTTGTTTTTATGTCTATAAAAGTATTTTATCTGAGTTTTTTTTTATAGTAGATCGCTTCTGTTACTCGAATATGATCTCTTGAAATTAGGTGTAACACATAGATGGGTCTAGGGGTTACACTAACACAACAAAGTTTAGCAATCATAATTCGATACAAGTCAGTGTCGTACCTAAACAATCGGGGGTGTATGAAGCCACGACCTAGCTTCATGGCTTTATCATAAATGAATTTGTGTGTCCAAATATTCTAAAATTGCACTTCAAATTCACCATAAACAAATCTAGAGGGTTTAATGTTGGTGTAGCATTTTTTAAACTTAACGTCTCATAAAGGTAAAGAATTGTTCTTCTCCCATACTTGAACAATTTAATAACTAAGCCAAAGAAAATGCAAACCTCCAAATTTCCAAGCAGTTAGAAGTCCAACAACACGACCTTCATAACTAACAACTCAGCGTCCAAACAAATTGACATAGCACAAAACTTAGTCCCTAACAGCTCTTTTTAACTCAAAATGCCATGCAAAAATAAAACGCATAATGTCAAAAAAAATGATTTTAAAGTTTAACTCGTCATTTTGATCCTTATTCTTTTTAAGCACTTCAACTATCAACGTTTGGGTCAAAATAATTCTTCTATTGATGAAAATCGTTAGTCAGTTAACTGCCAACGCCTTAAAATGATGTGATAATACTACATGGTATTGTAAGTTGACGTGACATTGTCATACGGGCAAAAGTAATAATTTGACAAGAACAACATGCCAATCGAATTTTTTTTATTAAACTACATAAAATATAAAATTATTTTTTAATGTCTCATTATGTCAAGTTATCTCAAAATATTTACCATTAATTAAAGGAATAAAGTCAAAAATAGCCCCCAACATTTGATTTTTTAGTCACTTTAGCCCCTATTCTTTTTTTGGTGCAAACAACCACCTAACGTTTCATATTCGTTCAAAATTCACCTCGACGGATGAAATCGTCAGTCAACTAACGGTCAACCCCTTTGATGATGTTGCATGTATATGATGATGCCACATGGCACTTTGCTGACATGGCATATATTTTTTATTTTTAAAAAAATTAATTATTTTTTTGTATTTTTAACCAATCATATGATGCCATGAGGCGTTTTGCTGACATAGCATTATATGATTGGTTAAAAATATTTAAAAATAAATACTTTTTAAAAATTAATTACTTTTTTAAAAAATAAAAAATTATTTAAAATTATTATTTTGTAATATTTTTAAAAAAATAAAAAATATTTAATTTTTTTAAAAAATATATATATAATAATTATTTTTAATTTTAGAAAAAAACTATGATGCCACGTCAGTAAAGTGTCACATGGCATCATCACGTCATCAAAAGGTATTGACCGTTAGTTGACTAACGGTTTCTATCCGTCGAGGTTGAATTTTGAATGAAGATAAAACGTAAGGTAACTATTTGCACCAAAAAAAGAATATAGGCTAAAGTGACCAAAAGATCAAACGTATGCCTTAGTTAAATAACAAATTTTATTCAAAGAAGTTATTTTAGTCTAAAATGAGACGTTAAAAGTTAATTGCTTTAAAAAAGATAGAGACCAAATTGACTATTATATCAAATATTAAGTACATTTTTTGACATTATGCCTAAAATAAAATTACAAACCTCCATCTCCTCAGCGTTTCCTAAGCGTTGTGTGCAAACGGATGAGATTAGAATGGCCGAGTGGGAAAACGGGTAGCTCGCATAAAAGGCGTCATAATAGAGAAAATTCATGCCAGTGGCTTTCAATTTGGTGCACATTTCCTCATTTTTGAATTCCAATGGCGTATTGCAAAATTGTACCCTAATAGCCAATTATTACATATCCCAGAGTCATGTTTCAACCCATTTCAGCAACAATAATTTAGTTCAATTGAAATGTACTTTAATATGAATGGCCACATCAACTTCTATATACAGGCATATCTTATTTCTTGTATTAAATACTTTTTTATGTTCATTGGTTCACATTCTATTATGCTGCTCTTTTTTTTTTCTTGGGGTGGGGCTGCATTCTGATTATCTTTCAATGTGTTGATTCATTGCCTACTCGGAATTATTGATTCCTGCATAAAATCGCCACTATTATCAACTGCAACAGCAGCGAATGAGAACCAGTTTCGGGCTTTTTAATGATAGAAAGAAGCGGATGAGACAAGGGGCGTCAACAGTTGCGCACCAACTTCCGATACTCCATAGAACACTAAACACCATGAAGCACGTTAAATCACAGGTTTACAACGTACTGTCCCTGCAAACACAAGCCCTCCTAAACATCATAAACAGAAACGAAGCCCCCATCCAAACATTCAACGTCACAAAAAAAAAACAAGTTACCCTTCACTTTCACGACTTTACATCTTTCAACACCCCCCCTTTCTCGAGCTCCCCGACTAGATCCCTTAGCGATGGAACCTTCATCACCAAAGTCCTATACAATCTGGAATATCGAGCTCTGGTGCCGTCTGCAGTCCTGGCTAGGGCAAGCAAGCTCAGAGCCTCCGGAAGTTCGGAGAATACTTGTTTCATTTCATCCAAGCTCATATTTTCTAAAACCGAGGGTCTTGGAACGACCCTCACAATTTCACCACCCTTGGGTTCCTGAACCTTTGCATCTGCCTTGATTACCAATTCAGAATTCGAGTTTGCTCCACACTTGATGATAAATGGGGTTGTTGAGCCTGTGTTGAATTGCAATACATTCCATTGTGCAACATCAGTTTCAGTACCAGATCCCAATTCCGTAGATGGCTTTTGAGCAGAGTCCATCTCTTGAGCCGGATCATCCTCTTCACGGATCGACTTCAGAAGTACATGAAAGATAAAATAGCAGGTGAGAAAAACAATTGAAGCACCACATACTATGCACGATAAAACATCGGATGTAGTGCAGCACTCGATAGTTCAGTATGAAAGAAATCATTTTGCCCTCCACAGCACTCGATAGTTTACTTAGTGCACGCTGTTTCAGCAATTTTCTTACTAATCCTATGGCCAGAAAGTTCAGGATTGAAGAGTTTACATTATGCAGCCAAATACCCCCATCACGTCTCATTCAGAAAAACTTGTGCTGATATGGGACACTTCAAGCTTTCCGGAAAACAATAGCATAGGCTTTAGACATTTTAGGGTAATTATGCCACAGGCTATTTGCCCCAACTCCATATCGACATATAGGAAAGCTATGCAAACATAATTACCAACCAATTCCAGCTAATTCCTTTGATCACTAAGTAGGAAGCAAATGTTGAATGATTTTACAGCTCTGAAAATACTAAAGAAAAGTTCATACCTCAACCAGGCGCCGAGCATTGGCAATTTGCCTCTGAGCACATGGATGATCGATGTCAAGGAGAGAAGGCATTCGTTCGTCCAGCTCATCTAGAGACGCTAGCATCGCTTTCTTCTTACTTCTACCCATGCTTCTTACAGAGGATTGCCTCGTTATATCCTGCTCAACATACAAGTGTAATGTTATTTTTTATTTTTTACTTCTACAGAAAATCATCAAGTAAACAATAATTTTGAGAAGAGGTAAAACCTTGAGTTGCTTCAATATGCTATCAAGGGAAATCAGAGATGCTAAACGGGCATCTTCAGCTGCAGTAGAAGGATTCTGAATGGGTGAACTGCCGTTCTCCAATGTTAGCAATGCAGCATCATTTCTCATTTGTTGCAAAATCTAAGCACAAGCAAATATCATTCTAATCTGTTAGCATATAACTTGTGATGAAACCAAATTATCAGCAAATTTCAGTTAATAATATCGTCATGCAAAATTCAGCTAAGACCAATAATGCTTTGAGCACGAAGGAGATATCAAAGGGATAAAAACTAGCACACAATAGTACACTAAACAATGGCAATTGGCAACTGGAGAATTTTAAATGCTACAGAGCAAGAGATCAAAACAGAGGAATCATTCATCTATCCGGACTTCTTACTGGACACGAAAGCAATTTCTCAGCTTTCCATAAGAGGAAAAATATCATAGACAGTAAGGCAATGTGGAAAAGGATGTTTGAAGAAAAAGAAAAAAGAATTAAGTAATAATTATTCATTATCCAGAAGTACGAATTCTTATCATCCATTGTGCTGACCGATCAAGCAATCTAATTTTAGCCCACAAAGAACAGGTATTTTTATTCGGCAGATCATTCTGACAGAGGCTATCAAATTAGGTCTACCTAAAAGATCATATAAAGAATCAGGGCTTTGGTCAAGAAGTCAAAACAGATATGCTAAGCAGTCACGACTCTCAAGATTTCTTTGTAATAAAGATGAATTTTGACTATAGATCAATAAGTATGACATTAAACTAAAGCTTCCCCATAAAGCATGACTGAACTGGTGCACACTATGAATACATTAAAAATATTAACTTCAGGTTAAACAACTAATCTATTAAGGCAAGCTAATTATAAGATATTTATGGAGCAAAATAAAGCATGATGGTTTACCTTTCTTCGTTTATGATCAACAGATTCAAGAGCTGAATGCAACTTTGCCACTTGGGCGGCGTCATCAGCCTCTTCTGTTGCTAGGGTGCCAGCAATATCCTGACAGGGAAAAAAGATATTAGGAATGTCTATACCGAATCACACACTTGGTTTTATCATTCATTTTTTATATTATATATGTATATTGATGTATTTTGTGGGGGAAGGGAGAATAAAATGGCAGCCACTTTCCATAAACATATACAAGAAACACTTACAAGGCATGTAAGGCAACTAATAAAGCACAATGAGCTTTTTCTATTGTAATTCAATGTGCCTAAATTTTAATTCTAATAATTAGTAAAATTATCAATTAAAATGAAAATTATTCAGGGTGAGGGGATAATAAATTGCAGCTACTTTCCATAAACATATACAAGAAACACTTGCATGGCATTTAGCACCATGTATAGGCAACAAAACACAATGAGCTTTTTCTATTGTAAATGTGCCTGATGTTTTAACTCTAATAATCATTAGAATTATCTATTAATATAAAAAATTTCTGTATCGCCTAGAAAATGATTGTAGTGCTCAACCTCCATTCGAGCCTTCTAAAAGAAAAGACAATAAAGTGTCAAGGGAACTGGAAAAAGAGCATTATGAAATCTCCAAGAGACAAAGCAAAGAATTAAAATGATGAAAAAAAAACTAAAATTCCATTAAAAGTATGATAGATATGAAGAAAATTTATCTTCAGTGAAAGAATCCTTTCAATTTATAAATTTCAAATATGAAATCAAGATAATGACAGAACAAATTTCTAGAAAATCTAGAATTCAACAACTTCAACATTTTATTAGTTTTTTTGTAAAACTCGCCCAAAAACCTACAAGGCAATGAAATTTTATTTGTCATTGAAGAGGAATGTAGCAGGCCCGCCCTCTTGACTGCTTAACATTATTTGTTGAGTGAGAAGTTAAATGGTAGGTCTTAGATATTTAAGCACTTGTGAGGTCCAGCATATTGACTTGTCAAGAGTTCATTCTGTTAGATTTAAGAATCGGATAAAAGTAGATAAACAATTTCTATAAAACAATCTCTTTCCTCCATGAACTGTAAAAGATGAATGATTACACCCATAAAGAGGTTAGCCTTTGACTTACAACTAATTTAAGCCTGAAAGTAAAAGGAAATAGGTCTCACTAGCTTACCCTGCTTGGAACAACATGAATTCTTGCATGCTAAACATTGCACCCAATTGTTCTACCAAAAGCAACAAAAGCAAAGAACATTTCACATGTAAACTTAAAAGGTTTCCAGAATCAACAAAAGCAAAGAACCAACAACACCCTAAAGTTAATTCCTTTGGAACCTAAAATGAAATGGAACATATAAGGTTCATTTGACATAATAAGTATTGAAGTTTAGACTTGATCACTATGACATTTCAGATTTAGGATATAACACCATCAACCCCAACTTTCCTACCAAATATTTATCCAAGATTTGGAATACTCATGTCTAAATTAAATAGTTAAAAAATGCAAGTTACAGAAAGATCGCTAAAGGGGTTATCCTTTAGGTATATTGCATACCTTCAAGTGCTGCAATTGAGATGTAAAAACTCGCTTTGCATACTCTGATAAAAGCTGACCAAGAGCATCCGTATTAGGAGGGAGTGCAGCACCAAGTCCAGCCATCCAACCATCCATAATAGCAGTTGAAAGAAGCTCTAACTGACCAGTGGTTCCCCCAGATGCTTCATCCCCAGTAATAGAAAGAAACTCAAAATTTTCTGCAAGCCAGGACCTAATTTGCCGCTGCAGTTCACCAGCAGGAGTATGGACAAAAAGAGCAGCAAGAGCTTTGTTTCCAACTGCAAAACTTTTGGCCTCCTCTTGTATTTCTCTTAGCTTTCCACCAGTAACCTGCTGCTGTCTCATAGTATCCTGTGCATTTAATTGTAGACTTGTTTAAGAAACTTAACTTTGATAGTTACCAATGTCACATAAAGGAACATATAAACCAGACTAATGTCTCTTATACACTATAGGATTTGACACATATAGTGACTACTGAATCATTTTTCTGAGAACAATTAACAACAATGAAGCTTCCAGCAAGGAGGGGCTAGATTCTCTACCAGCCCATGTCAATGAAAAGAACCAAACACTTAACGGTAACGCATACCTGATCAAGTCCACGGATTCTTGAAACAACTGAGGACAACTTTGATTTCCTTTCTGGCTTTATTTTTACTTTAAAGCCCTGGATCTGCTCATCAACATAACGCACGGGAGATCTTCCAGGACTGCTACTCCGGCTGGAACTTCTGCTACGTCCTGAATTAGGCTTTTCTAGAAAGCACTCAACTGGGGAAACCTGCAAATTGAAAGATGAAATTAACATTTATCAACATAAAGGTAGGAGTAAATATAGACAGTTGAGAGTAGAAAATCAGCATCCAGTATATAGTTACCTTGATGGACTGAAGCTCAGGCGATCTAGCAAGCAAAGACCTTATATATAAAATTCTAACACGGGAAACAAGCATGGTATCCATTACTCTCTTTGGTTCCATTTTCCGGATAAAAGCAAAAACGGCATCTCTAATTTCAGCAAGTATTTCATGCTCTCTAGAAGCACCTGCTTTAATGACAGCTGCTAGGACCTGTAACATTGTAGATAAACGTAACTGTCAAATTTTGTACATCTCCATGGTTTTACCAAATATATATCAGAATTTTAACAAGTGATACAATCAATATGCATAAATTAATGGTTATTTCAATTGAATTGTCCTTAACATTGAACCATAGGAAGATTGAGATAGGATAAATCTAGCTTTTCAAGGCAAATGAGTTGGAAGATAAAAGGGATACATGTCTTTAGAAAATATACAAACTTTCTCAACTCTTAAAATACTATCCAGCATTTTCCAATGATAGGAAATCATTAAATAGATATAAAACTACAAAAATGCATGTTTTCTGCCAAAAAATATAAATGCAGAGAAAGTAACATCACCTTTTTCAACAAACCTTCGATCCTAAACAAAGAAGCTTGAATAAACAAAACATTGCAAAAGAAAAACAGCCATAAGTTGTGCTTTTATGGACCTCATCCATAAGGATGAAACATTGCAGGACCATGTTATCCGTTTTACAGTGAGAGAACATAATTTTAGACTTATTTGGTGCCAAATCTTAGTTTGGACTTTAAAGTTTAGACCAAACAATTAAACACATTCTCAAGCTTACCAGCATCAAAAGCTTGTTTGCTCCATCTGAAATCGCAGCAATGCCATCATATTGGTCAGGATCAAAGTCATTCAGTGCAGCAGTAAGGTATTCTCCAGCAGGCGTAGTTTTAACTCTATCTGAACCTGCTTTAACCAAAGCACCTGCACTATCAGTCTTGTCCACCGCCAATTGCAAAGGTACATCCATGGACCGTCCCTTGTTATCGTACCTGTTTAAACACAATTACAAATGTGTTCAACAATTAGCTATGAAGATAGCTAGAATCAAGAACGATTGAAGCTATGGCAAAAAATGAACTGAAGTAGCACCTCCCAGGGTCTCGAGGCTGAGCATTTTCTGTTTGTTTAGATAATGGACTCGGCACCTGAATCAACAGTACTTTAGCCCAGAATCTTAAAATATTTTACAAACATAAACACCTAAACTAGAATATAAACCTATAACAAAAAGTTAATAACAGAACAAGAGCACACAAGTTACAACAAGGCTAAATATAGACGCTAATCTGAGTCATAGACAGCAAAGTACTACAATTATGCAGATTTGATACATAGAAAATTAAAATAAAAAGATTACCTGAGGCGATCCGACCGTAGATGCTTTTTCGGTTAATCTATCAAATAATTTCTCATTTTCTTCGTGCAACCTCTGTACTTGCGATAAAATTCATGTAAGAACAAAATTAAAATATAGGGAGAAAGTCTCATCATCCAAGTGACTAGAAAAAGCAATCCAAGAACAAATAAGAGATACACTTTTGAAAAGCTAGCAGACAGAATTCAAAGATATACTTCAAGAGCCACCAACTGACAGCTCTTGAAGGAATGAGATACTTTCCTATCAATGATCCAAGGGGTATCACATTTGACTGGATTGTTTGGACTGAAGCTTAATTGATTTTTCCAACTTTACTAATTTTTAAGCAATGAGAAACTCCTTAATCTCCCTTTAGCGGAGTAACTAATTCAACCTGTTCTACATACACTTTATCAGTCAAAATTCTTAAACGTGTAAAGGAAATAACAGATACTCAAAAGTCAAAACCATGTTACCCTAACACAACAACCACTTTCTGGATAAATGTTCACCATTTTGATCTGTCCAGGGAAAATTATTGAACTAAGAGTTTGCCAGCCATTATTAAGCTAAAAAATACTCCATTTTTAGCTTAATAATAGAGGGTAGGTACTCTTTTCATGATAACTCCAACATATCTCAAATAGAGTGGTCTTCTCCCACTCCATTTTTCCACAGTTACATTCTAAGATTGACCTTTTTTGAAAAATTAATGATCTTCACAGCATTCCTTGTCTCCATCCCCAATAAATATTACAAGATTGCAGCAGAATTACAGAAGACAGGGTGCATCAAATTAGGTTAACATCGATCAGTAATAAAATCTGATAAATTCTCATATTTAATAGAATGATCTTATATGATGGAATGATCAAGTGGGTAAAAGGAGTACAGTAATTTTATACAGGATTTTCATTGTTTCTAGAATTTAAAAACAAGCAACCTCCTCTGACATTGTAACTTAAAACATGCAACAAAAAGATAAGATCCACACCTAAAATTCAACAGATTATGATTGTAAATTATGAAGTAGTGGATATCCTCTAGCAATAGTAATTCATCATTTAATAAACAACACAAAGAATAACAAAAATCGAGGATTTTAATTGCAAAGTTTAGCAGACCTCAATCAGAGCATCACGTTTCTTAAGCTCTTCCTCAAGCTTCTTAGTCACAGCTGAAGAATCCATACCATCTGCTGCTTCTTTTGATATTGTTGAAACTCCAGACCCCTTTTCTGAGCCGGAGGATTTAGCTTCATTGAGTTGTGATTCAAGACTTTTAAGTTTTGCCTACATTATGAAAGGTCATCTTACAAAGGCAATCAACCATGTAGACATGAAACCTCTTGATCTGTAAAACAGAACTACAGATGTGTGCGTTTCTGAACGATAAATTTAAACCAAGTTCATCTTTCTCAGTTTTTCTCTCTTTTTTTTCACTAGAAGCATACGCATGGATATGTACAATAATACAAAGACAAACACATAAAAGTTAAGTCATGAGTCCTGATCTACAACCAACCTGCAATGTTTGAATCGTTGAATCATATTGTTGCATTTGCAACTTTTGGTCTTGTTCTGACTGTAGTAATTGAGCTACTTGATTTCTGAGCTGAGCATTTTGTTCCTTCTCTATCTTATGCTTGTCCGCAAGCATAACATTCTCAGACTGCAGAACGGAATACTAATTAATAGTTCAGCAAGATGCATGCCAAAGCTGAGAGTAATTTGATAGCATGAAATTGATGTGCATAAAATAAAATCTAAATGCAGAGCCTATAAGGCAATATTTCAATTTCCCATACTCCTCAAAAGGAAAAAAAAAAAGAAAAAGAAGACAGAGCACCAACTACTTCGATTCCTTGAACCTTGCAAAATACCCCTAAATACAAAAACATTTCTGATTTGTATGTGGCTAGACATTGAAGAACCAAGACAGCATACCATCTAAACCATTCAGTCATTCTCATAAAAAGTTAAAGCAGTCTCTGGTGGCCATATTAAGAAATGACCACAAGACAGCCACATTATGACTTAAACAGAAAAGGAACAACAGATCGTTGGAAGTCCAACGACAAGAGGAAAGGAGAAAGGGCGGCTGGCATCAGTACAAAACAAAAACAGAGACGGCACTAGGGGTGTAAATAATGCTTAGCAATAAACAAGACCCAGCTGGTAAATGCCAAAAACATGTCAACCTGTTGGGTAAGCTTTAACACACAGTAAAATCGCAGAAAACCAAACAAAGAAATTACGAACCTTTAGGTCTGAATGCAGAGTAAAAGAAACTTTCCATGCCTTCTGAACTTCATTGAATAGTAGGACACACTGATCATTTGCCCCTTTAAGTGCTTGTTTTATTCCCAAAGCCTCTTGTTTGAGATCTTGAATTTCCTTTTCCTTCTCATAGAGTTCCTTACGTGCATCATTCGCCTAGAAGAATAATTGCAAGATATAAAGATGCACATGCCAATAGATAAGCTTTGATCAACAATTCAATGTATCACCAGCAAAAGAATTGATAAATGCAGAATGCACATACCAGTTAGTTTTCTTATGGACTACAGCAAGTAATTCTTTTTATTTCTGAAAAAAAGGAGGAAAAAGTAAACACTAATTTGACACCAAGACGATTCTCGGCTTCAATTGTGTTGCACTACTACTAGGTTTATCAGTCTTTTTTATCTCATTCCCCTAAAGTTGCTTTTGGCTTTATAATCAGCACTCCCTTTGCCAGACCTTCAAACATGCATAATCACTGCTAGTAAATAAAAAGCTTCTTCCTTCAAATATATTTACTGGCTTCATTATGCTTATAGAAGGATACCAGTTTCTTAAATAAGAATACAAACACAAGTTTGAAGTTAAAATCTAACTGTGAATTCAGAAATCAAATACGACTTACAACATCTCTCCATTTCTTAATAGTATCCCTGTTTCCAAGACTTAGTACAGAATTTCGAGCTCGTGCAGCAAAATTAAGAGATGATAATGTCTCAGACAGATTTGCAGCATTTGGACAGATGTTAACAATCATTAAACTTTTTGTGTTTCCCCCTGCAAAAAGAAGAATAATGGATTTACAAAAATACCTGGGTTCAAAATGTTATATAAGTTATAGGCACAAATAAAAGCTTGTGCATTACAAAAGAAACTGTAACAGATCAAAATTTTCAGGAGAAAATGAAAACATAAAGCAGCACATATGATGCAGGATAGGTGCATCAATAAGACCACTGAATTATTGTCGATCACTCGCTAGATTTTCATTTTCATAAATTTGAATCTTTTAATGGCTGATAACTTGGTCAGCGACCCGGTCTTCATTGCGAATAAGAAAACGCAAGTGTTAGTACATCAATTATATTAAGAATTCTTCTTTTGGAGGGGGACAAGAACATGAAAAAATAACCTATAGTATCAAGATGTTTGAATAAAGTTTGCAGATGATATTAAAATGATGGGAAGTTATTTTGGAAAGCCATGCGCTAAACTTCGCAGTAGGTTTAGAAAGAAAGAAAAGGCCAAGCATTCTGAAATTAGGGGATTGTAAAACTTGATTCGACTCAAAAATTAGAAGAAAAAAATGAATTTTGAGTTATTCGGTTTTTTGAATCAAGTTATTTGATTTTTCCAGTTCAAGTTATGTTGAATTTTACAATTCGAGCAAGCCAAGTTACAAATTTCTAAAAATACTATTTGGGTCCCTGAAAACTTCAAAAATATACAATTGGTCCTCAACAAAAAAAATTCAAAAATTCAAAAAATATATAAAAAATCAAATATTTTATATAAAATTATAATATAAATAATTCTTAAAAAATATTTAAAAATCTATAAAAATGAATATAAAAATTTTAATATTGTTCCAAAATGATAAATCCGAGGCCTTAAAACAAATAAATTATTAAATCCAAAGTATCATATTCTGCTTTAAAAGGGCTTTCAAATTTATATGGTCTTAAATTTATGTGTTCTAACTTGAAATTTAATCATATTATTGACAAGAACTTAATTTGATCTATTTTTTAAGATAACTCAAACAAATTTATTCGACTTGAATTTCATTTCACTTGACTCGATTCGAAAAAAATTCAAATCGAGTTAGGATGATAAAATATGACTCGTCGACTCAACTAATTCATTTGATTCATTGAATAGTCACACCTAACTGAAATCATACTGATGAGCTTAATCGATAACTATCATATAATATAAAGGTAAAACATGCAACTCTTGTAAATAAGAGTAAATCTTATATTATATTTAAAAGCTAGGGAAGATTACTACATATTTTGTCCTTATTAGTGAGAATATCAATACATCAGTAATACATTCCCTTAATTCTTATCTTTTAAAGTTTATCATTTTTGAAATTAGCAATCAAGAAATAAAGTTAAGTATTACACCTCAACTAATAAAAGGCAATGAAACCAACAAATTCTCCTTTAAGCAGACATGCTATCTGTAAGTTATCCGAGAAGTATTAGAGCTTGAGAGGGAGTGTAAGTTGACGAGGAGTGTTGAGTTTTTATTTAATGTATAATTAGAGTTTATTACTAATCAGTAGTTTAGATTTACTAGAAGTCTTATTTAAATTAAGAATAAGTATTTTTTAAATTAAAGATAAAAGTATAATTTTAGTTATATTAAAACTCTATATCGGCCTATTTAAAGGCTTACTCCATATGCATTTGATAATTAAAAATAATAAAAAATACAAAAAAACACATTGTTCTCTTTGGAAAATATCATGTTCATCTTCTGCAAACAACAAATCCCTAACCACCGATCACACACAAACCACCATTATTCATTGCATCTTCGGCCACATTGGCCCCTTTCTCACACGGTATTAGAGCCAACAACGGTCTTAATGCCGCCACCACTGCTGCCATCTCTAGTCTGAAACAAATCGACAACAATCTGATTTTTCAGATGCACATCATTTTTCCTTTCTGTTGCTGTCATTAGGCCACACTCGTTCATTGGTTTCTCCCTCGTTGGAATCTTACATCTCTGATGAAATTTCTACTCGTTTAATTTTGTTTTTTTTTTCTCTATTTAATGGTTCTATCTTAGCCAGTAAAAAAGATAGACGAAAAGGTTATAGTTTAGCCTTAAAAACTATTTTGCTCTATCTTAGCCATCCATCCTAAAAGATAGGAGAAGATGTTATAGTTTAACCTTAAAAACTAGATAATATTTTTTTAAGGGATTCTACATCAAAGATCCAAGTTGAAACTCTAGTCTGTGTAACTACTAGCTTGAGGGGAGTGCAGATTCCTGTAATCATTTCTTACATCGTTCGCATCAGACCTTTCAGTCATGAAACTGCATGCTAGAGCAGTATGTGGAGCAGACCTTTTAGTCAGGAACTGCATGCTGGAGCATCCTGTGGAGCAGTCTTTGTATTCAATCTTTGTATTCCAACTGATGCATCAACCATCTCAAGTGTACCATAAGTTGAATGGCATCAACAATTGTTGCGCAAGAACATCATGGTTTTGTCCTCACTCTTCATATCAAAGACTCCCGAGAACGGGAGCATTTTTCTCTAAAAAACAGCAGAAGAAATATGAGTAGAGCATCACATCAACGATCCAAGCTGATGCTCTACTACGTTTGCTCATCAACTTGAGGGGGAGTATAAGTTATCCGAGAAGTGTTAGAGCTTGAGGGGGAGCGCAAATTGATGAGGGTGTTGAGTTTTTATTTAATGTGTAATTAGAGTTTATTCCTAATCAGTAGTTTAGGTTTACTAGAAGTCTTATTCAAATTAGGAATAAGTATTATTTAAATTAAAGATAAAAGTATAGTTTTAGTTATATTAAAATTCTATATCAGCCTATTTAAAAGCTTACTTTGTATACATTTGATAATTGAGAATAATAAGAAAATATAGAGAAACGCATTGTTCTCTCTAGAAAATATCATGTTCATCTTCTTCAAACAACAAATCCCTAACCACCAATCACACATAAACCACCTTTATTCATTGCATCTCCAGCCACCATGGCCCCTTTCTCACACTATCATAGCCGGGCAGATTTATCCATCAAAATTACTTTCAAATAAACAACTATGCATGAAAAGCAAAGTGAATACAAAAGCATTACATGCAATCAGTGTCGGTAAATTTCACATTATAAGAAGCAGAATGATACCTAGTGAGTCTGCAAGTATATTGGTAAGCATTGAATTTTCATAAGGAATATCATCTTTCTTTGAGGTCATAGCAGACAAAACATCTCCCAACCTACACATGCAACACAAAACACAACAGGGCAAAATAGTAAGAGTGAAATCAGAAATATGGGCGGTCAAGTCTAAAACTAACATAGTAAGATAGATATCATATACATCATTATATAATAAGTACAATCTACTAGCACACAAGCGCCACAAGTCCAAATGAAAGAGAAAGCAAACCTTATTAATTAAAAAAGGGGTGTATAAAAGCACTTTCGACATCCCTAAGTGGCTATTTCATCTTCATTTCTGTTTTAGAATGTTAAAAAAATTCCATAAACAAAAGTAAACTGTTGGTTAGCACGAGTAAAATAGAGTTATAATTCTATTAGGAGTTGTAATCTTATCCTAGTAAAGTTATAATTCTATTAGGAGATGTAATCTTATCCTAACAAGTAGTTTAGTTTTATTTAAACTTTGTAAAGAGATAAAAGTCCTATCCTTGTAGTTAATTACTAAGGATAAAACTCCTTGTAAAAAGTCTTTAAAAGGACTTTCTGTTGTACATCGAAATTAATGAGTAATTATAATAAAACCACGATTTCTACATGGTATCAGTCTAGACCGATCCTCTTTTCCATTAAAATTATTCTTCTTCTCTGTCGACATCTCCTTTCTCCATGGCTGGATCAGATTCTTCCTCTGATGTTAGCACTCCTTTGACCACTCGACAGGCTAATTTTTCATTATCCGATGCCTCTCTTTCTCCCATTACCTCCTACAAACTTAATGGGAACAACTACCTTCCATGGTCTCAATCTGTGAGGCTTTATATCTTTGGTAGAAGAAAAGAATCCTATCTTTCTAATTCTCTGAAAATTCAAAAAAACTGATCCTACTTACAAAGAATTGGTTAGTGAAAATACCATGATCATGTCATGGTTGATCAACTCCATGATTCTGAAGTAGGAGAAAACTTTATGCTCTATAAAATTCTTTGCCGAAAACGGAATCTTTGCTCGAGATACATATTCAAGTATCGACTCTTTGGGGTGGAAAATCAAATCAAAAATCTTTGCCAAGGAGAGATGACTGTAGCTCAATATTTTGGGGTCTTGACTAAATCTTTGGCAACAAATTGATCTATATGAAGCTAGTGATTGGAAGTGTTTCAAGATGTTATTTTTACAATAGTCTAAAAACCGTAAGAGAATTTTTCAGTTTTTGTCCGCCTTCATGGGTAATATGATAGGCCAAAAGCAGGATCTTGGCCACTAAACCCCTTCCCCAAGTTCGTGAAGCCTTCTCTCGAAATAAGAAGAGAGGAAAGCAGCGTTCCTTGATGGCACCAAGAGGCGATTCTTCGCACTCCTTACACACTCCACCTCCGGAAATAAACAGAGGGGGAGGCCTTAGTGTGAACACTTGCAAAAAGGTTGGCCATGTCATGGAACAGTGTTGGAAACGCATGGGAAACCAACGAGTGGAAGCCTCCTCAATCCAGATTCAAGAAGGAGGCTCACCTTGCATCTCCGCCATCTCTCCCGCCAACTCTACCAACAGCTTTTCCAAAGAGTTTGCAAGCGGCCAGATTGAAGAGCTTCAACAACTTTTCACCAACTGTCATCTAAATCTTCTCCTAATGCCCTCATGACCACAGTAAGGTAGCATCTCTTGTTTGGCCACCAATGATTCTTTGTTTTGGATAGTAGATTGGGGCTTGACCATATAAAAGGAAATCAAGCCTTTTTCTACATTTAGCGATCACAAGTCCGCTTCCTCAATCGAATAGCAGATGGTTCTCTATCCCACGATTAAAGGGAGTGGTTCAATTGATTAAATGATCAGCTAGTGTTATCTGATGTTCTATATGTTCCCAATCTTGCTTGCAACCTGCTATCTGTAAGTAAATTGGTTATGGAGGTTAATTGTGATGTTAATTTTGGGATTGTTGGTTGTGTTTTTCAGGCACGGGACTCGAAGAGGGTGATTGGCAGTGCTAGGTTGCGCAATGGCTTATACTTACTTGATGGACACCCCTCTCAGAATTCAATTTTTTCCACTTGCCTTCAGACTTCAATTTCCTCCACCAATTCAATTTCTAGTGAAATAATGCTATGGCATTATAGGTTAGGACATCCCAATTTTTTCTATCTTGCAAAGTTGTTTCCCAATTTATTTATAAATAAAAGTTCATCTTTTAACTGTGAAGTGTGTCAAATGGCCAAACATACACGAAAACCATATGTTTCCTCCAAATTTAAACCTACTTCCCCATTTTCTATTATTCATAGTGACTTTTGGGGCCCTTCTAGTAAAAGGCATCTCTGGGTATAGATGGTTTGTGTCTTTTATTAATGACTATTCTAGAGTCACTTGGACATTCTTGATGAGAGATAAATCAGATGTAGACACAATCTTTAGAAATTTCTATCAGATGATTGAAACCCAATTTGAAAAACAAATTAAAATGGTGAGGAGCGATAATGGTAGTGAGTATCTTAGCAGGTCTCTTGGATCTTTTTTTAAAAAAAAAGGAATTTTGCATTTAACTTCCTCTGTTAATACCCCTCAACAAAATGGAGTGGCTGAGCGAAAAAATAGACATCTTCTAGAGGTCACTAGGTCCCTCTTATTTTCGGCTAAAGCTCCTAAATATTTTTGGGGGAAGCTCTTCTTATTGCCACATACCTTATTAATCGGATGCCTAGCAAGACACTAGGATTCAAGGTACCTACTGAAACACGTTTGTCTCACTTTCCAAATTTCAAACCATTATCCTTAGTTCTTCCTCTTCGAGTCTTTGGATGCACAGCCTTTGTTCATGTGCATAACAGTAATCGGGGTAAACTTGATCCTAGGTCACTAAGATGTGTGTTTATAGGATACTCCTCGAGTCAGAAGGGCTACAAATGTTACTCCTCATCCCAAGGAAAAACCTACATATCCTTTAACGTCACCTTCTTTGAAAATTAGCCTTATTTTGCAGGTACTGAAATTCAGGGGGAGAAATACAGGGAATTCCAGCCCTTACTGAACCTACAGCCTATCATCTCATTGCCTATCCTTGATGAAAATCTCAATACTCAACAGTTTGTGTCCTCCTTGCCTTCTTTGCCTACCTATGATGAACCTGTGACTGCTACATCTAGTAATCCTATTGAATCAAAAATTACCAGTCCTTATACAACACCTCCTCCAACACTTAAAACCACCTCAAAAACTCCACTCAAGGTGTATACAAGAAGGAAAGGACCTGTAACTGAAGAATAACCTAACATTTGCCAAGAGCCTGTTTTGGGTCCTGCTGCCGAGGAAATAAGAGGTAACATTATCCTACAAGACTCTTCCACTGTTGATTTAGATGACTTTCCTATTGCTATTAAAAAAGGGGTAAGGAAATGCATTGTTCATCCTATTAACAGATTCGTTGCTTATGGAAACTTATTGTCTGGTTTTAAAACCTTTACTGCTAGTATTGACTGTGTGAAGATTCCCAAGACAGTAGAAGAAGCTTTTGAAAGCCCTGAATGGAGAAAAGCTGTTAAAGAGGAGGTTAAAGCATTGCAGAAGAATAACACCTGGAGTTTGACTAATCTGCCGAAAGGGAAAAGGGCTGTTGGGTGCAAATGGGTTTTTACTGTAAAGTACAAATCCGATGAGAGCATTGAAAGACACAAGGCAAGACTAGTTGCTAAAGGGTTCACTCAATCATATGGAGTGGACTATCAAGAAACTTTTGCACCAGTAGCCAAGCTAAACACCATCAGAGTATTGTTTTCTGTTGCATTAATAGAGACTGGAAGTTGCATCAATTGGATATCAAAAATGCATTCCTAAATGAAAGACTTGAGGAAGAAGTGTACATGGAAATTCCACCAAGCTTGGGAGGAAAGGTGACAAAAGAGACAGTTTGCAAGCTAAATAAATCACTCTATGGGTTGAAGCAGTCCCCTAGAGCATGGTTTGAGAGATTTGCGAAGGCTATGGTTCAAAATGGTTTCAAGCAAAGCCAAGCAGACCATACTTTGTTTATAAAGGTGGCACTCAATGGTAAGATGACTCTCTTAATTGTCTATGTTGATGATATGATTATCACAGGGGATGACATAGAAGGAATAGAGAAGCTCAAATCTGTTTTAGCAAAGGAGATCGAAACCAAGGACTTGGGAAGTCTTAGGTACTTCTTGGGAATGGAAGTTGCAAGATCAAAGGAAGGTTTGGTTATCAATCAAAGGAAGTATATCCTTGATCTACTCACAGAGTCTGGAAAGCTTGGGTGTAGACCAGTTGACACTCCAATGGACCCGTGTTTGAAATTTGGTAAAGAAGATATGGGAATCCGTGAACAAGGAATCCTACCAAAGGCTGGTTGGAAAGTTGATTTATCTTTCACTCACTAGACCAGATATTGCATACTCGGTGGGCATAGTTAGCCAAACACATGAGTGACCCCCGAGAAGAGCACTTAGGGTCATTAATAGGATCCTAAGGTACTTGAAGTTCACACCAGGATCCGGGCTTATTTTCAAGAAACACGTGACGTAATGGTGAAAGTGTATACAAACTCAAGTTGGGCGGGTGAATTAACAGATAGGAGATCCGCAAGTGGTTATTGCACCTTTGTATGGGGTAATCTCAGTTACTTGGAGAAGTAAAAAACAATCGGTTGTCTCTAGGAGCAAAGTCTTTTGAGGCGAGTTTAGGGCAATGGCCCTTGGGATATGTGAAGGAATGTGGATTAAGAAGCTTCGATGAACTAGAGTTGGATGGAAGTTCACAGTTTGAAATTTATAGTGATGACCAATCGGCAATGAGCATTGCAAGGAATCTGTGCAACATGACAGACCAAACATATTGAAATAGATAGACATTTTATCTATGAGAAGGTCAACAATGGGATTGTAAGGTGAACTACATTCCTACCAAAGACCACTTGCGAATATCTTCACCAAGGCACTACCAAGAGCAACCTTTGATGTGCTTTCATCCAAACGGGTGCACACAATATATACACTTGAGTTTGAGGGGAGTGTTGGTTAGCACGAGTAAAATAGAGTTATAATTCTATTAGGAGTTGTAATCTTATCCTAGTAAAGTTATAATGCTATTAGGAGATGTAATCTTATCCTAACAAGTAGTTTAGTTTTATTTAAACTTTGTAAAGAGATAAAAGTCCTATCCTTGTAGTTAATTACTAAGGATAAAACTCCTTATAAAAAGTCTTTAAAAGGACTTTCTGTTGTACATCGAAATTAACAGAGCAATTATAATAAAACTCTGATTTCTACAAAAACGGACAATTATTTCTAAGCGTACAACAACAACCTTTGTTAATAACAAGTTTGTCAACTGATGACATAGAGGGGTAAAAGCTGGTCAATTTTTTTCAGGGTAAAGGTTTCAGTAGTAATTAGTGTGAATGCATTTAATATACTGTCTAAGTTCAGGAGCTTCTCAAATACAAGGTAGCAGTGCACTAAGGAAAATTCAATACTGCAGTTTTCCGTGCTTATTAAGCAAACAGAAAATATTATACCAATAAAAGAAAATTAATAGTAAAGACGACATACGCCGAAAGTGATTTCATGACATGAAGCAAGTCTGTAACACGCTCCCCGTTATCTTCTTCTAAAATTTGACCGTCACTTCCAGCCATGTCAATAAGAGAGAGCTTGCTGTATGAGTTTTCTCCGCTGATCAGATTGTTATAATATATGTGCACTGTGATGATCCTGAAAAAAAAGGAACAAAAGAAATCCCCACAAATAAAATACAGAATGACACGCAGTTTGAACACCATAAAAGACTACTGTAAATTGAGAAACAAATAGAATAATCAAATTGTCTTTCAGTATCTCCACCAAGATACTGGCATACAACTAATAAATCTGAAAAAACTAATTATAGGTCTGACATAAAATTTATTGCCTCAAATAGACATTTTGTGCAAAGAATTAGATATTGTGGGTCAACTGAACCTAAAATAAACATATTTAAGTATTACTTATAGAGCATTAGGCAGCTCAGAGAAAAAGGAACAAATAAAATTTTCTTAGATTTAACTTTATTTAATGGCATGCCATGCATTTAATAATAAAAGAGAGGTAGAAAGTACAGGATTTAAGCCGTACAAATGAGAAACATTGAGCTTTGATGTGTCACTTTGCCAGCTTTGAAATGCTGCTTTCAGGACTTTAGAGAAGTCCGCTGGGTTATCAGCTTTGTCCTGCACAAGTTCTACAGAAGGTTCTGGTAACTTCAACCGTATCTTTGGTAAAGTACTCCCTGATTCTAAGAGCAAATCCCTTATCTATGGACATTTAAAGGATCATCATTAGTACACTTCCATATTACCACATTGGAATGAAAATTCAACAATCAAAACCAAAAGTGAGATTTTGAGACAGCCAATAAAATGTGAGAATACAGTGAGAACAGTTACGAAACCTGTTCATTATAGAGGCCAAAGGCTGTGACAGAGAAATTGAATTTAGAAGTTGAAGTTAAATCTGAGTTGGCTAAATCAAACAGTTCCTCAAAACAACGAGCATATAAGCCACGATCATGGTTGGATCCTTCCTGAGATAACCAAAGACAAAAGACAGATCAATATTAGCCATGAATAGACATAAAATTCCCATTAAGTAAGGTGCTTCTCTAATAAAAGTGAACAATCAGGAATTGAATATCCTGGTCATTTAGTTTGAAAGAAAAAAAAAATAGCAATCTGGAGGGAGGGGGGATTTGAAGGGGTTATCATATGAATAATGATGAATCATCAACCCGTCTAAAGTAATGACTAATTCTAATTATACTGATAGACAAGCCAAACGCACCAAACTCTTAATATAAGAAAAAATGATAGAAGTAGAAGCAATCGATATATTTGAGAAGCCTAAATAAAGCACAACTAGTGATACAAGATGCTATATGGGAGAAAGTGAGAACCAGTACTGGCAGGCATGAATATCTTGACCATCAAAATAATGTATCAAACATATTATTAAATTAAAAAAAAAAAGACTATCTAATAAGATGGTAATTCACTAATCCATCCAAAGGAAACGCATAGCAATTCTAGCTTTAATTTTATAGATAGCTAAATAGACATAGTGCAAGAGCACATGACACACATATAGAGAGAGAAAAATGTAGGAAAACAACCATGGTGTGTGTCTTTCCTGACCGAGTTTGTCCATAAGCAAATACGGAAACATTATACCCATCCAAAGCTGATTGCACAAATGGTTGAACATCACTGAACAGATCAGCTGTAGTGAAATGTAGGTCAATATATAGTTGTCTTAACCAACATGTACAAACACTACCAGCAATAAAAAAGTAGTTTAGATTCACAAATTCTGGAAAATTCCTTCTTTCTTAAATTAACAAACAAGATAGTACTAACCTTGTCCAACATGAGGGCCATAAACTCGGTCAAATTCAAAATCTTTTTTGGGGTTGAAGATTGTATCGTCGCCGGTATTTATACGAATAGTACACTCATCAGGAAATTCAACAATCGAAGGACCTTCATCTTCAAAAAGTGGCCTTGTCCGACAAAATAACTTTATGTTTCCTGTTAAAAAAACATTGTTTCTCAAAGAAAAGTACTATCATAGTTTTTAACTCAGCATAAACATGAAAAACAGATAGAAACAATATATGCTAGTAAATATCAGAAAACCTGAAGGAGAGAAAAGAGAAATTATTCAGAAAACACAAAGCTGGAAAGCACCTTTGGCTGTCAATAAGTCATTAAACAACCTTTTCTTCTCATTGACCAACGGAGATATTCTAGCCTCACTTTCAACAGCAAATTGATCTGCCATTTATATTTAGAGACAGTTTATAACCATCAATAGAAATAATAGAACCCAGCAACAGAATCTTGAGAAGGAGCAACAGTATAACCATTTGTGGTAATCTATATTTTTAAGATATAATGCTTTTCACTTTGCTTTTTCCATTTTTTTTCTTTTTATTATCGAACAGAACACAAATCCTTAAACGATCCTATCAAACTTAAAAAAACATTGAGGAGAAACCTAACAAGACAAACCTACACCAATTACCATCAAATGCATAAAACTGTGGGAAAACCGAAGACCCTTATTACACTTTGGTTGATTATCATATCCATATTACCAAACGGGCGGCAACCATTTATTATGTTATCAGATTCTAACTACAAGGGTGACATAACTCCTGCAATATGCAAGCAGGAAATATTGAAAATGCTTTCTTTTTCTTGTACTGTTTTAACCAAACAACTATTTTCTTTTGCTCTCCATATTTTTTCTTAGTGTTTTTTTAAAAGCATATTTTTATACCCTTTGTTCTTTTTGCACAAGGGATCAACATAATGCACCTTTAACCATTTTCTTAAAAACTTTATCCCAAAATTCCTCTCATGAGCACAAAAACACAGGCAAAGGGACAGGGTAGCGGAGTTACTTCTAAGTATTACAAGGTGATTATCTGTAGAGTGCAAATAAACCAAACTCCAGAGAACCATCTTTGTAATATACCATTAGACATGTAACCAAGCACCAAAATAGCTGAAGCATAAGGAATTCATCGATGTAACCCAATCAAACTGCCACTAAACCTAATATCTTACCTAGCTTACGAGTTTTCTCTGCAAGAACACCTAAGTAACGTGTAACTCGATCCAGTTTAGCATTTGAATATTCCTGCAGATCACTAACATCTTGTCGCAACTCCAAGTAGTCTTCTTTTGCAAGCTTCCAAATTAATGTAAAATAGAAAAACTGCATCAAACAAAAGATTCTGCAATGACAAAATCCAGAATGCATACTAAATCACTACATATTAAAGCCCACATGTGACCCAAAATAATTCCTTTAACCCAAAAAGAGCTTCTCACGTTGAAGACTTCACATGTTACCAATCATTATTTTAGACATCAGAAACGACCGGAGAAGTTTCAAATTTCCAAGAAAGTTCTTTTATTAAACATGAATGCATATGACAAGAGACAAAAAGCTTTATTCATTCTAAATTTTATGACCAACTTCACCCTAGCAATTGCCTAATCCGTAAGCCATCCTTTCAGATCAAGGAGATACAACAAAACTAGCATAATAAAATAGAAGCTTGTTTATTAATAGAGTCAAGAACAAGTATCACATCAGAAAACTATAATCAGATCCATTAATGGTTTCCAAATAAAAATAAAGCAGACCTTGGAGTAGATACTAATATTAGATTAACCAACTTTTGAATTGTCAGCCAGCTATTTCATTTATGACTAATGAATCAAGTTGTTTTCCCTCTAGATCAGCACGTATATTATGTCAAAGTTCATTTGACATTACAAGTTTTCAGCATAACTATTATAAAACTGCCATAGAGGATGGGCAGGGAACACTTTTCTTTTCATCCATATATTGGTCACAAAGTCCATTCAAAATTCAAAAATCCTAAACGCATGCATATTAATCGACATTTGACACAATGAACAATCTAACAACAGTTCAAACAAACTCAATTTGGATCATCCAGAAGGACCAGAAGCTTGTGTAACAAGACTGTTACCATCATTCTACATGAACAACAATGTACATTCCCGTCCACTTTATCAAATTCTAACGCTACAAGCTAATGACTTAAGTCATGGTTCATCAGAATCTAAAATCTAATTCGCTCTTAAAACTTTATACTGTTTTGAGCTAGCCCATTTAAGTTTGGATCATCTTCCAGAAAATTACATTAAAAAAAGCACATCCTACTTTTATTTGTTAAAATTGAGAGATTAAAACAAATTACTTTTTTTTAACAATCTAAAACAAATTACTTAAAGATACTGAATGTTGATTCGTAAAAATGGGAGCTTGACTAAAATCACATTAGACTAGACCGACTTCTTCAACTCCATCAACAGCTATGACAGTAATCATAGCGAAAACTTGATATTTACCGCTACCTTAAGTTTATCCTTCAATCGCAGCACCTTAGAAGCCAAAGCCTGATTAGGAAACTCCGAGGGATACGGAGACACCGTCGAAGACGGCGTTGCCGCGGAGATCGTGTAGCGTCGCATCAACGGCGTAACACTGGGCCTAGGAAGCTCCTCCGGCGACGAACGCCGGGGCTCGAAGCCACTCACCTCCCAGCTCCACTGATTATTGGTGTGACTCTTCTGCTCCCCCATCACCTTGGGGAGAAAAACAAGCAAAGCTGAAAGAAATTGAATCTAAAAGCAAAGGTGAAACAAATGGGGTTGCCGATGTGCAGTGTTTGGCTAAATTTGAAAGAGTTGTGTGTTCGGGGAAACGGGTGGGAGTGGGCGTAAAAGGTAGTCCCTTTCCCAACTTTATCGAGGCCAAGGGAATGTGCGTTTGGGAATGGTTTAGGACTCGCTCTCACCTGGGAAGGGATTGTCCTTTTTCCCTCTAATTAAAAACAATTTGGCGGAGCTTGTGAATTCTGGTGCTTCAGCGTGTACCCCCTTCATAAATGTGTTGGATGGCATATACATCAAACATTTAACTAATTTTGTAATTATTCAATCTCAAAATTATTTAGAAAAAAAATCACCAAAAAAATTATTTACTAAAAAATAAATAATATTTTAAATAATAATAATAATAAAAACACTTCATATAAAAAAGTCATCTAAAAATGGATATTTTCTTATTGTAATTGTGCAATTAGAATACGTTCTGAAATTGTGTAAATTGCATTCTGAAATATTTCATTTTGGTCCCTTGATAAAATTATAAGGACTCAATTGAAGGGAAATTAAAATTAAATAGACCAAACTGAAATTTTCTATAATACATTAAAAGCACATATGGAATATTATGAATAATGGTATATATTTGTATAGAAAAATTGAAGTTTTAAGTCTGATAGAAATTGAAGACTAAATTGGAAAATTCAAAATTGAAAAATTGAATTTTTAAGCCCGATAAAATTGAAAAAAAAAATCAAAACTGAAGGCTAAAACGGTGGTTTTTGGATGAAGATGGTGACAAAAAGATTAAGGGTCAGTTTTGCATTGCTTTTGAAAAGTACGGTGAAAAAATGCTTTTAAAAATGATTTTGAAAAGTATTTTTGGATTGTTTGGTTTAAAATTTGAGTGTTTAAGGTTACTGTCTAAAAGTAATTTTTGGTGAATATAATATCCATTTTAGACATAGTATAGTAAAATAAAAATTAATTAATTTATATGCAATTTAAATTCGTGAAAATATGATATACGAAATATATCAACTTAAATTACAATAAAATTATAAAAATCATTAATAATCTTTGATATATGAAATATAAATTTTAATTGTTAAATAATTAATATAATTTATTTGTAAAGGTTTATTAAATATATAAAATATGATATATTTATATATTACAATAAAATTGTTTGTTATAGACCATTTTCCCCCGATTGTCTAGTTTCAAAGTATAATAGCTGGATGGGTGTATTTGTAATTTCATCAAAACGCAAGAAGCAAAAGCTAGAAGCACCTCCCATGCAACTTCTGCGTTTGAGTCATTATGATTTCTGCGCAGCAATTTCGTTAAAAATGTTAGTGCAAACGTACTTTGAAAGTGTAAACGCGCTTTTTAAGCGTTATCGAAGGGGCCCTAAGTCCCCTTATCAACGTGTGGATCTAAATAAATTACGTGAATTTTAAAAAAAAATCAATTGAATTGGACACTAGGCTCAAATTATGGCCTTTCAAAGTTTTAAGCTCACTTTATAATTGAAAAATTAAATAATTTAATTTAATTTTCTCCCTCAAAATAATGAGTTTTGTGTTAAATTTGTAAAATTTTCATTTTAATCACTGTAATTTATATTTTTACATTTTAGTCCTAAAATAGAAAAAACTATTCAATATTCTCACTCTACCTATAGAAGTCGATAGCAGTTGGTGACGACTCCCCTTTAGTACTGTAAATTTTAATTCTCTCTCAAAATTATTTTTAAATGTATCATTTTTCAAATTTTAAAAAAATGATATTTTTCTAATTTAACATCAACAATATTTTATGGGCATAATTTCGAAAAATGCATCTAACGTTTGACTGGATAGTCACTTTGGCCCTTATTCATTTTTAAATCACTTTAATCTTCAACGTTTCATTTTGGGTCAAAATAATCCCTCCATGGCTAACGATAAACAGCTTGAAATGATGACACGTCAGCAGAAAAAAAAAATAATTTTATAAAATATAAAATTATTTTTTTACCGATATGTCACTTTGTCAAGCCAACATCTTTATCTATATGACATTGCTATGTTAACGTGCATTACCTTGTAGGTTTGTCATTCCAAGTCATTTACCGTAAGTTGACTAACAATTTTCATTCACGGTGGGTCATTTTGACCCAAAATTAAAGTACTTTAAAAAATAATCGCTAAAATAACTATCCAAACAAACATTAGGTGCATTTTTTTTAACCATTTTTGCATATTTTATGTATAAACAAATCTCACCAGATTCCTTTTTCATGAAAATCTTAATCTCATAGTCGATCCAACATATTTGCCACTTCAAAAATATTTGAAAAAAAAAACAATTATTACTATTACTAACCAAATGCTAATATGATTTAAATAATATTATCGATCAAATGTATTTTTTTATAGAAGATGCTAGTTTTATTAAAAAGAAAAATATCTAAAATTATAATGGAATTTTACAACCATAATCGTAAATTAATCATATAATTTGGACACTTTCATATAACGATTGACACAAAAAACTAGTCATTGGAGATCATACAAAGAAAAGGTATTTACATCGATGTGAATGCGTGAAAAATAGTGAATGTGTTTACAACGATGTAAATACATGAAAAATAATTAACGTATTTACGTTGTTGTAAATACGTGTGAAAAATAACGAACATATTTACAACGATGAAAATATGTGAAAAAATAGTGAACGTATTTACAATGATGTAAATTCGCAAAAAAAATAGTGAACGTATTTACAACGATGTAAATACGCAAAAAAAATAGTTAATGTATTTACAACGATGTAAATGCGTGAAAATAGTGTGAGGATAGAATTGATAAATTAATTTAAAATCATCACAAAATTGGGTAAAACTGTGTGAAAATAGTTAATGTATTTACAACGATGTAAATACTTCTACCTCAGTGATAAATATCACCAAACTTACGTATTAAATAATAGGCTTAAGGGTGTAAGAAGCCCTTGAACCAATAAATTTAATCAATTAAGCCATTGAATCAAAAAAATTTAATCAATTAAGCCCTTTGATCAATTTTGACCATTAAATCTTAACATTTTTTGGATATGTTGGTGCAATGCGTCGTATTACAATGTTTCTACTTGACATTTTTAGAATTTTTTATTTATTTATAATTTTTTAAAGTTCTAAACTTTTTAAAAGACATAAATTTTATAAAAAAATATTTTTTTGAAAAAAAACGCAAATGCAACATAATAGAATTGTAGTTTATCATGTGTCAGTAATATCTAAAGAAAAATATGTCAAGATTTAACGTTCAAAATTGATCAAAGGGCTTAAATGATTCAATTTCTTGGCTCAATGGCTTAATTGATTAAATTTCTTGGTTTAAGGGCGTAATTGAGTGCAAAAAAAGGTTAAGGGCTTAATTGGTTTTTTTTTCAAAGTTCAAGGGCTTCTTACCCCCATTAAGCCTAAATAATATGACGTATTAAATATCACCTCTACCAAACACATATCTATTTATATATTATATAATACAGTGAAATAATACAACACGCCAATTACAAAGCCAATTAAACATGCCATCGAATAAAATATCCATGAATTTTCAAATCACATCATCCCACATAAGAGAATCCTATAATGCTAATGTTTGAACAAATAAGGGTAGTTCTACTATGAGGCAGATTAAAAAAGGCTAAAATTAGGCTAACCAGTTATACAGGTATATGGTTCTAACATAAATTTTTACAAGGCGATAACATAAATGCTTATAGTAACTATAAGAAAAATGACAGTTAATGTAACAACCTGATTCCACCGGATGCGATATGCTACATTCGGGTTACCTCTAACCCGACCCATAAAATTTGTTCGAATTAAAACCCATGTTTAGCCAAAAACAATATTTAAAACAAGCCATTTAAATAAGGTTTCGTAATCATTTCAAAATCCAAAATATAAATGGAGCTTTGTACAATTTAAACACCGTATATCAAAATAAAGTAGAAATAGAGTTATAGACCAACTACAATAAGGTCATATGGATAAATATTCCTATAACTAAGATTAAGGTATTATACTTGAGTTCATTCGGTACTAGGAAATCCTTGTCGATGTGCTCCTTCCAAGAAAGTGACATGTCAACCTACGCACGGAAAAGCAACACATTCGCACATTAAGCTAACAAAGCTCAGTGGTACATGTCAACTCTACAAAACTTCATGATGTTCATAAAAGTAAGCATGCAATATAAGAAATGAGTATATAGTGTGAATAAACAGTTCAATCAACAAACACCATCGTAGTAGTAGCTAAACATGTTAGCCTAGAACCACTAAGACATCGAGCTAGCCACATGTGTACTCAGGACCCCTCAGACATCGAGTACTGTGCTTGGTATTTGGGACCACCCAAACATTGAATACCTCGTCATGCCACATACCCAGGACCACTAAGACATCAGGTTGTGCGTGACACTCACCCGAGACCACTAAGATATCGGGTAGTGAATGTCACTCGGGACCACTAACATTATATATATGTAATATAGTACTTACCTTGGGTATTCGGATCCTATCAACCAAGTGCCCACGTGGTACACAACATCATCATATAACCATATCATCCCATGGTTGTTATCAACATATAAGTCACACAAGATAATTACCGAGTTCTTAAGTTTTATGCTTGAGTATAAGGCAAAGTCTCACTTCTCATTTTTACAACTCATTTCAAGACATTAGGGGTCTATTGGATTGAACGATATAACTTTTCAGCCTTACGGGCGAAAATCAACATTTTGGGGCAGATTGCCTAGTGGGTATCGATATCCAACATTGAGTACCGATACGTCTCTCCAGGTACTGATACCCAACCTATGCGTACCGATACGCAGGTTTGTAGGGAATAGGGTGTACCGATACTCACTCGTTACTGATACGGCTCCAAACGTACCAATACGATTTTTAGCTACTATAAGTCTAATGGAACATGGGGTACCGATACAGCTCGAGTCTGTACCGATACTTTCTTTTAATTTTACCTGCGTTCATCCCTTAGAACACAGGGTATCAGTATGTGTAACACCCTGATTTTGGGCCTAGGAGTTTTCTAGGTGGTTTAGACGGTCCGACGGATCGGATTAGATGATTCGAGTTAGTTTCGGGATTTAATTTAAAATAAATATTTTGGGTGAGATAAAAATATGAAAATATTTAAAATCATTATTTGATATACAAATGATTTTGGTAAAATTAATTTTACAAAAAAGGGTCTCAAAATTGGACATTTTGGTTAGTGATCAAAATGTAAAGTTTAAAAACAATTTTTAGTGACTTTTTGTAAAATGGTCAAAACTTAGAATCTTTAAGGAGCTATTTGGCCAAAGTCTAATATCAGGCTTTTCTCTTAAAATTGGATATTTTAAAAAATTTTAAAAATAGATAAAAGGTTTGGAGAGATTAATTACATAATTAGATTTTAAAGAAATATCACGTAACTAACTTTTCATCAAAAGCTTTTCTCTCAAATTCTCTTCAGCCAAACACTCTTTTTCACTTCAATTTTCTCAAGTAAACACTTGATTTTAATCTTCTTTTGTTATCAAATGGATCTTTAATGGTTTCCTAACAAAATCTATTTGATTTGATCTTGTTTTCTCAAGAAAATTCATCCAATTAAGAGGAAAGCCAAATATAGAGGTGAGCTTCGTTCTTCTCCTCTAATATAAGGTTCTATATTGAAATTCCCAAGTTATTGATCCTTTACATATGTTTTCTAACTTGATTTGATGATTTAATTATGGAAAGTTGGTTAAATTGAGGTTTAATTGGTTAAATTGATGGATTGCGAATAGACTCTGTTTTGCTGAGTTTTTAATTGATTTTAATCATGATTTTGATGTTTATTAATGTTAATAAGTGGGCTTTAACATTGGAATCCTGAAACTATGTGAATCTCTAATTTTCTAGGTTGTTAGTTGTGAGTTTTTGGGGTGTTGTTGTGGTTTAATGAATGCTGGAGGTAAAAGGATGTTATTGTTGTATTTTTAGATGCTATTTGATGTTAATTGATGGGTTAAAACGTTAGATTGTGGCTGGTTTAAGTTTGGAAGATGTTTGATGTTGATTTTAGTTGTTGAGGAGTGAAATTGAGTAGTGAATGTTGAGGATTTATGTTGTTGTATTGTTGAATGCATTTTGATGCATTGAATCCTCTGTTTTTGGTGTGGATAAAATAGGGGAAGTTGGACCTCAAGCTTGAACGATCATTTTGAAAGCTTTGGAGGCGAGTTTACCGTATCGACAAGCAAGGCTTTGCGTGTCGGTGAGTGAGAACCTATTTCACAACTTTACGAAGGTTTGAAAGTTGTGTTTGGGGGTTTATATCAAGCTTGAAACGCTGGTCCAAGCTCAAAAGTAAGTAAAGGATGAATTCTCTCTCGAACTCGGTTTGACAATTTGTGTAAATGCATTTGTTTTAATGAATTGATTACTCACTGTATATGCATGATTTGAGCACGGTTTAATGCTGGAAAATGGTTATAAAATAATGTTGATGCATTTGAAGATAATGCAAGATTTGTTAATGTTGTTGAACATTGGTAATGCATGGTTTAATGCATTGGATAAATGGTTTTGATTGATGTATATGAAAATAATGAGTTAATGTAAATGAAATGGATTATATTGGCAAGTGATGGTATGAAAAGGTTATGGAAATATTATCGGATATAGTTGGCCTGTCATAGGATTTAAAGTGCACTATAATAAGTCTCTCATGGTTCGTAGAGGTGATGTATTAAAAGTATTTACTCTGACCATGTGAACCCAATATTGTTGAGGTAATACTTCAATGGTGTTTCACTCCGGCTACGACCATAGAGGTGATGCATTGGAAGTGTGTACTCTAAATTGAAGGATGAGCATTGGTAGTGTAGAGGTTATGCATGTGTTGCATTTACTCCATGCCATTGAGCTGTAAGTGATTGAGATATCGCTTGGGAAATCCGTGTATCCGATGTGGTTTAATGAAAATAGTGAGAATTGAGAATGGATCACTTGTAAGCCAATATAATGAATTGATGTATCATGTTGATGGATTGTTTGTATAATGTGATTTATACATCTGAATATTCTTTAAGCTTTGCATATATGATGTTATGCATAGGAAGGCTTAAATTGAGGGTTGCATATGGGATTATGCTGTTGAATCCATGATACATGTTGCATATGGTGTAATATGCATGATTTGGAAAAGGTTAAGTGCATATGTTGAAAGTAAGGCATGATGTTTTTGTAATAAAACGTATGTGAAAGGTTTTGGGATAAATAGGTTTTAAAACACATTGGATGATGTTTTGTGTTTTGAGCGCTACTCACTAAGCATTATGTGTTTACACTCTCTTTTATCATCAATGAAGATTAGTGGATTGAAGGGCAGCAAGCAAGGTGATCCAAGGACTTGGTTGCAAAGTATGGTTTGAAACAAACTTAGTAGTAATAAGGATAATGTGTCAAATGTTGATTTGGGAGGGTTGTTTGCTAAACTCCCTGTTGGTGCAAGTTTTATATGTTGTTTTGGATTTGTAAGTGGTTTAAAGTGTTTGATTTGTGGATGGATGTTTTGGATGTTGATTAGGGAGCATGCCTATAGACTTTGTGAATGGTTGTGTTAGGCTTGCTAGGTATGCTCAAAATGTTGATATGTTGGTGTTAAGCATGATAATGATGTTATATGATGTTTAGCTATGTGTTAAGGTAGTTTGGAGTAAGCCAAAGTGTCATATGTTGGACCTAGAGGCCATTACAGGCCTTTGAGTACTGGTACAGGCACCCAAGGATCGGTACGTGGGGTCTGGTAAGGCTCATTTCATCGAATTTTATCAAAGGGTATCAGTACGCCTAGCCACCGTATCGGTACGACTTAAGGAAGTTTTGTACTAGTGTCAGTACACAGGCTCCCGTACCGGTACACCTTCTAGCTACTGGAATCTGAGATTTTAAAATAAACCATATAGAATCGGTACGGTGGATAACCGTATCGGTATGGGCTTGCTCAACATACTGTATCAATACGGAGCTTAGCATATCGGTATGCAGTACTGTTAAGGTAGTTGGACCGTATCGATACGGGGTTAGCTCATATCGGTATGCAATGTGCAATGTTATGCTTTATCTGTTGCAGTTTGAAAATGATGCAGTTTGGTCCCTGAGTGCTATGAATGTAATTGTATGAGCTTGGATGATTATTTTCATATGGAATTTAACATGTAAGCATGAAATTGGACAAATTAAGGAATGGTAACTTTAATTTCAAATTAAGTCCCTATAATTTGTGAAATTATATTTTAGTCCCCAATGTGTGTTTTTGAGCAATCAAGCCTTATTTGAGATCTAATTTAAGTGTAACGTTTCCGCTGAAGCACGTTCATCATAGAAATTATATTGATGCATTTAGACAAGATAAAAAGGAAAAAATGGACTAAGTTTAGGTTATTAGCTTGGGTTTGCTTCGGAAGATCTAATGTGATCTTTTTAGTTCGGTTTTAACTAGGCCAGGCTAAGGGGGTTACAGTACGGGCTCCTTGTGTACTGATATCGAAGCCCAAAATGGCTTCCAAGGCTCGAGAAATCACTTCCCAAGCCCCCAAAATGAAACCTTATCCCCTCAACTCAACCCTACATCTTATGGAAGATTATTAGTATGGTTTACTGCCATTTTTACAGGTTTTTAACACAAAATCTGTGTTTCACCATTAATATCTATATCCAAGCTTTTAGCACCCAAAAGCTTAAACAATGCAAAGCAATCACATTATGAAAAACATGAAGCATATTGGAGTTAGAGATGTACGAACCTTGCTCAAAATCCTGGAATCCTCTTACTAACAAGCTTATCTTCACTTCTTCATATTCTCCTTCTCATTGGTGTGGGATGGTTCTCCCACCTCTTTCACTAATCAACATGTGTAAAACAAATTGTTACACTCCTAAAAGATTAGAAAGAGTTTAGAAACAAGATTTAGATTATCATTTCGTCCAAAAATACCCCAACCAAAATCCCCTTTCAAAACCCATTTTCCCATCTTACCACCGTACCCAACCATTTTCCACCTCAAAATGTAGATCATGAAGAGAATAATAACATACTCAAACCTTGAATCTCGGATGGTAAGATTTGATGATAAAGTTTGGGCCTTTACCTTGAAATTTCTATGGGTTCTTGGTAGAAATGGGGAGCGTTTTGGGAGGATGAAGATGAGTTATGGTGGATGATGTAAATGGGCAGTGTTATGTCTATTAGGAGACAAGTATTCAAAAGTAGTCAGCCTACTCATGGGGAAATTACCTCCCAAGCCCTTCATCCATGACATATCATCCACAAGGTCATTTTCAAGCCCAACCCAACATCCAAGGCCCAAAAAGACTACATCTAAACCCAACCCTCAAAGGCTAAACCCAGGTCAAAGCTATCCATTAACTCGGGGGGCGTTATAGTTAAACAAATGCTTATCAGGGTAAAACATTGTGTGATAGCCTAGACGGTTACCTGATAACATTAATTCTTTCAAAACACATAAGATTTTGGGTTGCTACATAAGTTCTTGCGGCCTACTTAAATTATTACAGAAATTGTTAGAAAAAATGTTATAACACAAATTCTTACCCAAGATCACCAAATCCAAAATCCTTTCAACTTTTCGTAAGAAATTGAGTTATAACCTAAACTCTTAGAGGATAACATTATTTATTACCCAAATCATTAGATTTTGGGTATGTACATAAATTCTTCAGGAACCAACATAAACCCTATACAAATGGTAGTAAAACATGTCATAACACAATTTCTTACCCATAAGAAATTGTGTTATGACATAAAATCATAGAAGATAATATTCTTTGTTATCAAACTCATAAGAAGTAAGGTAGCTAGACAAATTGTTACAACAACTACATTAATTATTACAGAACTAGTAAGAAAAAATGTAATAACTCAAATTCTTACCCCATATCACCAAATCTAAAACCAACAGAACTTATGGTAGAAAATTGTGTTATAACATAAACTCTTAAATGATAGCTTTATATCTTACCAAACTCATAAGAAATAGGGTACCTATATAATTTTTCGAAACCTACATATATTTTTATAGAACCGATAAGAAAAAAAGGTAATAACACAAATTCTTACCTCATATAACCAAATCTAAAACCAACGAAACTTATGGTAGGAAATTGTGTTATAACACGAACTCTTAACGGATAACTTTATATTTTGCCAAATTTGTTACCGAACTCATAAAAAGTAGGGTAGCTACACAAATTGTTACAACACCTACATCAATTATTACAGAACTGGTAAGAAAAAAAGGTAATAACACAAATTGTTACCCCATATCACCAAATCTAAAATCATCAAAACTTATGGTAAAAAAATTGTGTTATAACATAAACTCTTAAAGTATAACTTTATATCTTACCAAACTCATAAGAAATGAGGTACCTGCATGTAATCACTAATTTTATCCGGGGTTTTTAACCCATTTTTATTTTTAGCATTTGGAATAATGGGCTTATTTCTTAGTGCAATTGTTATCATATTACTCGTTATTAGTACTACTATTATGTTTCACTATGTCAAAAACCCAAAAATATTATACTATATATATTATATGTTACTATGTTCTAAAAACCCCAAAATATTAATTAACTGCTATTAGTTTAATGTGTTATAATTTGAAAAAAAAACCAAAACATCATTATTACTATTTGTTTTCGTTGGTAATATATGTATTAGTTGTTTTACCTTATTAATAGTTATTATCATTTTAATTATAGTTATTGTATTACGATTATGTTATTATGTTCATGTTATTATATTTTATAACACAAAAACAAAAAAAAAAGTAAACAAAACAGTTATAATAAAGCCCATTAAATAGATAAATACAATAAGCCCAAACGTTTTAAGTTTTACAGTCCATTTATACAAATTAAAAAACCCAAAAAACAATTAATTACATCTGGCCCGTTAGGGAGGCCCAAAACCAACTAAACCATAATCTGCAGAAACCCTAATGCACTATCTCTCATATGCGTAGCCATCTCTCCACCGTCAGATCTGGAATAGATCTGCCAGTCCAAATTAAACACCAGCAATGAGCCCTAGGGTTACATTATCTGTCTCCGTGTCGCATGCATTACAACCATTGGATCAAGATCTCATCGCACGGCCAATATGGAAGGAGGGAATCTTCCAGAACCGCCACGGGCTCACTTGCGACTTTCCCGCTCCTCCACGAGCGCGTGAGCTCCACGCGTCTGACTCTTGGGCAGCCTGACATTTTTCTGCTACGGTTGTCGTTCCATATGCCTTTCCAATGGTCCCCTCCTCCATTCGCAGCATCGCATGCCAAACAAAAACACAAAACGTAGCAGTGTCAGAGAAGATAATCACATGCAACCAAAAATATACAAGCACTAAGAAAAGAGATCAATGGCAGTTCAACCAAAACGGGTAAAAACTCAGAAGATCCCGACGGATTTCATACGAACATACAACAACCATTTTATTTTCTTTTCATGCAACAACCGTCTCGGTTATAAAAAACCGAAACCCCAAACATTGTAAGGAGTTAAGAATCAATACAAAAAGAGAAACATAACCTTCTAGAGGTATTCCCCCTATTCTTGCATGCATGTAAAATCTTCAAAGATACATAGATCTATTTTTTTAAATTAAAACCTTACATTTTCATATTGCAGCCTCTTCATCTTTCTCCGAGTGACAAGCCTCAAGCCATCAGGCTTTTCGAGGTGAACTAAGAGGGTGACGGTTGCATTCCCGGCCATGGGAAGTAAAAAACCGTCTTCGGTTCTATTTATTTTAAAGAAAAAGAAAGGGGCTTTGTGTGTTTTTCGGAAACATGGAGGTTAGATATGGTTTTAAAACGAAAGAATAAGTGTTTTAAGTTTTTGGGTGCCGTTTGAGCTTTTCAACACCGGTAAGCAGTGGCCGGCACGGCGGAGGTGGGCCGTTTTTTGGGTTTCACGGCGGCCGAGTTGAATGTTGGGAGAGAGTTCAGAGAGTTTGAACTCTCTGAATTTTCAAAAAATGAAAGATGGTTTCGAAATGGCCAAAAATTTGCCGTTTAAGGCAAAATGTGTCCTATATAGTATAATAAAATAAAAACAATTGGGTTATTTTCGTTTTTAAGTCCTTACCGCGTTTTCACATTTGCACCAGGAGGGTTTCCCTCTTTCAAAATCACATTGTAGGTCCTTGAAATGTTTTTAAGTCGTGCAATTTCATCCTAAAATAAGCTGGATTGTTTTTTTAAAAATGGATTTAACACACTAAGTCCTTCAATCTTTTAAAATCCTTTTAATTTCGTCTAAAATTGAGATGAATCAATTTTAAAACGGTATTTTTATACTCCAGGTCCCTTTGGCTTTAACCCGTTTTCATTTAAGCCCTAAATTTTAATTTAATTCGCTTTTTAAAGGGGTAAATGTTCCATTTGGCCCTTGTTTTCTTGAGAATATTTTAATTTCCTCCTCTTCCAGTGTTTATCTTTTTTAATCTACCCCTTTTTAATTTTCAAAATTGTTAAGTAGACCCCTTAGGTTTTGCTTCACATTAATTTAATCTTGCATACATGTTTAATTTTCAGTTGTATATTGTTTTTATTTAATGTGTTTTTTAATTAATTTGTGTATTATAGAATGTATGACGTATGTGTTGATATAAGATCTATATGTGGATATGTGATATGTGATATGTGCATTATATGATGTATGTTCTTTTACATGGAGTTTTATACATAGTTGATACATATATGTAGATTTATTATATTTGTTTCTTTAGCCTACGATGATACAATGTATGTTTCTAGTAATATGGGATTTTACCACGTGTATATGTTTTTAGTGTTCCGAATTCGTGTGATTTATTTACTTGGGAATGAAAGTATTACATGTTTTATATATCGTATAATTAGAATAGGTGTCATAATATAACTTTGTTTATCCTTTGTTATTAGCGTATATTTTGTTTTTTTTTCTTTCAGCATGGGCCCTTTAGGATTAGTTTAGGCTCTTTAGGATCAGTTTTAGAGTTTAAAATTTAATTTAATTTAATTAATTTAAAATATGCGCTTGTTTTATTGGGGATAAGCTTTAAATTAATTAAATTAAACCTAGGTTTAGGGCTAGAGCCTTAGTTAGATTATAAGTTCGAATCAATTTAATCCATTTAAGTTCGCCCTTGGTTTATTGGGGTAAATGTTAAATGTATTAAATTGGTTGAACAATTCTTAATTATTTTAGGGGTAAAATTGGAATTTTATGTAGATCACATAATTTAAAATCATGACTAGTTAATTCGATTGATTTTGGATAGTTTCCCTGTCTCATTGGGATTCTAGTTTAAAATTAATCGAGTTGATTATTATGGTTTAAGATAACCAATAAAATAATAGGTTTTTAGTTTTTAGGATTAAATTAATTTAGGGCTAATATTAGATTAACCTAGTTAATAATTAGACTACTAATTGGATTTCAATAATTTGGGCCTTTTTAGGTTAGGACTTTTAGTGGGCCTATGGCTTTAATTCTATGTCTTTTTATGCTATGCATTTTAATTGTCATTCATGAGACCTCTAATATTTAATTGGACATTGCTTTTAATTAATTAACTTTAATTATAAAACGGATGTATCTATTAATTCCGATATTTGTGTCATAATAGTCTTGGCTTACTGGATGTTGACCAAAATTAATTCTTATCGTCTAAAGGTAAATATAATTCGGATTAAAATTTTGACAAATCATTTCATCATCCTTAACTGCTTGCATCATGCATAAAGGTGATGAACGGAGTTCGAACCATAAATTAACACGACAGTCAGGTTTATTCGATGTCGATTTAATCTATGGTCCGAGGTTTCGTCACCCTTATTAATTAAATGCTTAATTAATTCGAATTTACCAACTTGACAAAGCCCGTCTAATTAAAATTTATTCTCAATTATGAACCATTTAATTAAATTCAATTTAAGTTTCGATAATTTCCATCAAATTAAAGGCAACATATATTTTGGTACCGATTTCTGAGCGTGATGGGGGTGCTAATCCTTCCCCACATGTAACTAACTCCCAAACCCGTTTTTTACGAATATTTGATTTTATGGTGTCCAGCCTACCTTAGTGGCCGATGGCGACTTCAAGTCTTTTTGTTTTAAAAAAACACGAATTTTTAAAGAATTTTCCATTTTCCAAATATTTTCAAAATAAAATAAAATAAAAGGAACCCTATTACTCCTTTTTAGCGATCCCACTCATTTGAAGCTTTTAAGTTTTTTTAATTTTTAAAGAATTTTTAGCGATCCCACTCATTTCAAAATATTTCAAAATATTTTTATAGCGACTTCTTACCTTATATCACCAAATCTAAAATCATTAAAACTTATGGTAAGAAATTGTGTTATAACATAAACTTTTAAATGATAACTTTATATCTTACCAAACTCATAAGAAATATGGTACATACACAAATTCTTACGAAACCTACATAAATTATTATAGAACGGTAGAAAAAAAATTTAATAACACAAATTTTTACCCAACATCACCAATCTAAAACCAGCGAAAATTATGGTAAGAAATTGTGTTATAACATAAAATCTTAAAGGATAACTATATATCTTACCAAACTCATAAGAAATAGGGTACCTACACAAATTTTTACATCACCTACATAAATTTTTATAGAACCGATAAGAAAAAAGATAATAACAATTGTTACCCTATATTACCAAATCTAAAACCAGCCCAACTTATGGTAGGAAATTGTGTTATAGCACAAACTCTTAAAGGATAACTTTATATTTTACAAAACTCATAAGAAATAGGGTACCTACACAAATTGTTATGAAATCTACATAAATTATTACTAAGATGGTAATAAAAAAGGTAATAATACAAATTCTTACCCATATCACCAAATCTAAAACTAGCCTAACTTATGGTTGAAAATTGTGTTATAACATAAAATCTTAAAGGATAACTTTATATCTTACCAAACTCATAAGAAATAGGGTACCTACACAAATTCTTATGTAATCTACGTAAATTATTATAGAAACGATACGAAAAAAGTAATAACACAAATTCTTACCCATATCACCAAATCTTAATCCAACGAACCTTATGGTAGGAAATTGTGTTATAACATATACTCTTAAAGGACAACTTTACATCTTATAAAACTCATAAGAAATAAGGTACATGCACAAATTGTTACCGAACCTACATAGACTATTAGAAAAATAGTAAGTAAAAAGGTAATAACACAAATTCTTACCCTATATCACCAAATCTTAAACCAACCAAAATTATGGTAAGAAATTTTGTTATAACATAAAATCTTAAATGATAACTTTATATCTTACAAAACTCATAAGAAATAGGGCACGACACAAATTTTTACGAAACCTACGTAAATTATTAGAGAGACAATAATAAAAATGGTAATAACACAAATTCTTACCCATAACACCAAATCTAAAACCAGCCCAACTTATGTTAGAAAATTGTGTTATAATATAAAATCTTAAAGGATAACTCTATTTCTTACCAAACTCATAAGAAATAGGGGACTTACACAAATTTTTACAAAACCTGCATAAATTATTATAGAACCGACAAGAAAAAAGGTAATAACACAAATTCTTACCTCATATCACCAAATCTAAAACCAGCAAAACTTATGGTAAGAAATTGTTTTATAACCTAAACTATTACAAGATAACATTATTTTTTACGAAACTCATAAGAATTTGGGTATCTACACAAGATACCCAAATTCTTACGGAATCTACATAAATTTTTACCAAAATGGTAGTAAAAATGTGATAACACAAATTCTTACCTGAGATCACCAAATTCAAAAACCTTGTTCAAAATTGATATTGTTCGTCTAGAATCGATACTAATTTGTTACATGTTTGATTCTAGAATTGGTACGATTCTTGTGGTACTAGTAGTTATGTTAATTGTATCAGTACTATTGTGTAGCATCGGTACCATTTTAGCTAACTGCCTACATAAATTCATACCATGTGTATTGACATTGTTATATGTGTACCAATACTAATCCACAATTTAGACATACATCTTCATAGTATATAGTCGGTAGCACAATAACAATTTCGATACCGTATAGATAATTTATAGGTTTTAATTAAAAATCACTTGGGAAATTATTTTAAACTTATTTTCATTGACTAAAGTTTTATGGAAGTATTTAAAGGGAAAATTATTCTAAACCCTTGGAAATAATTGTTCTAAGCACTAAGAAAAATTGTATAATTAATAATATCGAATGACAATAGACAAATAAGATGATAAGCACAATACAAGTAAAAGTCAAGGGTAATCCAAAATATTTATAGTTACATAAGACCAATGTCATAATCTAAAATATATGCATAATGTAGAATATCCAAATATATCCAAATCATTCAATAATGAAACTACAAAATTAAAAACATCAATGAAACAAAAAAACATTCAAAGTGTCATCCATAAATTCATAAGGACAACCAAAGACATCGATGCAAATCATGAAAACAAGAGAAACAAATCCATCAAGCATCTGATGTCGGTGGTAGATCAAAGTTGGAGGACGAAACTCGAAAGTTAAATAGTTCCGAGAGAGAGCGACAACCTCATCAAACAAAGGGTTGAACCGAGAAATAAATTAACCACGAACTCCCTCAAGTCTAACAAAGTGACATTGTTAAAGAAATTGGATAAGTCAACCTACAAAAAAATAAATATGTTTGCAACAATTCAATCTCAATTCTCTATAAATTTTATTAACCAAAACAATAAGTTTAAAGATTACACACACACATATATATTATTAAAAATAGGCTTAAGGGTTCAATAAGCCCCTAAAATTTTGTAAAAAAAATCAATTTTTGCACCTAATTACGCCCTCAAACTTAAGAAAAAAAATCAATTTGGCCCTTTGACCAACTTTGACTGTTAACTTTAACGTTTTTTTATTTTTTTTGACAAATGTGGCAACAAGATAATGTCACTTGTCACTTCTAGGAATTTTTAAATCTTAATTTTTAAAAAATATATAAAAATCATAAAAAATCTAAAAAAAATCTGGAAAAATCTTTTAAAAATATAAAATATTTTTAATTTCAAAATTTATTAAAAATAATAATAAATAATAATTTTTCAAAATATAAAATATTTTAAAAAATTAAAATATTAAATGTTATTACAAAATTATAATAATAAATTGAAAAAATATAAAAGAATAAAAGTTATTAAAAAACCAAAATGAATTTTATTGTTTTATATATTTTTCAATTTATTTTTTACAATTTTATAATAATATTTAATATTTTGATTTTTTAACAATTTTAATCTTTTAAAAAATATTATTTATTATTTTAAACAAATTTCAAAATTAAAAAATATTCTTATATATTTTAAAATAATTTTTAGAATTTTCTAGAAAATTTTTAGATTTTTTTCAACTTTTATATATTTTTAAAAACTAAGATTTAAAAATTCCTAGAAATGAAAAGTGGCATTATCATATTGCGATACGTGTCAAGAATTTTTTTTTAAAATAACCTGTTAAAGTTAAAAATCAAAGTTCGTCAAAGGGCCAAATTGATTTTTTTAGTTTGAGGGCTTAATTAGGTGCAAAAAAAGTTTAAGAGCTTAATTGATTTTTTTGCAAAAGTTTAGGGGCTTATTAAACCCTTAAACCTTAAAAATAAAAAGGGCTTGAAAAAAAATACGTGTAAATATAGTGTTAACCAAAAGTTGTAATAAGGCAAATTATATATGTATAATTATATTAAATTTCATATGTAAATATATACAAAGATGGGAACTATATATAAGTATATGGTTTTAAAAAATTGAAATTTTTATGTAATCTGTAAGAACATTACAAATACTGTAACCCCCTCGACCCGGCCTAGACGCCCAACCGAACCAAGAATGCTATATTAGGTTTGCCGTAGCAAACCGTAGAGATACAACAAAACCCGGTCCATTTTTTCTTTTGTCTTATCTAGGTGCCAATTATTAACCCTACATGTTCATGCAGACATCAGGTGTAACCCCAACTCAATTGGGCATCAATTTGACATTCAATTGATCACATTTGTAATTTAGGGACCAAATTGAAAATACAAAAAAATTTAGGATTAAAACTCACTTTTAAGTTACCAACTTTTAATTAGTCAGGTTCCGAACACCCATCTCAGATTTCAGCTCAAACCGATCATTCTATCACATACAATTGCATTAACAAGATTTAAGGATTAAATTGTAAAGGTGACAAAACTGCCCAAAGTGACATTAACAAAATTAACGGTCATCTGAACCGATACAGGTGATCATGTATCGATACGAATTGAAACACTCTGTATCGGTACACCTCCATGCCGTATCGATACGCTTAACTGAAATACCGAACTTTTGGAAATCTTGATGATCGTACCAATACGGCTCTCTATGCGTTTCGGTACACGGGATTGGGACGAAAAAGTTTATTCCAGTAGCTGAGACCCGTACTGAAACACCCTTTGTCATACCGGTAAGCTACGGCTACATTGGCATAGGCGTATCAAAACACCACCAAGCCGTACCGATCCCTCAAGTCTAAAAATACCTAGTTGTACCGTATCGGTACGCCTGGACCTGTAATGTCACATTTGCTGGTTTTTCATCCAAATAACACCTTCAAGTCATTCCCACAAGCTGGAAACACAATACCAGCATGCCAAGTGTCATGGCCATACCGTCCAGGCCCGGATCTGCACGTCGTGCGGCACTTGAAAGGGGACTCAACCCAGACAAGTCAGCCTTCAACAAGCCCTTTATCCAAGGACTTAACTCGTAAGTGTCGTCTCATGATCCATCAGGCAACATGCACGTCGAATATCGTATCCTGCAGGGCCTAGCGAATGCTAGCTTCCAACCCCTGACTATCACGACGAGCGCGATATGGGGCCCTTTGGCCCCAAACCGTCCCTAGAAGGTCCTCCTAGAGAGACATTGTGCCATCCGCTTGGCTCTAATGCCCTCACACCTAGGCCCTACTTGAGCTTAGGAGAAGGTCACTTACATCAAGGCAGCTCGGCTGCTAGCACATGGCGAGGGGATGGTGTAGACCCAACACCAGACCACTTCCCCCTAAAGAGCTAAATAAACTTACCAAGTATGACGCGAGTAGACGTTGCTTCGTCCCAACCGAGGACACTTTCTGGATAGGGCCTTCATTGCCTTTCCAAAGCATTTTGACTTGCATCTTTGACTTGGTAGCTCCTTAGGGATTGCTCATATCAATGCTCGGTCCACCTTTGCTTGGTCCCAAGTAGGCTTGTCAAGGCAGGATCGACATATGATAAGAGACAGCCTTGACATTCTCCCACACTCCCTCTTATCGATGTCCTCATCGATGTAGTCCAATAAGAGATGGTTTTGACATTCTTCCCTACGTCTTCTATCGATGTTGACACTAATTCTTCACCACCTGATGAGTCGATATGGACATATGTGGTAGCTTATCCTTGATCTATGCTTTATCTCATACGCCTCTCTCTAGCCCCATTATCTGAACATTCAAGCAAATAATTCAAGACTCGATCCTAGGTTTCCTCAATTTCTTTATGACCATGTCGCATATACGTGACCATATGGTCCGAATATGAACTCATTATGACCCACTTCTGCTCCATCAACGTCGAGTTCTAGATTCATGCTCCCACACTTTTACTCTGATTGTGGCTCGAGCAAAACATAAGTAGCGAATCCTTGACTCAACCAAGATGTGCCTTGTAGTGTCTTTGTGTCTCACGATCTAGCCATAGACCTACAAAACACAAAATAGCATACATGCTCATATGCAAGAGAACTATGACTCGCCACCCAATGGATTGTCCTCGGCACTAAGCACATTCACCAATTGTGTCCCACTGTATAGTGAGATCTTCAAAGCAATGAATGTGTCACCATCTGGCCACTATCCAAGTGGGCAAGTACAAGTTCACCTTGCACTTAATTGCTAATTGATGTAAAATGACCTCTGGTTGCCAACACGGTACAAGAATGTACTTTGTCTCTTTGCCTTTCTCTATATTACCTGTACTACAAGATATGTAAGCGAATATATCAGTGATAACATATTCACACAAGTTGAGTGTGATACATGGTTGGTACACATTTCCTTGCACCTTCACCATTTGCCAAGTGAATGTACATCCATGCCCACTCGAACAACCTTGCTCTCATGAACTCATGCATCTTGGCTTCCCAGTGGCTAATAACACTTTTCCCACAAGCCAACCCACTTTTAAGGTTATCCAACACTAAAAGCACAACTTGTCTCACTTCTCTTTTGCACCATCTTGTCGACATCCTCGTCGACTGAACAGAAGGAATCCTTTTGTTAATTAAGACATCATTGTAACCTACAAACATAAACTTTCCACCCATGTCGCAATTATCCACCATGCCTACTCCAATTACCAGAGCATTTGGCGTGAGTCATAACCAATTCGCCTACCCTGCCTACTCCATCACTTGGAGCGCTCGGTGTAGAGTCACCATAATCCTACCCTGACTACTCTTTCCCCAAGAGCGCTTGGTGTAGAGTCTCATATTCCTACCCTGCCTACTCCTTCCCCTGGAGCGCTTAGCGTAGAGTCCACAATCCTACCCTGCCTACTCCTTCCCCAAGAGCACTTGGCATAGAGTCGCCACAATCCTACCCTACCTACTCTCTCCCCGAGAGTTCTTGGTGTAGAGTCTCACAATCCTACCCTACCTACTTCTTCCCTAGGAGCGCTTGGTATAGAGTATCACAATCCTACCCTGCATACTCTCTCCCTGAGAACGCTTGGTGTAGAGTCTCACAATCCTACCCTGCCTACTCCTTCCCCAAGAGCGCTTAGTATAGAGTCAGCCACAATCCTACCCTGCATACTCTCTCCCCGAGAGCGCTTGGTATAGAGTCTCACAATCCTACCCTGCCTACTCCTTCCCTAGGAGCGCTTTGTATAGAGTCAGCCTGCCCTGCCTACTCCACTCGTAGGAGCGCTTGATGCGGAGTCACCATAATCACACATTTCCAACAACAAAATAAAATCACAACTAGGCATAACCAGCCTTGCTCAAATACCAATTGTCACGGCCATACCGTCCAGGCCCGGATCTGCACGTCATGCGGCACTTGAAAGGGGACTCAACCCAGATAAGTCAGCCTTCAACAAGCCCTTTATCCAATGACTTAACTCAGAAACTTCATCTCATGATCCATCAGGCAACATGCACGTCAAATATCGTATCCTGCAGGGCCTAGCGAATGCTAGCTGCCAACCCCTGACTCTCGCGATGAACGTGATATAGGGCCCTCTGGCCCCAAACCGTCCCTAAGAGGTCCTCCTAGAGAGACATTGTGCCATCCGCTTTGCTCCAATGCCCGCACATCTAGGCCTCACTTGAGCCTAGAAGAAGGTCACTTACACCAAGGCAGCTCGGCTGCTAGCACATGGCGAGGGGGATGGTGAAGATCCAACACCATACCACTTTCCCATAAAGAGCTAAATCAACTTACCAAGTATTACGCGAGTAGACGTTGCTTCGTCCCAACCGAGGACACTTTCTGGATAGGGCCTTCATTGCCTTCTCAAAGCATTCTGACTTGCATCTTTGACTTGGTAGCTCCTTAGGGATTGCTCATATCAATGCTCGGTCCCAAGTAGGCTTGTCAAGGCAGGATCGACATATGATAAGAGACAGCCTTGACACCAAGCATACCACAAGCTATAACACCTTAAAAATGAAAAAAAAAATAAAAATGAAGCCAATAGGATTCGAACCTGCACCCCTTGGTATGGTAGGTTGAAGGGTTAACCAACTGAGCTAAGGCCATTATTGGTCTTATCCTACCTTGGATTTGATTTGACCATTAAGTTTCTATTATACCAACGTTAATTAAAAGTCTGAACCAACCCATGCCCCATTTTACCCATTCGAGTCTGGACAACAAAATAATAAGGTTCTAGATACTTCTTTTTTTCCCCAACCCTTCATCTCTTCAGCTCCAACCATTTTGATCTCCGTCACTGACGGTCGGTGGTGTGCACCGCCGGCATCCCTGGAAGCGCCGCGTCGTCTCGACCAAGACCCCTCTAGCCGCTCGCCTTACCTTCCTCTTATTCATCCCGAATCGAATGTTGAAGATTCAAGAATGACTTAGCTGCAGACCTATGTTCTTCGGCGATTTCTCCTCCATTGATGATCTGTTCATCGAGTTAAGGTCACCATCATGCTCCTTTCGGTGAGGCGAGCAAAACCTCTAAGGCCGGTCACCAGTCCGACACTAGTAGGGGGCTCATCGGAGTAACATTTTTTTGGGGCCTTTATTTTTCCGTTTGGGGTTAATTTGGGTAAGGTTTCTAATGTATTCAGATTAAATAAGCAATATTTGGATGATATTTTAGTGTTGAATGGTTTGTTCGGGTTTTCGTCGTCGTTTTGGGCCTTTTTTGGCCTTTTAGGCCGCGCGTGGCGCTCACGCACCGTCAGAGGCGATATCCGGCCGCCCTAAATGATGGCCATTGATCTGGCCTGACCGGACTCAGTCTGGTCTATAATTTGGGTTGGTCGAACCGGTTCTATCTTGAATCAGCTTTTGAGTCAGACCTGACCCGTTCTGTACCCGTTGACCCAACCCGCCCGACCCGATCTGACCTGAAAAGTTGACCGAGTCAACCAGTGAGTCAATTCGACCGAGTCAACCTAGTGAGTCAACCCGACCGAGTCAAGCCAGTGAGTCAACTCTCTCGAGTCAAACCTTTGACTACTGATGTCAGCATTGACCGTTGACTGATGACATCAACATGACGTCATCGTTGACTTTGACTGCTGACATCAGCGTTGACTTTGACCAAAAGGTTAATTTTTTTTCTAAAAACTCTTATTTGATGTTTTTTGACGTTCTGAGTCCGTTTATGAAGCCCGCTTCACAAAATTTTGACCCGAAAGCCTCTGAATCTGACCTTGAACCCAAAAAATACATGTGTTTAGTTTTTCAGCTTGAGAGTTGCGTTAAAGCTAATGATTGATATTGACTTATGTTTATTTGAAGGTACTCGCATATCTTCGTATTCGAGAGGTAGAGGATGCCAAATTTGGGTTCGAGAGTGTTCGAATGTTATTTCAAGGGTCAACTAATATAGCAAGGGTTCAAGGTAATACTTTACTACCTCTTGTATGTTTTACGGAACTAGTTGGTATTGGTTAATGCATGACGAATTTGATTGATACCTGGATACTTTAAAGTCACACTAATTACAATAAAAAGATAATAATTTGGATAAGACCTGAATGACTTGAATAAGGAATTGATGATCGATAAGTAATCCAAGTTCAGTTAATAATCGATAAAAAGTTCAATTTGAAATTTCTAATTCAGATTAATTCTTGATAAAAGATCTAATGCTCAGGATGCTTGGTTGAAAAATGACAAAATGCCCTTGAGGTATAAGGAATAAAATACCATTGGCAATGAAAGTGATCTAGAAATCTACACTAATTTTGGTAAAACAATTGATTCATCTGAAAACCCCGATTTGCTTGGGAAATTATGGTAACAAGCTTTAACCTTCGAAATTGAAAGGTTCTCGGATTTTCTTGAATTCGAAATAAATATGCAAATATGAGTTTACGAAAAACTATTCGTATGTCTGGATTAATCAAAGTGGCGTAAAAGATTGAATTGACTAAAATGGGTGAAAATACTAATTAGGCTGAATTGATCGAATGAACGTAATGATCAAAGAGACTGAAATATCCTCGGGCACTAATTGCCAAATTAGCAGAAATGATGGATATACTCTCGAGAATTGAAATGAATGAATTGTTTAGAAATACTGAAAGTACTTGAATGACTGAAATATTTGTTTAAGCACCGAATTTGCTAAACTTTCTAAAATAGCGAATATGCCCTTGAGTTTTAGAAATGAATTAAAATATTCGAAATGATCGAAGATAAGCCAGAATGTCTGTAATGACCAAAATATATTTGTGCACCAAAGTTTTTAACGACTAAGACATCCATGACCCCTACAATAATTAAATTTTCCTCATATCGTGTCATAAGTGTATACCCATGATAAGTCTTAATTCAGATAAAATATGATAACTGTAGCGTTCCTAAAGGATGAGGAACCGAATCTAGAAATGTTGGCCACCTCTATTACTATTGTAAAGTTGGTTTATCGAATAATAAGTCATGTCGACTATGCGGTGGAAGGTTAGTAGTGAATGTGGTGGTGATTGGTTCAACTTATGATGCTATTAGTATTAAAGAAAGAACGCTCGTGAGTCGTAATTATCGGAACTAGAGAACCATATTAATATGGGTTATGGTTATATCGAATGATTGTAAAATTCAGTTTAGCCGTGTAAAATCATATGCATTGCGAGTTCAATTTTACCCTTCTTGGGTTGAATTACCAAATTGCCCTTGGGAGTTAAAATGCCCTTGAACAAATTGTCTGGTACTCTTTGGGTATATTTAAAATCCTGAATAAATCTATTATACTCGAAATCTCACATAATCATGAAATACCAAAACTTTTGAATGACCAGGAGGTACAAAATCCTGAGCATCTGAATGAAGATATTTATCAGACTCTTCGATTAAGTTCCTTAATTCTGAAATTAGTATAGCATGGACTAAAGTTCAGTATATTCCATCTGTAATTATTAAGGTTCTCTAAGTGATAAATTGAACCATCTGGTGTGTTCTTTGTACATGTATATTATCTCTGTTTTGAAACTAAGACTCTCTCTGATCCGAACCATGAATCATGTCCGTTTAAAAATAAAAAAATTATAATATACCACTATATCTGATATGAAAAATATTCTCTTTGGTTTCTGATACTCTAAAAATATATGCATGATTACTATTTTTCTTATTCCGTCTGTCCACTAAACTATATGGTTTAGGGTATTTCTTGTATATTATTGAAGATCTGCAGGCTCAGCGCTGGTAAGTCCTTATAAACCTAAGGCATTCCCTTAGATAAGCTCCTAGGCTCAATGGGCCTGGGTAAGTCTTTCTGTAAGCTCCTACGCCCAATGGGCATAGGGTAAGTCTTTCTGGATATTGTTCTGGAATTGTATGGCTGGACGGTAGTCAGGTAATTAAAATAAAAACTTTTCGTCCCCTTCTATAATTCTACCCTACTGAATTAATTTATCAATGTTAGGAACTCTCACTATGTTCTGAAATGTACTTAATGCGATACACCGAACACTTTCTCTAAATTAACCTCCATAATCTTTCTCTTCTGAATCTTTGGGCTATATGTTTATTGCCTAACAACCGTGTGATTGAAAATAGAACAACATTGTTACCTTTAAGTGTAACAGTTTTATGAACTACAATTTATGTAGTAACGTTTTGATGCTGTTTCCTCACACCAGTTTTGATTAACCTATCACCTGCTTGTTGTATACAACATCTTTTGGTAGTTTTGTATTACTGAGCGTTTTTCCAAGCTCACGTTGTTTTTACCATTTCAGGATAAAGTAATCCGATCATGGATCGATGACTGGTCTCAATTTAAGAGTTCCCTTGGCGTTGCACGTGGAGTACAGTACATGTGTATTAGTGGGCATGTATATCATGTTTTATTTTTATGATTGAGTCTGTATTATGTTTTCTGGATTTCAGTTTTGTGTAAACAAATTTTTATATGGTTTTAACATAAAATATTGTTTTGCATTTTCAAATGTATTTCTAAGAGTTTTCTTCTGTTTTTACTATGGGTCGCTCTTGTGACCCTAATGTGACCTTCTAGAATCAGGTGCAACGCATAGCCAGGTCTAGGGGGTTACACAAGCAATTAAGCATCATTATCTTAACAACACAACAAGGCTTCATGCATCACAAGGAAATCTATAGGCATATTTCCTAATTTTGCATCCAAGCAACATACCAAAATACAAACCAACACCAAAATCAATCTTTAAAGGCCATTTACAACCCAAAAGCAACTAAAGAAACATGCACAAACATGGAGTTCAACAAAACATCTCCCAAAACCAAAGCAAGTACCCCATTGCCTTTATTCTTATAGTCTAGTCCAACATACTTTGTTAACCAAGTCTTGCTAGGATCCCCTTGCTTCTTGCTGCCTCCAAAACCTCAATTATCTTCATTGATGAACAATGAGAGCGTAAGCACACAAGGCTTAGTGAGGAGTGCTAAAAAACAAACACAATCAATGCATTTTAAATCATTTACTTAACATCATCCTTTTAAACATCATGCTCCTTTTTAAAACATGCACTTTACATCATTAAAACCAGCATATTAAACCATATGCTACATGTATCATTAATCAACAGCAAGTCACATCGCTAACCCTCCACTTAAGCCTTCTCATGCATTACTACCAATTACAAAGCTCAAGGAGAAACATGTATAAGTCACATTATGCAACATAAACCATTCCAATGATACATTAACAATTATATTGGCTTACAAGTGATCATTAAACAAGTCCAATAACAAAGGAGTTCATCGAATACATGGATTCAACAAGTGTTAACCCAACACTTTAAGCCATCTCAACCTGAATAGCGATACATTCACAATCGCGGTACATTAACAACCAGGTACACTTCCAACCCACGGAGATACCAAACCCAATCATCGGTAAGACGCTTAATCCACTAACGGGAGTTTTCGGTACCATATAACCCCTAAACCGTTAGGGAACTTGGATGAAGTATTCGGTACGCCGTATAAACCCCCTCAACATCTAAGACGACTTATTTACAGTACACTCAATCCTATGGCCAGCCAACTATATCCAATAACAATTTTAAAACCACATCACTTTCCAATATAATTAACCATTTAACATTTACCTCATTGTTTTAAACAAGCATTAACCAAAACACTTTTCCAAAGCAACAATCATGCTTTAAACCACAAGTATAAACCATACCTACAAGGATCACTTACCATGTGCATCCTTCAGCAAAACATGCTTAAAAACAGTATATCGGAAACTTTAAAATATGCTTAAACAGTAGGTAACATGTAATCAAAACAAGTGCATGAAATTATTTCAACCTAGCACGACCGAGTGAGTAATACCACTTTATACTTACTTCTGAGTCTAGGTAAGCATTTCAAGCTCTACCTTAACTCCCAAAACTCTGTTCCAAAATATCAAAACGCTTTAAACCACATTTTCACTCACCGATACGAGAAACCTCGATTCGCCGATGCGAAATCAAGTATCTGAAGCCTCCAACGCTTCTCCAAACACTTCCGGATCAATCTCCCCTGCTTTAACCACAACACAACAGAGGATTAATGCATCATAACGCATTCTAAACACATCAATCATAATCCTTCTCGGATTTCCACAAAACCTTCACAATTAACCCTCCACAACAACCGAAAATATAACCAAAACACTTCGATTCATAACCCAGCCAACATCTATCAATCTAACATCATTTTCAACATCAAAACACATCTAAAATAGATCCAAAACAACCTACCACCTCCAGCAACCTTACAACCACAAAACCTAAAAACTAACAACCTAAACAAATAGAGATTCTTAAGTTTCGGGATTCCATTGATAAAAATCACTTATCAACATTATTTAACATCCAAAATATAAATCAAAACATCCTTAATTACTGGAAAACAGATCCAATCCGTGAATCAACTCATTTTCCTCACATAACTCAATTAAACATTAGAAAATCATCAAAATCAGATTAGAAACACAAAAAAAAAGGATCAAATGTTTGGGAATTTCAGTAAAGAACCATACAATAGAGGAGATCTCGGACCTTACCCCTATTGTGAAGTTTTTCCCTCAATTGTTTGTGAAAAGCTAAGAAAACACAAGATTGCTGTAAGATTTTGTGTAAACAATCTTTATAAAACAATTTGAAACAATAAAATCAAGTTAGAAACCACCTCACCTCTGGAAATTTGGTGGAAATCTGAGTGTTTGGCTGAGGAGAGAATGGAGAGAAAAGAAATGACGTGATTTTGGTTTTGGAAATAGATAACTAACTTTTAACAAAAATCCTCTTTAATTAATAATCAAAACACATGTTAAAATATCTTCAATTAAGGGAGAAACCAATTGGTAAAATAGCTCCTTAAAGATTCTAAGTATTTTACTCTTTTCATTTTAGTCACTATGAAATCATAGTTTCCAAAACTTCCATTTTGGTCACTAACCAAAATGTCCATCTTCCAAAACTCGTTTTACAAGATCGACATCACCATTATTAAATACATAATTAATAATGATTTTAAAGCATTTTTCTATAATTTTCCAACACCAAAAATATACGATCCCAAAACGACTCGAATATCTACTCTGGTCCACCGGACCGTCTAATAAACCACCAAACCGTTAAGCCCTAAAATCGGGGCGGTACAAATACCATTAAGAATAGTACAGAAACTACATGATATTCTTAACCAAAATTTTACATTCGTTCAAATGTTATTGATATTGCAAGAACAATACCGATGCCAAAATGTAGGAAATGTCATTTTAAGCTCGAAAATACTCCTCAATCTAACTCTAACCTTCTCATATTGTCCCTAAGACTATAACTAACCAACTTTGTTCACGCGTCAGTTAACATCATTAGCAAGCATTCCTAACGTCAATCTCATCTCAAGAATATTAATTCATAAAATCCAACACGGCATGCTTTAGTACACATTTAACCTAAAATACTCGTGTTTTATGACTCATATGCATCATACTAGTAATGAAAGTGTTTTACCTTGCATAAAACACCCCAAAGGTGGCTCCTTTATCCCCTCTTTAAGCTTTCTGCTTGCCTATGCTTTTGGAAGACTCTCCTCCTTCGTTCACTATTTAACAATCATCATAAAACACTTAAGTATTAATGGAAGGATGAAAGACAAAATCATTTCTCAAATTCCTTCAAAACCTCCCTTAAAGCATAACCCAACGAAACCCTAGCCACCCCATAAACACACATATATGGAGACATAGATCTTATTTTGAAGCTTGATATGTGAAGAGGAAAAATCTTGCCTCAAATATTACTCAACTCCAACCCAATCTCAAAGAAATTAGGTTGAAAAAGATGGAAGAAAGAAAATATGAGTTTGTAAAAAAATACTGTTTGATTTCTCCCCTTTTCTTTTTATAAGGTTAACCGGTTAACCTTCTATCCCCTTAACCCTTTTTGTAATTTTTTTATTTTTTTAATCCAACGATTTAGATTTTATTACACCCGATCTAACGGTCATATCAATACTGCCTTTTTAGCCTATTTTAAGGGATTTTCTTTTAGACTTTCCTAACAAATAAAAATATAATTAATAAATATTTGCGCTAGACGTAGAGTGAGTAAAATTAAACTCGATTACAAAAATCAAAATTTTTTACTCAACTCGAATTTTATAAACTTAATTTAATTCGAAAAAATTCAAATAAAATTTGAGTTATAAAATGGAATTCGAATAACTTGAAAGTTTGAATTGAGTATTTTATTTACAATTTAACCTCTCAACTTTGTATTTTATTCAATTTAGCCTCTCAAATTTGAGATAAAGATAATGTTGGATGTACCTTTCAAAAAAAAGATAATGTTGGATGATATTTTATTTATTAAATAACATTACAAATTTTATTCGCACTTAACTTCATAAACTCGACTCGAAAAAAATTTACAATTCGACTTTAACTGAAATCGATCAGTAAATATTTATAATTAAATTTGAACTGAAATAAAAAAATTCGACTTAAACTTCATAAACTCGACTCAAAAAATTATAAGTGATCATATATGACTTATCAACTTAACTAACACATTTTCTTACTCGAGTCAGTCGAATTCTCATCCTAACTAAGGGAAATGTGAACCTATGCATAAGAATAATACTATATGAGCTAGTTGAAAACAATATTATTGGGCTCGGCTCAGAAACAATACTATTGGGCTCGGCTAGGGTCGAAGCTCGTTGGGTTTGGCTCGACTCGGCTCGAAATGGACAATGTTATAGTTTTTTTATAAAAGATGGGGCCTCGTTAAAAGCCCCTTTCATAACCAAAACTGGAACAAAATTCAATATTGAGAAAGGGGAAAAAGTGCCCAAAAATTAGATTAATCCAAATAACCAAGAAATATTCTTACAATACAAACATATAATCAAAGAAAATACAAAATCAAACAACAACCAAGGAAAATGCCGAATTTATTTTAGTTAATTTGTTTTTAGTCAAATTTTCCCTAATTTATTTATTACTTTTCTTTTGCTAAACATATTACTTTTAGTGCATATGTAGTATATAATATATATATAATTATTTCGAGCCTGTTCACGAGCTTTTCGAGCCAAGCTTGGGTCGGCTCGGCTTGTTAAGGTCTCGAGCCGAGTACGAGCCTGAGTCGAGCTCACTCGAGTTGAACTTTGACTGAGCCGAGCCCATGTAGTTTGCGAGCCGGTCAGGCTAATTATCACCGGTAAGCTGAGCATTGCGTTGATGCCGTGAAATGTACAATACTCTTTTATCATCGTTGCACGTCATTAAAAAAATAAATCACTCTTAATATTTTATCTCTAACTTTAAAAAGAACCTAAAATATCTCCGAATGTGTGAACAATCAAAATCATGGTCGCTTCATGAATTCGAATCCGTAAGCAATCTTTAAATTTAAAAATTTATAATAATTTGGTCTACGTACATTTGAAGTATATTATCTTTAATACTTTAATTCATTTATAAAATAATATTTTAATTCAATTTTAAATTTAAATAAATTTATGTACACCTATAAATTACACTACTCAAATCCAGAACTAACCGAGACAACGTCAATTTTTGCCGCTGGAATCATTTAATGAGTTCCATTTGAAGTATATTTCTTTTTAGCTTTTTAAGTTTGTTGGTGAGACTTTGGAGTTGAGCATTATGCATGTTAGATGTGTTGGCAAAAACATGTTCCCTCTTAGATAAAGCAAAGCCCGCCTCACCCTTTCAAACATTAAAAAAAAAAAAACTTTGATACATTGGACGTAAAGTTTACATATGCCTTTTAGTTTTAGGAGTTAGGGTTTTAGTTTAGGGTTTAAAGTTTAAGGGTTTATATTATATGGTTTAGAATTTAAGGTTAGTTTTTAGAATTTAGGGTATAGGGTTAAAGTATATGGTTTAGTTTTTTAGGGTTAGGGTTAGAAATTTATGATTTGAGTTTTATAGTGTAAATATGTAGACTTCTGCAAAATTAATTTTACACAGCCTGTGTATCAAAATTTTATCCTTCTTTTTTCACCCAAAACAATAGATAAACAGATTTAAAAAATATATATTATTTCAATTTGTTATTAAAAATTAAAATTAAACCATCAACAAGTGTGGGGTACGGTAGAAAGGCATATTACTCTCTTAAGAAGAGGACATGTGTTCAAACCTTAAAGATAACATTATTAGGAGGAAGAGTCGCGAATTTTGAACATAGACCATCTATCATTTGAAGGGACATTAGATTTCTTAGGTAAGATTAAGAAATTTGAATTTGATTTCTGAGTTTTTTGAGACAAAAAAGTTAAATATTCTTTAAGCTAGATAACAAATGTTATTTTTTATCGGGTGAATTTGAAATCAAAATTTATTAAAAAATTATTAAAGAATAAGAACCAGTTTGAAAGTGATAAAAAAGTAGTAATTAGGGGTGAGCAAAACTCGACTAGACTCGAGGCGAAAATACTCGACTCATCTTGACTCGACTCAAAATTTCATAAACTCGACTCGAAAAAATTTCAAATAAATTTTGAGTTGTAAAATAGAAACTCGAATAACTCTAAATTTTTAGTAGTTAATGGATTTATTTTTAAGTTCGAGACGGGTCTCTCAATTTTTTACTATATATATAAAAATATGAAGAAATATTGCAACATATGAAAAAATATGAAGATATATATATATATATATATATATATGCATATCTTATATGATTAGAGAAAGTGATTTAAATTGAAATCAAACCGTACTATAACATGATAAATAATTACAATTAAATTTTTATAAGAACTCAAAAACTCGACTCGACTTGAATTTCTTAAACTCGAATCGAATCGAAAAAATTTCAAATAAATTTTGAGTTGTAAAATATGACGCGTCAATCGAATAACTCAAAAATTTTTAACTCGACTCAACTCGATCGAACGTTCACCCCTAGTAGTAATAGGGATGGGTGGCAGTAAGCATGTTTGAAGTGATGATGAATGTTTTGAGTGTAGATGCAGACTTTATCTTTACAAATTACATCTTATTAAGAACACTATTTTAATGGGTCTTTGATTGCCATATGTCCAAATATATAATTGGTTTCTTTTATATTTTTTTACACATCAACAAAAAAAACTCTAAATCAACAAAAAAATAATAGATTAAAAAAGTAAGTGTTGCACCGATCAGATCAGACACTTTTTTACACCAAAGAAAATTTTTGCGGTCCATTGTAGGAAGGGTCACTGGAGAATTGTCAAAACATGAATTAGATGAAATCTCCAAAATCAACAACCATCTTTCACACATATTTTAAAAGGTTACGATCCGCTACACAATTTTGATTACATTGGCCAACAACCCAAAATGGGATCAAACTATGCAAGACCACTGACAACAACGAATAAAAAATAAAGTCGTGAGAGTCACCGAACGAACACCAAACGTCTGCAAAAGTAGTCCGAAAATGTGCCATAAAGACAAAGAAAACGTGTCACAAAAGCAGAAGAAAGCGCAACAAAATATGCGGAAAAAAAACAAATAGATTCAAATATAAAATTCGAAAGAAAATGTGAATTATCGAGGTCAGCGACGAGCTCTAAAATTAATATCATCGTCGATTAAATAAAAAAGAAATAAACTACTAAAAAGAGAGCAAAATAAACAAGCTTTAAACTTCGATTGGTTTCTTTTATTTTGGTTCTTCAAGGAAATTAAACACAACATTTTTTTTCATTTCATGCTCAACACATTAAATGTTTAATGGATTTTTTTTTAAATAATACTTTTATTACTTTATTTCTTAATTCAATTTTAAATTTTACTTTTAGTGATATTTTAAAATGCTTAATTTACATGGTAATTATTTAGGATCCATAATTATTTTATTGGAAAATCAATTCTAATTTTTTTTTATTTTCTGAATGAAATATTTAAAGAGATTGTTATTAGGAAATTTACGACAATTATTCTATAAACACAGTGTAAAGTTTTTTTTTTTACATAAGCATGTCTAATCTAAGGTTAAATTCTAAAATTAAAATCTCTAACCATAAGTCCTTAAATATTAAACCCTAAATCCTAAACATTAACTCTAAATTTTAACCATAAACATTGAATTCTATACCATAAAATCTAAACTCCTAACATCTAAACCCTAAATTAAAATCATAAATCCCTAAACTAATCCGTTTGTGGAAACTAAAGTTTCCACCTCGGTGTGGGATAATGATCCAATTTACAAAGGGTCATATTTTGATACACAACCAACCCTTCTTTAAAATTTAAAATTCAATATCTAACCCTAAACCTTAAAATCTAACCATAAATCATAAATTATAAACAATACAATCTAAACCCTAAAACACAATCCTTAAATTAAACCTCTAAGTTTAACAAACATGTGTAAACCTTAAGTGTCTTTCGTAAAGGGTACTCTTTACGATGCAATGAAATTTATTCATAGTTATGCAATCAAATATCGATTATATTTTGATACACAAGTTGAATAAAAATTTTACACAACCATTCATATTTGAACTATAAAATATAAAACCTAAATCTCAACCCTAACACCTTAAATCCTAAACTATATACCATAAACTCTAACCCTAAACCCTAAATTCCATACCCTATAATATAAACCCCTAAACCTTAAAATTAAAAAGACTTGGGTAAACTTTATCAAAATATTTTCCATCAGACATTCACACACATATATAACATTCACATATATACATAGATCACTTGAAAGATTGCATAAAACTTTTTGTTGGCTATTAAGAGAGGCAAGTAATAAAGTAAAAACCAAGAAAAAAAAGTATAACAAGTTTTGCGTCGAACAAAACAATTATCAACCCAGACTCATATTATAGAGAAGTCTGATAGGGTAGTCATAACATACAAAATGGGTCATGCCACTCACCCTTTTCTCAAAATAATTAAGGGATAATTTTGTGAAAGTTCTCCTTAAAAAAAATCAGTGGCGGAACTTGGGGTAAGAGTTTGGGGGTCTTTAATTTTTTAAAAAAAATCAGAGATTTAAACTGACATTTTCAAAAAATTTGAGGGTTTAATTAAACTTTTTAGTAATTTTGAGTGATTTAATAAGAAATTTTAAAAATTATGAGAGGAATTTTAATTAAAAATATTAAAAATTTTAAAGTTTAATATGATTTTTTAAAAATCTTAAAAGGGTAAAAAACAATTAAAAACTCAAGAGCTAATTGACAATTTTTCAAAATTTAGGGGGGGGGGGCGTGGCCCCCATTGGTCATGCTTATGTTTCGCCCTGTTCTCACTCAAAGAGAACTCTATATTGAATCATGTTACTATATAACACTCCTTCGACTAAGAAATACAAGTGTTATATCTCCTACTTTCGAGGTATTTGTAATACCCCAATATTTGTTTAGTGACCAAATTGCAAGAAATTAAAAGTTGGAGGTTTTAATTCAGTGACTAAAACGTAAACTTTTAAAGTTTGATGGCTAAAGTGAAAAAAAGAAAAAAGTTCAAGGACAAACGTGGTAATTTTCCCATATATTATTCTTATTCCATAAATGAATAGTTCATCCTAGTATAATAATTTTATGGGAATCAGATTTTTAGAACGGTATTTGTATGAAAAGCTATAAAAAAGGATAAGTTTCGGTGTGTATTCCGGATGATCGTTTGAATTTAGAATATTATGGAAATTTTATGGAAGTGTTGGGAAGACCCAAGGAACATGACATTATGGTTCTGAATCTTTTTTCATTAATTCAGATTCGATTGGATGCAGTATTTTGTGAATTTGCATATACTTTTTTAAATATCATTGATTATGGAAAAGGAGATTATATAGGTGGCAAGATGTTATTGGAGAAAATCAAGGGGTAAAATAATCATTTGACTATTAAAGGGATTTTTTATTAATTAAGATTATATAATGCCATTTGGCATAGAATTGAACAAAAGAAAAGTGTAGAATTTCTCTCAATTTCTCCAAGTCTGTCTTGAGTTTCCTTAAACCTACGTAAGAAATTTTATTTCAATTTTTAGGCTTGAATTGGTTGATTTTAGAGGTAGGACATGAAATAGAGATTTGTTCTCCATGAAATTCTCTTTCAATTGGTATAAGTTTTACATGGTTTCCATGCTTCTAAGTTGGTATTGGTGATTAAGGTGGATGAAGGACATGTTGGATTTTCATATTTTAAGGTTCAATCATGTTGGAAATGTTGTTGTGGTATTGTTTCTATGCTTGAAATGATGAAAATTTCATGGAAGAACATATAGGGACCATTCAGTTATTATGGGAAGTTTAGAGAAAATTTTGTAAAAATTATTTTGATGGTGAGAATGATTAGAATGATGTTTTCCATGTTTAATTATGACAATTGGATGAAGAAAACATCATGTTGAGACTATTTTGTGAAATTGGCAATTAGGGTGATATAAGTGAGAAATATCAAAATGTTCAAGAATTATAGTTATGTTGTTTGCCATTATTCAAGGATCAATATGGTGTTAAATTTTTTGAAATTTGAGATCATATATGAAAGTTTCTAATTTTTGGATCATAAGCCCTAGGAGAGAGATTTTGGGGTTTAAAGTGAAATTATCAACTTAGAGATTGTAATGTGTAATTCAAGGTTGGAATAAAGTGTAGGAAGCATTGTTATTATAAAGTAGTATTTGGTTGAAAATATTGAATTTTCCAACTTGGTATGTTCATGGGTTAGCAAGGCTTGGATATGTACTTAAGATTGCTTGTGTTATGTACTTAATATACATGCAGGTAACAAGCAAATCCAAGACCAATCGGGTGAAGAAGGAAGATAAAAAGTATAATCCAAGCTTAGTGAGGCTATTAACATTTCCACTTCTATAAAGTGTCCAGGTGAGTGCAATTGCATACATATCATAATACATTGATCATTTGATTGCTTACATAGCTAAGTTTTAAATGTTATTTCGGGTATGAACTGCCCAATGTTGATATATACTGATATACATTGCCATGGATGAAATGTTGGATAATATAAAGCCCGAGTATGATTTAGAGATTTAAAAGTATAGTTGGCTAGCCATAGAGTCATAAATAGCTGTATAAATATTCTAAGCACTACGGTGTAATATTTATATATACTCAATGAAGGTTGGGTATACGGGAGTACTTCGGTACATATTAAAGCACTTCGGTGCAAATTTCATATATACTCAAGGAAGGTTGAGTATATGTATACTCAAGGAAGGTTGGGTATACTGGGATGACTCGTGTACTTAAATTATCTTAATTCAATACTTTGGGCTAAATAAATTGAAAAATAGGATGGTAAGCTTGAAAGCTTGTTGATAGAAATGGCAACGGTATTGGTAAGGACTAAAACTTATTACTTTGATATATGTTATTACATTTGGTACTACTTACGTTAACATGCATAAAAAAATAATAAGGTTATTATATACATTGTTAGACATTTATATTGATTGTTATGTCAAATTGCACTTGATTATGGATTATTGCCTCACTAAGTATACACTTAGTGTATGATGAATTTCATGTGTAGGTTTAAACGGAGTTCCAAGGGGAGAGTAGTTGGGCATCATCTACATATTTTGGGAGTATATCATTATATTTACAGTAATGACATATATCCTTTTACTTGGATATACTAGATGGCATGTATAATTAGCTATGGGTTGTATTAACTTATAACTAAAATACGATTGGTTCAGTAACTTATGTGTTGTGGATATTAAACGTAGTAAGTACCGTTATGTTTTTAAATTATGAAGGATTAAGTTATTAGTAATTAATGTGCTCATGGTAGAGAAAGTTAAAATCTGTCCAGGAGTTATGCAGGATGCAGTGTGTTTGAAAAATCAATATAAATTCCATGATTTGAATTAGGAAGTAAATCTTATATGTATGAACTACAAATTGAGTCTAAAATCTTTTAAAACAAACGGTAACAGATTTTGAGGTCTGTACAAAAAGATATGAACTTTTATTCGACGAAAGGTCAGAAAAACAGGGCAGCTGATTTTGTTAGAAAATTATGCACTATTTCGTGACTTTGAAGAATTTTCATAATTTGTGTATTTTGAATCTATTTTATTAATTTATATGGGTAAAAAGCTTAATGAATTTAGTTTAATTAAAAATTTGCGCATGGAATTTTTTATGTCTATAAAAATTGATAAAAAAATTTTGTTCAAGAACAATGCAGGCTGCCAGTTTTAATTTTTGATAATGGAAATTGTTTTAACTTTGATTTATACCATCACCGACTCGTGTTTAGTAATAAATATGGGAAGGGTGTTACATTGATTGGTATCAGAGCGAGGTTTAGTCGATTCTAGATCGAAATCGAGTTCGAAATGAGTCGGGATTGTATACATGCCACTAGGATGTCATAATTACTGATGATTATATGTATATACTTTGATGCTCCGTAATTAGTAATGCTACTCTTTACTAAAAATCGTTGAATATGTGTTATGTTCAGATGTCGGAACATCGGGGTTCTAGACATGCTTTTGAGCAGGATGCTCCTGTTCAGAGCGTGAGTAATGAGGTAAATCAAAATGTACCTTAGGGTCAGTATCAGAATGAGGCACCTGCACAAGGGCGACAAGACATGCCAATTCAGGATCGTGGACTATTTATGCAGACATTAGATGACATTATAAATAGACGAGCATCAGTATCTGTACCAAGAGAATTGAGGAAACTGAAAGCACTAGAATTTCATGGTAATACTGATGTTGACCCGATGACTGCAGACTTCTGGTTGAACGATATTAAAATCATGTTGGATAGTATTCAATGTGATGATCAAGGGAAGCTTGAGGGAGTTGTAAATTACTGATGAGACCTGCTCGGTATTGGTGGACCATTATTACTGCTCAGATTCCCCGAGAAAAAAATACTTGGGAATTCTTCCTAAATGAATTCTGGGGTAAATAAATCGGTGATGTATTCATCGAAGATATGAGAGATAACTTTCTAAGTCTGAAGCAAACTGGCAGATCAATGTATAAGTATGAGTGTGAATTTAATAAACTTCATCGGTTTGCTACAGAGTTGCTTCCGACCAAGAAACACAGAATCACTAGATTTGTGGGAGGCTTAGATCTCGAATATAAGAAGTTTTTAGTTGCTCTTGATTTGTCCATATTTCAAGAAGCGGTAAACAGAGCCAAAGGAATGGAAAGAGTCGATCAGGAAGAAGCCTCAGATAAGAAGGTCTAGTCAGCCAAGCGACTTGGAGGTTCCAATTCTTTACCACTGTGTAAACGTGGTAAAAGATTTCAACAACAGAAATCAGCTGGATCGATGTCTTTAGTAAAGAAAGATTTTCTACCGGTAAGTCCAAGCAAGTACAGACTAAAACGAGTGAATCTAAAGGTGAGAGACTTCGGATTAATCCAGAATGTAAGACTTGTGGGAAAAGACATCTTGGTCGATGCTGGTTTGTAGAGGTAGTATGCTATCAGTGTGGGAAACCAGGCCATTTCAGACCCAAAACTGCAAGAAAAACAATCGGTAACTACTCCTCAAAAGAATAAAGGGAAAAGAGATTGGAGTTCTAAACATGAAACATCTGAAATCACATCTAATCAGAAAGGAAAAGCTCCTGCTCGGGTCTCTAATATCAAGACTACAGAGAGTAGAGATAATCGAGATGTTATAGCAGGTATGCTTGAACATTTTGGTAGACCTATCTTTACATTAATTTATCATGGTTCTACTCATTCATATATTAGTTATAGAATTATTCTAGAAAGAAACATTCCAGTAGAACTAATACTTAGTGAGGTGGTAGCAACCAATCCAATAAGCCAGAGTGCCAAGGTAAAAAGAATTTGTCGAAAGTGTCCTATTAAAATTTAGAATGTGGATCTCCCAGTTGACCTTATGGAATTGTCGTTCTGTGAGTTTGAAATAATATTGGGGATAGATTGGTTGTCTACATATAATGCTATTGTAAACTGCCGATTAAAAAGATTAACTTTAAGGGCACCAAACGGATCTGAGATCTTATTTGTGGGTGAAAGGGTAAATTATCATGGTGGTGTTATTTCGGCCGTTACTGCAAAGAAAGTATTAGTGAGTGGCTGTGAAGCATACTTGCCTTCCAGGGCTGACATTTCGAGTCAAAAAGTGAAGATAGAAGATATACTTATGGTCTGAGAATTTTCAAATGTATTTCCCGACGAATTACATGGCTTACCTCTACATAGAGAGGTGGAATTTGGAATTGATGTGCTACCTGGTATAGCACCCATATTGATGTCACCGTATCGTATGGCACCCGCTGAACTCAGGGAATTCAAGTTACAATTACAAGAATTACTGAATCAGGGTTTTATACGGCCAAGTATATCACCTTGGGGAGCACTCGTATTATTTGTAAAGAAGAATGATGGATCAATGAGATTGTGTATTGATTATCGTCAACTTAATAAAGTGACGATAAAGAATAAATATCCATTGCCAAGAATTGATGATCTTTTTGATCAGTTAAAGGGAGTAGCAGTGTTCTCTAAATTTAATCTTCGATCAGGCTATCATCAATTGAAGATTAAGGAGCAAGATATTCCAATGACAGCTTTTAGGACTTGAATGGACATTTTGAGTTCGTAGTAATGCCGTTTGGATTAACTAATGCTTCAGTAGCTTTTATGGATTTGATGAACCAAAATTTTCAGCCATACTTTGACCAGTTTGTAATGGTGTTCATAGATGATATCTTGGTTTATTCAAAAAACAAAGAGGATCATGATGTCCATCTCAGAATACTTCTTCAGATCTTGAGGGAAAAGAAATTATATGCCAAACTATCTAAATGCGAGTTTTGGCTTTCTGAGGTGACATTTCTTGGACATATAGTATCAGCTGAAGGAATTCAGGTTGATCCTCAAAAAGTTCAAGCTATCATTGAGTGGAAACCTCCTAAAACTGTTGCTGAGGTTAGAAGTTTTCTCAGATTGGCAGGATATTACCGCCGATTCGTGAAAGATTTCTCGATGATTGCTGCTCCTATTACCAAGCTACTCAGGAAGAATGTACCATTTGTATAGACTGATGAATGTCAAGAAAGTTTTGAAAAGTTGAAGAAAATTTTGATAGAAGCTCATGTGCTAGTTCAACTTGAGTCTGGAAAGAATTTCGTAGTGTATAGTGACGCATCGCATAATAGCTTGGGCTGTGTACTTATGCAGGACAGAAAGGTGGTGGCTTATGCTTCTAGACAGCTTAAAACCCATGAAAGGAAATATCCTACTCATGATTTGGAGCTAGATGCAGTTGTTTTTGCCTTAAAGATTTGATGCCACTACTTATATGGTGAGAAATGTTATATATACATAGACCATAAAAGCCTGAAATATCTTCTAACGCAAAAGGAGCTGAATCTAAGACAAAGGTGATGGATTGAGCTAATTAAAAACTATTATGCGATTATTGATTATCACCTAAGAAAGGCTAGTGTGGTTACAGATGCACTTAGCCGAAAGATGTTTTCAGCCCTACGTATATCGAATGCTCAATTATCAATAATGAATGATGGTGCTTTGCTTGTTGAATTGAACATCAGGTCTACTTTAATAGACAAAATAAAAGAATTGCAGGAGAAAGATGAAAAATGCTTAGAGAAAAAGAAGAAAGCTAAAAGTGGGGAATCTTCAGACTTCGAATTGAAGTCTAATGGATGTTTATACTATAAAGGATGTGCTTATATTCCCAATGATGAGGAATTGAAAAAGGAAATTCTTTTAGAAGCACATTATAGTCCTTTAACTATGCACCCAAGAGGAAATAAAATGTATCAAGATTTGAAGAACCGATTTTGGTGGCCGAGAATGAAAAGAACTATAATAGAATTCGTATCCAAATGCTTAACTTGTCAGCAAGTTAAGGCAGAGCATCAAGTGCCATCGGGTCTACTTCAGCAATTGCTATTCTAGAATAGAAATGGGAAAAAGTGACTATGGATTTTGTAACTGAATTACCGTTGACACCGAGTAGAAAATATTCAATCTGGGTGATTATGGATCGATTGACCAAATCAGCACATTTATACCAATCAGAGCAGATTACTCTATGAGTAAATATGTTGAGTTATACACTCGGTAGATTGTTAGACTACATGGGGTTCCTACTTCTATTGTATCTGATAGAGATCCAGGTTTACTTCAAGATTTTGGAATGCATTGCATGAAGCATTAGGTACTCGATTGCATTTTAGTACTGCATTCCAGCCACAAACTGATGGACAATCAAAGAGGACTATTAAAATTTTGGAGGATATGCTTAGAGCTTGTGTCATCGAGTTTGCAGGCTCATGGGAAAAGTACTTACCATTGGCTGAATTTGCTTATAATAACAGTTATCAGTTAAGTACTAAAATAGCACCTTATGAAGCGTTGTATGGAAGAAAATGCCGAACACCGTTAAATTGGTTTGAGTTAGAAGACCTCAAGATTATTAGACCTGATCTGATTCAAGAAGTAGAAGAGAAAGTACAAATAATCTGAGATAATCTAAAAGAAGCTTCCGATAGACAAAAATCTTATTCCGATTTGAAAAGAAAAGACATTGAATTTCAAGTGGAAGACAAAGTATTTTTGAAAGTTTCGCCTTGGAAGAAAATAACGAGATTTGGAAGGAAAGGAAAGCTCAGTCCCAGATTTATTGGCCCGTATGAAGTCTTGAAAAGAATGGGACCGGTGGCATATCAATTAGCGTTACCACCAGAAATGAGCAAGATCCATGATGTTTTTCATGTATCGATGCTTCGCAAATATAGATTAGATCCATCACATGTCATTTCGTCTGCAGAAGTTGAGATACAACCTGATTTGACATTTGAAGAAGAACCAGTAAAGATTTTAACTCATGGGGTTAAGCAATTGAGAAACAAATCAATTCCATTGGTTAATGTTCTCTGGAAGAATCATAAAGTGGAAGAAGCCACCTGGGAAATCGAAAAGAGAATAAGAGAGCAGTACCCACATTTATTTAATCCAGGTACGTTCTAAAAATTCGTGGGGGGATTTTTTAGGGGGAAGAATTGTAATCCCCAATATTCGTTTAGTGACCAAATTGCACGAAATTAAAAGTTGGTGGTTTTAGTTCAGTGACTAAAACGTAAACTTTTAAAGTTTGGTGGCTAAAGTGAAAAGAAGAAAAAAGTTGGAGGACAAAAATGGTAATTTTCCCATATATTATTCTTATTCGATAAATGAATAGTTCATCTCGGTATAATAATTTTTATGGGAATCAGATTTTTAGTGCGAGATTTGTATGAAAAGCTATAAAAATGATAAGTTTTGGTGTGTATCTCGGATGATCGTTTGAATTTAGAATATTATGAAAATTTTATGGAAGTCTTAGGAAGACCCAAGGAACATGACATTATGGTTCTGAATTGTTTTTAATTAATTTAGATTCAATTGGATGCAGTATTTTATGTAGTGTGTGAAATGGTATTTTTGAAGAAATGATTATTCATTAATGGCAAAATGGTCATTTTTCATATACTTTTTAAATATCCTTGATCATGGAAAAGGAGATTATATAGGTGCCAAGATGTTATTGGAGAAAATCAAGGGGTAAAATAGTCATTTGACTATTAAAGGGATTTTTTTATTAATTAAGATTATATAATGCCATTTGGCATGGAATTGAACAAAATAAAAGTGTAGAATTTCTCTCAATTTCTCTAAGTCTGCCGTGAGTTTCCTTCAAGCTAGGTAAGAAATTTTATTTCAATTTTTAGTCTTGAATTGGTTGGTTTTAGAGGTAGGACATGAAATAGAGATATGTTCTCCAAGAAATTATCTTTCAATTGGTATAATTTTACATGGTTTCCATGCTTCTAAGTTGGTATTGGTGATTAAGGTGGATGAAAGACATGTTGGATTTTCATGTTTTAAGGTTTAATCATTTTGGAAATGTTGTTATGGTATTGTTTCTATGCTTGAAATGATGAAAATTTTATGGAATAACATATAGGGACCATTCGGTTATTATGGGAAGTTTAGGAAAAATTTTGTAAAAATTATTTTGATGGTGAGAATGATTAGAATGATGTTTTCCATGTTTAATTATGACAATTGGATGAAGAAAACATCGTGTTGAGACTATTTTGTGAAATTGGCAATTAGGGTGATATAAGCGAGAAATATCAAAATGTTCAAGAATTATAGTTATGTTGTTTGCCATTATTCAAGGATCAATATGGTGTAAAAATTTTGAAATTTGAGATCATATATGAAAGTTTCTAATTTTTGGATCATAAGCCCTAGGAGAGAGATTTTGGGGGTTTAAAGTGAAATTATCAAATTGGAGATTGTAATGTGTAATTCAAGGTTGGAATAAAGTGTAGGAAGAATTGTTATTACAAAGTAGTATTTGGTTGAAAATATTGAATTTTCCAACTTGGTATGTTCACGGGTTAGCAAGGCTTGGATATGTACTTAAGATTGCTTGTGTTATGTACTTAATATACATGCAAGTAACAAGCAAATCCGAGACCAATCGGGTGAAGAAGGAAGATAAAAAGTATAATCCAAGCTTAGTGAGGCTATTAAAATTTCCACTTGTATAAAGTGTTCAGGTGAGTGCAATTGCATACATATCATAATTCATTGATCATTTGATTGCTTACATAGGTAAGTTTAAAATGTTATTTCGGGTATGAACTGTCCAATGTCGATATATACTGATATACATTACCATGGATGAAATGTTGGATGATATAAAGCCCGAGTATGATTTAGAGATTTAAAAGTATAGTTGGCTAGCCATAGAGTCATAAACAGCTGTATAAATATTCTAAGCACTACGGTGCAACACTTATGTATACTCAAGGAAGGTTGGGTATACGGGAGTACTTCGGTACATATTAAAGTACTTCGGTGCAAATTTCATGTATACTCAAGGAAGGTTGAGTATATGTATACTCAAGGAAGGTTGGGTATACTGGGATGACTCGTGTACTTAGATTCTCTTAATTCAATACTTTGGGCTAAATAAATTAAAAAATAGGATGGTAAGCTTGAAAGCTTGTTGATAGAAATGGCAATGGTATTGGTAAGGACTAAAACTTATTACTTTGATATATGTTGTTACATTTGGAACTACTTATGTTAATATGCATAAAAAATAATAAGGTGATTATATACATTGTTATACATTTATATTGATTGTTATGTCAAGTTGCATTTGATTATGGATTATTGCCTCACTAAGTATACACTTAGCGTATGATGAATTTTATACGTAGGTTTAAACGGAGTTCCAAAGGGAGAGTAGTTGGGCATCATCTACATATTTTGGGAGTTTATCATTATATTCACAGTAATGACATCTATCCTTTTACTTGGATATACTAGATGGCATGTATAATTAGCTATGAGTTGTATTAACTTATAACTAAAATACGGTTAGTTCAGTAACTTATATGTTTTGGATATTAAACGTAGTAAGTACCGTTATGTTTTTAAAGTATGAAGGACTAAGTTATTAGTAATTAATGTGCCCATGGTATAGAAAGTTAAAATCTGTCCAGGAGTTATGCAGGATGCAGTGTGTTTGAAAAATCAGTATAAATTTCATGATTTGAGTTAGGAAGTGAATCTTATATGTATGAACTCAAATTGAGTCTAGATTCTTTTAAAACAAACGCTAACTTATTTTGAGGTCTATATAAAAATATATGAATTTTTATTCGATGAAAGGTCAGAAAACCAGGGCAACAGATTTTGTTAGAAAATTCTACACTGATCCATGACTTTGAAGAATTTTCATAATTTGTGTATTTTGAATCTATTTTATTAATTTACATGGGTAAAAAACTTAATGAATCTAGTTTAATTAAAAATTTACGGTTGAAATTTTTGATGTCTATAAAAATTGATAAAAAAAATTGTTCAAAAACATCGCAGGCTGCTAGTTTTAATTTTTGATAATAGAAATTATTTTAACTTTAATTTGTACCATCACTGACTCGTGTTTGGTAACAAATACAGGAAGAGGTATTACGGTACTATTTTGGAACAAAGACCTTCCTTTACCCTAAGTGCAACCCCATAACAAGCAATTCCAACATTACACCATCATGATACATCAATCACTTGTCACACTTGTTATTATCCATAAGTTTAATAGTCGATTGATAGAACATTTCGTTAGACATGATCAGCTTATTATTGGACAACTAAAACTAATGAAATAGACTTGTTATAACACCTTAAACCCAACTAACCAAATTTTTAAAATTTATTTATCCTGAAATCATTCTAGCTTTACTTAAAACAACTCAATAGTAATAATACTAATGAAACCATGTATACGTAAAAGGTAATATGCTTTTCAAAGCGTTGGAGCTCCAAGATTTAGAGCAGTATAATTTAACCACAATTTAATATACCCATTTTGTCCCTTTATTTAACTTAGCATGTCTATTTTACCAACTGATGGCAAAGGGGGCAGACTACCCTCTCTATGTATTTTATTCTCGTCTAAAATTTTTATATTTATCATCTACCTATCACTCACGACGGGAATAATTTTTAAGTCTACGTCCGTTCACACGAGTATATTCTCAAAGTTATTCCACACTCATTACCCAATTGAGTACCCACCACCTAGCTTATATGCTATTTTTTTATCAGAAAAATGTATGATTTTAATAAAGAAATCATACAAAGAGTGTCATTAGAATGTGTCTCGTTAATTTTTTTTCCTACAATCTAAATAGAGGAAAAAGAATGCAACATGATAATGCGGAACACAACACGATAGGCGATCTAGAACGAAATTAACACCAAATACAATAAAGAAACACTATCATACATAACGAAAAAAATATTTTTCAAGTTAAATTAATTTAGTAAATTTATACCTAAAATTTAGACAAATTACAAGGTATGTCCCTTCAGAATCTTAGGTTTATAGAATAGCTTGTGAACTTATCCTTGAATTCATATGGTGGGCAGTGGACGGGCAGATGCAGGACGAGTAAGGTCTTAAATCTATCACTTACCTACTACTCACGGCGGATATGACTTTTGACATCTATATCTGCCCATTACCCACTAAACTCATACCTATATACACCTCAATTAGGACAAGTACGGTGCAATATCCGTAAAATTGTACTCATTTGCCATCCCTACACTTTTACCCAAATTGTATAGGAATGAATTGAAAAATAAAATGATAAAATACCTCTATTGTGTGGTTCATTTGTCAATACAATATGATCTATTGTGTATGATCGTAAACGACTAATTTATTGTGTCAATGATTATAGAAAAATATGTAAATTATATGTTTAGTTTACAATTATAATTTTAAACTTTCGTTGTAATCTTTAAATATTTTTTTAATAAAACTAACCGTTTTTATAAAAAAAATGTTATATATACAATTATACCAATCAAACTGATATATCATATTGCACAATAAATTAAATTTCATATGTAATTTTAGGGTTTAACTCTTGTATAATACAATTAAAATGTTCATTTTTATATTTTAAAAAGCTAAACACTAATTACAATTAAATATAAAAAGTTCAGAAGATATCAATCCAACCCGGCCTGGACAACTCTAGTACCTTCGAACTTGTAATTTATTATACACCTACGATTTGGAAGAAACCAAAGATAACGTATGATCCTCTAAGATGAAATGACACAACAAAACTTGGGAGACTTTCAGGACCACCAAACTTACCCACAATTTGGTAAATTCAGCAGCAGCACCTACACCATCGTATTGAATGAAACGCGCTACTCGTCGAACATTTTAGCCAAGAAGCAATGCTAAAAAGAATGGAATGATACATTCACAAGAGTTCTGATATAATGAACGCAATGCTGCGAATCTCAACAGTGTTTTCACTCCTTTTTCGATTTGGAAAGAACTCTCTTCCTCTGCCCGAGCATATATCGGTACAGGTGAGGACTACCTGCAACGAAAATAGGCCCTTTGAATAAGCATTGAAGAACGAAGCAAGTAATCAATCAAGCAGAGATGAAATGCTAAATGAGGAATGCTTAGTTCATACCTGGGACATAGATTCCAAGGGCAATAATTGCAGCGTAGAAGTAATCAAAGGAGAAATTCCACTTGTTTGGCATTCTTATGCAATACTTCTCTGAAGCCTGCAGATACACCAGTTTTATTCAACCAATAAGCATGCGCTGTTAAGGCTTATACCGATTTTATGGGAATGAAATGCTAAAAAAACACGAGGTGAGGGGAGTTTAAGAAAATGGCGCATTTGGTCATACAATACCAAAACACCACTTGGAAACCATCAACGGGAATGTGTCGAATTATATGGTTGATTGAAATTATTGGTGAACACATAAGCAGTGAGTGATTCATTACCTTGATATATGGTAGGGCAAAATAGATCAGACCAACTTCACTGCTGATACCAGTTGGATACAAAACCAAGAATGTGCTATACCTATTCAGAGAAATCAAATATTAGCAAAATGAACACCAAGGATTCAAGAAACCCACCTAACTAGAATAGACACATGTATTATTTACCTAAGCCACAAATGCCATGAAGGTGCAAAACCAAAGGCCTCCTTCATGCCAAAGAACGAATAGCGAATAATCTGCAATTACAGGGAATTTATGAAAAGTAATTTATGTATGACATCTATGTCTATAAAGAAGTGCCCTTTGGCCTCATCAATGTAGAGAGAAACATTAGCTCTGAAGAAATGATGGCATGATAAGTGAAAACGATAACAAGCATCAATGCTACGTTCCAAACTATGTTATTCGAACTAGAGTGTAAATGTTGGATACAAGTATATACTTCCGACACAGGTATGTTAAATTACTTGAAAGTTTCTCCATGTATGTGAAAGGTTATTGGAAAGTCGTAGCCTCGTAGGTACTAGGTATCAGTGTTCGACATGGTTACTTCAAGGAAAAATGAGGGGTGAGAGTTTTAAAAACGAGATAGACACAAATGAAAACGCTTAAGAAACAAATTATATTCAGGTTTCTTGCTTCAGCAAAAGTAAAATCATGAAATCAGACACAAGCTCCCAATCCCAGTTAGAAATATCAGTCTTAACTCTTAAGTAATCAACTTGACCAAACAATATGCTCCAAACAATGAAAACAGAAGAAGATTACATACGGTAAAACCCTTCCATATTATTATACTTCAAATACTAAAAAAGGATCTCAAACAAAATAAAAGGATGATCAACTAATGCAGAGTACTATATTCATCAGTTTCAACTCTACATTATCGCAAAATACAGCTTCCTAATATTAACTACAAATTTGAAGGGGGGAAATGAAAAAGAAATCAGCAGAATTCAGTTAATTTTACCTCTGTAATGGTCCAACTGATGACCAGCGAAGTAACAAGAACGTGGGTTCGAATCTGCAAATCACGAGAACCATTTTAACTTTAACTAAAGATTAAGAAAGAAAAAAAAACATAAATACTGTAAATTTTAAATTTTCTTTTGTTACCTCAGGAAAACTCCATAAAATCCCCCAAGTTAAATACAATCTTGATCCTATCTGTGGAAGAGTTGATGACACTGGCGACCTAACCAGACCTGCAAAAATTAACAAAATAAAATATAAAATTCAAAATATTTTTGAATTCAAATTAGTGAATTATCCAAAAAAAAAAACTATAATGACCTGTTAAACCGTGAAGAATCTGTCAAGTATAACAGAAACAAAATTAATTAAAGTTAATAATACACTTGGAAAGAAAATGACGTGAAAGCATACAGAACGGAGCAAAAAAAGAAGAAGCAAGAATGCCTCCAAAACGGCGGCTGATTGAGCTAGAAGGAGTGGCTTTTCGACGGCATTATAGACATGTTCATGACCTGATTCTTTCAAAGTCTTTAAAGCCAAAAACAGAACCTGAGACCTGCAAAAGAAAACTAAAAGATTACAAATTTGAAGTTCAAAAATCGAAAGATTATGAAAGAAAAAGGAGATCTGAGGGGGAGGAAGCTTGCCAGCCGATGAAGACGATCCAATTGTAGATGGAAAGGTAGAGCCGCCAGAAAACAGTCAAAGCGGAAGCCATGAAAACCAAGAAAACAGAGATATCCTTTGATTTGTTGGAAAAGGCTAGCTATAGAGTAGATCAGTTGAACAAATGGAATATTTATATAGAACAATGGACAATTATTTGCATGTAACAAGTCAAAGCAAAACTCGATTTAAAAAAAAACTTTAATTTTATTTGAATTTTATAAATTTAATTTGTTTTTGATTGGATTCAAATAAAGTTTAAGTATTAAAATAAATATTTTTTATAATTTAATCTCTAAACTTTATATTTTATTCAATTTAATCCTTTGATTACAATTCTTTGCAAATATTTTTTTTTCTCTCAATTCATTGACTCGTTTACGCTCTCGTCAATATTTTTCCTTCAAATAATTTTTTTTAAATAATAAATATATTATATAATTTTAGATGATATTTTATTTATTAAATAACATTCTAAATTTTACTCATATATGTAAAAAAATATGAAGAAATATAAATGTATATCATAAATAGTTATAAAAAGCGTTTAAATCATAACCAATCAGTATTGTAACATTATAAATTTTACAATTAAATTTGAGCAAAAACTTGAAAATTTTCAAATAAAATTTGAGTGATAAAATAAGACTAATCAACTTAAGTAACTCAATTTTTTTTAACTTAACTCGATTGAATGCATAACATTACAAATAATGTATAAAATAGATTTATAATAACACATAACATTACAATATAAACGAATATGCACATTTGGCCGGTCGGCCAAGCTGTTTATCTTTCTTTCCTCATTTGCCCTTAGGGTTCTAGACCCACCAAAAATACTCATTTCATTCTCCTAGAGTCCCCTTCCACACCCCTCTAGGTAGGATTAGATTTAGGATTCGTAAAAAAAAACATTACAATACAAACATTATAAACTACTTTAAGTTGTTTATGTTAATTTTTTTAATAAAATACGAGTTATTTTTTTAATATAAATATTTTTAGCCACTAGATCAATTAATTGATCTTTATTTTTTCATTCTTTTATATAATATCTGAATGAAAGATTTAACAAACACGAGACTAACATATTTAAGTACAAAACTATTTTATCACTGATTTAAGGATAAAAAGAGAATGTTGTTTCTTTTAAGTGACTCGAGTATAAACGATTATATCCGTAAAGTGTGCGTGAATTATTAGGGCTAAAAAGTGTCTTTCATTCATACTTGTTGACCATATTTCTTTCATTCATACTATGTGGACCATAATGTAATGAAAACATTGAAAGCAGTTGGAAGATTGGTGAGCTGCTCAACTGCCATCTTCTTACCCTCCTCTTGTATAATATAATACAATAATCTCCTTAAACGTGTTATTCTAAAATTCTTGTGTATACATGATATTATTATATTATATTTTAGAATTATCGTATAAAAGTAATATTGTTTATATAAAATATTATACAAAAGTAAAAATTAAAATTAATTTTAATGTTTTAAATTATCTTGTATTAAAATTTATTACCATGCAAATGCATATGGTTATTTTCGTGTAATTTATCCTTTTTACCCCATGTAAAAGAATAATTTTAGATTTTCTAAAATTTAAAATGTCTATTTTTTAAATATCATAAATAACTTTTTTTATATCTACTTTTGTTTTTTTGGAGTTATAAACACTGATATAAAAAGTATATTTTTTAAAATTTTACAATGCATATTTTAGATAAGTAAAGGGACAATTTCTTCTATATAAATTATCACATAAATATATTATTTAAACTGAATTTTAGATTTTCCCATATTAAAATTTAGGGTAAACTACTTAAATGACCACCTAATTATGGGCGATATGATCACCATACTTTTAATTTTGTTATTTTGACAACATAACTATTTAAGTGAAACAATCAAGTCACATACCGTTAAAACCTAACGAGGTGATGTGGTAGTTAGCAGAAGTTTGTTTAATTATACGTTTAGTCATTGTTACTTGCATAGACTATCAATTTGATCTTAATTTTAATTTAATAAATTTAATTCTTCAATCACATGATGACACATACTATTATCTTTTCTTTTAATTTAATATATTTAACCCACCAATCAGATAGTCACAAGTGTCACTATCTGATTGGTGCAAAACAAATGCATAAAAAAGGGTAAATACAAGAATTGTGGATTGAACGTGTCACCGTCTGTTTGGTATAAAAAAAATTACATCAAAGAAAAGAGGAAAATACAAAGGAGGAGAGCTGCTCAATGTGTGATGACTTCTTCCCTAATGTTTTCTTGGTTTTCACCTGACTCAGATAACATCTTTGATGACAAGACCCTATTTCTTTCAAAATCGGGAACCTGCCTTCGGATAGAGCTCTCGCAGAGGTGTCACATATTCAAGTTGTCGACCCTTCTGTGTTTAGGGAGGAGAGCTGCTCGATGTGTGATGACTTCTTCCATAATGTTTTCTTGGTTTTCAGCCTGACTCAGATAGCATCTTTGATGACAAGACCCTATTTCTTTCAAAATCGGGAACCTGCCTTCGGATAGAGCTCTCGCAGAGGTGTCACCTATTCAAGTTGTCGACCGGTTCTTTGCTTGGAAAATCTTGTTATGTTTCATTTCCTATTGTTTAGGTTTTGTGTCCCATTGCTTTGTTTTTATGTTTGTTTTTCCTGCCGGTTGTTCACTCTCCTCTAGTGTGGATGTTGTTTTTGATCTACCTTATGTGGTAGCTTGGGGGGACTTGTTTCTGTTGTACTTGTTTATGTTGTTTTTGAATGAATTTCCTTTTCTTAGTAAAAAATGATGCTTATAATTTGATAGGGCAGTTTAAAGATTTAAAATGTAACACCCTCAACTCGAATATCACATTGAGCCTTAAGTCCAACCCAAAACTATAAATTTCTCAACTTAGTTTAGCCCAATAAAATGCTTTCGAAAATATTTAAAGCCAATGATTTAAAAATAAATTATATAAATGATTAAAATGTTACAAAGAAGCTCCAATTAGATTAAAACATTTAAAAAATTGACTTGATTAATACAATTGTCAAAAATAAGAATTACAGACTCGACACGTAAGGTCCTATGAATACATATCCCGCTAAACACAAGTATTGCACTCTAAAAACCTTTACGCGCTGGAAATCCAGTCACGGATAGTGCTTCTCGATCTCGCGATCCGTCGATAAACCTACGCACAAAAAATAACGATTTTAAGCCCTGAGCTTACAAAGCTCAGTGGTACACATCTACTATACTATACTTCATGCTAATCATAAACATAGGGATACAAGCTAGTACGAGCAATAAGGAGTGATAAATAAACATATGGCGCTACCACTAGTCGTCTAAACACATGCTCTCATCAAGGGAAACATCATATATGGCTCACAAGGCCCAATCATACTCGGGATCTCACCAGATCATCCGAGCTAAGGCAAACAAGTCATACCATAAACTTGGAGTGACACTCGTGTCCACACAGCATCGAGATCGTACACTCAGAGTGAGTCTCACGTCCACACAATATCGGGATTCTACACTTTGAGCGAGACCCGCGTCCACACAGCATCGAGATCCTATAGTCGTAGGGATGAAGCCCGCGTCTATACAGTATCAGGATCCTATATCCATGATCAGAATCTCACGTCGAGCATTATTACTCAGAATCTCACATCGAGTATCATTGCTCACAATCTCACATCGAGTATTATCTTCTTGTGTTGCAACACTCTCTCACTATATATTCGGATCCCAAAAAACAAGTATTGACTCAACTATATAGGTGTCCATCAGCACACAACATGGACCCTCAATACCACACATCATCAAATGATCCACCAGGATCCCTATGAGTTACAAACAATTCACCCATTATGTACCAAGTTATTCCTCATTATCAAAGTGTACATAAATCATCTATATTAGTGTATATTATCTCATTAATGTCCCACATCAATTTCCATATTTTTTATCAACATAAAAGACTATTTTGATCAATGGGTACCGATACTCGAACACGAGTATCTATATGTACCCCTAGGTACTGGTACTCACACGCGTACCGATACTAATATTACTTACTAGAAATCTCATATTTCCACAAGTACTGATACGAGTTGACCCATATCGATACGACCTGCAATTGCATATCGGTACAGTCATAGCTCGTACCGGTACCCTAAACACGGGTTCACACCATTTTTTTAAATTACAATTTTACAATGCTTGGTCAATCCCTAAAGCTTATAAAAATCATTAGGGTTGGTTTTCTACAGCATTCAATCATTTTATATTAATTCCTGAATTTATGATCATTCATTCGAATATTACCAATTATTAGTCCATTTAGTACAGTTCCCATCAAATCTCAGCAATCTATTCGAATAGCTTACAAACCATCACAATTTTCTCAATCAATCAAATAATCATACGAGCATCTCTAACGAACCTACACGGTCTCTAAAGCCTTCATAAGAGTCTCGAATATATTCACATCATCGTCATGCATCACATAAATATTAAGTCTCATAATACTGGTTTCTACTCATGCTTATTTATCGTCCACCTATTTTGCGAATGCTAACACGCAAAGCAACCACACTTATGATGCTCATGAAGCAATAGGAGTTCGAGGTGTACTAAACTTAAGCTGATATTGCTAAAATCCTCATCTGAGCTTCTCGAATATACCACTTGATTCGATATCTGGTCTCGAACATTACTCATAAATATACGAATGCCAAAATCAACACTTAAACCCATTCATTAACTAATTCACGAGATTAAACGCGTAAAAACAGCTTAACATGTTTGAATTTGGTGAAACAGATTGCGCCAATGGATCCAGAACGTCAAGAAACCCCAAGGTAAGGTCCCTCGAAAAAAGTCAACGCCGGTCAACGGTCAACGGCGGCTGGCGACGACGGCTCAGCCGAGTTGGGCCGAGTCCACTCGGATGACTCGGTCCCCTAAAGCATGACCACGCCCACGAGCAGCGGCGGTGTGTGGGGGCATGTGACAGCGTTTTCGGCGGCTTCAAACTTCACCGGTCAACTGTTCTCGAGCCAGTGAACTCGATGGTGGCCTCTGTTTCTTGATTTGAGCACTCTAATCCCTTCAACTCAGCAACCCAAAACTTTTTCTCTCTCACCTCCTTTGACGACGGCTACGATGGTGGTGCCGTTGGTGCCGACAAACTCATCTTGACGAGATAAACACAATAACGGTAATGGTGTCGCAATCGGACGACTAAATCTCTGTAGATCAAAAATTTAAATTTCTTCTCTATACTTTTCTCTTCTTCTCTCTCATCATTCCTATCTTTTTCTTTCCTCTCTCCTCAATTATTCTTTTTTTTTTCACTTTTCAACCACCCACCCACTCACCTATTTAAAATTCAAACTATTTCATTTTTTCTTTTTTCTTTTTTCCCTTCTTTTCTTCTTTTTCTTTTTCTTTTATTTCTTTTTATTCAAACAAATAATTAATAAAACCTACCATCTTTTACCATAAAGCCCAAATCCAAATTTTTAATTGGGTCCTCAAACTAAGGCCCAATACTTGAGTCCAAGACCTGATTCGCTAATTTAAAATTCGAGTCATTACATAAAATGCTTTATATAATTTATTAAAATTAGATTCTTATTTTGAAAATAAATAAATATTTACTGAATTGATGTGACAAACTGGCTTTTATTTAAAGATGAATCTAACATTTTACTTTTACGTATGATTTACCATTAGTCATGAATTATAATTTTCTTAATTTTTTTTCTTACCAATATTTAACTTCATTTATTTTAGAATTGATAAATGATCTTTTAAAGTAGGTAACCTAACAACTTCCTAACGCTACTAGGCTGCTACGTATTTTTTGGGGCCCTTATCAATCACGGGGTAAACATGACAGACATTGGTCATTTTGAAAATACTCCATTTAGATTTGAATTCTTATTTAATATCTAAATATTTTTATTATTTTCTAAATCTGCATACAGTTTAGAAAAATTATCTGAAGAATACATAATTTTATTATTTACATTAATTTTATATTAATTATTTTAAAAAGGTAATAATATTAAATTAAACTAGTTTATATACTCATGCCGTACACGAGTTAATTTCTTTATAATTTTATGTATATTTATATATTATTTTTTTACTTTGAATAGTATATTGATACATTTTAAAATCATATTAAAAATAAAATCAGTTTTAACAAAATGCTATAATCATTATAATTTTAAAAATAAAATATACCTAACATTATTTATTCCAAAATCATTTATTAGTACTCTTAGAAAACAAAATATATAATAGCTATTTAATTTAAATGATATTATCCTTAATAAATTTAAAAGTGATCCCATAAGAAAGCAAGCGGTTATTCAATTTTTTTTACGAAAAATGAATTATTATCACGTGCCTCATTAAAAACGTTCATTAAACCGAATCGGAGAAAAATAATACACATGATAATAAATAAATAGTCAAGTTACAAGGAGAATCCCGTCGAACAAATACATGCATCAAATAGCATACCCAGAGCTAGAACTATTCTACTAATCCAAACCATCTTCATGTAAAAGGCGTAGTACCTCTGGTGGCGGTCCAAGAAAATAACACACAATCAAATCCACATCACTCACAAGCTTAGCTATATTATCCACAACCTTATTACCTTCTCGTGACACATGTTGCAAACGCACACTTCAGTCCCTCTGCCGCATCTCATCGATATGCAATATCAAGGAGCACAGACCATGTCGGGCTGAGCCATTCTGCAATAAGCGAAAAACGTCTAAATTATCCACCAACAGAATAATCTGACGATGGCCGAGGTCCAGGCATGCAAAAGTCCAGTGAATATCCGGCCAGACCCCCGGTGAATTTCGTAAATCCCAAAAGCCAAAGAACGATATGATTACGCACCAAACCTCCACATGAAGCATAGCCATTATGACTCTCTTGCGCTCTATCGGTGTTCACTTTATCCAATCCTCAGCAGAGGGCTTCCACCCGCGAAGTCCACGAGCCGATGAAGTATGGCGATACTAACTATCGCTGCCGATTCTATGGCCCGCCTGAAAGTAGCCTGCAGCTTTCGGCTGCGTTCGAGCACAGAAGTAAATAAATGATGTCACAATTAAAAATAAAATACATATAAAATTAATAAATAATTTAGTTCAAGCGTAAACAAGAAATTTAACATAACATTCAAGGTTCTAGTTTCATATTAAAACTACCTTGAAAGAATCAAATTGATCAGATTTGAAAAAATAGCCAAATGACAAATTTACAAGTTTTATGGAGTAATTTTGCAATTTAAAAAATTTTGGGGACCTCTCAAAACATTCATTTTATTTACTAAAAAAATTCTTAAACACATTTTAAAAACAATGAATTAAAAAATGGGACCAAATCGAACGTCAACTGGCCAAGATATAATTTAAGGACTAAATTACAAACTTTTCAAAACTCAAGTGATCGGTCCTTTTGCACTTAAATGGATAGAAACCCATTTTGGGTAGCTACCGGAAAAAAAGTTTAATCCTTTTTGACATGAGATCGATCATTTATGCCTAAAAATCTGGAACATAACATTTTTTTTTTCAAAAACTAACCAAATTAAACCTGAAATGAAAATTTGAACACTTTAAAACAAATTCAAAGCAACCTCAGCTACTTTAACATTAAGGTTTGAAAAAAAACATGTTCTCAACCTAGAACATATCAATCACTCAAGGATTTTTTAAAAAGCACTTTTAACCAAATTACCAAAATTTTAAGTTTATCAACTTGGCCAAGAGTCGCACATTAAAAGACATTAAAAATCTAACTAATTGAGTTCTAAAAATCCACATAAACAGTTAACGACCATTTCCAATTTAACAAAAGAGATTAGACAAATTTAAGTTATATACATGAAACTATCAAAAACAAAAGGAAAGTTTGTATTTATACATTGATTTAGATGCGTCGATTCTTTAACTCCCGATGTGGTCCAAAATAAAGCTTGTATAATTAGATCTGCATATAAAAAAAATTGCACGCTGAATTTCGAACTCAATAAAACTAAAATCAAAATGAATAACAATATTATTTAATATTTCAAGACTATAAAGGTCATGCTTCACAAACATTTATTTTAAAGATATCATCAAAGCAATATTCAATGTTAAACTTTGTTGATTGTCAAAATGGACAGGGACCGGAGGTGGTGGCCCGTCGGTGGTCGAGACGGTCGTTCTGGGTTGGAGTTCGTATATTGCTCTCATTTTAGTTGGCAATAGTGTCTGGAATGGAAGAACTTGCCTCTCTCTCTATTGCATGTCCTTTTTTATACTGCTCGGACATGTGTCATGACTGGGTTATCATGGCGCGTTGATTGGACTGGCTATGATATGATGTCCTAGGTTTGCGTCGTCATCTATAGCGATCACGCGCACTGACACTTGATCGCTGGATGCGATATAGCTTGTGATCTTGCTTGTTCGTCGTAGGTTGTGAAGGGTACTTAGACAGATCGAGGGCGATCGCTTGTATCGTCAAGTCGTTTACTGAGAAGCTCACGTTGTTGTCCACAGTGATTATGTGCATCATCACTTGGACACTCTTTGTGTAACGCCGCGGGCCATGCGGCCTCGAAACGTGGCAATATGTATTTGTAGGTACTAACAATTGTCCTCAAGGTGAGGAAAGGTTATAAAGTGACCTTTGCGAATCTTGAGGAATATAGAAAGGGCTTGTTGGGTGAGAGCTCTAGCGTCGATAATTTTGAAATTTCAGAGGCGGTTCACCGCATAGAAGTTGTAAAGTTTATATAAAACATTACGTAATGGATTTTGGTTATAATCTGGCCGGTTTTCCTTGAAGTCAGACTGATGCATGTGAAACATTATATAATAAATTTCTTTATTGATGAGACGCATCGAGGAAGACACAGTTCATGACTATAAATAAGCTTTGTTGGTATTTTGGGCTTTATTTTGCTTATTTTTTAGTTTTTGAAAAGAAAAAGGGAAATAGAACTTTAGAGAGGAAGACACAGTTACTTCTGCGCTGATGGCCGATTCGTCTATTGTGATTAATGATGAGTTTCGCTGTACTACTGAGCTGAACGAGTTATTGAAGATGTTAGAATGATGAGGTCTTCCTACTGCTAACCACTTTCGTTATCGGTTTAGTATGCTTGCTTTTAGCTTTAACCACCGTAGTTGTGTTTTTTAAAAATGTGGTTCTCGCCGCTCCCTGTTTGAAGACTTCTTCGGGTATTAAAGTCACTTTTGTAGAGGTCTCAGCGGATGTTATAGAGGCAGTACGAGAGAGTGTTGCGAGACAGATGAGGGCTTATAGCTCGAGGAAGCATTCTTTGGGTATCGAGGATAAGGTGTTAGGGAAAAGGCCAATGTTAGATGCCGGTGCTAAGGTTATTAAGGTTTTGCCTGGGTTGAACCCTGATGTTTCCTCTACCTTCTTAGAACCACGTAGTTCCCCTTATTTGGTTACAACTAATGCTATTGTGACCATTGCTTGTGCTAGCTTGACTACTGTTATACCAGCCTTTGGTGTGTTTAAGCGATGTGTTATTATGTTTAGTTTGGTAGTTGTGTTATTCAATTTGTGATAAAGCTTTGTTTATTGTTACGTTTTGCAGGGGTAACTGTTATAGATTCTATTGTCGTTCATTATTTCGCTAAAAGTACATTCCTTGTGGTTGCACCTGTTGAGGCTGCGTCTTTTTCAGGTGTTGGGATGACTCCCTCAATGTCGTTGTCCGCCAATATTCCTCTTAGTAAAGGTAGTGAACCTTTCACTTTGTGGAGTTTATTTTACCCTTGGAGGGGGTTGTCAGACACGAATAATTGGTTTTATCCTGAATCTGCTTATAAGAGGTTGTTTGAGCTGTATTTCCACACCTCTGTTGAAAGAGGTTGGGGTCTCCTTCAGGAACTGGGCTGCGTTCAACTTAATATGGAGAAGAATGCAAAGGCTCTTCTCGAGGAAAATACAAAGCTACGTTTGTAGGTGGAAAGCTATACGCTCTTCTTGAAGAGAATGCGAAGTTGCGCTCAAAGGTGGAGGGCTAAACAACTCATTTAGAGGAGCTACGAGAGAAACACGAGGCAAATGTTTGGGTGCAGATGAGGGAGTTACATAGAAAACATGTAGAGGAAATATCTAAGAAAAATAAGAAGGTTGATCATGCTCTTAGGATCAAAAATATGACACTTGAAACCATGGAACAAAGTTTCAAGACAGAGATTTAAGGTCTTAAAGAAGAGCTGAAGCAAGCGCAAAGCTCGGCAGATGAAAGCTTTGCAAGTTTTACAAGGAGATTGACGGAGCTAAAAGAATATCATAGGAATGAGGTTATGGTGCTAGAAGCTACTCACACCGTTGATATAGCCAAAAAAAATAAAGAAGCTGCGGATACAACCTCTGCCTTTATGATTGAGGGGATGGAACAATCTCGAGATGCTGGGTTTCAGTTGGCGCGTGGTCTGTTTGATGTTAGCGATATGTATTTTGACGTTCTTTGCAGAGTAGCTACAAACTTCAACGTGAAGAATCCTTCTGGGCCTTCATGGGAGAATTTTGTTGCAAAGTACAAAGGCATTGTGAGACCCGTTATTTTTAAGTCGAACGCTTTATCCTCTCTGGGAAATCGAGGTTGTACTATGGGTGTAATAGATGACAGTGATGTTTTGGGTGAGAGTATGTAATTGTTAGTATTGTCTGTATATATTTTGTATGAATGAGACATATTTTTGTATGAAGAATACTTCCCCTTTGAAATTTAAAAGATTATTTATTTATTTGGAAAATGCCCTGCTTAATTTTCTTTCGCCAAATAAATTTTTTGTGCTTGGTATTTATTGGTTCGTTGTGGCAATTTAGACAATTCAAGGTGGGTCGTGATGAAAGAGAGAGTTTCTGATTAGCGGTAATAGGTGCACGGGCCTACTTGCTCAATTATTGATTAAAAGTTTGATAGTTGCGTGATTTTAGTTATATACTCGAGATTTTAGGGTCTGGGAATTAAATGTTTGTATCAATGGCCCTCCATATAGATATGCAAAGCGTCTTCTCCTGGTATTTCCATTGTCTACTCTAAATAAGGCCCCGTTAGGTCTGTATTTTCATAACCTAGTTTACAAGTGGTATACTTTATTCTTGTGTGGTTTTCTTTTTACGGTTTTTGCATGTGCCATTTTTAGAAGATGAACAAAAAAAGTGCTAAATTTTGGCCGTTTTCCCTATATATATCATTAAGGTGGTTGTTTGTTTATAAGTTATGGTTAGGTGGCAGTAGGCACCATGATAATAAACAGTTTGCTCCAGATGATTCATATGGTTGATTCATTGAACCAGAAAACAAAGAAGAGTTTGCCATTTTATGTGTTCAACCAGGTACTATAACGAGAACCAATCGAAGTTGAAGCGTTTGCGCACAGGAATATTAAGCTTGAGAAACAAAAAGAAGAGTGGAAGTTTTCAATATGTGACAAAATATCCTTATGATGATATTTGCATCTGACATGTTTTTGATTTTACTAGAAGAAATATGTAAGAATTTTCTTGGTCCCTATTTATGGGCTTAAAGTTGTAATATTGTTATCCCTAAACATAAAAGCGACTTTGTTTTACATTTCTATTTGAAACAGTATGAACATTTTTATTCCATTAGTTCACTGCTAATTCATTTGCTAACTTGTTTGCTAACTTTTTCTCGCGCTTTTGATGGTAGAACTTTTGCCCCCGAGTGCGATAATCTTGATTATTATACTTATTCGCATATTCATATTTACGAATTTCACCATTCTCTTGGAACAAATTATGTAGATACTTTCCCCTATTTTTTACACCGTTAACTAGGAACGAGTTGTAATATCCCAAATTTTGGCTAGTGACCAAAATGTAAATTTTGAAAGTTTTGTGGCTAAAGTATAAACTTTGGAAAAATTTAGGGATCAAAGTGTAATTTTCAAAAGTTATGTATTTTAACCCCGTAAATGAATAGTTTACCCCCAGGAATGATGTTTCTGTGCTACCCAGATTTTCGTACGGAGTTTGTGTTAATGGCTACAAAGCGATAAAGTTTGAAAAAATATTCGGATAATCGAATCGAGCTAAAATTTCAGAGATAGTTCCATGGACCCTAGAAGATTCATAAAATATCATTTCATGGATATTTGGATTTTAAAAAGACCGGGGAGATTTTAAATCGACCGAAATGACATGGAATGGCAATTTTGTGAGTAAGTTGATCAGTAAAGGGCATTTTGGTCATTTTGCCCAAAAAGGGACATGGAGGGAATTTTGAGATTTCTTTTATGGATGAATAGTGGCTGACTATAATCCAACTAATTCTACTTGGAATGTTACAAAATGGCAAATTAAAAATATAAATCTAGTTTGAGGGTATTTTTTGGAAAATGAAATTTATTGAATTAAAAATTCATTTATAATGATACAAGTGTCTTAAATATATGAAATATGAAGGAATTGTCAGCAAAAATACTCTTCAAAACGTTGGTGAAGATAAAAAGAAGAGAAAATTTTACAAGCTCGATTGAAGCTTTGAATCTCGATTTTCAGGTAATCTTTCGAACTACAAAGTTGTTATACTCTTCGAGCTCTATCTTTTGATGTAAATAATTCATAGATTACTTGCTTGGTTGATGAGATTTGGTATGAGGAAGAAATTAGGGTTTATGAACAAATTGAGGTTTTTATGATTTTATGAATCCATGGTTGATTTTAAGTTAGAATCATGCTTGTATGATGTTAGAAACATGTTATTGAGTTGGGATTTAAACCCTATATATTTTGGTTTGTATAAAAAAGATTATGGTTTATGGATTCAAGTCTAATTTAGGGTTTATGATGTTGGATTAATGATCTAGTAAGCTTGATTTGTTGTTTGGAAGCAAAACCCTAAGTTAAATACATAGGGACCATTTCAGCAAGCTTCAAAATTAAAGGACTGAATCTGATTTTTAGTTAAAATGATAGAATTAAGGTAGTAATGTTGATTTGATGACTAATTTGCAAAGTTAAGAAGCTTGAATCCTTATATTTGAAATTTGGTGACCACATCGACAAAATAAGAGAAGTAAGAGAAGTAAGAGAAGTAAAGTTTTAAGCTTATTTTGATGAAGAATGTAAAGAGAACATATGAATACAAGCTTTATTCTAGTCATTTGAAGTAAAGTGGTGTGACTAAATTGACAAGTAGATAAATAAGGAGAAGTTGGTGTAAATTAGAAGTTATTTATGAAAAGTTAGGTTGGAACTTGAATTACGGCAGTACGTTTAAAAATTCGCCATAAATTATACAAAAATATTTAGATGATAAATTTTATATTGTTGTAAATATTTGTTAGTCTAGTTTTTTTTTTTCAACAAACGGAAACTAATTTTGAGTTTCGAGTTAAAAGATATGAATTTTTAATCAAATGAAGGTTAGAAAAATTACAGAGCAGTTTCTGCCTGGACAACTCTGCGACGTGAATGTAAGGAATTTTCATAATTTTTGTAGATTTTATTAATTTATATGGTTTGTACCGTTAGAATCGTTATTGAATCTAGTTTCTCCAGTATAAAGAAAATTAAGATCCAGTATGTATTCTGCCTTGTATAAGTAAATCTTTGAAGGTAGCGCAAGCTGTCAGAAAATGGAATTTGAAACATTTTGTATTTAAATGTTAGTTAGCAAGCTTGGAAGAATTATTGGAAGTTCAAATTGGTCACTAAGGACCATAATAAGTTTTGAACAGTACAAGGAATAAAGGAAAAATATTTGGAAATTTTATATTCAAATGATTATATTAGACAATATGTTTAAGGTATTGTTAGATTTGAATCTAACAAATATTTTATTGTATTCGTGTAATTAATGAAGTCAAGTCCAAATCAAAGAAGGTTCGAGGTACTATGAAAGAAAGGATCGAACTAGGACTTAATGAGGCATTGTGTTAAGCGGCCAATGTGAGTGCATTTTTACCTATTATATATATATGATATGAGGACGACTTGCGATAAGTCGACCTTGATATTAATGAAAATGTATGTTGATCAAAGTTATGCAAATGTCATGAAATATTAAATGGCATATGTGATACATTGATATGGCATAATGATTTATGTAAGACAAACTAGATTTTAGAAATTGGGTATGAACTACGTAATATCGACTTATATGATTTATATTGATGCTTTGAACATGGAGTGTTGATTATAATGTTGATTTTGCCCAAGTACTATTGTGAAGTCTTTGGTATAGTTGGATATCCATAGAGTCCTAGCAGCTGCGTCATAGCACTACGGTGCGAGATATACTCTTCGGGGTCGAGATAGACTCTACGGAGTCGAGTTAGACTCTATAGAGTCGGTTCAAATACTACGGTGTTACATAGCACAAAATGTGTAAGTATGAGGAGCAAAGGGCGTCGGTTATGATGACTCGTGTACCAAAGTATCACTAAGTGAATTTGTTTATTTATGTTATATTTTATACATTGAAATGTTTTACTTTAATTTATAGTTGCCTCACTAAGTGAATTATTAGTGTGTGTTGTTTCACACGTAGGTTATTGAGAACTTACTAGAATAGGAGTCAAGCATGTTGATCAAGCTGTAATATGACAAATATCAGTAAGACATTCTAATTTATGATATTCTCTAGTGGGCATGTATTAATTTATTCGTTAGTTTTTTTTAAAGTTATAAGTTTGATTAATAGTCAAATAAATATAAATTATTTGTATGGTTAAAGAATTACCGGTAATGTATTTAATTGGGGTAAAATTTTATTTATCGTTTATCGCGTAACGATTTTAAATTTAAGAAAGAGCCTAGAAAGTGTACCTAGTTTTCACCCTGAGTTACAAACTTATTTTAATAACTGACTAACATGTTTTATAAACCAATTTAGGGTCAAAATTAGCAATCTGCAAATAGGCTATGAATACTTCAAAAGACGAGAAATGGTTATTTTATAAACTAGTTTTATGTCAGATGTTTTAAAATGTTTTTACAAGTCTAGAACTCTGTTAAATAATATTGTGACATCCTTCATGTGTATTCGTACTATGAGTATACGTTAAGGGTGTTACACGAGTTCTGTATTTTTGGAGCGAATGATTCATTTTTTATTGATGCTTGATTAGTTTAGTAATGTTATGTTTTCTCACTCGACTTGGGAGTGTTGTGTTTTTGCAGTCGTTTTTTTCCATATTTTGATAATTATTGGCGTAAAGATAATTCTTTTCTTCTTTCTCTTCTTCTTCTTATGCCACTCAGTTGAGCAAACTATATTATTCGTTTTTGCAATTTCTTGTTGAAAGAGTTATTGTCCCCGAGTGAAATAGTTTTGATCGCTATATTTTATTTGCATATTTCTTAATATATTATTCATCATGTGTTTTGTTGATTGATTATTTTGTTGCGCTTTCTTTTGGAGGTGATAGATACTTGTCCATTTCTTTGTATTAATGGCGAGTGTGGCTTAGGAAGGATTAATGATGAGGCGAACACTTCATATTCCTTAGGATGAAAGATTCGTGGCAACATGAATTGTGTACTTTGCATGTATTTGTGTCATATTTTGCGCATCGTGTTTTGTAGGAATACGAAGCGGTATTCTTATTTTTGGGTTCGTGCTTAAGAGTGGGGATCACTTATGTGATTTATAGTCTCGTGTCTACTAGCCTTTGTTTGCTTTAGATGAGATCGTTGTCTTGGACTAGCCGAGGTGTTTATTTTCATATCACTTTCTTGGGGCGAATGATATTAGGTGTATTTACTCATTGCATATTTATCCGGTAGTGGTGGATACTAACGCACTATTTTTCTTCTTGCGTATAAATAATTAACGGATCATTTTATTTACTATGCGCACTCATTTTGAGAGTGGAGACTGCCTAAATTGCCTCTTTTACGCACATATCTTAAAAGTAGCGAACGCTTAGGCAGTCATTTTTTTCTTTATGCTTGCTTACTTTGGGAGCGGAGTAACTTTATAATTTTTACCAAGACTTCTTACTGGAGAGGATAACTTGCTAATTATTATGCTAGGCATCAGTTAATTAGATATGTGAATAGACAGTAGTTCTCCATAGATGAGAGATTTGCTACAAATCTGTGTTTTGTTGTTGTTGTTTGCGCCACTTTGTTTGGCTTTACTTGGGAAGTGTCTAGAGAACCTTTCATCTTTTTGGCCATTTTACTATGTACACTTACTTGCGAAGTGGCTAGTGAACTTTTCATCTTTTCGGCTACTTTACTATACACACTTACTTGGGAAATGGCTTGCGAACCTTTCATCTTTTCGGCCGTTTTACTGTGCACACTTACTTGGGAAGTGGCTAGCGAACCTTTCATCTTTTCGGCCGTTTTACTATGCACACTTACTTAGGAAGTGGCTAGCGAACCTTTCATCTTTTTGGTCTCTTTATTATGCACACTTACTTGGGAAGTGGCTAGCGAACCTTTCATCTTTTCGGACACTTTACTTTGCACACTTACTTGGGAAGTGGCTAGCGAACCTTTCTTCTTTTTGGTTTCTTTACTATGCACACTTACTTGAGAAGTGGCTTGCGAACCTTTTATCTCTTCGGCCGCTTTACTATGCACACTTAGTTGGGAAATGGCTAGTGAACCTTTAATCTTTTCGGCCACTTTACTATGCATACTTACTTGGGAAGTGGCTAGCAAATCTTTCATCTTTTTGGCCTCTTTATTATGCACATATACTTGGGAAGTGGCTAACGAACCTTTTATCTTTTCGGCCGCTTTACTATGCACACTTACTTGGGAAGTGGCTAGCGAACCTTTCATCTTTTCGACCGCTTTACTATACACACTTACTTGAGAAGTGGCTAGCGAACCTTTCATCTTTTCGGTTGCTTTACTATGGACAGAAGCACATTAGTAGAAAAAGGTATTTATTAACTAAAGTCGTTAAATATAATGTTAAATATGCATATTTCAAAACAAAACATGTGATTATGCTCAATATAACATTTTTATATATACATATAGTTGAAATTCTACATTAAAGTATACACAATAAGTTAAAGCAGAATGCATGTTGAATTAGACGAGTTAGGTTGTACCTTTGCCTGGCTGGTGTGCTTTCTGTTTGGTGACCAGTTGTCATTTTCTCGCATCATTGGTACCAGACTCAGCTGCTGAATAATTCAAAGGTTTGTGTCGGACATCGTTCGTAACTACTTATTTTTACTGCCAAAGAGGTTGCGGGGGCTTCTCTGCTTAACGAGTTTTGTAACTTTGAATTTTATCAACATGTATTGCTTCTTCTCCTTTAGCAAGGTGACCACATGGGCTCCCTACATCCTTTATCCAAATTTCTGTTGCTTTTCGCCCGTGTTCGGGTGTACTCATTCTTCATCTTTAATGAACTCTTCTAATGGTCCCCTTCTAACAGTTAACTCTATTATATTCTTTAGATGGATACATTTATCTATGTCGTATCTCTGCCCCTTATGAAATTCTCACTTTTTACCTGATTTTTCTATGGCTTTATTGGGCCTCATCTGTGGTGGGGGCTTCAGAATTCCTAGGTGTTTTGCTTGATGTAGGATATACGACGACAGGTCTATTAGAGGGTGATATGTTCTGAAACTGAGCGGGGACCCTTTTTGATTCAATTTTTCGCATGCCAATGGGTTATTTTCTTTTCTTGAGTTCCTCGTTTTCCCTTTCTAATAAATGTTGTAATTATTTTCTTGTTTTTGCAATTCTTCTCTATTCTTACATGATGGTAGGTTTCCTCTCTCTAACTAGGGTTTACGGGCTCTGGGCTTTGCACGCTTTTAGCTGAAGCTCTTAAGGGACTTACTGTCATGGTGCTCTAGTTGGTTTTCTCTACATGCATGCACTCTTCCCCAGTCACTCTGGTTGCAATGGTTCTGAATTTTTTTGCAACCTTCTCGTTGTTTTCTCCTACCAAATGGTGTATTCGTCCTCTGATATATTCTTGTTGTCGTCTAAGCTGCTTTAGTGCAGTATGGGTATACTCCTGCATAATTTCTAGTTTACTTTACACGTTGGCTAATTGGTTGTTTTTGTCTTAAAAAAGATGGGGTTTCTTCTTCTGCTTCTTTCTGCCTTTTCCCTTTCTCCATACATTCTTCTATGATTTCTACTGCTGGGGGCGTTCTTTGTTGCTTCTTGAGAATCGGACTAAAAGAGTGAAGGGTTCATGCTCATCACACCAATTGTTGATTGTCAAAATAGACAGGGATCAGAGGTAGTGGCCCGTCGATGGTCGAGACGGTTGTTCTAGGCCGGAGTTTGTATATTGCTCTATTTTTAGTGGGCAATAGTGTTTGGAATGGAAGATCTTGCCTCTCTCTATTGCATGTCATTTTTATACTACTCGGACAAGCGTCATGACTGGGTTATCATGGCGCGTTGATTGGACTAGCTATGATATGATGTCCTAGGTTTGCGTCATCATCCACAACGATCACGCGCATTGACACGTGATCGCTGGACGCGATATGACTTGCGATTTTGCTTGTTCGTCATAGGTTGCGAAGGGTACTTGGACAGATCGCAGGCGATCGCTTGTACCATCAGATCGTTTACTGAGAAGCTCAAGTTATTATCCACAGCGATTACGTGCATCATCACTTGGACACGTGCCTTATGGTTTGACGTCTTAGCCATCAGGGCCAAGAATATTTTTGGTCTAAGTCTACCCTGGGATAATTTTAAACTATACCAATTGGATATTTCTGATATTAAATAAAACAATCAGTTGAACCAGCCCCCTTATTACCATTTCAGTCTGAATCAAATACTCAGTTTTTTTTAAAACCTTTCACCTTCCCCGACCTCAGCCCTCTGTTCGATCTCAGCCACCGTCTGACCGTAGTGGTCACCGCCTGCACTGTCGAAAGCGCGCTCGCACCTCGACCATGGCAGCCACGCGCGCAATGACACAACCGTTCTTCGCAGGAAACAGTTCGAAGATAACGAGCATCGCCTCTGTTTTTGCTATTTTATAGCTGTCACCATTGTTTATTCGGGACATTTTTGACGCTATCATCTTCCTCGCGATGAATCGAACAAAACCTTGTCGATCGATTATTCGTTCGATGCCAGCAAGGGCTTCGTCAGAGTTACGCATCATTTTTGGTCGCCTTTGGACATTTCGGGTAAATCTGACGAAATTTCAGCTTATTTCATGGTTTGGTTGAATGAGTTTAAGTAAGGGTTAAGTGGGCTTTATTTTTTCGGCAGAAAATGTGCATTATGTGTCACCGGCGACAATGCCAATGAACGGCTGTCGAGGAATAATTTTTGGGTAAGTGGATCTGAACCGGCCTGAGTTATACTAAACCAGTACGAGCCCAAACCCATATCATACCCGACTCGAGTTAACCAGACCCGACCCTAGCCTGAATCCACCCAACATGACCGAGTCAGCTCAGTGAGTCAACCCGTCTGAGTTAGCTCGGTGAGTCAACCCGTTTGAGTCAGCTTAGTGAGTCAACCCGTCCAAGTCAACTTAGTGAGCCAACTCATCCGAGTTAGCTTAGTGAGTCAACTCGTCTGAGTCAACATCTGGGTCAACTCAATTAACTTTGATCGTTAACCATTGACCGATAACGTTAGCTTGACGTCGTCGTTGACTTTGACTACTGACGTCAGAGTTGACTTTGACCCAAAAGTCAAAATTTTTGAAAACCCCTAATTTATGTTTTTTGACATCCTAAGTCCGATTTCAAAGTTTGTTTTGCAAAATTCTAATCTGAAAGCCTCCGATTCTGACCTTGAACCTCGAGCATGCATGAGATTAAGTATTCAGTTTATGAGTAATGTGAATAAGAACTGATTTTGGATTATACCAATGGAAGGTATTTGCGCATTTTTGGACTCAAAATGTTGAGAGAAGCCAAATTCGAGCTCGAGAACGATCGAATGAAGTACCATAGGTCGGTTTATATAGCATAGATTTGAGGTAATACTTTACTACGTCTTGCATGCTTTATGAATCATGATGGTATCTGGCTAATACATGCATGGTTATGCTTAAGCGTACTGCTAGCCCTGTTTAAGTCAAATTTATTATGAAACATGAGAAGGATAATCTGGTCAAGATCGAGAATTCAAATAAAAAGTTTAATAATCAAGAGGATCTCTGAGTTTAGTAAATAATTAATATTCAGTAAATCTTTAATTCTGATTACTCATGTTAATGGAATTAATATCTAAATTATTGGTTATGAGATGAGGAAATTACCCTTGAATTGTATGAATGACAAATATACCACCAACTACGAAAATGACCTGAAATCTACACTTGATTTGATAAATCTTTTACGCTATTTGAAACGCTTGAATTATTGGGAAAGATTATAGTATCATGAATCTAACATAAGAGATAAAAAAATGGCTCAAATTTATCTCGAATTCGGGACAAAGCTTGATGACAAATTTTTTGAAAGTGTCATAGAATTATGAAATTTTTCTTAAGCAATGAAATTTCTAAATTATTTGAAGTGACGGATATACCCTCGAGTTTCTGAAATAAATAAATTGTTCGGAAGGACAGAAGGAACTAGAGTGTTTGTAATGACCAAAATTACCCTCAAGTCTTGGAACAAGTGAATACTTTTGATAAGTCATAATTCAGACAAAATTTGATAACTGTATCGTCCATAAGGGTTGAGAATGCATATATAGAAATGTTGGTCATCTCAAATATTGCTGAAACACTGGGTCAATTAAAATACAAAGTTTTGTTCAACTTCGTAGTGAAAGACCAATAATAAATATAAGGGTGATCGATTCGACTTATGATGCAGCTAGGACTAAGGAAAGAACGCTCGTAAGGCTTATTTGCTAAATATTGGGAACCCTAATAATATGGATTATGGTTGTGAAAGTCTGATTAACCGCTAGAAATCACGTATATTGTGGGTTCAAAATCTTTACCTCTTGAAACGAATTACCAAATAACCATTGGGATTCAAAATGACCCAAAATGCCTTTTGAGCAAATTGTCTGGTACTTTTCGAGTATATTTAAAATCCTGAATAAATCTGATATACCTGAAATCTTGTTTGATCCTGATCTACTCAAAATCTCGAATTTATCTTGATATACCCGAATTCGTGCGTAAAAATGATATACCAAAATTTATAAATGACCATGAGGTACAAATTCCTAAGTACTTGGATGAAGTCAAAAATTATCGAACTCTTTCGAATAAGGTCATCAATTCTGAAATCAGACTAAAATAGACTGAAGATTAGTGTCCTCTGGCAGTAATTATCAAGGATACCTAGGTGTCGATCAAACCGTTTAGTGTGTTTCTTGCACATGTATATTCCTTCTAATATGAAACTAATCCCCTCTCTTTGATCTGAATCATAAATCCTATATATCTGAAATTATATCTCTGTGTCTGATCTGAAAAATATACTCTCTGGTTTTTTATATTTTGGAAATATATGTATGATTATTGTTTTATCTTCATTTCATTTGATTTCATTAAATTATCTGATTTGGGGCACTTCTGGGATATGATATGAAGTTCTTGCAGGTTCAGCGCAAGTAATTCCTTATGGACCCAAGGTCGCCCCTTGGCTAGGTTCCGAAACTCCGGCTCGGGTAATTCTTTATGGACCTAAGGTAACCCTTTAGGTTGGCTCCTACGCCCTATGGGCCCAGGGTAAGACCTTATGGATGCAGTTTTGGGGAACTGCATATTGAAGTATGGTTGGAGGGTAGATATGCTGATACTGAATTTCCATGCCCATTTCTTGCCCTATCAAAACTCCGCAGTTGTCTGAAATATTCCGTCTATCATTCTTGATCTATAATTGACGGTACACACTAATATTTCTAGCCAAATTCTCATAATCAATATACTTATGTGATTATCTGAGTTATGAACATCTTGTCTGAAATTTGGGTGATCAATCAGAAATGACTTTGTTACCTTCAAGTGTAACAATAATATGAATTACATGTCGTATTCGAAACTTGTTGATTCGAACTCACAATATTAGTTCTGATTAAACTTATACATGTTTATTGCATATAGCATCATCTGGTAGTTCTGTATTACTGAGCTTTGCCAAGCTCACGTTGTTTTTACCATCGCAAGTTAAAAATAATTTGATTATGTTTTGGCGATTCGACATCACTGATGGAAGTTCCCTCAGCTTTGCTTGTGGAGTACGGTGTCTGTGTAAATAGTGGGCATGTATGTCGAGTCTTATTTTATGTTTGAGTTTGTAATATATTTTCTAAATTTCTATTTAATGTATAAAAGATTTTCTATAATGACGATATAAGAAAAATTTTATTATATGGTTTTAATTGTTTTAAAAGTAAAGAGTTTATTTGAATTTTATAGTGGGTCGCTTCTGTGACCCGAATGTGACCTCTTAGATTCAAGTGTAACACATAGGTAGGTTTAGGGGTTACAAATCTTTTATTTTAATTTTGGACAACTGAATATTGATTAATCAAAAAAATATATGAGTTATAGTATGATATTATATCTATTGAATCTCTCTGTCACCAATCGAAATGCATATCATAAAGTCACGTAACAAAAATAAAAAAATTATCGAATAAAAGAATTAAACAAGAAAATATGTTAACAATAAGGGACAAAACTCCAAAAGCCAAGGGGGCCTAAGCACTTGTTACAAATTTTAAATATTTAATAAATCTTGTCTAATAACAATTTATCCGCTATAAAAATAAATATATAAATTAATAAGTAAAAATAAATAAATATTTAATTAAATAAGTGATTCTGGTCCTCAAATTTTTTGATTTAAATATTTAATAAATCCTTAAAATTTGTCTTAACTCCTTTCCTATTTTGAACCTCTCCCTACTGTGACGTTATTATCATCATAGAAAGAAAGGCAAGTTTTAAAAGAAAGGCAAGTTTTAAGAGAGAATATAAAAGAAAGAAAGAATATAAAAGAAAGAAAGAAAGAAAGAAATAGAAAAGAAGCAAAAACATAAAAATTAAAATTGATCGGCGATTCTTCGGGTCAGAAAAGATAAGGGAATAAAGGTAAATTATAACGGATGTCACTCAATTATGGGTAAGATTATATTTAGGTCATCTAATTATTAAAAGTTATATTTGGGTTATTCAATTATGGGTAAAGTTACATTTGGGTCACCTACTTATTAAAAATTACACTTATGTCACTCAATTATGGATAATGTTATATTTGGGTCACTCACTTATTAAAAGTTACAAATAGGTACTCAATTATGGGTAAGGTTATATTTAGGTCACCCTTCATATTTGAAAAATATATATCAATTTGTGTATTAGATTGATTAATGATTTCAAATGAAGTACTCTAGTGTTAATTAGGGGTGAGCGTTCGATTGAGTCGAGTCGAATAAAAAACTTTGAGCTATTCGAGTTGACGCGTCATATTTTACAAGTCAAACTTTATTTAAATTTTTTTCGATTCGAGTCGAGTTTTCTAGTTCCTATACAAATTTCATTGTAATTATTTATCATGCTACAGTACAATTTGATTCCAATTTAAACGACTTTCTCTAATCATATAGTAATATATGCATATATATTTCTTCATATTTTTTTTATATCGGTATATAATATATATCAAGAAAAATTGAGGGACTCGTCTCGAACTTAAAAATAAATCCACTAATTACTAAAAATTTCAAGTTATTCGAATTTCCATTTTACAACTCAAACTTTATTTGAAATTTTTTCGAGTCGAGTTTATAAAAACTTGAGTCGAGTCGAAAAATTTAATTTTTTCGAGTCGAGTCTAGTTTTGCTCACCCCTAGTGTTAATGCGAGTATACAAGTGACTTGGAAGAAAAATGACTAAATTGATATATTTTTTAAATATGAAGGGTGACCCAAATATAACCTTTAATAATTGGATGACCTAAATATAATATTACCTATAATTGAGTGACCTAAGTGTAACTTTTAATAATTGAGTGACTCAAATATAATCTTATACATAATTAATTGAGCTCCGTTGTAGTTTACCCAAAAGATAATCATCCATCACCGATAAAACATTAACCGAAAAACCATCACAGACCATGATTTCACATGTCATTTTGTTTTATTAAGACCATGATTCCACATGTACATCACGAATACAATAACTCCCACTTTCACACTTGAATACTTTGAATGCTAGCGTCGGTGCTCCCATCTAATCACATTCTCATCGCTATTCACCGATAAAGATGAAAACTTTAATCAAAACTCACAAAAATCCCCACCCCACCTAACGGTCTAATCTTTGTTTCAATCTTTCAAAACATAGACACGTGAAAAAAGAAAGTTTTTACTGTGTTTTCCCATGATCACAAAGTTCAAAACTTTATCTGTCTCATAATCAAAGCTTTACAGGTGGTGTCCAAGTGAGACGCCTTAAATAAGGCCAGAAAGTGAGTGTAAGAAAGATTTGAGTGATTCATGTGATGTTGGGTGCTTGAGTTGAGCTTCTTCTTTTCCTCGGTTGATTGGATTTTGTTTTAACGTTGCTTGTTTTAGTGGTTTTCGCTATCAAGGCCTAGAAAAGCCAGCAAAGAAGAAGGAAAAATAAAAACTGAGGAAAGGGTTCATTTTGGAGATCTGGGTTCTGTTTTTCAGCTTTAAATTGTCCCAGGCATGTTGTCAGCCTCTCAGAAGAGCAATGTCTACGCTATCTGTGTTGTTTTCCCCACTTATTTTTCTTTGTTTGTTCACTCCATTCAGCCATGCTTCCCCTTCTACATTCTCGGTATGTTTCTATACCTATGTTTTCTTTATGTAAAAAGAAAATCAAAATGAGTTATGGGTTCCTGTAGAAGTCATGGAAAACATGGGAAGTTTGAAGTTGTTCATAGAAAATTTTGCAATTTACTAAAAATGGAAAGTATGGATTGGTTTGAGTTTATTTTGCCGACAGAGTTTAGTGGCTAAGTGGCAAGCCTATGTATCAAAGTGTCTGATAATCAGATTGCTTTATTTAAAATTATGCCAACCCTGGCATTGTTCTCTCGGTGGTAATATATAGTTTTCTTCAATTCTTGTAAATATTCTTTGGCCTTGCTAGTTTTCTAGTTCTTTTGATTGATGAAATGTACAGTTCCCGCATTAGTCAATTGGTAATGGAGTCTGTACATGCAACTTAGGTTGGCGCCTTAAACAGCAGGCCAGGAAATAAAAAATCATCCATTTTGTAGTTATGAACATAAGAAACGTGACCTCTGAGGGATCTCCAGAAACAAAAAAACATGGAGAAACTTTAATAAAATTAAACATATTCGTGTTGGACAAATAACCATATTCGATATTCACATCTGAGTAACATAGCATATGAGTGTTAACATGACAAATGAAATCATCGTAATTTGCTCCTTGTGGGAAAGAAATGACCTTAAACTAGATGTTTGTTATATTTTTCATTGACTAGGAAAGGGATCTCCAGAAACAAAAAACATGGAGAAACTTTAATAAAATTAAACATATTCATGTTGGACAAATAACCATATTCGATATTCACATCTGAGTAACATAGCATATGAGTGTTAACATGACAAATGAAATCATCATAATTTGCTCCTTGTGGGAAAGAAATGACCTTAAACTAGATGTTTGTTATATTTTTCATTGACTAGGAAAGGGAATTGGCTCTTTTGAGCTTTGTTGCAGGAGTGGAATGTTCCTAAACCTAGACATTTACCTTTACTCCGGAGTGCGTTACAGCGTGAAAGTGTGAGTGGATGTTTCTTAAGCCACATCTGCCCCTGTTTGCGCTTGCACATGCATATGTTGTGATTTTCCTTTTTTTTCTGACTTGAATTTTGTGGTTTGATTTATTTCTACATTCAGTTTAATGGTGAAGAATCTGATCTATGGGCTCCTTTCGCTGACCAAGGGTGGAGACCATGCCTTGTGTGTGTAAATGCCCCTTGTGAGTGATTAGCATCGAGATTTTTAGTTTCCGACTTTCGTTTCCTTATATTGTTAGTATCCTCTGAGTTATCAGACTCGAATTTGTGTTATTTAAGTTTAAAATTATTATTTCCTGATCATGGTGCCTAATTTCTTGGATTTTACGCTTTGTTTACCATGCGGCGGTGCCACGGAAATCAGAAGGATATCTCCAGGTATTCCTTGATGGGGGACTCAACCAGCAAAGAATGGGGGTAGGTTTTCGTTTGCATTTTACATTCTTAGAGGAGACTAGAATTATGAAACATTCCAATAGTTCAAGTTCCTGTTTTTGTAGATATGTGATGCTGTTGCTGTTGCTAAAATACTGAATGCAACTCTTGTGATCCCGCATCTCAAAGTAAATCCTGTCTGGCAAGATTCAAGGTACTTTATTGGAAAGGAAATTATCTTTTCGGTTGCTTATGCCAATGGGAAATATCTGTTTTTTGCCTCAGTTTTAAGGAGGCCTTTTTTCTGAAGTAATTATTTTCCCTGCAGCTCATTCATGGATATATTTGATGTGGATCACTTTATTAATGTATTGAAGGATGACATCCGGATTGTCAAAGAGCTGCCTGAAGATTTCTCGTGGAGCACAAGGGAGTATTATGCCACAGCCATTCGAGCCACCAGAGTAAAAAGAGCACCTGTTCATGCATCTGCAAACTGGTATCGTGAGAATGTCTTGCCCATACTAGAGAGGTTGGTCGCAGCTCGAACAGTTTGATTTGAATACACGACTTAGTTGCTTTAAAATTTTTAGGAATACAGACTTTTTATAAACATAATCAAGCACTCGATAAATGTCTGCTCGTCATGGAGCATCATACTACACATGCACTGTCTGATATGTTCTCTCCATCTACACATTGGTAGGTATTGCATTTTTATTCATAATGAAGCACTTAAAATTTGGAAATGCGAGCTAACCTGTTTCCCCGGTCTTGTGGTTTTAGCCCTGTTTCTTACATTTGCCACTGTGTGATCTAGTAAACATGTCCTATTTCGGTACAGTTATGGGATCGCTGCAATTTCTCCGTTCTCTCACCGTTTGACTTTCGACAACCTGCCGAGTGAGATACAGCCACTACGCTGTAAAGTCAATTTCAAAGCGCTTGCTTTTGTTCCGCACATTAGAGCACTTGGAGATGCCCTTGTCCATCGCCTAAGGTATCCTAAGGGTCAAAGTCAAGCAATTAGCGCTGGCTATCTCTGGGAGACCACTGATCGAAATGATGAACAAAAGCCACAAAAGTTTGTTGTGTTACACCTGCGATTTGACAAGGTATAGCCTGCTTATACTGTAGATTAAGTTCCTTGTTATAACCTAGTGGCTGAAATTTATATATATAGGCATTTATTTGAAATATTATCGAGCATATTCTGAGATAAAGACCATAAATGTTTACTTCTTTATATGCTTGAGTTATGTTTCTCTTAATTCTTAACCTCTATTGTTAAGATGTCTGTTTTTAGTCTTTTAAACCTCATATACCGTCTTCCTGCATAATTTATACATGCTGTATCCATGGAACACCCTTTCTACACTAGTTCCATTATATAGTTTATATTGGTGGATTGCGAATTTTTCTCAAATGGCTTCCTCTTTCTGGCCTGTCACTTACCTTAAATATATGCAGGATATGGCTGCTCATTCGGCATGCGATTTTAGTGGGGGTAAAGCTGAAAAATTGGCTTTGGCCAAATATCGGCAAACAATTTGGCAAGGAAGGTTTCTCAACTCTCGGTTTACTGATAAAGAGTTGAGAAGCTAGGGTGTTATATTTTGACTTAAATTTTAATTAGTAATTAAGTTGAGTTTTATTGTAATTCTAATGGTTGAAGATTACTTGGTAATTAGGATTTACTTTACTTTAATGAGTAAATATCTATTTTAAGTTGAGATCTTATCGAATAAGGTTTCTTGGTGACGAAATATAGACTAGGTCCTTTTGAATTATGAGAGAACATGAGAGAATGAGAGAGATGGGAATTACTCTGTAGAGATGTACACTGGATTTTGGGATTACATGGGTTATCATGTATTTGTACTCTTCGGTTCTCTACGTTATTGATGAATTGATTTCTCTCGTCCGTGGAGGTAGGCTGTGTTGAACCGCCTTAAATCTCGTCTCCTGTGCATGTCTTGGTCTATGTCGTTATTGTTTTGGTTATTTTGTCGCATACCATGCCTGTTGACTCCCGAAGAAATTGGATTGCTTCTAGGAGCTTTGGGTTTCGACAATAATACCCGTCTTTATCTTGCATTCCACAAGGCCAGTATAAAAGAAAGGCTACTTCGGTTTTTCAACAATTTATTTACCAAATGGCAATGTATTTCAGGTATATGGAGGGGAAGCTAAGATTTCCGCACTACGAGAGCTGTTTCCGTTGATGGAAGACAAAAAAAGCCTTGCCTCTTCGGAGGAAAGGGTCCGTATAAAAGGAAAGGCTTCTTTGTTAGCTGCCGTCGACTACTATGTTGGTATGCATAGTGACATCTTTATCTCAACTTCTCCTGGGAATATGCATAATGCTTTGGTGAGTATTTCTGAGTAATACAATACTCATAGAATATGCACCATGCTTTGGTGAATATATATGGTGGAACACGCACACGCAAACAGAAGTAAAAACTAACATGCATTAATTTAATTGATTGTGAGCCTAAAAGTTACATGATGAGAAGGGTTGATATAATATTTTTTCCCTGGAGTAACTTAACATAGAACTTTTACTTTGCTGCTACACTGTTTTCGGTGCATACTCAATTCTCATTCGTTTTAAGATGCAGTGTTTCAAACCTTGGATAGTTTTCTGCAACTGCGGTGCTTTTAGCCTTTTATGATGTTTCGCTGCCTTCTGCTTAGTTAATTGTCTGCGTATGAGCCTGCTAATATATGACAGTTGCAATGATGATAGGTGGGACATCGAACTTTCAAGAACACAAAGACCTTACGGCCAAATATGGGACTGTTGGGCACAATCTTCCTTGACAAAAACATCACTTGGTCGGAATTCCGTCAGGCAGTGGTGGAAGGGCATCAAAACAGACATGGGCAACTCAGGTTAAGGAAACCAAAACAATCCATTTATACATATCCTGCTCCTGATTGCATGTGCCATGCTTTTGAGCCCTATAGCTTTTTAGCTCAGTTGTTTCATATAGCCAACCTTCTGAGGTAGCATCTAATAAGTATGAGATATGAATTTCAGCTTTTTTTATAGTTACAACCTACAAGCTGTGGTTTCATTTGTACCCAAAACAATAAATAGGCAATTCTTAGCCGACTGTGTAAATATGCGACATGTTTATATAATTCATCGACAAATCTCAATTTTGTTTGTTGCATTGCATCTCTCTTCCAGTGAAGCCGTCTGTAAAATTTTCCTTTTGTATTGGAAAAATTATTTGATGAACACTCCTCACTACGTTCGTAATGATCCAATCACGGACGAGTCTAAAAATTTAAACTTGGTAGTTTATCAACTGATAATAAATACAAGTGCATGTAAGCTGAGAGTAAATTGATTAAGTTATCAAAATGTTCATAACTGACAAGACATAGGATCATTCAATCATTCCAAAATACCATTTTTAGTTACTAAAACTCTTTAGTAAGACACCTGTTTAGATTAATCCAAATAAATTTCTCCATAAACAAATCACTCCAAAATGGGTAATTATTTCATACACTGACGGTAAAAATTAAAAGTTTTCACGAGCGCTTTAGTTTTAGGGTTTAGAGGTTTAGTTTAGGGTATAGGGTTTAGGTGTAGGGGTTTAAAGTTTAGGGATATTGGTTAGAATGTAGGGTTATAATTTAGTGTTTATATCCTAAATCCTCACCATATTACTCAAAAAACTAAACCCTAACATATAAACCCTAGATTCTAACCCTAAACCTTAAATTCTAACCACTATACCTAAATTCTAAATCCCTACACCTTACATCCTAAACTAAGCCCCTAAACAATGAAAATATGGCGTTTGTGAAAACTTTTAGTTTCCACCGCTAGTGTATTGAATATAAATCCGTCCAAAAATACTATTTTTATAACTAAAGCTTTGAGCACAACTTTTTTATATTACTTTTAAGCAATTGAAATAATCTAAAATGATTTTCAACACTGCCATATGATTGAAATCAAGACTTGATCGGAAAAGCAAAATCATTCAAATAAGTGATGAGAAGATAGAATCATACTTCAATTGAAGATTAAAATCGGATTTGTGCTTGATGCCATGAAAATCTAGTGAAATAAATTTAGGAGAAATTTGGAGAAGATGAGATGTGTATGGTGAAATTTGAGAGAATTTCGGAGAGGGTAGAAATCAAGAAATGTAAAAATGAAGTAATTTCTAAAATCAATAATTTCCCAAGTGATAGGAGATAAAATGGTGAAGTAAAGCTTTTGGAGGGAAAAGGGGGCTAAGTGTTTGGTGTGAATTCTGTTGAAAAGGTGAATTGAAACGAATGATATATTTGACTTTAAGAGCTTATAAGTTTGATCTATTTCCATTTTAGTCCTTATTCATCTTCTCGGAGTTGTAGGGTTCTTATCATCCCTTTTTGAACGTCTCTTAGAGCTGAAAAAAGTTATTTTTCCTGAAATTTACTTTTGAGGGAAGAGGTTATGACTTATGAGTGATTAGGGTTGGTTCCATTATTACTTGCATAACAACAATTGTTGACGTCGACAGTGAAGGAATGGCAATAGGCGCAATGGTGGAGAATGATGGTGAAGGAGATTAGAAGATTACACTAAATTGGTTAATTTTTAAATGTTAAGGATTATATTTTAGATTCAAAACCAAACTATAACATGCAAAAGTCTAGGGCTAAGTTTTTATTAAGTAAAATTTATTAACTATCACATCATTTATCATAAAAATTGAATGGAAAAGAACTAATTTTTACCTTTTAAAGTGAAATGGGCATTTTATAATTTTTCATAATCAGAGATTCAACAAAAAAAATGACATATAATCAGAGGGCTATTATTTTGTAATTTACCCTTAAATAATTTATGTTGGAATCAAATCTAAATGTATATTTTTTTTTCTAATTTGAGTTGTATGGAAAAACAGTTCTTACCAAATACACTAGAATAAATGAAAACATATTTTCTATTTTTTTTCAATTTTCCATCTATCTTAAGCAAGAAAAATACGGTGAAGTTTTTTTTAAAAAAAAGTCAAATAAGTACCCAAGCTATATATATATATATTTCTAGTTAGGTGCCTAAACTTCGTTTTGAGCTAAATAGGTGCCTAACATTTTCAACGTCACTCAAATAGGTGCCACCGTTACTATTTGATAATTTTTACCGTTAACTTTCGTTATCTGACACGTGTTCTCTTTTTAAATTTCTAAAATTATATTTAAAAATAAATAAAATAAAATAACCCCAAATTTTGAAATCCCTAACACCCCAAAACTCAAATATCGATTTGACATGATTTCGCCACCGATTGTCACTTCGTCACTCATAACATCCGTCATTGAACCATCACGACCATTTATCACACCACATCGTCACCGAAAATCAACTAACGTCGTCCGAAACACCAAAATTATCTAATATTTCATTCGAATGATTCACGACGAACAACGATATAAAGGACGATGAATGATGTGTGGATCATTCGACGAGGGGAGGATGCTTCATTCTGACGCCGAAAACACGACCAATGCCGGTGGGAGTGGCCGGATTTGGGGACTATATTGAGATTATTTAAAAAATTCATGATAGTTTAAAATTTTTGATTTTTTTTTTGAAAAATAAAATTAAAAAATGTTTAATACTGCAACATGTATAATTATTAGGGTAAACTACACGAGAGACCACCGATCTTTGGGGTTGGTGTTGAAATGACTACCGATCTTTTAATTTTGTCAAAATGACCACTCAACTATTGATATGGTTCCAATATAGCCATCAGCCGAGAGGCTGACGTGGCAGTTAACAAAAACTTGTATAATTACATATTTAGTCCCTGCAATTTTCATATTTAATCAATTTAGTCCTAATTTTAATTTAACAAAATAAATTAATTATTCAATTAAATTAATTACACGTGTCACCACCTTATTGGAAGACTTTATCTATTTTTATTTAATTAAATTAATTTATTTTCCTCCTCGATTTTCACCACCTTATTGGAGAGAAAATTCAAAGCATTGCACAAACGTAATTGGGGGGAATCAAACCCACATTCCCTTGGGTGTAGAGGGAATGCCTCTGCCACTGGGCTAGGCACATATTTATGACATAAAACACAAAATTTAATATATGAGTTATATGATTGTTAATGCCATGAAAAAAGAATTAAATGTGATTTTAGGGGATTCGAACATGACACACTTATGATGCATAAAAACATCTAACCCAAAAATTTATAAACCCTAAACCCTAAAAATTTTATAGACCCTAAAAAATTTATGAACCCTAAACCCTAAAAATTTTATAAACCCTAAAAACTATAGTTAGTGCACGATTTTAAAAAAATCTCTAAACCCTAAACCCTAAAAATATAGTTATTATATGATTTAAAAAATTTATAAACCCTAAAAAATTTATAAACCATAAACCCTAAAAAATTATAAACCCTAAACCCTAAAATCTAAATTTATAAACCATAAACCTTAAAAATATGTAAACTCTAAACCCTCCCTAAAAGTTATACACTCTAGAACCTAAAAATTTTATAAACCATAAACCTTAAAAATATGTAAACTCTAAACCCTAAAAATTATAGTTAATGCATGATTTAAAAAATCTCTAACTATATTTTTAGGGTTTATAAATTTTTTAGGGTTTATGGTTTATAAAATGTTTAGGGTTTATAATTTTTAAACCGTGTACTAACTATATTTTTTAGGGTTTAGGGCTTAAAGATTTTTTAAATCATGCACTAACTATATTTTTTATAGTTTATAAAATTTTTAGGGTTTAAGGTTCATAAATTTTTTAGGTTTTAGGGTCTATAAAATTTTTAGGGTTTATAAAATTTTGGGTTATATGTTTTATGCATCATAAGCGTGTCATGTTCGAATCCCCTAAAATCATATTTAGTTCTTTTTTTATGGCATTAACAATCATATAACTTATTTAAGTTTAATTAAAAAGAAGAAGAAAAACACGGTGAATATCGTTGATTAATTTATATATTTTTCTCATTTTTCCTTCCCAACGGATGAATGAAACAAAAAAATCGACAAAGTTCCCTTAATTTATTGAATTGATTCAAAATTCAAAAAGTCTAACTAAAAAAAATATTCAAGAGATACACTAATTGGTCAAGTAGTTAAGGATGTTTATGTTGCTTCATATTATATATGTTCGAATCTTACAATTTGGTGTAAAAATATAATATTTCTTTATTTAATCAGAAAAAGATTGTTCAATAAATTAATAGGATTAAAGCATTATTATTAATGCAATCTGGACCATTTGGTCACCCCATAAGGCTACAGCATTTAAAAAGTAAAATTAACAAGGGAAATTACAACGGCAATAAGCACCAGGATATTTTCCAACACAAAATCCTTTAGTATGATTTCCATATTTATCAATACACTCTTGCAAGCAAAGCTCGGCATAGCAATCTGACATCTCTATAACTGCTGTGCATGGTTTCTTCCCTGCTGCTTCGTTGCCTATATGCATTCAAATTCAAACCATCTTTCATATACATTATTAATCCAATACATTTTTAACAAAACAATTAATAAAAAACCATCTCTTAATTTTTCATAGAGTACATCGGTGGCGGATCTAGAAATTCAAGAATGGATTAAATTAAAAAAAATAAAGGACGAAATACAAACCAAATTAAAATTATTTATGAAAAATAAGATGCAGTTGCTCCCCTGTGAGCGCATGGATGCATCCCCCAGTAGTGTACATAATAAGCATATAATCAAAATCTTGCTCATATACTTTTCTAAAAGAGACACCTTATATGTAGGTAGAAGGTAAAATAAAAAAAAATATACATATTGAGTAAATCAATGTATTATTTTACCTGCAGCAAAAAGAAGAACCAACATGAAAATGGCATAGACCTGGAAATTCTTCATACTTTTTCCTTTTCTCTTCCGTTTTGTTTTATGAGAATATGGTGCCTCAAGTGAGAAAGAAATGCAAATTCTGTTGAATTTATAAGTGGCTAAGGGGACAAGTTATGGAAAATTTGTCTCAAAATATTCAAGAAAGATTTTTTTCCTTATTTACAATAAAGCTTCTTTCCAATTTTATTTTAATTATTACAACCATATAAGGGAATTAGTAGGGAGTTTTCTTTATTTGCAAAAAGATTATTTATACAAATTGACATTCTTTCAATAAAAATAAACAGTCTTGACATAATTGTATTTTGTATTTTTTAGTATATAATTTAGCTAAAACAAAATTTTCATATAATCTTTTCTTTCAAAAATTAATTTTCAATATATATTTTTTAAGTTAAAAACATAAAGGAAATAAGGAATAATACATTGAATATGGTACAAATTTCGACACTATAATGTAAAAAAAATGCAAAAAATACACGCGTATATATATGGAATGATGCATTAAATAAAATCCCGATTTTATAAATTTGTTTTTGAATAAAATTCTTGTGTTTTTGCCTTTTTCCCGTGAAAACGTAATATGTTTTAATGTTGCTTTGTTGCTAGTTTCTTTATTTAATTTTTATTTTATCTTCAATTTTCATTTGTAAAATTATTTAATTTTTTTTACATTTTAAAATAGTATAATTAGGATAACTTATTATACATACTAAATAATGGTACGCTCACGGCGTGTGAAACTGAAATATTTATATTTGAGCCCTTACATCAATTAATAAATTATAAATATATTTTTTTAAAAATAATATATTTTAGTTAACGTTAGAAATATTTTTTTATAATTTATGTTATAGTTAATATATTTTTATAAATAAATTTTAATTACATATTAATATATTTTTTATAATTAATTTCAACTACAATTTAATCTTTTTGTTGTCAAAATTATTGTCCCATTTTTAATTGACCAATAAAGCGGTGACAAGTGTTGTCACCTTATTGTCAATAAAATATATTAATTTATTATCTGACATACTAAATAAAATAACAGCTATATTTTGATACCTAGTGAAAGTGTGTTGCAATACCATGGTTAGAGATACCGAATGGAGGTTACCAATGCTATGTGACCCGACCTCACTCGAAGATACTCGATGAGAGATTCTGAGTATGGGTGTATATTCCGATGCTAGGTGACTTGGCCTCACCCAAAGTGTAGATGCTCGAGGGGAATTCCGAGCAAGGGTGTATGTTCCGATACTTCGGGACCCGGTATCACTCTAGAGTTGTTGTTGAGATGTGTTTTTGTCTAGATGATCTGATGAGATCTCGGTATGGTTGGGCCATGAGAGCCATGTATGATGATTGCTTGATGAGAGCATGTTTTTAGGCGACTAGTGATAGATTCACATGTTTATTTATTTCTTCTTATTGCTCGTACTAGCTTGCATGCTTATGTTTATGGTTAGCATGGAGTATAGTAGAGTAGATGTGTACCACTAAGCTTTATAAGCTTAGCACTCAGAATCGTTGTTTCTGTGCGTAGGTTGATCGTGGGATCGTGGGTTTGAAGAGCACTATTAGTACGAGATTTCAGCATGTGATATTTTCAAGAGTACGATAATTGTGTTTATTGGGTTGTGTATTTATAGGACCTTACGTGGTGAAGTCTGTAATTCTTATTTTGCAAATTATATTAATCAAATCGAATGTTTAAATATTTTAATTTAATTAAAGGTCCTTTGTAACATTTTATCATTTATATATATATATATTAATCGTGGGCTTTAAATATTTTTAAAATATATTTTATTTGAGCTAAATTATGTTAAATTTTTTTATGAAAACGGGTTGGTTTAAAGCCCAAATATGATATCCAAGTTTGGGGTGTTATAATCAGACCAAATTGAAACAGAATGATGAAATTGAAAGAATTTTAAAAACCTTGCGGAAGGGATTTCGGTGGAGCGGAGTGATTTAAAACGGTTAATAAAAGTATTTTTAAAATGAGTATAAATATCAAAAAACAAACACAACCTTCATTTTTCTCATTTGCAAAATGGATCAAACCCGTTTATAAAACCTCTGGAAACATTCATGTTGTTCATCTGGGTTCTTCATGAACCCAGATTCCAGCGAAACAATCACTGTCTCGACCAAAGCGTATCGGCGCCGGCGAACTCCAAAAACCCACGCGAAAGCTCAACTTTCTTTTTCAAAACCTAGATCTGACCCTAGATTAAAAAAAAAAAACACTTGCGTTCTGCGAAAATTGATTTGAAACACTCTTTTTTCTTTTAAAAACCAATTCGAAATCCCATATTTTCAAGAACCGAGACCTCTCTTTTTTGAAAGAATAGTCGCCTCCATTCTCCCAACCGGTTCACCATACTCGACCCTAAAGAGAATCGAAGAGTTTATCACCGGTGGGATGATTCTTATATGGAGGACGGCTATCCCAAAGATTAGAAGGTAAAGAAACCCTAAATCATTTCTTTTTTGAACCGAAAGATAGGAAAAAGATAGAAATACCTCTGAAAATCTGATTTTTGCTTGTATTGAATGATCCAAAAATTCCAGAATGTCTGAATCTCATTACAGTGGTTAGGGCTTAGCTTTAAATACCCAATATTACACTGATTTTAAAAATGAAAATAAAACTATAAAAAATTAGCCTATTGGTTCCTCTTTTGATTTTTGGCCGGATTCATGTTTGCCCCTACAAATTCTGATGATTTTTTTGTTTTGTTTGCATGTTGGGGCTCGTACGAGCATCCGTGGCTGCTTCTAAGGAGAGAGGACCAGAGAGATGTGGCCGGTTGTGGTGTTGGGCGTGCCCTGTATGTGCGAGTGGGGAGATGTGGGACCTCCAATGGCCTCGCGTGGTCTTCACGTGCCCAAAGGAAGGATCTGGAAAGCCTCTTCTGGTTTGATCTGGACCGCGCAATCCTTTTCAGATTCGATGGCTGGTAAAGGGCTGCGCAGAAATAAAAGAAAGGGTGTATTAGATTAAGGTTTAGGTTAATTTAAGTTTGGGCCTTATCAGGCCATACATATATATCTGTATTTGGGTTTAATGTAATGGACTGTTAAGTAATTAAAATTGGGCTTATATCCTTATTTAATCAAGCCTATAGTTTTTTTTGTTTAATTTTCAATATCAATAAAAAATAATAATAATATAAATAAAATAAATAACTAAATGAAATAAATATAAAAAATAAGTTATAAACCTGGATAAAATTAGTGTCTACACATACTTGAGGACTATTTATGTTTTTCGGATTATTTTAGTATTCTTTTATTATAATTTTATTTTAGAGATTTTATTTAAACATTCGAATATTAATTATGATATTTATGTTTTATTTATTAAATTATTGTTATATATATTTTTTAAATTAAAATATAATTTTTAAAATTAATTTTTTTAAAAATTAAATTTTCAAACGTGATTTATTAAATTTAACTCATTTCTTTTTGACCGGGTCTAGTGGTTACATTCGGCAACATGAACCGGAAGATCGAAAGTCGCACAAGCACCAGAGTAGACAATCACATCCTGGAGTGGGAAAAAAATCCGACGGCTTCGAGCAGACAGCGCGGAACATACAAAATCCAGTACACAAATGTCAGTACATATGCCGACAACCAGTATCTTCAAAATCCAAACAAAGTAGGTGAGAAATGAGAATAGACCGAACATCTTAAATAGCATAGCAACATATTAAGTCTTCCCTTATATGCCAAAATGAAGAACAATGAAAACAGAACTGCTGTCTCTTTTTAATTGTTAAATAAAAGCGTAAAGTCAAAAATAGCCCATAATATTTTACCTTTTGATCACTTTAGCTCTTATTTTTTTGTGTGCATACAACTTTCTAATGTTTTATTTTCGCACAATTTTTATCCTCGTTGAATGGAAACTATCAGTCAACTCACGGTCAACGCTCCTTATGATGTGTCTTCATTTGATTGGTTAAAAATTAATATAAAATAAATATAAAAAATAATTAAATTTTTAAAAAAATTGTGATACCACGTCAGTAAAGTATCACGTCAGATTCTCTATACATGTGGCATCACCACGTCAGCAAGGGGGCATTGATCGCTAGTTGACTGATGGTTTCTATTCAACGGGATGAAAATTGTACGAAAATAAAACGTTAGGAGGTTGTTAGCACAAAAAAAGAATAAGAATTAAAATGACTAAAGGTTAAAACGTTGTAGGTTATTTTTAACTTTATGCCTAAATAAAAATGTCAAAGATACTTATTCACTGAACTGTTGTATATGTAAATTATTTCCAGCACCAACGTTGCAGAAGCCATTAACAACATCAACAAGAACAAGGCCGTCCTTAATATCGTGAGAAAGAACCAAAGAGCCTTGTTCAACAGGATGCTCCTTTTTCAACAGATCAATCGTGGCCAGCAGCGAAACTCAACGTAATAGGTTGAGGGGCTATTTAAAAGTTTAAATTTACGGGGCTAACAGTAAATTATGTATTTTTTTTTGAAGGGATAAAAACAATTTTAGAGTGGACATGACATTTACATGTTTCTTCTACTTTCCGCCTCTGATCCCGGCTGACACCAACTTAGTGTGTATTGTTCTTTGACCCCAAGATACTATGAATTTTGGGTCCAAGAATTAAAGAGGGAAGAATATTGGTATTTGGATGGACAAATGTGTTTGCTTCATTTGCTTGTGTTTTTCAGCAGTTTAAAATAAAGATGCCGTTGACTGGCAAAGTCAAAATGACTACAATTGGATTAGGGAATTACGACTAATAGAGGTGTTCGTAACCGTGTACACGTAATTTCGAGTACCCAAAATTTTGGATATTTAATTTTTTGAGTAGAAGAAAATGCGGCTCGTGTCTTGATCTATCAAATTTGAGTACCCATTTAAGGTATTTGCCAAACTCGGGTACCCGCTAACCGGGTCACAAAGTAATCGGTTTATTATTATTATGACAATTTTTATTATTTAAAAATCATATTTAAAAAAAATAAAAGCATAAAATTTAAAAATCTATAATAATAAGCTATTAATATATTAATAAAATATTATTCTATATTTTTAAATATTATTAAACAATTTATTAAATATAATATTTAATAATATTACATTAAACTAGTTATATATTAATAAAATATTTATAATATTATTAAACTATTATTAAATAGTTTATTAAATATATTAATAGTTTCATATATAAAATATTATATTAACCTATTAATATTATATTAATATAATATTTTTTGATCAACAAAGTATGATTATATTAAGCGAATAAAAAAAATATATTAAACATATTAATAGTTTAAGATATAAAATATTAAATTAAGAACACAATGCTATATATTCTCATATCAACAGTTTATTAACTACAATTTAACCTATACATAATATATTTTCAAATTATACTAAGTGTTGGACTTGGTTTAGTGGTAATCTCTGTTATATACTATTGATAGGCCTAGGTTTGAATCTCCATTTAATATTATTTTTACTACTTTAATTTTCCTCTTAAGTTAACCTTAAATAAAATTTGTTGTCAATTTTAGCCAAGAAATTGGACATGTGTCACCATCTGATTAAAAGATTAAATTTATTAAATTAAATTAAAATTATGACCAAATTGATAGATTATATAAGTAACATGGACCAAATGTGTAATTATACAGTTTTTTATTAACTACCACGTTGTCTTTCCCCTTAAATTTTAACGACAAATGAATTAATTAATACTATTTAGATAGTTAAATAGTCTAATTGACAAAATTAATAGACCAGTGGTCAAATTAAAACCTCCCATATTTAAGTGGTAATTCGTATAGTACCAAAGAATGACTAATTAATAAAGTCAAATCTACTTTTTCAAAAAAAGGGAACAAGATTTGAAACTATGACCTCAAGGCAACGACCCTTGCGAGCTACCAAATTAACGGACAAACAAAGATTGAATGTGCCCTTCTATAAACGTATAAATAGAAGTATTATTTAGCTTTTTTTTTTTTAAAAAATACCAACAATTTAACACTGTAAGTATTGAATACTCATGGAGGGTATTAATATTGATATTCACTTATGAATATCGGTACTCATCTAGCATTTGACGATCTAAAATTTAAATCAGTATTGATATTCGCCTATAAATATTGGTACTAAAATAACACTCAATGTTTTCATAATTCCAAACAATATCAATACTTGCTTTCATCCAGTACCGATATCCTGTGAAGGCAGTATCAATACTTACCTACAATTTCTTTTCTCAATTTTGCATGTGTTTATACAATATCAGTGTTATATGAATGAGTATCGATATTAAGGGTTTCTTTGATACACTGAAAATTATATTTCGGATAATAATTAATTTCTGTAAAATGAATTACATTTGTTGAAAATAATTTACGGAAACCATTTAATGGTGTTGGATGATGCTGTGCAAATCTTCCACTATTTGATAAATTTTTTAAAAATTATTTATTATATATATCAAATACATTAATATATAGTGTTGTCCATCATAAAAACTTATTGTTATTATTTTTAAATATTATAATAATTTAACTGCCCATGAATTCAAACTTAATATCACCATAAAAGTTATTTAACTGTCACTTCAATACTTCCATTAATTTTTAACTGTAAGTGACCTAATTATTACAATTTAAATAGTTAAGTGGTATGATATGATTGACAAAATTAATAGTTCAGTGATCAAAATAGAACTACCCCTATAGTTAAGTGACTATAAAGTACTTTACGCAAACTTTTAACTCTCGGTTTTGGTGTTGTGACTAGGAATGACTATGGGTCGGGTTTTTAGTTGATTCGACCTAACCCGACCCGGCAGTTTATGATGTCTCAATCGGCCTGAATTCGATCAGAATTTTAAAGTAAAAGCTCAAACCCAAACCTAAACCAACATAAATAAAAAAATTTGTTCAATAAAATAGGGAGTTAATTGAAAAAAAATACAAATAGAGATGAGACATTATAATAATTTTTCCATTTTTATTAGACAAAATAAGGAGATAATTAAAAAATATATAAAGAGAGAGGCATTTTAGCAATTATACCTACATATTTAGAATAAAATCAAACTATTATTTTAAGTCGAGTCGAATATTTTTCACCTTAAACCTAAACCCGACCCAACACTATCCTAAAAAAATTGAACCCAAACCCAAAATTTTCTTTAAAAAACCTGACCCTATAAGTTGGGTCGGGTCGAAATCTGTCGAGTCTGGATCAGATGGTCATCTCTAGTTGTGACACTGTGTACATGCAACCAGCTTTAGAACTTACTGAAACGATTATTTACAAAGCAAAACACAGATTTTTACTTATAAAAAATGTGATTTGATCTATCTGATATTTATTTCCTGCAAAAACACAAGAAAAAGAATAACCTTTAGAAAGCTAAGTGAACTAGTCGTACCAGCGAAATTCACACTAAATATATACATTGTTATACATGACCGGTAGGATGAACGGTGTTCTTGGATGGTGGAAGAGGGTTGGTCACATGGTAGAGACGAAGAGTCTTTGATTGCTTTAGAGGTTTGAGGTTTGGTTAGGTTGAAGAAGAATTATTGTCCTTTTACTCTCTATTGCAAGGCTCGTTATAAGAGTTTAGACATGTGTCGATAGAGAGTTGTCGTGACATGTGTAATGATTAGACTGTTAGACAAAGAACATTAATCCAATAATTAAATAATAAATATTATTATTCAAACGAACAGTACAAAATTAAAAGAACGATACAACTTATGTAACGCAAACTGAAATGAAGCGTGTTGAGGCCTGCACAAACGCTGTTTTCTGAAGACAGATTTTCGGCCACTCCTATGTTGCTCGAGTTCGTTGGTTGTTTATCCCCCAGAATACAACAATAGATGATCAGCTACAGTTGTACTGCCGTGGAGATCATGAAGTTACTCTTGCCTTCGCCTACCACCGAAAACAACATTTGAAAAACCCACAGAGTAAAACCATAGAAAAGTTCTGTGATTATTGTTGTGTTGAAATCAAAAGAATGACATGCTATTTATAGGGGAGTGAGCTAGGTTAAATGTGGAAATCATAATATTTTGAATTAAAGGTCATTAACCATTTAACCGAATTAAATCGGCAACAATATGTTAATACCATATTAAAACAGAATATTCACGTGAATTGCACTTATTACCTTTTAATATCCGAATTTAAAGGAAACCATAAAGTATCCTTTTAAATTTGGAATATTCAAAAAGATATACCAATAATAAGGAAAAAATTTATTCGAAGTGGGTAAAATATTTGCAGGTTCAAGGAGGGCCCAACCGGTCCGGACATTCATGTCGTCCGAGTGCGCCACAACCCAAATGGGTTCGACAAGCTTTGATTTGCACCCCCTACACTTGTGCGCGAGGCACAATTTCCATTTAAGTCATTCAATAACCACCAAGTGGGTAAGTGTATATAAACACTTCCCATACAATTTATCCCATCAATGTGGGAGGGGGTTTTCACTTCCTTATTCAATTCACAACTATCCTACTTTGATCATCAATTTCTCATTCATCACTCAACCGTTTTGAGCATATGAGATACCATTGTAAAGGTCTCATGGAGTAGAATTAGATCCAATAAAATCATTATTCGAATCTCCACCTTTACTCATTCGAAATATGGCTCAAAGTTACCATTTTCCTCACAATTTTCCAACATAGACGTCTTAGGATGTGATGACCTAGGTCAATTTGTTGTTAAGGAGGGCCACATGATTCGCCACGTGGTCTGAAATAACACGCATTAGCTCGTTGGGTTCTTACAACTGACAAGCTTCTGCCAATCACTGTCCGCATGTTATGTTTGCGACAAGTCGTAGTTAGCTATTCGCACATCTGAAAGTTCACACTTTGAGAAATTCGCATGGCTAACATAGAAAAACAACACATAGTTTATCAATCAAGGCTTGGCATAGCTCATCAGAAGGCAACATAAAGAACATAGCACACTGTTCTATCATATAGCACAATCAGAACAAATATCTAACATATCAAGTAACGTATCTCGAAACAATTTTACATATCATTGTAGTGTATTTTAGTAAGGTTCTTATTCAATTTGTAGGTTATGGAACTTAGCCATATTCAAAGTTAATTATATAAATTAAATTAAAATTAAGACCGAATTAATATAAAGTATAAAATACATTAGACACCACAAACAATAAACAACAAAACACATTGAGCTTCTTTCTAAATGATATTTGATTGATACATCATGTTTACCTCGACAAATTATTTTGTAATTCATCCGAGGCATGACCACCAGGCACACCTTATCTTTCCGGCCCACCTAAGTTTGAATCCCTTATTGAATTAAATTAGTTAAGACCAAATTGTTAAAATGTGTAAGTAATGAGGTCAAATGTGAAATTGTATAAATATATTTAACTATCACGACAATATGTATGTTAACTTTTTAACGATCAGAGACATGATTGATATCATTTAAATAATTAAGTGACATGATTAACAAAATTAATAATTTGATTGTAATAAAGCTACTAAACACATCATTTGATACACATTTCTAATAGTAATAACAAAATAACAAGGAAAAAGAAAGAACACATCATTTGATACACATTTCTAATAGTAATAAAGCTACTAAACACTTATTTTATTGCCCTCCCGATTCTTTAAGGTATTGTCCTGACTAATTTGAATTGATCCGCGTCTCACACCTGACTTTGGTGGGTGAGTCTCTCAACGAAAGTTTTCTACATGAATAAAGCTTAAACGATACCATTAGGGATGACAAACAGGTATAATTTCGCGGATTCTGCACCGCATCCACCCTAATTGGGGTGGGGATGGGTACGGGTTTGGTGAGTAGTGGGCGAGTGTGGATTTAAAAAGTCATACCCGTGTGGGTACTGGGTAGGTGATGGATTTGAGACCTTACACGGACCATATTCGCCCGCATCCACCCTCCCCACCCCGCATCCGCCCGCCCTGCCCACTAACTACCCACTAAATAAATTTTGGATCATTATGAATTTAGGAATAAGTTCACAGATTATTATGTAAATCCTAAGATTTTAAATGACGTGCCTTATAATTTAACCATATTTTAGGGTATAAACATTCTTTAGAATTTTCCACCTCTGTTAGTTAGTGAGATGTAGTTAAGTAAAATCTATACAGATGTAAATGTGTTTTAGTTAAGTTAGCTGTAGTTAGTTAGCTATAGTTAAATATATATACCGATGTAAATGTATTTTATATATGCACTCGATCAATCAATAAAATATGCAAAGTTTTACTCTTCTTTACACAAGTTTATGGTTTATTTTTACGTAATTCGATATTAGTGACTGCTTGTCAAGCGGGTACGGGGGAATACGAGAGGGTACGAGTTGAGTCGTGGGTATCTAGTTAGGTTGTGGGTGTGGGGGTGGATTTGAGAATGTACCCACATGGGCGGGTGTGGATTTAAAAATTGTACTCGCCGTGGGTGGTGGGTAGGTGGTGGATATGAAAAATTTAGGTGAGTATGAGTATGGGGAGGGGGTATCCGCACCCGCATCGTCCGTTTGCCATCCTTAAAACTGTTTATCATTTGTACAAACTACTAAACACTTTAATAGACAAACTAAACCATTCTCCATGTTATATTTTGACTCAAATTCTAATTGGTAATTAAGTTGAGTTTTATTTTAATTCTAGTGGTTGAAGATTACTTGGTAATTAAGATTTACTTTAATGAGTAAATATCTATTTTAGGTAGGAGATCTTATTGAATAAGGTTTCTTGGTGACCAAGTATTTGGGTCTATAAATATAGACTAGGTGTAACCCTTTGAATTATGAGAGAACAAGAGAATGAGAGATGGGGAATTGCTCTGGAGAGATGTAACCACTTTTAGGTTCTCTACAACTATTGTGCCTACGTTGTAGAGATGTGTATTGTAGGGATGTTGGGAAGAGTGTTTTGGTTCCACCGGGTCATGTGATTTGTACACCGTGTTTTGGGATTACATAGGTTATCATGTATTTGTACTCTTCGGGTTCTCTACGTTATTAGTGGATTGTTCGTTTCTCTCGTCCGTGGAAGTAGGCTATGCTGAACCACGTTAAATATTTTCTCCTGTGCATGTCTTGGTCTATGTCGTTATCGCTTTGGTTATTTTGTCCCATACCAAATTCCTAACAAATAGTATCATGAGCTATGGTTCGAGCTGCACAATTGTAGAGGACTTTTTGCTGCGAATTTTGCGGTGCGATATTGGAGACATGTCAGAGGAGTATTGCTGCAACGAGCTTTTAGTTGCAGGGGGAATAATTCTCAAAATTCAACGGTGCTTCAACGGATACTACGTAAGACTTGGAGTTGTTGAAGACTTGGCGGTGGTGCTTCAATGGATATTTGGCTTACGTAAAAATTGAAGCTGTTGAAGACTTGAAGACCAATGCTCGAATAGAATTTGTGTCAAAGGGGAGATTTGTTATATTTTGACTCAAATTCTAATTGGTAATTAAGTTGGGTTTTATTGTAATTCTAGTGGTTGAAGATTACTTGGTAATTAGGATTTACTTTAATGAGTAAATATCTATTTTAGGTAAGAGATCTTATTGAATAAGGTTTCTTGGTGACCAAGTATTTAGGTCTATAAATATAGACTAGGTGTAACTGGGGAAGAGTGTTTTGGTTCCACCGGGTCATAGGATTTGTACACCGAATTTTGGGATTAGTTATCATGTATTGTTATCATGTATTTGTACTCTTCGGGTTCTCTACGTTATTAGTGGATTGTTCGTTTCTCTCGTTTGTGGAGGTAGGCTATGCTGAACCACATTAAATCTTGTCTCCTCCTGTGCATGTCTTGGTCTATGTCGTTATCGCTTTGGTTATTTTGCCACATACCGAATTCCTAACACTCCATATTCTCATTTCATAAAATCCCATATTTTGTATTAATTTCATTTTCTTCCTAGCATCCACACAGAAAATAAAGTTACTAATAATAATTATCAAACCCAACATAAATTATAAACTAATTATGCAACTCAATTCGACATGTTAGACAAAAGTTACTAATACCAAGCCAATGAACAATACAATCCCCATGGAATACAGGGGAGCAAGGCATTCTTTTGCCTTAACAACCTCTGGTGAGACCATCCAAGCAAATTGCACAATCAATGGTATTGTCTACTTTAACTTCCTCTAACCCCTCAATGGCTGCTTCACTTGCAGGGATCATTTCCGGGGTCTCGTCGTCGTCGTCAACATCAAATGGCAATTTCTCCACCATGGCATCAACATCTACTCGTATTCTCAAAACTTTTTGATTTTTGCAATGTTTGCTTTTCAACATTTGACTAGCACAATCTGATATTTTGTCGACCATAAATCTCTCGAACTGAATGTACATAGAATTGAGAATGTCGTAAATGGTAGATCGAGGATCTCTTTTCATCTGGTCGAGTGGCAACCGATGAGTTCTTCGTAAGGTTTCGGTCTCCAAAGAGTCGATTTGAGCAGCCAACTCTAGTTCTTCATCGTCTTCTTCCGAATTCGAGTATGTGAAGGTAGCATGGACTTCAATGGAAAAAAATAGGATCCTCTAACAATTGATCTTCTATTTCTACCGAATCTACCTCCCATATATGACAGTAACATTCATCCATATCTCTAAAAGATAATCTGAAATGAAGAAAAAGAGTAATAAAGTTTTATTTTTCTCAAACGACTTTGTTTAAATATGAGTGTACTTGATCAATATCTATAATTTTATTTTACTTATTAATTGTCAATATTTTATATTTGGGAAGAAAAAACGAACTTCAACCCATTTCCGTTTAAGGCTGAGAACGGCCACAATTTAAAGATTTTGATTCCCCCTAAATCCTACAATTTAAACGGAAATTTATCCATAACAATTAAGTTTAAATATGCAGCGTATCAACCTCATCAAATTGTTCCGCTTTGTGTCTTCCGCATGGTAAAATAACTTTCGCAGTCCCTGGTAGTTTTTTATGCCTTGCAATTCGGTCATAATGTTAGATTTAATCAATTTTAAATGGGAAATTTTCATTCTTGGTCCCCCAAACTCTCGGCAGTTTTAAATTTGATCTTAAATAGATTGTGTAATTGCGCATTTAGTTCTTCACCATTGTAAATACTTTAATTTCGACCCCGAATTTTATTTTTAATCCATTTTCTGCCCTGTTTTTATTTTATTAATTTCGGTCCCTCATTTATATTCGATATGTTTTGATTTTTTTTAATATGTCAATATATATAATATGTTTATAATGTTTTTGTATAATATTTATAACATATTTATATGTTTATATAACATGTACATGATATATTTATATGTATATATGATATATATAGTATATTATTATGTATATATATTTGATATATACAATATTATTCATAATATGTATATTATATTTGTATGTATATAGGTTATATTTAGAATATTGTTATGTAAATATCAATATGTATATGGCGCATCATATATTATATGGTTTATTTTATTTTATTATCTTACATTTATGTTATATTTTATATTAACTTTATATTTATTATTTTAAAAATACTGTATTTATTTTTGCCTTATTGTTCCGGTATTGCTATTGGGAGTGTCATCCCGGTCTCCGGGTGTCATCTCCTCTGAATGCCGTGGATATTTGGGCAAATTTTAATTTTTCGTATGTGTAAATATTTACTTAACTTATCCATTTATTTTCACATATTAATTTACTCATACATGTAATTGTTGCACGTAGTTTTAGGCCTTATTGTTCCGATGTTTCTATTGAGAGAGTCATCCTGGCCTCCGGGTGTCATCTCTTTTGAACGTCGTGAATACCAAGGCAAATTTTAAAATGTGATGCATGCATGCATTTTGGAAATTAATTATTAAATTAAATCGAATCTTTATTTTCCTTAATAAACATAATACGAACTTTTAGGTACCAATTTTGGGCGTAGCGGGGGTGCTAATCTTTCCCCACTCGTAACCAACTCCCGAACTCATCTCTGGTTAACTTTTTGGTGTCCGGCCTACCAAAAGTGGCCGGTGGCGACTCCACCTTTTGTTTTTAAATTTTTTACAGTATTCTTCTGGGAGTGTCATCCCGGTCTCCGGGTGTCATCTCTTTTGATGCCTTAAAACATTTTAATATTTTATTTTCAAAGTAAAAAAGGTCGCTATAGCTTGGTGACTTCGTTGGGGATAATTTTTTGTTTTTTTTTAAAAAAAAAGAGGAGTTAGGCCTTAGTCAGGGTTCGCATTGTAATTATTAAGGAAAATTTAATTTAATTTAATTTTTAATTTTTGTTTGATATAAACTGTCATCATACGTTAGTGTTAGAACCCTTAAGTTGGAGGGAGTACTTCGCTTCGTGGGGTTTTCACCTATTTATAGTGTTGTATCTCGCTTTCGGAGTTCGGTCCTTATATTTCGTGGGGTTTTCACCTCCGTATGGTATAAGGGTCGTATTCCACCGAATCAATGTCCCAACAGTTCAAGTACCCTTATTTTAGATCCAAACCGCATATAATGAGCCGTAGTGTCCACCTTGTGACAACGCTGATACTCTGCTCATCTAGGAATAACCCTTTTTAGGTTTTGCTTTGTCCTTTTTATTTTTCTTTTTTGTACATTTAAGTAATTTCTTTATTTGTCATTTATTTAAATTTATTTATGTTTATCCTATTATTCTGTCGTACTGACCAATTTTTTCTGTTGATTTTTCCCTGCATTCGCATTACATATCATATAATACATATGTGTTGATTCAAGAGGAGTCTATTTTAGAAGGCGTTCAAGTATAGAAGGGGGTTCTATAATGTCAAAAGCAATAATGCTACAGTCTGGAGAAGGTCTGAGCAAATACAGATGGAAAAATGGGAAAGCCTAACAACAGAACATGTATCATGAATTACTAGGCATACATTGATAAATTCCAAGCATAACAACCTTCATGAGCTAAGAAGATATGGTGAAGCTAGGATCCTGAGTGCATGCTCGACTTCAAGAAGTTGAAGTCTTAGGAATAGAAGCTAGACGCTATCTATAAAAGTGTTGTCTTTGCTTTTTGTAAATAGGCTTCTTCATCTAATGAAAGTCTTTCTAAGGACTGCTTGCGAATCAACACTTCATTTGCACTCATTTTAACATAACATTTAATTATTTAGTTGTACATTACAATCTGCATACATTATTAAGGATAACTAAATTAATTATGGAAATACCAAGACAGAAAGTTTAATCTCCAATTACAATTATTCCACATCGATACAGTACCCAGTTGCAAGCAAGAAAAATGGAAGATCGAGTGGTTGAATTGGAACGATGCCAAAAGAACTTGAAAAACCATTTTGATGAGGCTGAATAAAGCATCAGCGAACAGATCAACTAGTCACAAGCTGCAATTTTGGCCTAGATATCTACTTTACTCGAAAAAAAAGATGATACTACAGAAGAGCCAAAAGGTACCGTATCTCATATTAGGGTTCAATTGGGCACGCCTAATCTTGAAAAAGGGGCGTACATCAACACCACTGGGGCATCTGCCAGTCGTCAGGAAGGGGTAGCCACCAAGCGACCAATTGACTTGGAGGCGAGCTATGAGGAAGAAGTTCCAGATCTCGACTTGGTAGAAAAGATCAGAGCAGAAATAGAAAGCAGATATAAAGAGGAATTTTGCCTTTTTTAAGAACAATTCAGAGCCATGCAAGGGGTAAAAGAGCAAGGGAATGAGGCTAGTGATTTGAGCCTTTTTCTGATTTAGTTCTTCCGCCAAAATTCAGGACACCAGAATTTTACAAATATGGTAGAAGCTCTTCTCCTTTCGCTCATATAACCATGTACTATAGAAAGATGACACCTTTCATAAAAAATGAGAAGTTGCTGATTCATTGCTTCCAGGATAGCCTGACTGGGTCTGCAATCCATTGGTATACACAACTTAAACGAGATGATGTCAGATCATGGAAAGATCTTTCTCGGGCCTTCACTAAACATTACAAACATGTCTCTCATATGACCTCAAGCAGAGCCATGTTAGAAGGGATGGAGCAACGATCAAATGAAAGTTTACGTCAATACGCCCAAAGGTGGCGTGATGTGGCAGCCCAAATTCATCTAGCTATCCCTGAGCACGAGATCACCCCAATGTTCGTGAATATTCTAAGAGGGACACTGTTTGATCACTTGATAAACAACACCACTCAGACCTTTGCTGATTTAATAAAGACCAGAGAGTCAATTGAAGTGGCAATAAGGGCTGGAAGGATCGACAATAGAGAAAACGCTCAGAAGCATTATAAGAAGAAAAATAATAAAGTGAATGTCGTCAGCTCCTATAATGTCCCAGCAAACATCACCATTTCTCAGTCACATGCTTCTACCAGAAACACACAGAACTTAAAAAATAAGGAAGATGTGCCCCCTAGGAAAGAGAAGGAAAAAATGTCTTTTACACCCTTGCCAGTATCATATACAGAGTTGTATTCTCAGCTACATGAGGCTGACCTGATTCGGTCGTATTATGTTACGCCAATCAAACCCATTTTTCCTTCATGGTACGACGAGAACGCTCGCTGTGATTATCATACTGGCGCCTCAGGTCATTCCACAAAAATTGTTTCTCTCAAGAAAATTGTTCAGAACTTGATAAATACTAGAATCCTAAAGTTTGATGATCCGAATATAGCTGCCAATCTGCTACCAAGCCATGGGGGGAACGTCATAAACACAATTGAAGATGAAGGTAATATAAGGGCTAAAAAAGAGATATCCAAGGTCAAATCCCCTCTTAGGCATGCTTTTCAACAACTATGCATGGCTCGCATGATAGAGAAAATGATAGAAATAGTGCGTGAAGGGTAGGGACCCTACTGTGAGTCTCATCAGAAGTTAGGACATGAGATCAACACTGTAGGCAGTTCAGACAGTTGGTTTAAAAGATGATGGACAATAAAGAAATCAAGTTTTTCGAGATAGACGAAGAGAGGGAAAAAATAGATGTTTGCGCTTCAGTCACAACCGATGCCCCTTATATCCAAAATAATAAAGATAATATAGAGTGTTCCTTTCGGGCTCTGAAATTTGTAAATACCACCTTTGCTGCAGAAGGAAGCGAGATCCCATATCCCAACTTGTCTAATTGTACCAAGATGACCGTCCGAGAGACCTTAGGCCGAGGAGCTAAGGTTGGGCAGGACCATGGAAAAAATTTACAAGGGAACTTACACGCTGAATCAGTCGTTGTCAACAAAGAAGGGCCAGATACGATCAAGAACCCCCTACTGAAGCACGAAGGTCACAATTGAAAATTCTCAACATCCGAGTTTAGGACATGCCTCATTTTGACTATTTTGACCATGCAAGGTGTTGAACTATTTTGAATACAATAGGTCCTCTTGTAGTTTTCATGTCTTTTAAAGTGACGTTCTTTTGTGTATCCTACTTAAGCCCAATGGCAATGGGAAACTTTTGTAAGGGCTAAAAACTACAAGTTTTAATGAAGAACACATTTTGTTCATCTTTCTAGTGATATTGATCACGCCCATGTATGATCATAAGTTATTGAAACAATGAATATATGACTCACATTAATGTGACCATACCATTAAAAAAATTTGATACATTATAAGGAAAATTTTGAGCCATAAAGTTTGAATTAGTTGCAAGAGCACTTTTGGGGTATTCCCCCCGAGGAAGTAACTCCAAGAAAGATGATCGGAGCCAAAAATATTGGGGGCATTCTTGCAAAACAAGACCAAGAACTCGATCTAGCCAACATAGATTCTGAAGGCGTCCCTTTGAGGGGAAAATAAAAAATCATTCACACATTCATAAGATCATTTAACATCAAGTGCATGTGTCATACATCCATTCAAGTTTTCATACATTTAGGCTATACGCAAGCATTTAGGCATAAAGTCATATGCACCCATGACATTCGTTGGAACATATGAATAGGTCTAGGAAGAAGATCAGAGAACCTCAATCATAGGGGAAACGACATAATGATCAACCTCTAGTCCCGAAGGAGGACGAATATGCAGAAAGCTCAAACATCCAGATAACAACAGCAAAACATTTGAACAATCACTAACTAGTTTCTTCTTTTATTTTCAGGTTGTGGCTCCCGCCATGGAGTGGCAGAACCATTTTTCCTCTCGATGTCGCCTCCGTTAGTGGTTATCAAAATTTTCCTTCAAATCTCGTCCCTTCGTTAGTAATATAACAGATCCCACTTTTTTTCGATCTCGCTCATCCTTTAGCTGGTTACAAGATCAAATTTTTCGGATCACATCTCTCTATCAGTAGGTGTAGTGGATCCCTATGCATTCCATGTCTTGCCCCTTTATGGATGGTGCATCAAATCAGAATTTTTGTCAGATCTTGTTTTTTTGCAAAAAAAGAAAAAAAAGATCAAAAAGTCAAAGAAAAAGGCAAAAAGAGAGAGAAAAAAGTCAAATGAAAAAAAAGAAAGAAGAAGAAATAATAAAAAAATCAAAATAATCAATCAAAAGAAAAGATCAGAAGAAGAATCCAAGTTGTTGTTCAATCTCGCTCTTCCGTTGATGGTACGGTGGAGTCTAAGTTGATATTATCCAATCCTGTCTATCTGTTGATGGTGCTGTAGCTTGGTCGAACTACAATATCCTTCGGTCCTACTCTTCGTCAAGTGTTGTGGATGGGCCAAACCTACACTTTCAGATCATGTGTCTACTTTAGAATAGTAGCTGGATCAGACATAAGAATCTTTACCTTTCGATCCCATTTCTTTGTTGGTATAACGGTTGGATCGAAGCTATTTTGGCAAGTCCAATAAGAAGGTTGGCGCAACGTGCTTAAACACGGTAAATTTTAAGATAATAGATAATTCAAGTGTCCATCGAAAATCCATTTTTACAAATGGTCAAAGGAAAATAAATCATTTGGAAAAATCCAATGTCATAATTGGTAAAAACTGATTGTACCTAGGGGAATGGTACAACTAGCCTGGAGAAAATGGCTATCGATAAAGGAAACTCAAACCGTTGATCCATGTGCATTTGGGAAAAACGCAAAAGAAATCAAATCATAGAATTAGATGTTCAAACCTTCATTCGACTTTGCCTTTGCGTCAGTGTTACAGCTAAGTCAATTTTTCTCTAAATTTTGCTTACAAGAACGAAAAAAGAAGATCAATTGAAGCCCAAGGAAAAAGCAATGTTCAGAGCAAGGACCCTCACAGAATGTACTATTTTATTCCCAAGATGATGAAAACTGGGGGATCATCTCAAAGATTTTCATTTATTGCTGGTACTGGCACTACCCTAGAACATAATGAAGTGTCAACTTGTAAGAACTTCAAGATGAAGCTTTCTATACAGGAAGTACTCCAACCTTGAAGATTCCATCCCTGTCTTTGATGAGAGTACTATACAGAAAGGACTCTCAGCCCTACAATCCCCAGCTTTAATGGGAATTCTATACATGAAGGACTCTCAGCCCTACCTCTGGCTTTGATGAAAGTTCCATACATGAAGTACTTTCAGCCCTACCTCTGGCTTTGATGAGAATTCTATATAGGAAGGATTCTCAGCCTACCTCTGGCTTTGATGGGAGTTCTATACAAGAAAGACTCTCAGCCCTACCTCCGGCTTTGATGAAAGTTCTATACATGAAGGACTTTCAGCCCTACCTCTGGCTTTGATGAGAATTCTATATAGGAAGGATTCTTAGCCCTACCTCTGGCTTTGATGGGAGTTCTATACATGAAGGACTCTCAGCCCTACCTATGACTTTGTTAGAGGTTCTATATAGGAAGAACCTATCACAGAGCAAGATATCACTTGGTGCCTATGACAATCAGAAATTGGGCATTATCTCAAGATTTTCCAGTCTTCAGCTTTTAGGGAAGCAGCGAGAATCTTCTAACAGTCTTGTAGTGAGATACCATTTTGTGCCTATGATGATAAGAAATCAGGGCATGATCTTAAAAATTTTCGGTCTTCAGCTTTCAAGAAAGCAGTGAAAATCATCCAGTAGTATTGTAACAAGATACCATTTCATGCCCATGATGGTCAAAAATCGGGGCATCCTTCAAGGTTTTCCAGTCTTCAGCTTTCATGAAAGCAGTGAAAATCTTTTAGTAGTCTTGCAGCGAGATACCATTTCACGCCTATGACGATCAGAAATCGAGGAATGATCTCAAGGTTTTCCAGTCTTCAGCTTTTATGGAAGCAATGAAAATCATAGGTAGTCTCAAAACAAGATACCATTTCATGCCTACGACGGTCAGAAACTGAGGCATCCTTCAAGGATTTTCGAGTCTTTAGATTTTAGGGAAGCAGTGAAAATCTTCTAGTAGTCTTGTAACAAGATACCATTCTATGACAGGGCATCTTTTAAAGATTTCCAGTCTTCAGCTTTGAGGGAAGTAGTGAAAATCTTTCGGTAGTCTCATAGCAAGATGTTATTTCATATCTATGATGATAAAAAATCAGAGTATGATCTTTAAGTTTTTTGGTCTGTAACCTTTTAAGAAGCAGAGAAGACTCGTGCTTCTGGTACTAGCGCCACCCGAGAATAAAATGAAGTGTCACCTTTTCTTGGAACTTCAAGATGGAGATTTCTATCTAAGAAGGACTCCCAACTCGAAGATTTCACCCGCATAAGGTTTTATATAGGAGGAACCTGCAGTTTCAAGACTCGAAGGTGAAAAGTTCTATGTAGGAAGAACTTTCAACCTGAAGATGTCTCCAAGACTCTAGACAGGAGAAGAGCAAACAGTTCTATATAGGAAGAGCTTGTGACCTTGAACTCCCAACTCAAATATTTTGTCTTCTCAGCAGAGTTCTCCAGTTTGAAGATTTTGCCTCTAAGAGCGATCGAGCGGATCAACTAAAGATCAAGAGAGTGGGCGGTGGTCAGAGAAGAACCTTCAGCCTACCCGAACCAAAATGGTCACTATTTTGTCTTTGCTCTATCCATGTTACATATCAATGAGCAAAGAGGGGCAGCTATTGTACCCTATTTTGTCCGGGCCCATTAACCATAGCAGGACCCAAAATAAAAAACCTTTATTATTGATTACAAATACCCAATCTGGCCAGACACAATATTAAAATCCAAATACACTACCCAAGCCTAAAACAACCCAATACTCATTTATATTAACCATAAAAACCTAATATCCTAGTCTACCACCGCCCCTAACCCTCCAACTTCGTTGTACGTGGCCGCCACGTGCGGCACCATTGGTCACTTCCACCGCACCCCTGACACCGGCCACTTGCCGCTCTGCTCCACCGTCCAGGGTCACTTCGAACCTGCACAAATAAAGGAAATGGGTCATTATATCTGTAAAAATAAACAAGTTGATTTGTTTTTCTCGGATATAAAATCCCAGGAACCACTGTAATTTTTTACGTTTGGAATAAAAAAAAGAGATACAGTTCAAAAAAAATCTGATTCAATATACTAAAAAAAGGGAGGATTTCAGCAACCACAATTCGAAACAAGATCTAAAGGGGAAATGGAGAACAAAAAAAATAAAAATAGGTAATTTCTTATTTAAAACTGGTTTGGTTTTGTCTAGATCTAGGGAAATAAAAACATATTTAAGATAAAACTATACCGAAATCATAGCTAAAAAAACTAACCTCGGGGGTTTACTTTGGCATCACCGGCCGCCGCGAGTGGCGGCGCTCCGCTACGGATCGGCGGCTGTCCACGACGAACGACCAACGACGTCTAAGCCGGCCGAGGAGGGAGTCTAGAGGATTCGTGGGTGATTTTTTTTTATAAAAACGAGTAAAGTAATTTTTATGGGGATAAAAGTACTTATATAGGGACACTAAACGACATCATTTTGGGGTGTCCGAGTTTGGCCCAAAACGACGTCGTTTCGTGCGATATCCGGCGTGGTGACCCGACCCGGGGAGGATCGTCGTGATTTTTTTTAAAAAATGGGGAAATTTGTTTTAGGACCTTCTGCATGGGTAAATCTCTCTATAAGTCCATGCGAGTTTTAAATGGTTTTCAATTCGGTCACTAATCTTGATTTAATCCGGATTAAAAGGGTAAATCAAATCATTAGTCCCTCCGCCCTAAAATGATTTGCACTTTGTGTCTTCTGCATGGTAAAATAACTTTCGCAGTCCCTGGTAGTTTTTTATGCTTTGAAATTCGGTCATAATGTCAGATTTAATCAATTTTAATTAGGATATTTTCACTCTTGGTCCCCCAAACTCTCGGCAGTTTTTAATTTGATCTTAAATAGATTGTGTAATTGCGCATTTAGTCCTTCACCGTTGTAAATACTTTAATTTTAGCCCTGAATTTTATTTTTAATCCATTTCCTCCCATGTTATTTTATTTTATTTAATTTTGGTCCCTCATTTATATTCAACATGTTTTATTTTTTTAATATGTCAATATATATATATATATAATATGTGTATAATGTTTTTGTGTAATATTTATAAGATATTTATATGTTTATATAACATGTATATGATATATTTATATGTATATATGATATATATAGTATATTATTATGTATATACATTTGATATATACAATATTATTCATAATATGTATATTATATTTGTATGTATATAGGATATATTTAGAATATTGTTATGTAAATATCAATATGTATATGGCGCATCATATATTATGTTATTATCATATATTTATATGGCGCATCATATGGTTTATTTTATTATCTTACATTTATGTTATTTTTTATATTAACTTTATATTTATTATTTTAAAAATATTGTATTTATTTTTGCCTTATTGTTCCGGTATTACTATTGGGAGTGTCATCCCGGCCTCCAGGTGTCATCTCCTCTGAATGCCGTTGATTTTCAAGCAAATTTCAATTTTTCGTACTTGTACATATTTACTTAATATTATCCATTTATTTTCACATATTAATTTACTCATACATATAATTGTTGCACGTAGTTTTAGGCCTTATTGTTCCGATGTTTCTATTGGGAGTGTCATCCTGGCCTCTGGGTGTCATCTCCTTTGAACGTCATGAATACCAAGGCAAATTTTAAAATGTTATGCATCCATGCATTTTGGAAATTAATTATTAAATTAAATCGAATATTTGTTTTCCTTAATAAACATAATGCGAACTTTTAGGTACCAATTTTGGGCGTAGCGGGGGTGCTAATCCTTCCCACTCGTAACCAACTCCTGAACTCATCTCTGGTTAATGTTTTGGTGTCCGGCCTACCAAAAGTGGCCGGTGGCGACTCCATCTTTTATTTTTAAATTTTTATGGTATTCTACTAGGAGTGTCATTCCGGTCTTCGGGTGTTATCTTTTTTGATGCCGTAAAGCATTTTAATATTTTATTTTCAAAAAAAGGTCGCTATAGTGCATGGGATAAAGCTTGTTTCCATGTTAAATCATTGACGGTGGATGTCAATTTTATTGCGTTTTGGGGTTATTGGGTCGTTGAGAATTGGAGATGTAGTTTGGTCTGTGTGTATGCTCATTGTGATTTAGATGAATAGCTTATGTTGTGGGAGAAAAATTCTAGCGGTGATTGGGCCAGTTGCAATGCCGTGGTGTATTGGTGGTGACTTTAATGTCGTTAAAATGATCGAGGAGAGCTGTTGTTGTACTGTTAGCTTGTGGAGTGTTAGAACCATCCCTTCTTAAGACTAAATCGATGAGGACATCGATAGAGGAAGTGAGGGAGAATGTCAAGGCCGTCTCTCATTATATTTTGATCTTGCCTTGACAGGCTTAATGCCGTGGTGTATTGGTGGTGACTTTAATGTCGTTAAAATGACCGAGGAGAGTTGTTGCTGTACTGTTAGCTTGTGGAGTGTTAGAACCATCCCTTCTTAAGACTAAATCGATAAGGACATCGATAGAGGAAGTGAGGGAGAATGTCAAGGCCGTCTCTCATTATATTTTGATCCTGCCTTGACAGGCTTACTCGAGACCGAGCAGAGGTAGATCGAGCGACGACATGAGCAATCCCTAAGGAGCTACCAAGTCAAGAATGCAAGTCAGAATACTTTGGGAAGGCAATGAAAGCCCTGTTCAAAAAGTGTCCTCATTTGGGACGAAGCAACGTCTACTTGCGTCATACTTGGTAAGTTTATTTAGCTCTTTAGGAGGAAGTGGTCTAGTGTTGGGTCTTCACCATCCCCCTCGCCTGAGCTAGCGACCGAGCTTTCCTTGGTGTAAGCGACCTACTCCTAGACCCTTGTGGGGCCTAGGTGTGCGGGCCATGGGGCCTAGTGGTTAGCGCATTGTCTCCTTGGGAGAAATACCCAGGGACGGTTTGGGGCCATCAGGCCCCTTATCGCGCTCATGGCCGAGTTGTGGAGTTGTAGTCTAGTTTTCGCTAGGCACTGCGGGATTTGATATCTGAAAGTCCCTTTTGGGTGGCAAACTTGAGAAGGCTTTATCGAGGCAAGAACTTAGACGAGGGGCATGAGAAAGGCTGACTTGTCAGGTTAACACCCCATTCAAGTGATGCACGGCGTGCGAACCGATCATGAAAGGGCATGTCTGTGACACGTGGTATCAGAGCAAGATAACGATGAGATGATTAGTCATGTGATGGCGATGTTTGGTTGTGACTTTCGATACAATAGTGCATATTTTTTAACCAGATGCCATAGTGCTCGTGGGCCAACTTGAACCCTGTGAAACTTTATTCAATGTCTGTGATGCGTGGTGACGCCAGATGGAGGTGTGGCAAAATTAGAGTGGAACTATTTTATAGATCCTTTGATCTCACGCCAAGTGCTTCCACAAGTGGAGTATGCAGAGTGGATCATCATAGCGGCTAAAAATGACACTTTGTTCACGCACAGTGATGTTGGATTGTGGATTCTACACCAAGCGCTCTGGTAAATGGAGTATGCAGGGTGGATATGGTGACCATTTCTTAAGCACAAAGGTGCTTGTTGGTTAGTTGTTGAACAGTGATGTATGCCTATTTGTCATATTGGGATTAGTACATAGAGGTGACTGACGTTAACCACTATGGTTGTTTCTGTGCAGATGCACTTATTACTTATTGCACAAGAGGTGCCAGCGAGCTAAAACTATTGGGATCAGTACACCGAGGTGACTGACATTAACCACTATGGTTGTTTCTGTGCAGATGCACTTATTACTTATTGCACAAGAGGTGCCAGCGAGCTGAAACTATTAGGATCAGTACACCGAGGTGACTGACGTTAACCACTATGGTTGTTTCAGTGCTGAGGCACTTATTACTACTTGCACAGTGATACTCTTTTTTACTCTGATGCACAATGATGGCCCACTATTATTGGAAAGCACTGAGGTGCTCAAACATTTATTATGGCATAGAGGTGCCCATTGGATATAGCACAGTGGTGCTCTTTGATAATCTATGTACAGAGGTGCCTAATTTCCAACTAGTGGCACAGCGATGACTATTTCTTAAAGCATAGAGGTGCTCATTGATATATCAAGACAGTGATGATCAACTTTGGCATAAAGGTTCCTGCTGGTAAGAGCACAGTGGTGTTTGTTGGTTATTTTTGGCTTAGTAGTGTTGGCTTGCTACTTAGCGAACGACATTTGTGACGTGTTACTCGGCGGTGCTTAACATATTTTAGCACGGTGGCTTATGTAAATTAAAGCACGATGGTGCTTATTTGTTCTTTGCAGGTGAATCAATGTTTCTGATTGATTTAGATGGTGATTACTCATAAATGGGGCCAAGAAATGCCCTCGAGTTGAGGCACACAGAAGCACGAAAACTTCAGTAGATGAGATTTGTCTTGCGCAATAATGTCGTCCGTGATTTGTGGCATGAGCAATGCTTTTTGTTATTTAAGGACTCGTTGATGGCTATCTATGTAGCATGATAAAGGGAGTCTCCTCTCGGCACGGTGGTGCATAATTTAGTTAAGTGGTGCAAACTCAGGCCATGCAAAGATGCCAACTTGCCACTCGAGAAGAGAATCATTTCCCAGTGATGTCTATCGGTAACAGTGAAGGATAATTTTAATACAGTTGTGCTCTATTGGTATTACTTGTTTTTATTTTATTACTTTTCTGATGATTGTTGTGTCTTGTCAGCACAAGGGTGTGTTTGGCATGAAACATGAATATCTATTTTGTTATTCTGATCTATTGGTGCTTGTTGTTTCCAGGATAAAGCGATAACTTCTTGATTGATGAAAGTTAATGGTGTTATTGATTATCTTGGCAGCGTGTTGCGTGATTGTTGCTTAACTATCTCCTTTCAGATGAAAAGAGAAGTAATTACAGGTTGATAGAGGTGGATACGTAGTATGGTCTAGAGTCCTCAGACCAACCCTCATTGGAAGAGTTAAAGACAACGCGAGTCAATTGTTATGGTTGCTTTGGTTTGGGGTGGATAGCATTGCGGAGTCGTGTTCCCCAAGGCTATGGATTCAATCATTGATAAAATCAAAGGATATGATAAGGCTTGTTTTTTTGTATGAGTGCTAGTGTACAGGGTGGTCGTCTAAAAGTGCAGGACAAGATTCCTATGATCTCAGACTACCTAGCAAATTGGATGAAAAACTACGGCGACCTCAGTACACTATCCTCAAAAACTTAGAGGAGTAAAAAGGGAATGAGGGATTGGTATGCTCTCTCTTGTTGATGAGGACTCTGTTAGCAATTATCACACTGTGGGTTTGCGCAAAAGAATCGGTTACCTTGATAACTAAAATCAAGGAACCCAAGAGGAATGTCTCTCATATCTAATAATTGTCTGTACATGACAATTTGCTCGAGACCAATCCTAAGGTAAAAATGCATGTGTTGCGATATGACAGTTTTAGACAAGAGTCTTCAACGATAGAGTGCAAATATGGGATGACAAGGGTTGTGTAAGCCAATACGGTCTTATCTCGGATAGCGAAGAGGAAAATCCTTCTTTCGTACTAAAGTCTCCCACTATTGGGATGCTGGCTAGGGTAGGGCGAAATGCTATTGGTAAAGCAAGCTGTTTGGGTGAGAAACACAAGTTTGATGCAAGTTGCGGGGTGATTGTCGAAACTGAATGGATCACACAAGATGTTATAGTGAGGGTGTGCAATCTAATACAACTATGTAATGTGGAAGTATTGGAGAAAAGCTCTCCGTGGGAGGGCTTGGACAAGCAAAGCCAAAAATAGGTATTGGACATGCAAGTTCAAGGGTGTGCGATGATAGATCCAGTAAATTTAGGATTTCATCCAGGTGTTATGAAATCCCCAAATTGAGCAGTGGTGATGTATGCTACTACCAACAAGCTACTGGGTTGGGCAAGCTAATAAAACCATGGCGTAGGTCAAATTTTATATGTGAACCAAGAAAATTAGAAGCAAAACTTGGTTTCCAGGGATATGTCATATTACCTAGAAAGAAATATGGTCGTTCAGTAGCTTACAGAGCGCCTCCAAGAGTTGGGTAATATGAAACGTGAGTTGTAGTGGGGGACTTGCTAGAATGTCCCATGGTAACTTGTAAGGTACATTTCATTTTATTATTTTGTAATTGAACTAACCAATGTTATGGTCAGGTTTGTCTTTGTGTGTGCTATAAAGGCAGGTATTTGTACTAATTCTTTGCGAGATATGGGGAAATTGATTCAAGAACCCGATGGGTTAAAGGTTTGACAGGTGTCAAAAGCACCGATCATATATGATGGAGATAATTGTCCACTTTATGCAACAAAAATGGGACATGGAACAAGTATTACACCCATTTGTAAAAGATCATGTCTACGAAGGCCAACAAGACAATAGCAGTGCCTTGCCCAAAAATCATGTTGGGTGAGGGAATTGATTGGAGTGCCCTAAGATATTCGCGCTTTTCATATGTGACATGAGCATCAGCATGCGTCGTAAGGAGTGATGCCTAGAATTGGGTGCCTATGGCTGATGACATGATAATAGGTTGGTTAAATTAGAAACCTTGAGTAAATCAGGGGATCCTTACGTAGGAGAATATAGAGGATTTAATCGAGCATGATAACACTTCATCGATTAGATGTCGTGGGCATATGGGGAAAAGTTTGGCATCCTACTGAAATCTAAGTCACATATAGAGGACACAAGTGAGATACCATTTCGAAACCCACAACACGGGACCAGGACTAATACGATGGTTGTGGGGGCATGGATACAGGAACACCTTGTTAGGGGGAAGCAAGATGAACTTTCCCATAAGCGGATGGGGGAAAATTAACTTAGTCACAGAGTACGGGCCAAGTGTGCCAAGAGATCAAATGTGTGTTTTTCTACTTGATCAATAGTTACATCCGTTACAAAGGGAGTAGAGGAGAAACAAAACAAGATGCATCTTGATTGGCCATTACTAGGGCCATTGGAGACCATTGGCAGGCTCTAGTGGGGGGCATATGACCATCTACTTACTATTGGAACAAGAGCAATATTGTTCGAGTGGACATTGGTGTACATTCACTTGGCAAATGGTGTAGTTATAATCAGGGAAGAAGAGAGCCTCATGATGTGATGTTTGTAGCTTGCAGTGTTCTCAAATAGTCAAAACACACGAGGTATACAAGGGGACATACCATGATTGGTGGTGGCGTAAGGCTATGAGTGCCAACCAAGTATCATACGAGACTTGTGTGAATATTTAATCACTGATGTATTCGCTTGTATATCTTGTAGTACAGGTAATATAAAGAAAGGCATAAAGACAAAGTACATTTATGTATCGTGGTGGCGACTAGAGATCATTTTACATCATTAAAGTAATTAAGTGCAACGTGAGCCTGTACTGGCTCGCATGGATAGTGGCTAAGTGGTGACACATTCTATGCGTTGAAAGTCTCACTAGAAGGTAGGACATGCTTGGCGAAGTTGCTAATATCGAGGAGCAAGCCATGGCATGATAAGTCATAGTTCACTTACATATGGTCGGGTATGTTACTTTGGGTTTTGTAGCTCTAATGTCAGATGGTGTGGCACAAAGAAACTATAAGGCACGTGTTCAAGTGGGTCAATGGTTCATTACTTGTATTTTGCTTGAGCCTAAATCAGAGTAAAAGTGGGGGAGCACGAATCTAACACTCGATGTTAGAGAAGAAGAACTAGGACATGATGAGTTCATGACAGAAGTAGAGGGTCACGTATATGCAACATGGTCATAAGGAAACCGTCAGAATCCATGATCGAGGCTTGTATTATTCAATTGAATGTTCAGATAATGGGACTAGACAAACGTATGAAATCAAGCACAAATCGAAGATAAGCTACCACAGATGTCCATATTGACTCATCAGGTGATGAACAACTGGTTTCAACATCGATGAGGACATCGATAAGAGGAAGTGGTGGAGAATGTCAAGGACGTCTCTCATTATATTTAGATCCTGCCTTGATAGGCTTACTCGAGACCGAGAAGAGGTAGATCGAGCGATGACATGAGCAATCCCTGAGGAGCTACCAAGTCAAGAATGCAAGTCAGAATGCTTTGGGAAGGAAATGAAGGCCCTGTTCAGAAAGTGTCCTCATTTGGGACGAAGCAATGTCTACTCGCGTCATACTTGGTAGGTTTATTTAGCTCTTTAGGGGGAAGTGGTCTGGTGTTGGGTCTCCACCATCCCCTCGTCTAGGCTAGCGACCGAGCTTTTCTTGGTGTAAGCGACCTACTCCTAGACCCTTGTGGGGCCTAGGTGTGGGGGCAATGAGGCTAGTGGTTGGCGTATTTTCTCATTGAGAGAAATACCCAGGGATGGTTTGGGGCCATCAGACCCCATATTGCGCTCGTGGCTGAGCTGTGGGATTGTAGTCTAGTTTTTGCTAGGCCTTGCGGGATTCGATATCTGAAAGTCCCTGTTATGTGGCAAACTTAAGAAGGCTTTATCGAGGCAAGAACTTAGACGAGGGGCATGAGAAATGCTGACTTATCGGGTTAACACCCTGTTCAAGTGCTGCACGGCGTGCGGACCGAGCATGAAAGGGCATATTCGTGACACGGAGCATAGAGGCATTTGGTGAGTTTATTGAACAAGGGGTTTGGTTGATAATTTGATGACAGGCAAGAAGTATACTTGGTTTGGGCCTGGGAATAAATGTTGTAGGCTTGACAGGTTCATTTTGACGAGTGGTTGGATAGAACAATTCTATAATTTGGTGCAACAAAATATGGCTCGAGGTTTGTCTAATCATGCTCTGTTGCTTCTTACTGGTAGAAATCAGATTGAGGAGCGCGTCTATTTCGTTTCTTAAACTGTTGGTTAGAGAAACAATGTTATATTGATACGATAGAAAATGAGTGGCAAAAGCTTACAACATCGGAGGTTGGCAATGTACCAGATTGTTTGTTAAGAAAGCTGGGGGTTTGAAGTAGTTTCTACGGGTGTGGAATAGAGAATCGTTTGGTCGTGTGGATCACAAGATAGACACTATGGTGTTGTTGGCTGAGGAGTTGGATGCGAAGATTAGTAGTGGCGAGAATGTGGATGATTTTTCTGCACAACGTCGGTAATTGCAAACTGAGCTTTGGCTTTTGTATAGGTTTAGAGAATCGATCTGGTGACAAAAGTCGTGTATGCTTTGGCTAAAGGCGGGGGATCGAAATACTTCATTCTTCCAACGAGTTACGAAGTTACGTGGGATGAAAAATGGTTTGAATGCTCTTCAAATTAGAGGACGATGGGTGTTTAATCCTATAGTATTAAAGCGTCGTGTTTTTATGTCTTTTAAAAGCTATTTTGCAAAGCCAAAATCAGCAGGGACTTTAGAGGTAAACTTTAACTTTGGCGTACTTACTATGGAGCAAAGGGTAATTTTGGAGGGTGAGTTCTTGGAAAAGAAGGTCAGGCGAGCAATTGTAAAATGTGATGGCGCTAAGGCTCCGAGTCTTGATGGTTATACTTTCGAATTTTATAAACATTGCTGGAAGTTTGTAAGAGGGGATGTGATGTTGTTTGCTGAATTTCATAATTCTGCCAAGTTGCTGAAGGGTGTTAATTTGTCGTCCGTGGTGCTCATTCCAAAAATAGAGAATCTAATTAATTTATGTGAGTATCATTCTATCTGTCTATTGAACTCTATGTATAAAATTTTGGCAAAGGTTTGAGCTGAACGCTTGTAAATAGTAGCGGGAACAGTTATTAGTAACACTCAGTTCGTGTTTCTAAGAGGTAGACAAATTGGCGATAACATTTTGTTGGTGAATGTGGTTGTTCATTCTCTTCGTACGAAAAATCGAGGTGGGGGTGTCCTTCTGAAGCTAGATTTCGCTAAGGCTTATGACTGTATTGATTGGAAATTTTTGGATCAAATCCTGCACCGTATGGGCTTTGGTGATGGTTGGCGAAGGTGGATAATGTCACGCCTGAGAAGAGGCGGGGTCATTAATCCCACATCGGAAAGAAAAATGGAGGTCTTGGGATATAAATACGGTGGCGCTGCACATCCTATTAGACATGTTTTTTGGGAAGAGGGTAATGGCCCCGTGACAAGTGGTATCAGAGCGACCCTTTGACTGCCCGATTTTACGCCGAGCGCCCATGAGTGGGGTAGGCAGGGTGGACAACTGTGAAAATGTGGCCCATCACGAGAACGGAAGCTCATGACGAGGGCGTCACGAGGTTGAGTGGGGGAGAATGTCACGCCTGAGAAGAGGCGGGGTCATTAATCCCATATCGGAAAGAAAAATGGAGGTCTTGGGATATAAATACGCACTTGTGTTGAGACGGCGAGGTTGGCAGTTTTGGTGAATGGTTGTCTGACGAAAGAATTTGAGATGGAGAGAGGGTTAAGGCATGGAGATCCTCTCTTACCTTTATTTTTTGTGGTGTTTGTCGAGGTTTTACATTATTTCTTGGTGAGAGCTGAAAGGTTGGGATGCATACAGGGAGTGCAAATTACAAGTGACATTTTGTTATTGCATTTACAATTTGTGGATAATACGCTAATTTTTTTACGCGGTAATATGGATGATGCAAAAAATTTGAAAAGTATTTTAATGTGCTTTCAATACTGCTTGGGGTTAAGAATTAATTTTGCTAAATCGTGTATATATGGAATTAGAGTTGGTGAGAAGGTTTTGTCAGATATGGCAGGGGTTTTGAGTTATGCGAAGGGGGACCTGTCCTTCATTTGATTAGAGCTGCCGATTGGTTCTAATCCGAGGCGTATTGCAACATGGGAGGCGGTGATTCAGAAATTTCGTAAAAGTTTAGCAGGTTGGAAGCGAGGCTCGCTTTCCTTCGCGGCGAGATTGACATTTGTTAACTTAGTTTTATCATTACTTCATTTGTATTATATGAGTATTTTTGTCGTTCTTAAAGGTGTGATCATGGAGATTGATCGGATACGTCACAATTTCCTGTGGGGAGGTACGGAGGGGACTAGGAAGATGTCTAGAGTCGGTTAGGAAATAGTGTGCCGTTTGAAGAGGCTTGGGGGTTGGGTGTGACAGATTTGGAAATGAGAAATTTGGCACTCTTATCTAAATGGGCATGGCGTTATGCTATTGAGTCTGATGCATTATGGCGTAAGTTGATAGCGGCAAAATATGGTAAACATGTTCAGAATTGGAATTTCATGTCGAACAATTTGAGGCAGATGTCGATGGTATGACGCCAAATTGTAGGGGTTCAAGAGGATGTGAGGGTTTCAAATTTTATGGGTGAGGTAAGTTTTGGATGGATTGTGGGTTCGGGGTCGTCTATACTATTTTGGAAAGACTCTTGGTACACTGAGGAGGCGCTTTGTGTGCTGCTTCCGCGGCTGTTTTGTTTGGCCATTAATAAAATGGCTTTGCTTGTGGACTATTCTTATGATGGTGGTTAGGAACATGCGGAATGGTCGACGTTTTTCACTCGTGTGCTTCGTAGCTTTGAATGTCAAATGTTGGATGATTTAAGAGAGGTAGTGCGACATTGTCCATTGAATGCCTTGATCGAGAATAAGCTTATATGGGGGCCGAGCATGCGTGGATGTTTTTCGACAAAGGAATTATACCACTTAATGACATCATTGGGCGTGGATGAGGCGAACTTGTCGTCTTTTGTAGTGTGGAATATTGAGGTACCCCCGAAATTCAATTTTTTTATGGTTTGTCTTGCTTCATCGTTTGCTGACGTTGTCATTTGTACGAAAAAGGGGTGTACCATTGTCGGATGTTTTTCACTGCGTTGTGTGTGGCGTGATGAGGGTGAAGATGAGCTAGATCACATTTTGTATTCGTGTTATGTGATAGAGGAAATCTAGGGCTAGTTTTTTCTATGGTGGGGGGTGTCGTTTGTGAAGCCTCGTACGGTCCAAGAGTTTTTTATGCAAGGATATTTGGGTAGATTTTCGGGGATGTTACGGCAATGATGGATTGTTGGTTGTGCCTCGACATTGTGGTCGATGTGGTTGGCTCGCAATGATCTTTTGTTTAACAAGAAGAGGTTAGGGACGAGTGAGATCTTTTTTCTTATTAAGTTACGGGCTTTATATTAGATTTTGGCGGTTAAGGGGGATTTCTATGTTTTCGAAGCGCAATGGTGGGACTGTCCGCGGAATTGCATTCCTCATGTAGCAAGAAAAGTGGATCGTTTGGGAATCACTTGGGTTCCGCCTCTTGCATGGGTGATTAAGTTTAATGTTGATGGGTCCGCGATGTGGATGGACGGGTGTTGGCCATGTTCTCGGGTCCTTTGGGGGTGATGGATTCTAATGAGGCGGAGGTATATGCGATTGCTCATGCTCTTGGGATGGTGGTCTAATTGTCATGGTTTCAGCGCCATCTATTGTTGTTGAATCGGATTCAATAGTGGCGGTGGCATGGGTGTTAGATCCGGAGCGTTGAGCTTGGCGTTATTTTCAAATGATTAACGAGGCTTTTCGTGTGCTGTCATGTGTGTTTCAACAATGTTTTTCGTGAGGCAAATAGAATGGCGGATGCTCTCGCTAAGGGTGGTGTTAAGTGGAGTTCGTGGTTCCAGGTGATTGTTTGATCTTTGCATTGCTTACTGGTTCAGTGGTGTATTATGCGTTTGTGTTGGGGATGGCTGCTGGGTTTGTTGCTTGATTTTGGTGCATTGGAGAGTTGGCTTTGGGCCGCCAATCAAGCTATTGAACACTTAATTTTAAAGGTTTAGATGTTAGAGTTTAAGGTTTAGGGTTTTAGTGTATATGTTTAGGTTTTAAGGTTTGAGAATAGGTTTTATGGTTTAAAGTTTAGAGTTTAGAATTTAGGAGTTAGAGTTTAAGTTATAGTCTTTATGGTTTAGATTTATGGTCCTAAAAAGGATACGTGGCAGCTTTAAAAGCTCACTTATAAAAAAAACTTTCATATGAATTAAAAAAGCTCAAATATGGTGGGTTTCGACCCTACCCGATCTAGTAGGGTCAGATTTTTTGAATTTTTAGTTTTCGGGCCGGATTCGATTTTGGGTTGAAATTCTTCGACCTGTTTTATATATTTTTATATACTATATTTAAATATTTTTATTAATTTTCTTCGGGTGTGGGTCGAAATTAGTCAGTTCTTTATTAAAATTTTAGTGTCGGGTTATACTTTTATTATATCGGGTTGGGTCAGGAATAAAGATATATTAAACTCGGGTTAAGCCAGGGTAGGGTCAGACTTTAAATTTTTGTGTCGGTGCAGCCAAAACCCGCCTCGTTGTCATCCCTAAACATCCACTGGCGGTGCATCAAATAATTACCCTAAAATTAATTATTGTAATTTTCAATTATTTTTTTGGCTTAAGGGTGTAAGAAGTCCTTGAACTTTTAGGGAAAAAATCAATTAAGCCCCCTTTTTTTGGCACCCAATCAAGCTATTGAACTAATAAGTTCAATCAATTAAGCCCTTTGACCAATATATTACCATTCTTGACAAGTTTTTTTCTTTAGATATTACTGTCACATGATACACTACATTTTTGTCATGGCATTTATAGATTTTTTAAAATATATTTTTATGTTTTTCAAAATTCTTAGGATCTTTATAGAATTTTTAAAAATAAAATTAAAAAATTTGAAAATGTCAATTGGCAACATTATGGCACGACGTGCTGCACCAATTGATCCAAAAAAATTGTTAGATTCAACAACCAATGTTGATTTAATTTATTAATCAATGGCTTAATTGAATGAAAAAAATTAAAGACTTAATTGATTTTTTTTTCAAAAGTTTAAGGACTTCTTACACTATTTTGAGCCTTATGTTTCTTCTTTATAATTGATGTGAAAAAATGCTTATTAAAATATTTATGGTATAGTAGATTGAATTTGTACCATGAGTTAAACGTATACGTACTCAATAAAATTATTTAAAACTATTAAAAATATATAACAAGGTAATTGTTTCCTTTTTAATATATTTATTTATTTTCTACCCACTTAATGTCATAATAGTTAATAAATTTCTTGTATTTTGGATTTGAGATTGAATTCAATTTTTTTCATATTTTGAAATGATTACATGATATAAATCGATTTTTTTTCATTTAAAATCAAGAGTATTAACGAAATCAGTTTAGTAAAAGAAAGATTATATTCTAAATAAATTCAATTTTAAAAAATAAAATACAGAAAATCTCTGCCGGGAGATTCACCAACCAAAACCAGATGTACAAAACGAGTCGGTCCGGATTAGCCAGGACAAAGCCCTAGAAACCGAGGGCAACAGAAAAAACAAAATACAGAGCTCACACACCACACATTTAACCAGAAAAATTAGACACAAATAAAAGTAAAAAGAAAAGGAAATTAACTAAGAGTGAATCTGAGACAACATTGTTGGGAACTATTTTTAAAGAAAACGTAAATTAAGCTAATTCTTGAAAAAAAAAATACTCAATTGAGCCTTTAAACTTGAAAACTATATAAATTAAAATATTTAACTAATGGAAACTATTTTTATCATTATTGTACTCTCGTGGTGGTCCACATGTGAATGTTGGCATAATAGAAGACCTTATTTGATTTTCTAAAAAGTTCGTGAGCTAATTTAATACTTAAGAAGAAAAAAATTGAAGTAATTGTAAATATTTAAAATAACTTAAAAATTAATAAAAATTCAAAAAGGCATTTAAAGTATTAAAAAGTTAAAAAATTATTAAAATTTTCAAAATTATTAAAAACTAAAAAAATTCAAAAATTATTAAACGCTATAAAACAATTTCTTAAGTTTTAATTGTTTCCTTAGCTGCCTCGTCATCGTTCCCTTAGTATGCGCTTTTTTCATGCCTCACCCCAAAACTAGGTTTAGAATTATAATTTAGGATTAAGGTTTAGAAAATTGAGAGTAGAATATATTTTTTATGATTTATTGTTTAAAGTTTCGAGTTTAGAATTTAAGATTAAGATTTAAAATTTATTTTTTTTAATTTTTGGTGTATGAAAAGGGATATAAAAAAAAGCTGAGGATTTTTGTTCCCGGCGGCCTACACTTCCGGTGTTGCTTTTCTCCAATTTGGCTGATTTTGCTCCTTGGTTTTGCTCTTGATACGTTCAGCCTCAAAAGAATTTATTAAATAAAAACAAAAAAACATAAAAATAGTAAATATGCATTTTGCGACCTCTAACTGTAAAATCGCATCTCTGAGGTAAAAAGTAATGAAAACGAGTCGAGAACAATGTAAATATGAGTGAATTAAAAAGAAATTATACCTTCTTTAAGTGACACGTAGGTAGGGCGGTAAATGAAATGAGACAGATCACGATTTATTCGAGTTTGACTTGGTCAAAGCTCGATCAACACTCGAAACAATTGGACTCGACTCGAGCTCGAGTTCTTAATGAGCCGAGTCGAGCTACTCAATACCCGACTCGAAAAGCTCGCAAGCTACTCGAAAATATAATATACTAATTTTTTTAATTTTTTAAATTTAAAATCTAAATTCCTAAGCCTAAAACCCTAAAACATAAACCCTAAAATCTAAATCCTAAATTCTAAACCCACTAGCCTAACACTATAAACCCTAAACTAACAAGCTTATGTAAACTTTAGTTTACACAACTTGTGTATCAAAGTTTTTTTTTCAATAGGGATTTAAATGAGACGAGACAGATCACGAGATACTCGAGTTCGACTCGGTCAACACTCGACTCAAGCTTGAACTTGACTCGAGTTCTTAACGAGCCGAGTCGAGCTCAACACTACTCGACTCGGCTAGTTTACACACCTACATGTAAGCATAAAAATATATTAAAAATTAGGCTTAACTACAAAATAAGTGCCCAAACTATGTCTCTTTTTTGCAATAGGTGCCTAAAGTATTTTTTGGCTGAAATAGGTGCCTAAAGTTACATTTTTGGCTTGTTTTAAAGTAAACTGAGGCATCTATTTCAACCAAAAATGAAACTTTAGGCACTTATTTCAGCAAAAAATGAAATTGTAGGCACCTATTTCAACCAAAAAATACTTTAAGCACCTATTGCAAAAAAGAGATATAGTTTGGGTACTTATTTTGTAGTTAAGCCTAAAAATTATGGTCCTTTTTGGTGAACAAAGTTTTGAGACAAAGTTAGGGGATTGAGCCTGTAACCCCCTTAGCTCAGCCTAGCCGAAATCGAACTAAAAAGATCACATTAGGTTTGCCGAAGCAAACCTGAACTAATAAACTAAACCGGTCCATTTTTTATCTTGTCTAAATGCATCAAATTAATTTCCTAAGGTGAACATACTTCAGCGGAAACGTTACATTGGAAACAGATTATGAAACGGGGTTCAATTGCTCAATAATTCATATTGGGGACTAAAATGTAATTTTTGCAAATTACATGAACTTAATTAAAATCAAGTTTACCAAACCTATATTAGTCCAATTTCATGATCACATGTTAAAATCTAGCTCAAAATAGTCATCCGAATTCATTCAATTGCATACATAACATTCAAGGACAAAATTGCAAGATTTATAAATTTCAGCATACTGATAAACGCAAAAACAAAAGGGCGTATCGATACGGTCTAACTAAAAAAACAGCTACCCATATCGATACACATATAATCATATCGATACGGTGTGTTGACCCACTCGTATCGATACAGCCTTGACCTCGTACCGATCCCCCTTTGTTATCTCGAAACTCAGAATTCCAAAGCTAAAGAGCGTACCGATACGGTACCCAGCGTATCGATATGGTTTGTTAAAATTGAAGGGATCTTATCGGTACGCTAACTTGTGTATCGACACCAATACATAATTTTCTTCAAGGCTTACCAATACGGTGGCTAGGCTACCGATACCCTTTGTTATTTTTCGATGATTTGAGCCTTCCCAGACCCCGCGTACCGATCATTGGGTACCTGTACCGGTATGCATAGGCCTGTAATGACATCTAGGTCCAACATATGTCACTTTGGCTCAATCCAAACACATTCTACACATATCTAAACAACATAGAACATCAAAAGCATGCTTGACAACATCATACCAGCATTTTAAGCAAACCTAACATATCTAACACAATCATCCATAAAGTTTATAGGCATGCTCCCTAGACAACATTCAAAACATAATACCATCTACATCTCAAGCACATTAAACCTCGTTCAAGTCCAAACCAACATATAAAACTTGTAGAAACAGGGAGTCTAGCAAACAACCCTCCCAAACAACAAATGACTACATTGCATTTATCACTACAAGTCTATTTCGTAATCATAATTTCGCAAACACAAGTCCTTGGATGTCCTTTTTGCTTGCTCCCTACCTCCAACCTCTAATTCTTTGCATTTGTAGAAAAAGAGAGCGTAAGCACACTAGACTTAGTAAGGAGTGCTCCAAAACAAAACACCATCAATGCATTTAAAACTATTTAATAATCCTTTTTGAAAACCATTTTCCAAAACACTTGCAAACATCATTTCAACATCATGCCTTATCTAACATGCACTTAACATTTCTAAAATAGCATATTAAACCATATGCAACATGTATCATGGATTCAACAGCAAAGTCTCATTTGCTACCCTTAATTTAAGTTTTCCTATGCATACTACCAATGCAAGGCTTAAAGAGTAAAACATGTTTAAACCACATTAAAAAACGTAGTCTATCTCATGATACACCATCAATTATATTGGCTCATAAGTGATAATTACCCAAATTCCACCTTACAAATTATAACATCGGATACACGGATTCAACGAGTGTTCCCTCAACACTTAACATACAATCCATCGACATCTCAAGGTTCACCAACGGGAGTTTTCAGTACACATAACCCCCCCACAGTTGTGATACCCGTGGTGGAGTTTTCGGTACACATTAACCCCTTAACACCACTCACCGGCTAGATGTATAACCCACTAACGGGAGTCTTCAGTACAATTTAAACCCCTCAACCGTTAGGGTACTCAGATGGAGTTTTTGGTACTCCGGATTTAAACCCCTCAACATCTAAGGCGACTTTTTATAGTGCACTATCAATCCTATGGCCGACCAACTATATTCGATGACTTTTCAAAAACCTTCTCATACCATCACTTGCCAATATAATTCATTTCATTAGCATTAACTCATTATTTTCATATGCATCATCAAAATCATTAAACCAATGCAATCAACCAATGTTCAAAAACATTAACAACGCATGCATTACCTCCCAATGCATCATCATCACGATGTAATCAAGTTTCGAGCATTAAACCATGCCCAAAACATGCATATATATTGAGTAATTAAACCATTAAAACAAGTGCACAAAAACCAATTGCCAATCTGAGTTCGAGAGATAAATCATCCTTTAATTACTTCCGAGTTTATACCAGCATTTCAAGCTTGATCTAAACCCCCAAACACAATTTTCAAACATTTGAAAAGCTGAAAACACGTTCTCACTCCCCGAAAAAGCAAAGCCTCGCTTGTCGTTGTAAAACCACACCTCTAAAGCTTCCAAAACGTTGATACAAGCTTGAGGATCAACCACCCCTATTTTAACCATAAAAAAACAGAAGTTTTAACGCATCATAACACTACAAGAAGTTTGGTATATAGCAGCACTTTTTGCATCGTTTTTGATAAAGCGCCGCTAACGTTGTACATATCGCGGCGTTTTACAGGAAAAATGCCACAAATAACAAATTTTGTGGCGTTTTATGAGAAAACACCACTATAGAATAACATATAGTGGCATTTTTCTTGTAAATGCCAAAATAGATCATTCATTAGTGGCGTTTTGTCACAAACGCCACAATATATTTCGTTCTTTAGTGGCACTTTTGGTCAAAATGCCGCTATAGGTAAAGCACCGTTTTAATTTGACAGATTATAACTCAATCTCAGACTCCACCATCCCCAAACCAAATCGTGAAAAATCCCTAAAACTCATGGCCTAGTCGCCGTGCTCATCCTCCTCGCCGCAGTAGGTTCATTCTCCCTCTCGTCGTCGTGTTCTTCCTCGCCGTCGATCGTCCGTCAGGCCTAGTCGTCCCTCAAACCACATTGTCGCAGCAGAAAGCAAGCACCAAAAGGTCAGTCTCATTGGTCTGTGCCTGACTTTAGATTTCTATTACCTTAGCTGATTTTGTTTTTCCTTAATTTTGTATCACCAATCATTGTCTTGCTCAGAGCTCAGGGTTAGGAGGTGTGGACTAACGCAATCGATTCCCAAATCTCACTAATCATAGCGTCTTTCCCACATGTATTTAACTACCGCCATTCCCTTTTTCTTCTTCATTACAAACAGCTCTCTGTATATTCTGATTTAGAAAAGTACCCAGGAAAAATTAAGTTCAAATTGTGTGTTTTATTCTTTGGGTTTGTATAGATTTGTTAGAGATTAAGCAAGGATTTTTTTCTTCTTATTTGTGTTTGATTTTTAAGTAACGAAAAAGAAATGGATAAGAAAAATGTTTCTTTCCCACTTGTATGCCATGACCCGGTAGTGGATCTCTTTTACAGTCACGTCACTCCAGATGGTTTTTTTCTCATCAGTGCAAGCAAGGGTAATCGCTATTTATTTCGTCGAAGTTGTGATTTCTCACATATTTTTAGGCTTACTTATTGTCTATATTTCTCTGATAAGATTTCAATTTATAAGTCTTTATATAGGTATGTAAATGGTGGGTATATATTATCATTATCAATGCTAAGACTGTATTTTCCCATTGAACTAGTATTGATATGCAGGGGTAATTTTTTTTATCGAACTCTAGAGTCTGAAGGGATAATTTGATGTTGATCTTATGCTTTATATAAATGGGGTTTTAATTGTCTGGTTTAGATTCTAGTACCATACTGAGGAATGGAGAAACTGTAGATTGGATAAGAACCTTTGAAGGACACAAGGGTGCAGTGTGGAGTGTTTGCTTGGATACAAACGCTTTGCGTGCTGCTTCTGCTTCTGCTTCTGCTGACTTCTCTGTGTATGTTATTTCATTCTTGATTGTCTTTTGTCACAATATTGTTGTTATAACTTGGATGTTGTTTAATTGTTTTTAGTCAGTTTGTTTGTTATATATGTAGATTTTGTGTTTAATACTATTACTAGATGTCTTCGAACACCTCAAGAGGCTTGTGTAAAATTCTTCATATATTTGCACTTATGAAGTTATTTATTGATAAAAGTTGACATATCCTGTGAAATTGCCTTCATATGCAGGAAAGTGTGGGATGCACTAACTGGAGATGTTTTGCACTCATTTGAGCACAAACATATAGTTCGAGCCTGTACTTTTTCAGAGGTAAAGTTGGTTCCTACTCTGTTTAAGCTTTAACTTGGTGGAACTATCGAAGCATATGTATGGTGGGATATGCTGAGAAAAATAAAAGAAAGATATGGTGTTTGAAATGTGTGACAGCTTGGTTTAGGAATCATCAATTTTTGATAAAAGGGTGTGTTTGATAAAATAGCTAGGTTGTTGAACAGCTTGCTAGGTTACTTTGGTTCTCATTATTAGTGTGCGAGAAGTATTTTCCATTTCTTCTAGCAAACCCTATTTAATTCTTGGGAATAGAAATTTCTATTTCTAAATCAAAGTCATCATTGCTATATTTTAGTTCTTATTGCTGCTCTTGATCGTTATTTTCATTGGTTGTCTTGACAAAGATGTTAGCAATCATTAATTATTAGAAAATGGAAATAAACACTATTTCAAATAATATCCATATTGTTTAAATATATTAATTTGTAAAATATTAATATAATTTGTTTTCTTAATAATGAGGCATAACTATATTGTTAAATTAACAAATGTATTTATTGATAAGTAAACTAACTTTAGTAATATAAATATGTACAAGGATTAGAAAATTAATTGAATATACTAAAATTACAGTAAAAAGAAAAAAAATACTTGTACACATTAAAAGGGTAGTGTTTACTGTTTATTTAACTTTACATATCACTTCAGCTCGGGGATAAAAGTTTTCTACCCTTTTTGGGTGGGAATTAGTTAATCTTTAAGGCAATGATCTAATCACTCTTGTTGATACAAGATCATTGGCACAAAGCATTTGGTTGTACGCTCTGATTAACTACTTTGTTTACAATCATTTGGTTGATTATCGCAGGTTATTTAAATGATCAACACGACAAAATGAGCTAAGAAGCGATGCTTACGTAGAACTTAGACTGGTCCATGGTGAAGGTGGAAGGGTTTGAACCTGTGATCACATGCGTGGCAAGTGGTTGTACATAGTTAGACGTCGATGATAGTTGTTTGTTCTTTACGATTTGGAGAAATGAGTTAGATCAGTGTAGTCTTACAATGTTTGTAATTTGTTGTTTCCATATATACAAATTTTTGAGCATTGGAGTTTACGTGGTGTTAGATACTTTGATGGCCTCCAAGATTTTTCTTGTGGATTTGAGAGCATTTGGTTTAAGCTTGCTCATATCACATTACATTGTTTTAACAGTGTTGAGAAAATCAATTTGAAAACAAAAATGATCTTTTGCGGCGTTTAGGGTTGAAACGCCACTAATGGCTACACATTTGTGACGTTTGTTATAAAAAATGCCACTAATGACTACACATTTGCGGCGTTTTCTATACACGCTAGATTTTGCGGCGTTTGGAGCACAAACGCCGTTAAAGATAACATATTGGCGGCGTTTTAAATATAAAACGCCGCTATAGAACATGATCTATTGCAGCGTTTTTCTCACACAAACGCCGCGAACGTTTGTGGCGTTGGTTTCAGTGGCACTTTTTGCGGCTTTTTTTAGCACCGAGAGGGTTTTTAGCGGCACTAAAAAACGCCACTATAGGGCTAAAAAAACACCGCTAAAAACCTGTTTTGTTGTAGTGAAAGCATTCACAACCTAGCAACATCAAATTGCAGCAATCCTCATCAATTCTTCAAACAATTACCATTCCACAATAACCGAAAACATCATCAAATGTCTCACAAACTTTACCCAGACACAACCTATGGATCTCACCTATCAATTAACAACAATTACCATCCAAAAACACATTAACATCGTCATTATGCCTCCAACAATCATTAAACACCCACAACTCCTCAAAAACTCATAACTAACAACCTAGAAAATTAGAGATTTATATAGTTTCAGGATTCCATTGTCAAAACCCAATTATTAACATTATAAAACATCAAAATCACGTTCCAATACAATCAGGAACACAACAAATCAGATCAAATTCGAGATCTCATCAATTTCCATAATTAAAACTCAATTAACCAATTAATTCCATTATAACTATAAAAACTCATTAGAAACACATGTAAAGGACCAATAACTTGGGAATTTCAGTAAAGAATCTTGAATTAGAGGAGGACGAACCTCACCTTTAATTGATGACTTTCCCCTTAATTGGATGGATTTGCACAAGAAAACAATGAGAAAACATTAAGATTTGGTAGGAAAATCATTATAATACCACTCAAAATCAAAAGATTAATTAAAATAAGATATTACTTGAAGATTTTGAAGAAGGAATAAGTGTTTGGATGGAGAGAATTTGAGAGAAAATCTTTTGGAAAAAAGTTAGTTACGTCAAATTTGTTTTAATCTTTAATTATCCAATTAATTCTCCAAGCCTATTTATTGCATTTTAAAATCATTTAAAATAGCCAAATTAGGGGAGAAAGTCTGATATTATACTTTGGTTAAATAGCTCTTTAAAGATTCAAAGTTTCGACCCTTTACATTTTAGTCACTAGCAAAAACAGATTTTACAAACTTTACATTTTGGTCACTACAACAAAATGTCTTACTTCCAAAACTCATTTTCCAAAATTGATTTCACCATATATCTTTATATATTAAATAAAGATTTTAAAACATTTTCCATATTTTTAACTCTTTTAAAAATATTTATTGTGAATTAATCCTGAAACTAACTCGAACCCTCTAATATGGTTCCTTGAACCGTCTATCTGACCTAATTAACATATAGGCTCAAAACCAGGGCGTTACAACTCTTCCCCTTAAGAAATTTCGTCCTTGAAATTTAACCAACGAAAAAGATGAGGAAACTACTACTCCATCTCCGACTTATTCTCTCACGTGGACTCCTCGACACCGCTATATTGCCACAACACCTTGACAAGACTTTACCCTCCTTCATTTGCTACAGGAACCTAGCATTCTACAAGCTCTTCATCACCACAGATATCCAACTCAACTCAACATTCTTTACAAACACATTATGCAATGGATTCGACCACCAACTCTGCAATACCGATACATAAAACACATCATGAATTCCTCCAACTTGGGAGATAACCTCAACCAATATGCCACTGAATCTTCACATCCCTACACCACATCTGGCTTAACAAACCCTAAACTCAAATTTCTTTGCCCAAAGCGTATCACCTTCTTCCAAGGCGAAACCTTTAGGAGCGCACGTTTATCAACAGTACACACAACCTCCCTAGGCTTCAATTCTGCATAGAATTCCTAAAGATCTGAAGCTACATTCAAACAGTCACACTCAAACTTCACCTCATCATAGGTATTTCTCAGCACATCAAACAAGGAAACATGCTCTTTACCTTCCTAAGCCCAACCCAACATATGCAACATTCCTAACCATTTATTGCCACAAACGGTGCCAACTGCGCACACGCCCAAAGCTGTTATTACAACAAATTCAACCAAAGGCAGCCGTCTCCCCCAGATTCTTGAAGACCCAATAATCAACCTCCCAACATAACCTCCAGAACCAAGATAGCACACTTTTACTGATCACCCGACCAAAAATGATACGAAATGCTAAAAGGCAACCGAGTACCCAATGCTTAATGCAGGCACTCTCAAAACCTCGATAAAGACGTGAATCTCTATCCCAAACCATGGACTTAAACACTCCATGCACCTTCGCAACCGAGTTAACGATCAGCCAAAAAGGAAACCATTTTCAATTGACGTTCAAGGCAACCCTAACACATATCCATGATGAACTTTTCTCCCTTTTCGATTTCGGAATCTTCAACGGTTGCAACATCCTAGAAGAAAATTGATACTTAGCCTTATCACGCTGACAACCAATACACTTAACCATAAATTCCACAAAAACCCTCATTTAATAAATCTCTGTAGCACTTTTCTGCTAACCATCAAAACATCTCTGTACCACTCGGATGTAAAACAACAGAACTAGAATGGACTTTAGTCAGAATAGTATGCCTCTACTCAACATCTTTCGGCACAACTATCCAACCCTTGAAGCCTAAACACCACCATTACTACACGAAAATTCGATGATCTCTCATTCACCATATTCTTAACATGCATCACCAACGCATTATCAAGGTTGTTCCGCCTAACCCAACCACCGTTTTTCCTACCAAGGTTGTTCCCTACCATCGATCCTCACTCCTTCGGTCATTCGACCCCAAATACTTCTTAATACTCCACTCCTTACATGAAAACAACCATCTCAAGCTCTTAAGACCTTAACTACCACATTCAATTATCACCTAGTAACCACTATCATACAACCCAAACTATGGCTCCAACAACCCTCTTCACTCTTTGATTCCATATAGCACATTCGCCAAACCACCAAAAACCTGGAGAATGTTGTACGACTAACCTCCCAACGAACCATGTTATACCATCACCACACTAATTCCCAGAAACTCATATGTAACTGTGGACACTTGTATGCATGATTACTTATATGCTCCCAATGATGCCTATATATATGAATGCAAGACCACTAATGTCATGCCACATGCATGCATGAACTGACATATTTAAGTATATACATATAAGTGCTTATGCATGATCAATCATCCACACTTACTGATAACATATCAAGAACTAACATTCCTACCCACTTGTCTACCTTGAATCTAACTATCCGGGAACATCCACCCACCTAGCTTTGAAGGTTTAACAACAAGCATTTGATCTTCAGGAAAAAGCCTTCCTATATCCCCTAAACAAGAGTGTACCACCACTCTATCTATCCACTCAACTAAGCATTCTCGGAATACTTATCTTGCTACAACCCTGAAGGTTTACAAAAACATTCGGCAACCTAACAACACTTTATAATCTTTTACTAACCACTAGCTTAAACCACTTACTACTACTTACGATTACACAGATGTTTTGAAACCAAAATTTATAAAGCATTATTCTTCCCACCATTCCTACTCAAAGACACAACCCAACGTATACATTTCCTGGCGTCCATTGACAACTTATAAACAAGCCTCATTAGCCATATGATAGCATAACTTACTACCAATTTAACCTCACAACCACTAACAATTTTACATACCCCTCTAGCATCACATTACCAGAAGCCATGGTCTTTATAAATCCTCAGAGAACTCAACAACTCACTTCAAACCACTTTAGAGCCACTTCTTTCACACAAACAACCAACATAAGAACTCTAATATTTCCAACCTAATCCTCCCACACAAAGCACGATTTCACGCAACCAAAAGCCATCAGACGTCGCAACTAGAATAACAACAAACAAGCCACTCAATTTTTTTTCCAAACCAAACTGCCAAAACTAAGATTCCCCCTTGCAACATGTTTTCCAAAGACGGTTAATACTCTAACATCTCCTGTCAAACCTTACCCCATTTTTTTATAAAGAAACCACGTTTCAACTTCACCAACACCAACAACTCAACGTATATCCTTAACATAGGTTTAATATTTATCTCATGACCAAAGCAACAACAATAATCTCATAACCAACCTCAACACCCATTGTTCGGTGCGATTTTCAAGCTCGCAACGTCCCTATATCCAAACACCCAATCCTTACATAACACCTTATCAAACCCATAAAATGACAACTTCATCAAATTCTCGGCAACCACATGGTCCTAAACCATCAAGGAACATCTATGGTACAACTTCTTACCACTCCCATTTTATCACAAACTAATTACTCGAACACCCCATTAAGGATTTCAACCTGCATATCAAACAACTTTACATGCTCATCCAAGATGCAAGAATGCGTAAAACCAGAATCTACCCAGGAAACAACAAAAAATATTCCAATGTAAAAATACATGCAATCACATCGATGTCATTATATCCCTCGTGATGTGTACACACCCTCGCGGAACCTCTATCCCCAAACTGGTCAAGAACGTCAGGCATCTCGATCCTCTGACCCTCATCACTAAATTGGTAATAAACCCGATTATGCTCACGGCCTCCCAATGGCTCCACAGCAGGTGCAAGAGCCTGCACACCTTTAACCAGTAACGAACAATCACGCCTTAGGTGATTTTTTCAACCACATCTCCAGCAAGCATCAACAACCACATGCACAGACGTTCATCATTCCCTAGCCCACTTTAGGTAATCATGCTTCACATGACCTCGCAACCTACAACTCTAACACATTTTTGGCATTTTCTAACGCACTCTAAGATGACTTTTTCCATAGTGCGCGCACTCAGACGTCTTTACAGTGCAATCATGATCAAACTGTCCCAACTCAGCACTGCCCCCAACACGTTCAATATTGGGTCGATGCCTCCTATCACGGTGCTTCTTGTACCCACCATTCCCAAACTTAGTTACAACAACTCCCTTTTGGGAACCAGAGCTTCCAATACGATCAGATATTCCTCGACACTACTCTAAACTTACAGTTTTTGCTTCCAAAGCCACTGATGCAAACCCTTCGAACTTAATACTTCTCAGCCCCTCTAGGCGCTCCACCCGAGGTCCTAAACACAACTCCACCAGGTGTAGATATGGGTATATGCATCCCAACCATAGCTGCTCGAAAAGCTTCGACTATCGCCCACTTTACTAGTGTCAAATCATCATACCCTAACCCAAATAATACGAGTAATACACGCTCTACTATCTCGGGTAGATTTGACAGAGGAGGCAGTAACACCTCGTGAAGCACAACAACATCCTCAACTCCTTACCCCTCGGTGGTGGTCATACTCGACCCTAACTCTCTCTTTAGTGGCATCATATAAAAATGTATCTAAGGCATGATAATTACACCAAAACAAAAACAATCAGGCCAACTTCAAGCAAATATCCAAGACTTTCATTTAAATCCAAAAATCATTTTATAACTATAGTAATAAGCCAATAGGTCCTCAGCATGGTATATATCAAACACCGTACATATAAAAAATCATCAACATCTTACCAATTGTTCGTAAATATGTAAAACAATACACCAACGCCATCCTACTTTTCGTAACCTAGCTCAGATACCACCAAATATAACCCACTTAGTCTGGCCTAGCCGAAACTGAACTAAAAAGATCACATTAGGTTTGCCGAAGTAAACCTGAACTAATAACCTAAACCAGTCAATTTTTCTTTTTTAGCTTGTCTAAATGCATCAAATTAATTTCCTAAGGTGAGCATACTTCAGCGAAAACGTTACATTGGAAATAGATTATGAAACGAAGTTCAATTGCTTAATAATTCATACTAGGGATGTAATTTTTGCAAATTACAAAGACTTAATTAAAATCAAGTTTACCAAACCTTTATTAGTCCAATTTCATGCTCACATGTTAAAATCTAGCTCAAAATAATCATCTGAATTCATTCAATTGCATACATAACATTCAAAGACTAAATTGCAAGATTTCCAAATTTCAGCATACTGATAAACGAAAAAACAAAAGGGCGTATCGTTACGGGCTTGCCCGTACCGATATGGTATAACTAACAAAATGGCTACCCGTATCGATACATGTATAACTTTATCGATACGGTGTGTTAACCCACTCGTACCGATACGGCCTTGACTTCGTACTGATCCCCCTTTGTTATCTCAAAACTTAAAATTCTAGTAGCTAAAGAGCGTATCGATATGGTACCCAATGTATCGATACGGTTTGTTAAAATTAAAGGGATGGTATCGGTACGCTAACCCGTGTACCGATACCATTACATAATTTTCCTTAAGACGTACCGATATGGTGGCTAGGCGTACCGATACCCTTTGTTTTTCGATGATTTGAGCCTTCCCAGGCCACGCGTACTGATCTTTGGGTACTCGTACTGGTACATAGACGCCTGTAATGACCTCTAGGTCCAACATATGACATTTTGGCTCAATCCAAACACGTTCTATACATATCTAAACAACATAGAACATCAAAGCATGCTTGACAACATCATACCAGCATTTTAAGCAAACCTAACATATCTAACACAATCATCTACAAAGTCTATAGGCATGCTCCTTAGACAACATTCAAAACATAATACCATCCACATCTCCAGCACATTAAACCTCTTACTAGTCCAAACCAACACATAAAACTTGTACAAATAGGGAGTCTAGCAAACAACCCTCCCAAATAACAAATGACCACATTGCCTTTATTACTACAAGTCTATTTTGTAATCATACTTTCACAAACACAAGTCCTTAGATGTTATTTTTGCTTGCTCTCTACCTCCAACCTCTAATTCTCTGCATTGATGGAAAAGAGAGCGTAAGCACACTAGGCTTAGTGAGGAGTGCTCCAAAACAAAACATCATCAATGCATTTAAAACCATTTAATAATCATTTTTGAAAACCACTTTCCAAAACACTTGCAAACATCATTTCAACATCACGCCTTATCTAACATGCACTTAAAATTTCAAAAACAACATATTAAACCATATGCAACATATATCATGGATTTAACAGCAACGTCCCATTTCCTACCCTTAATTTAAGCTTTCCTATGCATATTACCAATGCAAGGCTTAAAGAGTAAAACATGTTTAGACCTTATTAAACAACGTAGTCCATCTCACGATATATCATCAATTATATTGCCTCACAAGTGATCATTACCCAAATTCCACTTTACAAATTATAACATCGGATACACGAATTCAATAAGTGTTCCTTCAACACTTAACATGCAATCTACCGACATCTCAAGGTTCACCAAAGGGAGTTTTTGGTACATATAAACCCCTCCACCGTTGTGATACTCGTGGTGGAGTTTTCGGTACACATTAACCCCTCAACACCACTCATCAGCTAGATGTATAACCCACTAACGGGAGTCTTCGGTACAATTTAAACCCCTCAACTGTTAGGGTACTCGGATGGAGTTTTCGGTACTCTAGATTTAAACCCCTCAACATCCAAGGTGACTTTTTATAGTGCACTATCAATTCTATGGCCGGCCAACTATATCCGATAATTTTTCCAAAACCTTCTCATACCATCACTTGCCAATATAATTCATTTCATTAGCATTAATTCACTGTTTTCATATGCATCATCAAAATCATTAAAATAATACAATCAACCTTGTATTAACCAATGTTCAAAAACATTAACATCGCATGCATTACCTTCCAATGCATCATCATCACTGTTCAGTCAAATTTCCAGCATTAAACCATACCCAAAACATGCATATACAATGAGTAATTAAACCATTAAAACAAGTGCACAAAAACCAATTGCCAAACCAAGTTTGAGAGAGAAATTATCCTTTACATACTTCCGATCTTAGACCAGTATTTCAAGCTTGATCTAAACCCCCAAACACAATTTTCAAACCTTTAAAAAGCTGAAAACACGTTCTCACTCACCGACAATGCAAAGCCTCGCTTGTCATTGTAAAACTACACCTTTAAAGCTTCCGAAACTTTGATACAAGCTTGAGGATCTACCTCCCCTATTTTAACCATCACAAAACAGAGGTTTTAACGCATCATAAGCATCCACAACCCAACAACATCAAATTGCAGCAATCCTCATCAATTCCTCAAACAATTACCCTTCCACACTAACCGAAAACATCATCAAACGTCTCACAAACTTTACCCAGCCACAACCTATGGATCCCAACTATCAATTAACATCAATTACCAATAATTTGGGAATTTCAGTATAACTATAAAAACTCATTAGAAACCACATGTAAAGGACATAACTAACAACCTAGAAAATTAGAGATATTATCTATGGATCCCAAATTATGCCTCCAGCAATCATTAAACACCCACAACTCCAAAAACTCATAACTAACAACCTAGAAAATTAGAGGTTCATATAGTTTTGGGATTCCATTGTCAAAACCCAATGATTAACATTATAAAATATCAAAAGCACATTCCAATACAATCAAGAACACAACAAATCAAATCCAATTTGAAATCTTATCAATTTCCATAATTAAACCTCAATTAACCAATTAATTCCATTATAACTATAAAAACTCATTAGAAACCACATTTTAGCAGCTTTATAATTGTCAGGCTCATTATCACCCCTAATTTGGAGAACCATATTTGTAATTGTCAATGACAAAAGATTCTTTATAACTCTTATATCCAATCCTCTAAATCCAAAAGCTCATCTTAGCAGCTTCGTCAATTTTATAGGATTCACCACAATCCGATGTTACAATCTTTTATTTACAAATTAACCAAATTAATAGATTTGACCGGTCATTCCTCTAAAAGTGTCTCTTTAACGCCCTGATTTTAGGCCTAGATGTTAATTAGGCCATATAGATGGGTCGAGGAACCAGATTAGAGGATTCGAGTCAATTTCAAGTTTAATGATTTTATAACTATAAAAACTCATTAGAAACCACATGTAAAGGACCAATAATTTGGGAATTTCAGTAACATCTAGGCCTAATTAACATCTAGGCCTAAAATCGGAGCATTAAAGAGACACTTTTAGAGGAATGGCCGATCAAATCTATTAATTTGGTTAATTTGTAAATAAAAGATTGTAACATCGGATTGTGGTGAATCCTATAAAATTGACGAAGCTGCTAAGATGAGCTTTTGGATTTAGAGGATTGGATATAAGAGTTATAGAGAATCTTTTGTCATTGACAATTACAAAGACGGTTCTCCAAATTAGGGGTGATAATGAGCCTGACCGGCTCACGAGCTACTCAGGCTCAGCTCGAGTGAGCTCGACTCGAGCTTGGGCTCGGCTCGAGACCTTAACAAGCCGAGCTAAGCTGACCCAAGCTCGGCTCAAAAAGCTCGTGAACAGGCTCGGAATAATTATATATTATATATATGCTACATATACACTAAAAGTAATCTCTTTAGCAAAAGAAAAGCAAAAAATAAATTAGTGGAAAATCCACTAAAAATAAATTAACTAAAATAAATTGGGCACTATTTTCCCCTTCCCCAATATTGAATTTCGTTTCAGTGATGGTTATGAAAGGGGTTTTTAATGAGGCCCTATCTTTTATAAAAAAATTATAGCAAAATTATCCATTTCGAGTCGAGCTGAGCCTAACGAGCTCAAACCGAGCTTGACGAGATTCGAGCCTGAGCTGAGCCCAATAGTATTATTTCCGAGCTGAGCCTCGAGCCCGAGCCGAGCCCAATAACACTATTTCCGAGTAGAGCCTGGCCAGGATCGGGCTCGGCTCAGCTTGTTATCACCACTACTCCAAATAACCTAAACTTGAATAATTTACATATGCTTTTGAAGTAAAATATATTCTCGTATATAATTTAAATAATTATTTTTTATTTAAATAGATGAAATTAATATATATGCTTCAAAGATCATTTAAATTTAATAATCAATGAAATTATATTATAAATATAATTTTATAAATAAGAAATTAATATACACATGATTCAAATATGCTTACTAATGTTATATTAACAAATTGATTATTTTTATAATTTGAGCAAGCACATTTGGCCGGTTGGCCAAGCTGCTAATCTTTGTTCCTTCATATTCCTTCAGGTCATGAGTTCTAGACCCACTATAAGCACCTCATTCATTTCCGTAGAGCCCCATTTCCCCTCTTCTCTAAGTAAGATTGGGATTAGATTTAGGATTTGTCAAAAAAATTATTTTCATAATCTAATATATATCAAATATTGATAACCAATAAAATATTCAAACAAATATTGAATATTTTAACATATTTATATATCATTTTTCTTGTTCAAAAGCAAACATCTATTAGTTAATTTTATCAAACATTTTATACAATTAGTTAGTTAAGTCAGCTAATGCAATACAATACCAGCTATCAGCTAATGTAATCCGCTACTTACTACATATGACCTATATATTATGTACAAAATACATTTATAAATATAAATCTAACAACACTTTTTTGGTAAAATATATAATCTTCAATTCTTAGCACTCGTTACTTTTAAAAAATTTTATATGTATTTCACAAATTTTCATTTTTTATATCATTAAATTTTAAAAATATTATTATTTATTTATTTTTGAATAGTCTTAAAGTAGTATTTATTCGTACTTTTTAATTCTTTGATAAGATACACACATCTTGCTGACAAAATTGTTCGAATTCGGGTCTTTGAAGATGAACATAATTATCTTTTTCATAGGGACCACTCGTTGGGTTCATTATTATTTAATTACTTAAAAGGTAATATCTAAAATTTTAAATATAAATATTTTATATACTTTATTTTAATTTATACATAGAATAATACCGTGTAAAATATGTAGAAACCATTTATGACTATCTAACCCATAAATGGAAAATATTAGTAATGTTTGGCAATTAGCGGACAGCTGATACTTGATAACAGATTACATTAGCTGATAGTTGATAGCTGATTGCATTAGCTGATTTGACTAGCAGATTGTATTAGCTGATTGTATTAGCTGATTGTATAAAAGTGTTTGGTAAAATTAAATGATAGCTGATAGCTGTTTGATTATTTAAACAAGCAAAACGACATATAAAGACATGATTATATTCGATATTTGTTTGAATAGTTTATTAGTTATCAATATTTTGTATCTATTAATATTAATTAGATTATGACCATGCTTGGTAAACAACTTTTTGAGTCAAAATTAGAGGTTTGAAGCATTTTTAGAGGTTTGACCAGTCAAATCCGCTAACTTATATGTTTAATAAATAGATGTTTGGTAAAGTGAGCTTTTTGAGTTAGAGGTTTGGATAAAAGACTTGTAAAGACTTTTTGTCCTTGATAATTATAACTTTTTTAAATACATAAATTTGAATTACTAATAAAATTAAAAAAATATTTTCATAAATAATAAATTAATATATACATATAAATTTAATAATTAATAAAATTATATTCAAAATATAATTTTATAAATAAAAAATTATTATATACATCTAAATTTAATAATTATTAAAATTATAGTAAAAAATAATTTTACAAATAAAAAATAGTATATCCATCCTTCGTATATGTTTAGTAATGATATTAAAAATAATTTTCATAATATAATTAATATTAATTTATACAAAATAACGATAACTAATAAATTATTCAAACAAATATTGAATATAATCGTGTCCTTATATGTCATTTTGTTTGTTCAAATAATCAAACAACTATCATCTATCAATTAATTTTACCAAACAGTTTTATACAATTAGCTAATACAATCCGCTAGTCAAATCAGCTAATATAATCCGCTATCTCCTAACCGCTAATTGCCAAACAGGGCCTATGAAAAATATATTTTTAATATAACATTACTAAGTATATTTGAAGGATCTATATATTAATTTATTATTTATATAAATATTTTTAATATAATTTAATTAATTATTAAATTTAAATATATATAAATATAAATGTGTGAGAATGAAAAGGAAAAAAAAGTATTAGTTTACAAATATCACAATGTAAATACATGAGAGTGAAGAATTAAAATAAAAAGGTTAAATTTAGTTTATTTGAAGATTTCTGATAATTGTTAAGGGTAAAATGATCTTTATAACTCTTATGTCAAACCCTCTAATTTCAAAAAGCTTATATTAGCAGTTTTTTTCAAAATTAGATGTTTTACCCTAATCTATTATTTCAATCCGTTATCCACTAAACATTCAAATTAATGAATTTGACCTGTTAAACCTCTAATTTTAGCTCAAACATTTAATTTTGACTCAAACCGTTGTGACTCAAACAATGCTATTATTTCCGTACACGTACAACAATTCAAAGAATGGATTTGGTATTGGGAACTACATTACTCGTGAAAATGTAAAATCTTCCTTGCTAAAACTATGTGAATAATATTGTTTTGGGTGAGCAAAACTCGACTCGACTCGAAAAATTAAATTTTTTGACTCGACGCGAAAAAGTTTGACTCGACTCAAAAAAATTTCAAATAAAGTTTAAGTTGTAAAGTGAAAATTCGAATAACTCAAATTTTTTAATAATTAGTGGATTGGTTTTTAAGTTTGAGTAGAGTCCCTCAGTTTTTTCTGATATATATTGATATAAAAAATATGAAAATATATGTCACATATGAAGAAATATATATTCATATCTTATATGATTAGAAAAAGTTGTTTAAATTGGAATCAAACTATAATATATCATGATAAATAATTACAATTAAATATGTATAGGAACTCTACAACTGAACTTGACTAGAATTGAAAAAATTCAAATAGAGTTTGAGTTGTAAAATATGACGCGTCAACTCGAATAACTTAAATTTTTTTGACTCGACTCGATCGAACGCTCACCCCTTCATTTATGGGTGAGGTATTTATTCTTTTATGGATTTTGTGTAATGGTATGTGAATTAGTATTTGTTAAGGCATAATTAATATGAAAATCTATAATGTTATATGACTAATGTTGTTGTAGACACCGAATTTGTTCAATCTGCACCATATTGAACAAAAAGATTCAAAGAAATTCAGAGAATATTCATAAGAAAATTTAAGGAAAATCCAAAAAAAATTAGAGGAAAAAAAGAAAGACACTTGAAAGGTTTTTACGTTTTTTGAGAGATCGAGACATCTTCTTCTAGATCCTGATGGTAGGGGACAACATATTTCAAAAGGAAGACAATCGGAATACGGAATCAATGGAGATCGACGAAGAGTCTTTTTGTAGATCTGGTTCGATACGAAGGTTTTTGTCAAGTATGGGCTTATTTATCTACTCCCAATGCTTAATTTTAAGATATGATCCTTTATGCATGTGAATTTTATTTTAAAGGGTAAACTACTCAAATGATCACTCAATTATGGGATTAGTCTCGATTTGACCACTATACTTTCAATTGTAGCAATATGACCACTCAACTATGTAAGTAGTCTCAATTTGACCACCTACCGTTAAACCCTAATAGAGGGAGTGACATGACAGTTAGTAAAATTTTGTATAATTACACATTTGGTCCTCGTCACTTCTACACTCTTTAATATATGTCAAGACTGGTTTCCTGTATAAATGTTGAATACCCAGTGCTTTCTTGATAGAATGTAGAAGTGACGAGGACCACATGTGTAATTATATAAATTTTTACTAACTGCCACGCCACTCCCTCTATTAAGGTTTAACGGTAGGTGGTCACATTGAGACTACTTACATAGTTGAGTGGTCATATTACCATAATTGAAAGTATAGTGGTCAAATCAAAATCAACCCCATAGTTGAGCGGTTATTTGAGTAGTTTACCCTATTTTAAAAGAGTGAACTTATTTTGGAAATCCACATCCGCCCTTCCTTTTTTTTTTATATGTCGAAGTTCACTTGAATTTTAAAAGGATGTCCCCTATTTTGAAAAGCCAACGAAGATCATATTCCTACTATTTATGATACTATCTCGTTTAACCTTCTAATAAAATATGGATGGAATAGAAAAGCAACAAGCACATGGTATACGGGAAATAAATATGAATACAAATGATTACGACAACAAATACTAAAGGATGAGATTATACTAAAAATAAAAAAAAACATGTAAGTTTGTTAGGGGGAAACATTTTTCTAATACGTTTATTATAAAATATCTTAGTTCACTAAGGGACAATTTGATATTATTTTGAAAAGTACTCTCAGAAAGTGATTTTGAAGAGTTTGTGGTAAGACTTTAGTGTTTGCATTACTGTCAAAAAGTATTTTTAAAAAAGATAAAATGTTCATTTTAGACATAATATTATAAAGTAAAAATAAATATCCGTAAATGATATTTAAATTCGTTATCATGAAATTTATTAACATTATTATATACAAAATAAATCAACTTAAATTATAATAAAAATATAAAATCATGAAAATTCATTAGTATTTTTTTTGGTGAACAAAGAGTTAAAAACTAGAATAAAACTAACAAGAACCTAAACAATCTCCTTGGAGTATCAATTTTAAGGCATCAGGAGGCAGGGAAAAACCTGCCCTGCAAAATTATTTTTCTGAACCATCTTGGCTAGCCTATCAACCAACTTATTCACCCTTCGTCGAATCTGCGAGAACTGCACTACCCAATGCTTGGCCACCAAAGCACGAACATGGTGCAGCAAAGTTGGCGAAAATGCCTCAGGTGAAAAATCCTTAAGTAGTAACCGTAATGCTTCAGCACCATCAATCTCCAATATAACCCGCCTAGCCCCCAAGTTCCAAGCATGCGAGAACCCTTCAAACACTCCCCAAAGCTCAGATTCAAGAGGCGAACAGATTTCAACAACTTTAGAAAAACCGAGTAACCAATCGACATTCCTATTCCGCACTGCTCCTCCATAGGAAGCATAACCATCCTGAAGATCTTTCGTCCCATCCGTATTAATTTTACCCAATCATTCGGAGGAGGCTCCCATTAGTTAGCCTGTGGCTGTCCTCTGGATCTATTAATGTAACACTATGGTATTAAAAAAATAAGGGAAATTGTAGCCAAGCGACTTGAACCCATTGCCCCCTGGCATGTGTGATTAAAGAGTTAACCATTTGAGCTGGGACCACATTTGGTCATAACATATCCTAGTTTACTTTTATCCTTTATGTTTCGGTTATAACCAATATTAAAAATAAAAGTTTGAACCCAACTACTCCAATCAATTCACCATTATTCCCAGAACTCTCTGGAATTCTTCTCTAACCACCCCCTTGCTGCCACCTCCGATCAAGGCCACTGTCGTGTCGTGACATACACCGCCACCATCAGTAGAGACGCCTCCCTTCCCCGGTCGAAGCCCCCTGTCCACACACCGTAAAATCCAACTGTCCGTCGTGAATCGAGGTTGGGAGTTTGGCTAACCCTAGAAGCTCGCCGCAACTGTTTCTGGTGATTCCGGCGGCCACAATTGTCCTTTCGAGACGAGAAGGGGCCGGCTGAACTCTCTGTCCTAAGGTGAACAAAACTGTGGTGGTGGATCGTCGATCGGGCGCTGTTTGCGAGGTTATCGAAGGTTCGTTTCAAACCATTGGGTTTCTTTTCCGTTGAGGCTTCTGGGTAAGTTTTGAAAATAGTGACTCCGCGTATTTGAGATTTGCGGGGATGTCGAATTCGGGTTCGAGAGTGATTGAATGGAGTATCCTGAATCGATCGAAGTAGCTCAAAGTCGAGGTAATACATTACTACCCTTGTATGCTTTATGAACATGTTGGTATTCGGTTAATGCATACATAGTTATGATGAGGAATACTGTAAACTTTGCTTAAGTCAAATCGATACAAAAAATAAGTAAGATAATCTATATGAGATTGTAATACTCGAATAAAAGGATAAATAAATCGGGAGGATCTGTAGTTCAATAAATAGTTAATAAGGCTATACATTTCTAATCCTGAATATTAGTGTTAAGAATTCAATGTTAAAAATATTCGAATATGAGATTACAAAAGTACCCTTGGCTGTGAGGAACAGTAAAGCACTCATGATGATGAAATGATTTGAGATTTATTCTCGATCTGGTTGAGTATTAATACAACTAAAAACTCGATATACCTGGAAAGTTTTAGTAATATGATTCGGTCCCGTGTGATAATAAAATATTTGGATTTCCTTGAATTTTGAATAAATCTTTGAAGAGGAAATATATGAGAATTTAGTTCATATGTCTGAATTTATCAAAGTGATGCAAATTACTGAATTGATTGAAATGACGAAAACAACTAAAGGATTGAATATTCTGATAAGATTGATTTGATTAGACCGACTGTAATGATCAAAACACTGAAGTATCCTCGGGCACTGAAATTATCAAATTAACAGGAAGAATGGATAAAACCCTCTAGTTCTGAAATGAATGAAAGGTTTGGAAGTACTGAGAGGACCTGAATGTTTGAATCACCCTCGAATGTTTAAGCAGTTGAAATACCTCGTGACTAGAGATAAGTGAATTATAGAAATCATGAAAATTTCTGATAGAGCATTGGAACGTTTTAGCACCATCGAGGAGGGTGATGCCTTCGATAAACCTGACAATACCTATTAAACCAGAGCGACCAATATGCCGATGGGTTGTGAAACTTCGTACAGATGAGTCAGTCGCCCCTAACATTATTGTGATTCTGGAAGGTTATTACGCGGTTTAATATGTCTGATGGCTCGGGGTAAGACTAATATTGAAATATGAAGATGATTTGTTCAATTATGTTACAGTTAGTTTTAAGGATTGAATACATGTGAGTTGTACATGTCAGAATACTTGGTAAGCATTGCAATGGTGGGAATTGTTAATCAAGTGAAGACGGAGAACGAATGAGTCGTTAGACATTAGAGATACTGTAAATATATGCTCTACCATTATAAGGTTAAATTATGAACTTGCCTTTGAGATCTAAAATGACCGAAATGCCCTTTATGAGCTAATTGTCTAGAACCATTCTGATATATCCTTAATCCTGAATGATCCTGAACTATCTGAATTTTTGAATTCATTCAGGTATATCTGAACTATTGCATGATCACGTTGCATTCTGAAATTCTGAATGGTTCTGATGAGTTAAGTTCTTAAATGACGAAATGACGTCATTATTCATCGTACCCCTTTTATAAGGATCTCTTTCTGAAAACTGCTCAAAATCTGTCAAATAATCTCTGATATGAAACTGTGACTGTCTGCTCCGATTCAAAAGTAAGACTATTTTATAAAATGAAAGTTTGATATATGGTTTCTGTCATCTGATAAGGAATATATCTGATTTTTGATGACTTCCTGTCTACTAGCTAAACTGATATTTTTTTCTGGGGTATTATTGGGAATATGATGTGAAATCTTGTAGGCAGCCTTGATCAAGATGACCTTTTGTTAGGCTCTTACACCTTATTGGGCCTAGGGTAAGTCTTTCTGTTAGGCCTCCTACGCCTTCGGGCTTAGGACCAGCCTCTAGTTAGGCCACCTACTCCTTTGGGCTTAGGACCAGCCTTTAGTTAGGCCTTCTACGCCTTCGAGATTAGGACCAACCTCTAGTTAGGCCTCCTACGCTTTCGAGCATAGGACCATCCTCCAATTAGGCCTCATATGCCTTTGGGCCTAGTACCAGTCTCCAGTTATGGGGAAATTGCATACTGGTGTTTGGTTGGAGGGTAGCTAGGTGATACTTTTCTCATGTCCCTCTCTCTGTTACTGTAAAAATTCTACAGTTGTTTGAAAAACACCGTCCTTCCTGATCAGAAATTGATAAAACACTCTAAACCTTCTGGTTCAATTCATGTAATGTAACTCCTTCCTAATTTTTCCGGACCACAGACATTTGGTCTGGTATTTGAGTATTCAAATCTAGGATGATTATGTTACATTCATATCATATCTAGAATATGTTGTAACCAAGTTCAATATCGTAGTTTTATGTTTAGCTATATGTCTGCTTGTGCTTATAGCATCTTTTAGTAGTTCTGTCTTACTGAGCTTTTCCAAGCTCACTTTGTTAATCCGATCATGGATCTATGACCGATATCAGTTTGGGAGTTCCCTTGGCGTTGCACGCGGAGTACGGTACCTGTGTATTAGTGGGCATGTATGTCACGTTTTATTTTTTTTAATTGAGTCTGTATTATGTTTTCTAGATTTCAGTTGTGTAAGCGAAATATTAACATGGTTTAACAGAAAATTTTATTTTACACTTTTAAATGCATTTCTAAAAGTTTTCTTCTGTTTTTACTGTGGGTCCCTACAATGACCGGAATGTGGCCTCCTAAATCATGTATTTCACATAGGCGAGTTTAGGGTGTTACAATTAACACCCATTCTACCAACTGATGATAGAGCTTGAAGGCCATCAGCCTGCAACCTTAAGCCGTGTTCCAGCACTAATGTCGTACCCAGACTCTCAGGATCAAAAACACACATATTATGGTGCTTCCAAATCAACCAAAGCAACAACCCAAATAACAGGTCTACGTCAGTTGCATCACGATCAAAATGGCTCGGATTCACTAAGTTAACTATTATCCAATCCTTGACATTCATGGTAGTAAACTCCATTAGTTTCCCAGGTTGAACAAGAGTAGACCATATTGTCAACGCCACGGGACATACTGAAATAAATGATCGAGTGTTTCCCCTGCTGAACTGTAAACTCCATACATGAAATTAGTATCCATATGGCGATGCACCCGTTCACAATTTGGAAGGAGGTTGTCATTCCCGAAAAGCTATAAGAAAACTTTCACCCTTTGTAAGCCACGATAAGACACAAAGGTCCTCCAAATTTTATCCCCTGGTCTGGACTCTTGCCCCATTCGGACCTTATAACCTGACCATACTGAAAACTTCTGGTAGCATTCCACTTCCAACCTACTCCATCAATCGTGTGAACTTGAGTCAGAGTCATTGTGGCCATCAATTGATGCAGAGTGGGTTGTGGAAGCAACTGTATTAATAATTGCCATTTCCACTACACTTGATCATCTACCGTGCCGATAACACTCACTACATGCAAGGAAATAGCCAGGCTTGGATCCGTCACTTGATCTCTGAACGACTATGTATCGCTAAGCCACATATCTCTCCGAAATTCAACTAGCTTCCCATCACCAATCGACCAAACCAGACTATTGCAGACATCATTCCACACCAAGCTAATTTCTTTCCATAAACGAGAACAAGAAGCCCGAAAGATGTTAACCATAATTGATTCGAGCTATGCACCAAGTGAAATGCTAATTTCATTAGGAAAACATCATTATGTTTCTCCAAAAACTTAAAGCCTATGCCATCATCTGAAATAGGAACACAAACCACCTTCTAGTGACCAAACTCACACCACCCCTCGATGCCGACTTCCCCCAAATAAAGCCACATATATGTTTCTCAATTTTAGCACTTCCTTTCGATAAATAAGCCGACTGTATAGAATACTATTGGATTGTCGCAAGCACGAATTTAGCTAACATGATCCGTTCGGCTAGCGATAAATTCTTCGCTACCCACCCGGAAAGTCTATCTTGCACCCGTTGTATGATATACTGATAGGAGGCTTCTGTCACCCTATTATGCAAAAGAGAGACACTAAGGTATTTACCGAAGTCAGATACCTCTATAAAACCAAATTGCTTACAGATCAACTCCTAATCTTGTATCTCCACATTCTTGCAAAAGAATATGTTAGTTTTTGCTAGGCTCACCTTTTACCCTAAGAGTCGGTAAAAGTCGCGCAATACCTCATCAATAATCCTTACTTGACTGAGGGATGCCTCTGCAAATATCATCATGTCGACAAAAAACATTAAATGTGAGATTGTCGGACCATTCCAAACCAATCTAATCGGCTTCCAGACCTAATCGGCTACTTTCAGCTAAGCAACTTGTGCTAGTCGCTCTATACAGAGCACAAAATGATACGAGGACAACGTGATACATGTACCACAAGGAAATCCCAAGGACAAGATGGACTTACTTTCCACTTGGCCCAATAACCCGAGCCAAGTCTAAGCTAATTAAGGACAAGCTGAATTCGACCGTCCAAGTCTAAGCTAATCAAGGACAAGCTGCCTTGAAGAAAGAAGAATTTCTTGAAGGAAGTCCACACTTAACATTCTTCAAGAATATTTGGGTCACAAAAACTCAACTTGTTGCACCTTTGGAGATGGATATCCATGAGCCTTTAGATGTCCATTAATTAGCCCTTTTTATTGTAATTAGACCCAATACTTGTTACTATAAAAGATTGGGACAGATTTTTATTTTTAGCCCAAATTAGGATTTACAAGTGTTTTTAGGCCTAGTTAGCTTTTAAAACAGCCCACACATGCCTCCTTGCCCCAAAACCAATTTCTTATCATCTAAACCAGCCCAAATACCCTTAATTTCGTCCAAATAAAGGCCCTATCAACTTTTACTTGCTGCCCAATCAAAATAGCTCTTATCAGCCCATTACTTGATGCCCAAGCAAACCAACCTTCATCAAGTTTACTTGCTGTCCAAGAAACCAGCCCTTATCAGCTTATCACTTGCCTTATCATCCTATCCCTTGCCACACAAGAACAAGGAATTTAAAGGATGTTATTTTATTATTATTTTTAATTAGATTAGGTTTTCCTTGTTTTAGTAGAAGTTAAATTACTTTGTCTATCCTTCACCTATAAAAGGATGAAGCCTCCATCATTGTAAGACATATTTTCTTTGATTTATGAAATATTTAGTGAGTTTTTTTTGCAAGTGCTGATTACTTGTGCCTTCGAAGTGTTCTTCAACATAAGTTCGACGAGTTCTTGTAAGGGAGATCATCTTCACACTCTTGCTTGCCTAGATAATCGCGTCTAGGAGGGTGAGTTAAAGCGCTTGAGGTTGCTTGCTTAGATAATTGAGTCTAAGAGGGTGTCGAGGACAAAACAACATCAACAATTCGCAAGCCATCTTCATCTTCAACCTTCACACCATCTTCCATAATTCCATAAACAAAGCTGGAATTTTCAGATTTGTTTTACTTATCTCTTTCTCAATCTCTTTTAATATTTTTTTTATATTCTTATTTCTTATCATATAATCCTTCATCTTGTCTTTCTTTCTTTAAATTTCCAGCCATGAATCTGAAAAATTCAAGAAAATCCATTCTCTATCCTCTTGAATTTTCAGATCTGCCCAAACTTCCTTGATTGAGTCTAGAGCTCATAGTTCTTGCAACAACTTGATTGAAGGCTTCCAAATCCAAGATTGCGCTACTCTATCATTTGGTATCAGATTTGGGACGATTCTTGGCAAGAATTTTGGCGTTTTTGAAAAAAAAAACTCGAAAATTAGGGAAAATTTGTCAAAACCAGACGAGTTAATTTTGAGCTGAAACTTTCCAGATCAGATCTAAACCATTGGTTGAGTCACCATACAAAATTTCAGAATTTTTGGACTTCGGGAACACCTCAAACGAAGTAGATAAAGTTTCAGCCAAATTAGGGTTTCCCCTTCTTTAACCTTATTTTCATTATTTTTTTCTTCAATTTTCGTTATTTTCAGTTTATTTATCTTGTAAAAAGAAAAAAAAGAGAAAAAATTTAAAAAATTTAAAAAAAGAAAAGAAAGAAAAGTGAAGAAAAGTGAGAAAGCTCATACCTAGCCACCAACCACCATCAAGAATCATCAAGATCACCATCATCAACCACCACAAACATCACATTAAAGTGGATTCAACATTGGATTTCTTCCTTCAAGTTGTTTCTGGGTTTTGGGGTTATCATTTTTCTCTACTAATTTTTTTCTACTCTTAGTTTCTTAAGTTCCTTTGTTTTGCTTTTTCTTTATTCTATTACGCAATTTAACACCTCTTTTCTGGTGTGAGTAGGACTAAAAGTTGCATTCCAATCCTTCTTTCTTGCAACTATATTCAATTGATGTCAAGCCTTTCATTGGACTCCTAGTACAGTTAGGACTCATTGTTAGGATTAAACTCCGATTGTAACTTGTTGACTTGTGGCAGGAAGGTCTTTAAAGAGCACGAGATCAGTTTACTTGCCTCGCTAAATATTTATTCCTTGGAGTGTTTAGTGAGATTTCTAGTTTTCTTTTGCTTTTCACCTTTTTAAATTTGAGTGTTTCAGGATTTCAGAAATGAGTAACGACGAAGAACCACATGAAGTGACTCTTCAAGAAGTTTTGGATACTCAATAAACTTGAACGGACTGTAACCTCTTTGGCAGCCAAGCTTGAGCACACCGATACAGTCGTAACCTCAATCACTCAAACCATTGGGAGATTAGAAACCACTGCAATTGCAAGTGATACTGAAGAGCCTAGGCATCCAAATCTTGTTCCCATTCAGAATAGATGCCAAAACCCCCTGCATGGGCTCAATCCTCGCATAGAGCTGAGACGAGCAACAAACACCTTAGCCAAACCAAAAATCACTGTACTACCTTTTCAAGGAAGGTATGACCCTGATGCTTATTGTGACTGGGAAAATCGAGTTGATCTTCTATTCGAGTATTATTAATGCCCTGAAGAGGACAAGTCCACTGTTGACTCTCGAATTCACTGAATACGCATCCATTTGGTGGTCCCAATTGGTTCGCAATCGGCATCTCAATGGAGAAACCAAGATAACCTCATAGGGAGAACTTAAAGAAGTCATGTGAGAATGATTTGTTCCCCCATTATATCAGTGAGAGATCAAACAAAAGTTACAAAGAATCCGACAAGGCTACAAGACTGTTGATGAATATCGTAGAGAGATGGAATCATTGATGCAAAGAGCCGATATCCAAGAGGACGAAGAAGATACAATGACTAGGTTTGTTGTCGGGCTCAATGACAACATTCTTGAGGTACTTGAACTCAAAACCTACTACACCCTTCAAGAGGCATTCCAATTCGCCATGACAATTGAAAAGTGCATCAAAGATCGACAACGATATCGACAAAAGAATTAGCACTATGACAAAGGTATCACTCAACCTTTATCTCATTCTAATTCTTCTAAACCTTTGCTCAACTCAAGTAGACCAAAGCAGAAAATTGAAACATCCAAGTCACTGGACAAAACCAAGACAAAAACCCTTGTTGGCAGAAAACACACAAACACTCAAACAAACTCGAGAGATTTTATGCTTCAAGTGCAACGATCATGGACACTATAAAAGAGACTGCCCGAATACAAGACTCTTTCTTATTCAAAAAGATAGGAGCTACTCATCCGAGTCGGAGGAGGAATTGTCTGACAATGAATTCATCACCGGTGGTTACTCCAGTGATGAACCTGATCCTAAAAGCTTGGTGATTCAACGTTCACTTAATATCTAAGCAATCGACGATACAGAGATGCAAAGAACAAATATTTTCCACACAAGATGTTTGATCAGAGGCAAACTGTATTCTGTCATCATTGATAGTGAAAGTTGTGCGAATGTGATGAGCAGCTATCTAGTTGATGCACTTGACCTACCTTGTCAATGCCATCCAAATCCATATTATCTCCAATGGCTTCATGAAGGGTCAGAATTAAAGGTAAACAAACGTGCCTTAATCACTTTTACTATGGGTAAATATTGTGATGACATTTGGTGTGATGTTATCCCTATGCAAGCATCTCACTTACTTTTAGGATGACCGTGGAAGTATGACGTGATGTGACTCACTATGGTAAGTTAAATAAGTATTCCTTTGTATACCACGGAAAAAAGTATACCTTGGCTCCACTCGATCCAAAAGAGGTGTACAAAGATCATATACGAATGAAGAAATTTTGCGAGGAAGTGGAAATAAAAAAAGATAAAAAGGAGAAAAAGAATTAAAAACAAAAGGCAAATACAAAAGAGGCCAATAGTGATAAAAGCCAAATAAGTATAGGCCCAGGGGTGGTGAGTGATCCTAAATGTGAGAAAAAAGAGTGTCTCAAAATAATTATGCGAGAGAAAAAGAAGTGAGGCAAGCCCCTTTCCTTAAACAACCTTGCATCCTCATCCGCTTTAGGGAACAATTTCTTTCTATCACTAACAATAACAAAATTTTTCCTAGTGTGTTTGTTTCTCTTTTGCAGGACTTCAATGATGTTTTAGGTGATCCACCTGACGTTTTGCCACCCTTAAGAGGAATTGAACATCAAATTGACCTAATTTCAGGTTCTTCTATTCCAAATAGACCAGCATATAGATGTAATCCTGATGAAACCAAGGAGTTAGAAAAGAAAGTGGAAGAGCTACTCAACAAAGGCTACATTCGTGAGAGTTTAAGCCCTTGTGCCGTTCCAGTACTTTTGGTGCCAAAGAAAGATGGTTCATATAGAATGTGTGTCGATTGTCGACCGATCAACCGAATAACAATCAAGTATAGGCATCATATTCCACGATTAGATGACATGCTTGATGAACTCTACGGCGCATGCATCTTCACCAAGATTGATTTGAAGAGTGGTTATCATCAAATTCGAATGAAAGAAGGAGATGAATGGAAAACCGCTTTCAAGACCAACTTCGATTTATATAAATGGACTGTTATGCCATTTGGTTTGACCAATGCCCCTAGCACATTCATGAGATTGATGAACCATGTCCTTTGGGAGTTTAGAGGTAAGTTTGTTGTTGTTTATTTCGATGATATTCTTATCTACTATTCTTCTTTTGATTTACATATCTTTCAAGTGAGGTGGGTCTTCGAAGTTCTCCGAAGAGAACAATTATATGCTAACATGGAAAAGTGCGTGTTTTGTAGTGAAAGTCTTAGTTTTCTAGGCTTTATTGTAAGTGCACAGGGTACCCATGTTGACAATGAAAAAGTCAAAGCAATTCAAGAATGGCCCACGCCATCATCCATAACCGAGGTAAGATCCTTCCATGGCCTAGCAAGCTTCTACCGTCGCTTTGTCAAGGATTTCTCTACCATTGCCGCACCATTGACAGATATCATAAAAAAATGGTAGGTTTTCATTGGGGTGACGCACAAGAACAAGCATTCCAAACACTAAAAGGTAAACAATGTACTGCCCCAATTCTTCGTCTTCCCAATTTTCTAAAACTTTTAAGTTAGAATGTGATGCCTCCGGTATAGACATTGGCGCAGTTTTTTTTATAGGAAAAATAACCAATCGCTTACTTTAGCGAGAAGTTAAAAGGAGAACATTTGAACTACTCAACTTATGATAAAGAGCTCATTGAGTTTAGTTCATGCACTTGAAGTTTGGCAGCACTACCTTCTTCCAAAGGAATTCATCATACACACCGACCACGAATCATTGAAGAGGCTAAACGGCCAAGGTAATTTAAGCAAAAGACATGCTCGGTGGGTGGAGTTTATTGAAACATTCCCTTATGTGATCAAGTACAAAAAGGTAAGGATAATGTAGTAGCAGATGCACTATCTAGAAGGTATACCCTAATTACTCAAATGCATGCTACTATATTAGGATTCGAACATATAAAGAAATTGTATCCTAATGATCCAGAATTCAAGGAAATTTATACTCATTGTTTAGAAGGTGCTTTTAACAAGTTTTATCTTGTAGATGGGTTTCTTTTCCGAATAAACAAGTTGTGTATACTGTTACGCGTAATAGGTGCTACGCAATTGTGCAAGTATACACGTCGCAAGTAATAAAGTGATATGGGTATCGAGTATCGTCTCCACAGGGATTGGTTTGGGCCACTTTGCTTAAGTTACTGCACTGTGAAAAGTAAAAACACAATTGATAATAGGAGTTCTAATTAACGAGTAAACTAAGAGCAATAAACTAAAAGAATAGATGAAATCAAAAGAGAGAATAGGCCAGGTCATCGTGAGTTGAGGAGTGATAGCCGATTGGATCGTCTTGGTAAAAGAGTACAAGGGAACTCAGTTGCTGTGACAACTTGCACAGTGGGGTTGCCTTGGCAACTAATCGATGGTTGCCTGGGCGACTAGCTGGGCAACTACTTGGGCATCTGGGCAGCAACTTCAAGGTTCGGCAGAGAGTTCTTCAATGGTTTCTTCTTATCCCTAAGTCAAAACTCTAGCTACTTGTGCATGCCTTGATAATACATCCCTGCGTGAATCAAGGGTGAACAACAACCAATATTGCGCTCGTCTTAGCCGTTGAAATCCTTAACTTATTCCTAAGCCGAATTAATCTTCACCATCAATAGATTGAATAAAGACCATACTCATTCGTTTCTTGAATCTAACTCTCCCGATATTAGATAAATAGATGAAGTTACGAGATCCTCTCCCAATTCACTCGCAAACAAGAATAAGAACCAAGAATGAGTAAACCTTGAATTGAAAGTGCAAACTCTTATTACCTAAACAAAATCCAATTGTTTTTCACAACAACAAAACACAATAACCCCAACCAATCAAGTTAGTTCATGGTTGGGTTCAAAAGATATACAAAGAATAATCCCCAAACCATGAATCTAATGAAAGCAAAGAAGAAGAAGAAGAAATCAAGCTCTCTTCCCCTTGCTCTCTTGTCAAAATTTCTCACCTCTTGCCCTATGGGGTTGTCGAAATTTTCCCTCTTCTTGCTCTCTAGAGTTGACGACTTGGTGATCAATTTATAGGGCTAGGTCAAAGTCATTCTTTGATGAGGAAGTTAAGTTGGAATTAAATTATCTTTAAAGAATATAATTCTTTATTATAATTATATTCCTTCTAGAACTTCTCATATATTCTTGGAATTTAATTCTTCTTTAACCTCTTCATGGAAATCAAACTCCTTTGGGATTTAGCTTTGCTCCACGTTATCTTGGGCTTGTCTAGTCATCAATTTTGACTACCATATCACCTTATTCTTTGTCGACAATTGCCCTGCAACTGGCTCAGCGTCTCCTTCATGCATTGCCCTGGCAACTAGCTCGGCATCTCCTTCATGCACTGCCCTGGCAACTGGTTCTAGCCTTGTTTAGGCAAGTGATTATGCACACACACAAAAACACACCAAAGCAGCATCTTTTTCCACAAAAATCACAAAGTTATGTAATCAAGCTCAACAGTGGAAAGAAACATGAATTAATGCATGAATGACTAATTATGCAACTAATATGAGCTTAAGTCTAACAATAATATGAGTAAAAAGGGTAATAAAAATAGTACTTTTGAACACTTATCAAAAACCTTGTTGCGCGTAATAAGTGCTACGCAATTGTGCAAGTATACACGTCGCAAGTAATAAAGTGATATGAGTATCGAGTATCGTCTCCACAGGGATTGGTTTGGGCCACTTTGCTTAAGTTACTACACTGTGAAAAGTAAAAACACAATTGATAATAGGAGTTCTAATTAACGAGTAAACTAAGAGCAATAAATTAAAAGAATAGATGAAATCAAAAGAGAGAATAGGCCAGGTTATCGTGAGTTGAGGAGTGATAGCCGATTGGATCGTCTTGGTAAAAGAGTGCAAGGGCAACTCAGTTGCTATGGAAACTTGCACAGTGGGGTTGCCTTGGCAACTAATCGATGGTTGCCTGGGCGACTAGCTGGGCAACTACTTGGGCATCTGGGCAGCAACTTCAAGGTTCGGCAGAGCGTTCTTCAATGGTTTCTTCTTATCCCTAAGTCGAAACACTAGCTACTTGTACATGCCTTGATAATACATCCCTGCGTGAATCAAGGGTGAACAACAACCAATCTTGCGTTCCTCTTAGCCGTTGAAATCCTTAACTTATTCTTAAGCCTGATTAATCTTCACCATCACTAGATTGAATAAAGACCATACTCATTCGTTTCTTGAATCTAACTCTCCCGATATTAGTTAAATAGATGAAGTTACGAGATCCTCTCCCAATTCACTCGCAAACAAGAATAAGAACCAAGAATGAGTAAACCTTGAATTGAAAGTGCAAACTCTTATTGCCTAAACAAAATCCAATTGTTTTTCACAACAACAAAACACAATAACCCCAACCAATCAAGTTAGTTCATGGTTGGGTTCAAAAGATATACAAAGAATAATCCCCAAACCATGAATCTAATGGAAGCAAAGAAGAAGAAGAAATCGAACTCTCTCCCCCTTGCTCTCTTGTTGAAATTTCTCTCCTCTTGCCCTATGGGGTTGTCGAAATTTTTCCTCTTCTTGCTCTCTAGAGTTGACGGTTTGGTGATCTATTTATAAGGCTAGGTCAAAGTTCTTATTTGATGAGGAAGTTAAGTTTGAATTAAATTATCTTTAGAGAATATAATTCTTTATTATAATTATATTCCTTCTAGAACTTCTCATATCTTCTTGGAATTAAGCACACACACAAAAACACACCAAAGCAGCATCTTTTTCCACAAAAACCAAAAGTTATATAATCAAGCTCAACAGTGGAAAGAAACATGAATTAATGCATGAATGACTAATTATGCAACTAATATGAGCTTAAGTCTAACAATAATATGAGTAAAAAGGGTAATAAAAATAGTACGTTTTAACACTTATCACAAAACTTGTTGCGCGTAATAAGTGCTACGCAATTGTGCAGGTATACACGTCGCAAGTAATAAAGTGATATGAGTATCGAGTATCGTCTCCACAGGGATTGGTTTGGGCCACTTTGCTTAAGTTACTACACTGTGAAAAGTAAAAACACAATTTATAATAGGAGTTCTAATTAACGAGTAAACTAAGAGCAATAAACTAAAAGAATAGATGAAATCAAAAGAGTTAATAGGCCAGGTTATCGTGAGTTGAGGAGTGATAGCCGATTGGATCGTCTTGGTAAAAGAGTGCAAGGGCAACTCAGTTGCTGTGGCAACTTGCACAGTGGTGTTGCCTTGGCAACTAATCGATGGTTGCCTGGGCGACTAGCTGGGCAACTACTTGGGCATCTGGGCAGCAACTTCAAGGTTCGGCAGAGCGTTCTTCAATGGTTTCTTCTTATCCCTAAGTCGAAACACTAGCTACTTGTGCATGCCTTGATAATACATCCCTGCGTGAATCAAGGGTGAACAACAACCAATCTTGCGTTCCTCTTAGCCGTTGAAATCCTTAACTTATTCTTAAGCCTGATTAATCTTCACCATCAATAGATTGAATAAAGACCATACTCATTCGTTTCTTGAATCTAACTCTCCCGATATTAGTTAAATAGATGAAGTTATGAGATCCTCTCCCAATTCACTCGCAAACAAGAATAAGAACCAAGAATGAGTAAACCTTGAATTGAAAGAGCAAACTCTTATTGCCTAAACAAAATCCAATTGTTTTTCACAACAACAAAACACAATAACCCCAACCAATCAAGTTAGTTCATGGTTGGGTTCAAAAGATATACAATGAATAATCCCCAAACCATGAATCTAATGGAAGCAAAGAAGAAGAAGAAGAAATCAAACTCTCTCCCCCTTGCTCTCTTGTCGAAATTTCTCTCCTCTTGCCCTATGGGGTTGTCGAAATTTTCCCTCTTCTTGCTCTCTGGAGTTGACGGCTTGGTGATCTATTTATAGGGCTAGGTCAAAGTCTTTCTTTGAGGAGGAAGTTAAGTTGGAATTAAATTATCTATAAATAATATAATTCTTTATTATAATTATATTCCTTCTAGAACTTCTCTTATCTTCTTGGAATTTAATTCTTCTATAGCATCTTCATGGAAATCAAACTCCTTTGGGATTTAGCTTTGCTCCACGTCATCTTGGGCTTGTCTAGTCATCAATTTCGACTACTATATCACCTTATTCTTTTTCGACAGTTGCCCCAGAAACTGGCAAGCATATCCTTCATGCGTTGCCCTGGCAACTAGCTCGGCATCTCCTTCATGCACTGCCCTAGCAACTGGTTCAAGCCTTGTTTAGGCAAGTGATTCTGCACACACACAAAAACACACCAAAGCAGCATCTTTTTCCACAAAAATCACAAAGTTATGTAATCAAGCTCAATAGTGGAAAGAAACATGAATTAATGCATGAATGACTAATTATGCAACTAATATGAGCTTAAGTCTAACAATAATATGAGTAAAAAGGGTACTAAAAATAGTACTTTTGAACACTTATCACAAAACTTGTTGCGCGTAATAAGTGCTACACAATTGCGCAAGTATACACGTCGCAAGTAATAAAGTGATATGAGTATCGAGTATCGTCTCCACAGGGATTGGTTTGGGCCACTTTGCTTAAGTTACTACACTGTGAAAAGTAAAAACACAATTGATAATAAGAGTTCTAATTAACCAGTAAACTAAGAGCAATAACCTAAAAGAATAGATGAAATCAAAAGAGAGAATAGGCCAGGTTATCGTGAGTTGATGAGTGATAGCCGATTGGATCGTCTTGGTAAAAGAGTGCAAGGGCAACTCGGTTGCTATGGAAAAACTTGCAGTGGGGTTGCCTTGGCAACTAATCGATGGTTGCCTGGGCGACTAGCTGGGCAACTACTTGGGCATCTGGGCAGCAACTTCAAGGTTCGGCAGAGCGTTCTTCAATGGTTTCTTCTTATCCCTAAGTCGAAACACTAGCTACTTGTGCATGCCTTGATAATACATCCCTGCGTGAATCAAGGGTGAACAACAACCAATCTTGCGTTCCTCTTAGCCGTTGAAATCCTTAACTTATTCTTAAGCCTGATTAATCTTCACCATCACTAGATTGAATAAAGACCATACTCATTTGTTTCTTGAATCTAACTCTCCCGATATTAGTTAAATAGATGAAGTTACGAGATCCTCTCCCAATTCACTCGCAAACAAGAATAAGAACCAAGAATGAGTAAACCTTGAATTGAAAGTGCAAACTCTTATTGCCTAAACAAAATCCAATTGTTTTTCACAACAACAAAACACAATAACCCCAACCAATCAAGTTAGTTCATGGTTGGGTTCAAAAGATATACAAAGAATAATCCCCAAACTATGAATCTAATGGAAGCAAAGAAGAAGAAGAAGAAATCGAACTCTCTCCCCTTGCTCTCTTGTTGAAATTTCTCTCCTCTTGCCCTATGGGGTTGTCGAAATTTTCCTCTTATTGCTCTCTAGAGTTGACGGTTTGGTGATCTATTTATAAGGCTAGGTCAAAGTTCTTATTTGATGAGGAAGTTAAGTTTGAATTAAATTATCTTTAAAGAATATAATTCTTTATTATAATTATATTCCTTCTAGAACTTCTCATATCTTCTTGAATTTAATTCTTCTTTTCTTTGGAAATCAAACTCCTTTGGGATTTAGCTTTGCTCCACGTTATCTTGGGCTTGTCTAGTCATCAATTTTGAAAATCACCTTACACAATTGTCCTGCAAGCATCTTTTTGCCCTAGCAACTAAAAACCAACTGGTTCTAGCCTTGTTTAGGCAATGATGCACACACACAAAAGCAATCAAAAGCATCTTTTTCCACAAAAATCACAAAGTTATGTAATTAAGCTCAACGGTAAGAAACATGAATTAATGCATGAATGACTAATTATGCAACTAATATGAGCTTAAGTCTAACAATAATATGAGTAAAAAGGTAATAAAAATAGTACATTTGAACACTTATCATAAAACTTGTTGTGCGTAATAAGTGCTACGCAATTGTGCAAGTATACACGTCGTAAGTAAGTAATAAAGTGATATGAGTATCGAGTATCGTTTCAACAGGATTGGTTTGGGCCACTTTGCTTAAGTTACTACACTCGTGAAAAGTAAAAACACAATTTATAATAGGAGTTCTAATTAACGAGTAAACTAAGAGCAATAAACTAAAGAATAGATGAAATCAAAAAGAGTTAATAGGCCAGGTTATCGTGAGTTGAGGAGTGATAGCCGATTGGATCGTCTTGGTAAAAGAGTGCAAGGGCAACTTTCGGTTCTTTGTGGCGGTGGTGTTGCCTTGGCAACTAATCGATGGTTGCACGGGCGACTAGCTGGTTAACTACTTGGGCATCCGGGCAGCAACTTCAAGGTTCGGCAGAGCGTTCTTCAATGGTTTCTTCTTATCCCTAAGTCGAAACACTAGCTACTTGTGCATGCCTTGATAATACATCCCTGCGTGAATCAAGGGTGAACAACAACCAATCTTGCGTTCCTCTTAGCCGTTGAAATCCTTAACTTATTCTTAAGCCTGATTAATCTTCACCATCAATAGATTGAATAAAGACCATACTCATTCGTTTCTTGAATCTAACTCTCCCGATATTAGTTAAATAGATGAAGTTATGAGATCCTCTCCCAATTCACTCGCAAACAAGAATAAGAACCAAGAATGAGTAAACCTTGAATTGAAAGAGCAAACTCTTATTGCCTAAACAAAATCCAATTTTTTTCACAACAACAAAACACAATAACCCCAACCAATCAAGTTAGTTCATGGTTGGGTTCAAAAGATATACAATGAATAATCCCCAAACCATGAATCTAATGGAAGCAAAGAAGAAGAAGAAGAAATCAAACTCTCTCCCCTTGCTCTCTTGTTGAAATTTCTCACCTCTTGCCCTATGGGGTTGTCGAAATTTTCCCTCTTCTTGCTCTCTAGAGTTGACGGCTTGGTGATCTATTTATAGGGCTAGGTCAAAGTCTTTCTTTGAGGAGGAAGTTAAGTTGGAATTAAATTATCTATAAATAATATAATTCTTTATTATAATTATATTCCTTCTAGAACTTCTCTTATCTTCTTGGAATTTAATTCTTCTATAGCATCTTCATGGAAATCAAACTCCTTTGGGATTTAGCTTTGCTCCACGTCATCTTGGGCTTGTCTAGTCATCAATTTCGACTACTATATCACCTTATTCTTTTTCGACAGTTGCCCTGCAACTGGCTCGGCATATCCTTCATGCGTTGCGCTGGCAACTAGCTCGGCATCTCCTTCATGCACTGCCCTAGCAACTGGTTCAAGCCTTGTTTAGGCAAGTGATTCTGCACACACACAAAAACACACCAAAGCAGCATCTTTTTCCACAAAAATCACAAAGTTATGTAATCAAGCTCAATAGTGGAAAGAAACATGAATTAATGCATGAATGACTAATTATGCAACTAATATGAGCTTAAGTCTAACAATAATATGAGTAAAAAGGGTACTAAAAATAGTACTTTTGAACACTTATCACAAAACTTGTTGCGCGTAATAAGTGCTACACAATTGCGCAAGTATACACGTCGCAAGTAATAAAGTGATATGAGTATCGAGTATCGTCTCCACAGGGATTGGTTTGGGCCACTTTGCTTAAGTTACTACACTGTGAAAAGTAAAAACACAATTGATAATAAGAGTTCTAATTAACCAGTAAACTAAGAGCAATAACCTAAAAGAATAGATGAAATCAAAAGAGAGAATAGGCCAGGTTATCGTGAGTTGATGAGTGATAGCCGATTGGATCGTCTTGGTAAAAGAGTGCAAGGGCAACTCAGTTGCTATGGAAACTTGCACAGTGGGGTTGCCTTGGCAACTAATCGATGGTTGCCTGGGCGACTAGCTGGGCAACTACTTGGGCATCTGGGCAGCAACTTCAAGGTTCGGCAGAGCGTTCTTCAATGGTTTCTTCTTATCCCTAAGTCGAAACACTAGCTACTTGTGCATGCCTTGATAATACATCCCTGCGTGAATCAAGGGTGAACAACAACCAATCTTGCGTTCCTCTTAGCCGTTGAAATCCTTAACTTATTCTTAAGCCTGATTAATCTTCACCATCACTAGATTGAATAAAGACCATACTCATTTGTTTCTTGAATCTAACTCTCCCGATATTAGTTAAATAGATGAAGTTACGAGATCCTCTCCCAATTCACTCGCAAACAAGAATAAGAACCAAGAATGAGTAAACCTTGAATTGAAAGTGCAAACTCTTATTGCCTAAACAAAATCCAATTGTTTTTCACAACAACAAAACACAATAACCCCAACCAATCAAGTTAGTTCATGGTTGGGTTCAAAAGATATACAAAGAATAATCCCCAAACCATGAATCTAATGGAAGCAAAGAAGAAGAAGAAGAAATCGAACTCTCTCCCCCTTGCTCTCTTGTCGAAATTTCTCTCCTCTTGCCCTATGGGGTTGTCGAAATTTTCCCTCTTATTGCTCTCTAGAGTTGACGGCTTGGTGATCTATTTATAAGGCTACGTCAAAGTCCTTCTTTGATGAGGAAGTTAAGTTGGAATTAAATTATCTTTAAAGAATATAATTCTTTATTATAATTATATTCCTTCTAGAACTTCTCATATCTTCTTGGAATTTAATTCTTCTTTAACCTCTTCATGGAAATCAAACTCCTTTGGGATTTAGCTTTGCTCCACGTTATCTTGGGCTTGTCTAGTCATCAATTTTGACTACCATATCACCTTATTCTTTGTCGACAATTGTCCTGCAACTGGCTCAGCGTCTCCTTCATGCATTGCCCTAGCAACTAGCTCGGCATCTCCTTCATGCACTGCCCTGGCAACTGGTTCTAGCCTTGTTTAGGCAAGTGATTCTGCACACACACAAAAGCACACCAAAGCAGCATCTTTTTCCACAAAAATCACAAAGTTATGTAATTAAGCTCAACGGTGGAAAGAAACATGAATTAATGCATGAATGACTAATTATGCAACTAATATGAGCTTAAGTCTAACAATAATATGAGTAAAAAAGGTAATAAAAATAGTACATTTGAACACTTATCATAAAACTTGTTGTGCGTAATAAGTGCTACGCAATTGTGCAAGTATACACGTCGCAAGTAATAAAGTGATATGAGTATCGAGTATCGTTTCAACAGGGATTGGTTTGGGCCACTTTGCTTAAGTTACTACACTGTGAAAAGTAAAAACACAATTGATAATAGGAGTTCTGATTAACGAGTAAACTAAGAGCAATAAACTATAAGAATAGATGAAATCAAAAGAGAGAATAGGCCAGGTTATCGTGAGTTGAGGAGTGATAGCCGATTGGATCGTCTTGGTAAAAGAGTGCAAGGGCAACTTGCACAGTGGTGTTGCCTTGGCAACTAATCGATGGTTGCCTGGGCGACTAGCTGGTTAACTACTTGGGCATCTGGGCAGCAACTTCAAGGTTCGGCAGAGCGTTCTTCAATGGTTTCTTCTTATCCCTAAGTCGAAACACTAGCTACTTGTGCATGCCTTGATAATACATCCCTGCGTGAATCAAGGGTGAACAACAACCAATCTTGCGTTCCTCTTAGCCGTTGAAATCCTTAACTTATTCTTAAGCCTGATTAATCTTCACCATCAATAGATTGAATAAAGACCATACTCATTCGTTTCTTGAATCTAACTCTCCCGATATTAGTTAAATAGATGAAGTTACGAGATCCTCTCCCAATTCACTCGCAAACAAGAATAATAACCAAGAATGAGTAAACCTTGAATTGAAAGTGCAAACTCTTATTGCCTAAACAAAATCCAATTTTTTTCACAACAACAAAACACAATAACCCCAACCAATCAAGTTAGTTCATGGTTGGGTTCAAAAGATATACAAAGAATAATCCCCAAACCATGAATCCGATGGAAGCAAAGAAGAAGAAGAAGAAATCAAACTCTCTCCCCTTGCTCTCTTGTTGAAATTTCTCACCTCTTGCCCTATGGGGTTGTCGAAATTTTCCCTCTTCTTGCTCTCTAGAGTTGACGGCTTGGTGATCTATTTATAGGGCTAGGTCAAAGTCCTTCTTTGAGGAGGAAGTTGGAATTAAATTATCTTTAAAGAATATAATTCTTTATTATAATTATATTCCTTCTAGAACTTCTCATATCTTCTTGGAATTTAATTCTTCTTTAACCTCTTCATGGAAATCAAACTCCTTTGGGATTTAGCTTTGCTCCACGTCATCTTGGGCTTGTCTATTCATCAATTTCGACTACCATATCACCTTATTCTTTGTCGACAATTTCCCTGGCAACTGGCTCGGCGTCTCCTTCATGCATTGCCCTGGCAACTAGCTCGGTATCTCCTTCATGCACTGCCCTGGCAACTGGTTCTAGCCTTGTTTAGGCAAGTGATTATGCACACACACAAAAACACACCAAAGCAGCATCTTTTTCCATAAAGATCACAAAGTTATGTAATAAAGCTCAACGGTGGAAAGAAACATGAATTAATGCATGAATGACTAATTATGCAACTAATATGAGCTTAAGTCTAACAATAATATGAGTAAAAAGGGTAATAAAAATAGTACTTTTGAACACTTATCACACCCCAAACTCGAACTATTGCTTGTCCTCAAGCAATGCAAACTAACAATTACCTGCCAAGACTTTAATCATCAAGGACATGCTTCAAACTTGAATTCAAACCTCGGAACCGTGGCACAAAGTATGATCACCTTTTAATTTTTTGGATAGCACAAAAATTACCCGTAACCAAACTATAATGCTCGTGACAATGTGTGTGCGCAGTTGTGTACAGGTTGATTTTCAAGATTCTATGTGAACAATAGGCTTTTATCAAGTTAATTATAGGGGCATTTATTTTTATTTTCACTAGAGCCAATTTCGGGCACCTCTAGCAAAGTAAGCAATTTCTCATTTTATTTTAGTCGACTATAGCCAATTTCGGGCACCTCTAGCAAGAAAGTGCATTTACTACTAGAGCCAGTTTTGGGCACCTCTAGCAAGAAATTAACATTTTTATTTTCAATTTTAAATTTACCCAAATTTTAATCAACCTATGTTCACTAAGTTTCTTTCAATCAACAAGCCACAATCGTGTAAAAAAAATCAGCATCATAGTAAAATTCTAAGTTCTTTCCATGCAATCCTAAAATTAAAGGTTCTTTCAATTAAGTGCAGTGGAAAAAATTCATCATTGGATATTCAACAAGTCTTAAGCAATTAAATCCAATCGAAGGCATGGCAAGTACCATATGCAACCTATATGTGATTGCTAACGATGAATGCAACTAAACATGAAACTAACTAGAAACCAACACCCCCCAAACTCGAGAGAAGCATTATCCTCAATGCATGTAAGAGTGAAACAAAATTTAAAAGAAACTAAATGAAATGAGTTAGTCGGAGAGGTCGTCACCTTGAGTGATAAGTTTCCTTCGTGCCATTTGCTTGATTCATTTTCCGGTCGGTGGTTGAATGCTTATGGCTAGTACCGCGTGAATAGCATTGCTTTGATTTGATCCATGTTTGGGCATCAGAAGTTGCCGACGCCATTGTTGTTGCCTAGGCAATCTCTGTTGTGGTTCCTGTGGCAAGTAGTCGGCAATAAATTTTCTTAGCATGGTGGTTGTGAGTCTTGTTGTGGAAAATAAAAGAAAAAAAAGAAAACCTGGAACCTAAAGATAATGAAGAAAAATAAAATATCTCCTAAAAATTCCAAAAACAAATAATAAAAAAAAATAACCGAAAAAAATAGCTCGAAAAAAAGAGAAAAAAATATCGAAAGGAGAGCATGCTTATGCATCTCCTAAGGTGTCAACTTCTTTGTTACGTTCTACATGGGCACCGTTGTAGTGCTTCAATCTTTGTCCGTTAACTTTGAATTCATGTTCGTCGGTAATGGACTTGATTATCACGGCACCATGGGAGAATGGTTTGACAACTTCAAATGGTCCCGACCATCTTGATTTTAGTTTTCCCGGGAAAAGTTTTAGCTGAGAATTGAATAAGAGAACTAGTTGCCCTGGCATGAATTGCCGCGGTAATAGTTTCTTGTCATGCCATTGCTTTGTTTTCTCCTTGTATATTCGTGCATTGTTATAGGTGAGTGCACAAAATTATTCTATCTCGTTGAGGTCCAACAAATGCTTTTGCCCGGCACTTTCCCAATCCATATTCACGGTCTTGATTGCCCAACATGCCTTGTGTTCGATTTCCACCGGTAGATGGCATGTTTTGCCATAGACAAGTTGGAAGGGGGTCATACCTAAGGGTGTTTTGAATGCAGTGCGATACGCCCAAAGTGCATCATCTAGTCTTGCTGACCATTCCTTCCTAGAGGGATTTACAACTTTCTCGAGCATACCCTTCAATTCTCGGTTGGAAATTTATGCTTGCCCATTGGTTTGTGGGTGATATTGCCCGTCCTATGGCAACGATCACATTGCTTGTAAAACTCTTGGGCATCTTTGTACAGTGTTGGCCAATACAAACCGGATTGAAAAACTTTGGCCGTGGTACGAGTTCCTCCAAAATGTCCTCCATAGGGTGAAGAATGGCATTACCGGAGTGCATTCTGCTGCTATTCTCAGGGACACATCGGTGTATGACATGATCTGCACATTGTTTAAACAAAAGAGGCTTGTCCCAAAAGTAATGCTTAGCATCATGGCGGAACCGCTTCTTCCCTTGGTGAGTAAGGTCATAAGGTAAAATACCACAAACAAGAAAATTAACTAAATCTGCGTACCAGGGTATTGCCGAGGCATGTGCTACCGTGGCGACTGCTCCCAAGGTTGCCAAGGCGTGTGCGTCTAGAGTTGCCAAGGCATACGCATCCATGGTTGTCGAGGCGTGCGTATCAGTGGTTGTCGTGGCATCGAGGGTTACGGAGGCATGCACATCCATGGTTGCCGAGGTGTCAGGGATTGCCGAGGCGTGCGCGTCCATGGTTGCCGAGGTGTACGTATCAGGAGTTGCTGCGGTGTTGAAGGTTACTGAGGCATGCGCATCCATGGTTGTCGAGGTGTGCATATCAGGAGCTGCTGGGCGTCGAGGGTTGCCGAGGTATGCGCTCCCAAGGTTACCGAGGCGTGGGTGTCTAGAGTTGCCGAGGCATACACATCCATGGTTGTCGAGGCGTGCGCGCCAAGAGCTACTGCAGCGTCGAGAGTTGCCGAGGCATGCGCATCCATGGTTGCTGAGGCAACTAAAACTTGATTTTCTGTTCCTTTCCTGTGCGTTGGCCTAGGACTGCTCCTACCGCGAAATCACTTGCATCACACATGAGCTCAAAAAGTAGTGTCCAATCTGGTGGAACGACAATGGGTGCCGAGGCAAGCTTTTCCTTTAGGGTTTCGAATGCTTGGGGCGCAAGAATCATCAAAATTGAAGACTTTATCCTGTTCAAGCATATTGCACAAGGGTTTAGTAATTTTAGAAAAAATATGAATGAACCTCCTGTAAAAAACCTGCATGTCCAAGAAAGCTTCAAATTCCTTTAACCGAACTTGGTGGGGGTAATCTCTCGATCACGTATGTTGCGCGTAATAAGTGCTACGTAATTGTGCAAGTATACACGTTGCAAGTTATAGTATAAAAGATACCGTCTCCAGAGGGATTGGTGTCACTTCAAGAATCTAGTCTCTTGCACTGTAAAAAGTAAAAGAAAACACAAGTAGAAGATTATAGGAGTTTTAACTAATAACTAATCTAGAAAGGAAATAAGTAAAAGGCAATGTAATTAAATGAGAGAGATAGGCTAGGTTATCGTGAGTAGAGGTGTGATAGAAGATTGGATCGTCTTGGTAAAAGAGTGCATCGGCAACTCAGTTGCCGTGGCAACTTGCACAATGGGGTTGCCTTGGCAACTAATCGATGGTTTCCTGGGCGACTAGTTGGGCAACTACTTGGGCGTCTGGGCAGCAACCTTCAAGGTTCGGCAGAGCGTTCTTCAATGGTTTCTTCTTATCCCTAAGTCAAAACTCTAGCTACTTGTGCATGCCTTGATTATACATCCCTGCGTTAATCAAGGGTGAACAACAACCAATCTTGCGCTCCTCTTAGCCGTTGAAATCCTTAACTTATTCCTAAGCTGGATTAATCTTCACCATCAATAGATTGAATAAAGATCATATTCATTCGTTTCTTGAATCTAACTCTCCTGATATTAGATAAATAGATGAAGTTACGAGATCCTCTCCCAATTTACTAGCAAACAAGAATAAGAACCAACAATGAATAGAAAAGTGCAAACTCTTATTACCTAAACAGAATCCAATAGTTTCTCACAACCCCAAGGCACAATAACCTTAGCCAAATAGATTTAGTTCATGGCTAGGTTCCAAAGAAACACAAGATAAAGAATCCCTAGCATGAACCTAATTGAACGAGAAAGAAAAAGATGAAGGATGAAGCTTGTCAAAATCCTCCTTGCCCTAGATGCTTGTCAAAAATTCTCCCCCCTCTCCCTCTTGGAATTGACGGCATGGCCTCTAATTTATAGGGCTAGGTCAAAGTCATTCTTTGAGAAGGAAGTTAAGTTGGAATTAAATTATCTTTAAAGAATATAATTCTTTATTATAATTATATTCCTTCTAGAACTTCTCCTATCTTCTTGGAATTTAATTCTTCTTTAATCTTTTCATAGAAATCAAACTCCTTTGGGATTTAGCTTTGCTCCACGTCATCTTGGGCTTGTCTAGTCATCAATTTTGACTACCATATCACCTTATTCTTTGTCGACAATTGCCTTGGCAACTGGCTTGGCGTCTCCTTCATACATTGCCCTGGCAACTAGCTCGGCATCTCCTTCATGCATTGCCCTGGCAACTAGCTCTAGCCTTGCTTTAGCAAGTGATCCTGCACATACACAAAAAAACACACCAAAGCAGCATCTTTTCCCACAAAAACTACCAAGTTATGTAATCAAGCTCAACGATGGAAGGAAACATGGATTAATGCATGAATGGCTAATTATGCAACTAATATGAGCCTAAGTCTAACAATAATATGAGTAAAAAGGGTAAGAAAAATAGTACTTTTGAACACTTATCACACCCCCAAACTCGAACTATTGCTTGTCCTCAAGCAATGCAAACTAATAATTACCTGCCAAGACTTCAATTTTCACAAACTTAGCTTTGAACTTGATTTCAATTCTCAGAACCGGGGCACAAAGTATGATTGGCTTTTCATTTTTCGAAAAACTTAGGAGTTACTCGGAATCAAACTATAATGCTTGTGAGTGAGTGCGAAGTTGTGTGCAAGTTGATTTTTCAGATTCTATGCAAACAAGAGGTTTTCAATTTACTTCATTGGGTTCTTTTTAACATGTTTTAACTAGAGCCAGTTTTGGGCACCTCTAGTGTTTTGTTTTTAGTTTTCTTAAGTTAATTAATTTATTCGACTAGAGCCAGTTTCGGGAACCTCTAGCGATCAATTTTTTTAGCACATACTAGAGCCGATTTCGGGCACCTCTAGCGAACAATTTTTTAGCACATGCTAGAGCCGGTTTCGGGCACCTCTAGCGATCAATTTTTAGCACATGCTAGAGCCAATTTCAAGCACCTCTAGCATTCATCCAATTTTTATTCTAATCCCCCAATTTGTTTAATTATCAACCTAGGTTCACTAGAATTCCTTAAATCAATCAAACCACAATAGTGTTTCATCAAATTTAGCATCATAGTAAAATTCTAAGTTTTTCCATGGTTATCCTAGAATAAAAATTCTATCAATTAAGTGCATTGGCAAAGTCATCATCGGATATTCATCAAATCTAGGCAATTCTTGTTCCAACTAAAGGCATGACAAGCAATTTATGTATCCTAAATGTAATACTTAAGATGAATGTAACTAAACATGGTAACTACTAATAACAACCCCCCCAAACTCGAGTGAGGCATTATCCTCAATGCATGTATTAAATAAAAATAACAAAAAATAAAATGCAAACGAGGACTTACTCCGAGAGTTCGTCGTCGTGGATGATTAGTTTCCTTTTGGTCGGTGTCTTGATTCTCTTGCTTGAACGCGATGGTTGTTTCCTTGTTGCCGGTGGTGGAATCGATCCTCGTACGGGGTTGTCCTCATCGTCCTCTTCATCAATGTCATTGGCTTTTCGCTTGGAGGATTCAATTGGTGCGGTCTTTGTTGGTGAAATGGAGGACTTGTCCGAATCTGAAAAATCAGACAATGATTTCGTAGGAGTTGATTCGGGCATAGGTGCTTACGTTTGGCTTTTGCAGTGGTTGCCAGGATGTCTTTAGCTTTGGTTGCCGTGGCAACTTCAGGGTTGGTTGCCGTGGCATCTGCATGTGCAGGCACGATGTAGGTTTTCGCGGCATCATCTGTTGCGGTTGTCGTGGTGACTACTTCATTGGTTGCCGAGGCAAGGATCTCGGCAGGAAAGATTGGGAACAACACGCGATTGTCCGGGTACTTTTCTAGGATGACTTGGGTGATGGCATTGTTGTGCTCCTTCATGTACCGCATGAACATTAGTTTCTAGTCTTCAATTTTCCTTAGGTGGATCGCTAATGGTTGCATGAGTGCTTCAAAGTGTCCCGGGGTTGATGGCTGAGTTGCCCGAGCGTTAGGTGCTTGGGCATTAGGGATTGCCAGGGCGGCAGGAGTTACTGCTGCAATTGGAGGCCTTGAGGATTTTTCCGGTCCCTCTCCCATTAGCTTTTGGATTTGTGCTTGATTCCAACCGGACTTTGGTAGGGCCTTTTCATTGGTTGACTCACTTGGAACATGCATCTCCTTGCAAAGATTAGAAATTAAGCAAAGGAAGAAAAAAGAACCCTTATCTTTTGAGCTACATACAAAAATCTTGTCACAAATATTTTTTCCAATGTTAATGATGCAATTATGCAAAATAGAATGTATGAGCAAAAGACGTGGTATATCAACGGTAGTATTGTGTGTGGTGGGCATTAAAGAAGTTTTAACAAACTTATTCCATAGTTTTGCCTCGGGTTTAAGCTGAAGGCGATTTATCGTGCCCTTGTGTTTACCGTCGTTCCAATGAGTTCCCGGTTGAGTGAGTTCTTGAAGCACCTTGTCGAGTTGCTTGGGCTTGATTTGATCAACAAAGGCTTGATGCTCGTCATTCTCAATGTAGAGCTCATAAAAGGTGTTGACGTTTTCGGGGCTTATAAGTATGGCCTTGTCACGAACAAAAACATAAGGATTATCCGGGTTAGGTGAGTGAGCATAGAATTCTCTTACCCATGAGATGTTACCCGTTTTGATTGATGGCACAAGATTTGCCACTTTTGACGTGCAATCCTCTCGAAGATGAATGGTTCAAGGCTGAAATCTTGATGAGAGTTGGATTATTCAAAGCCTTGTTCTTCTTAAATCTTTCGGCTTTCAAACTTGGAGTGAAATCTTTCTTGAACCACCGGTGTAGCAAACTTATTGTGTCTTGGTTCTTTGGAGGAACTTGGATGAACTAAAAATTTAATTTTGGATGCCATAGATGATCTTGGTTGTGAGTTTTGTAAAAACAAATAAAAGAAAATAAAAGAAACTAAAGAGTTACAAGATGAAAAGTAGGAATAGGTTAAGGGTGATGGGTTTTTATAGAAAATATAGGTAGTAAATATGGTGGGTGGGATTAATTTTTGGAAAGACGAAAAAAGAGGGTTTTAGTTTAGGGGAAGGGTGACGGCAAGGGGGTTTAATTAGGGTAAGTTTGAGGCTTTATATAAGCCTTAGATTCAGCCCATTAATTTCCTTGTTGAAGATGTTTTCCTTCTTGGATTAAAATTCCTCTTTATCTTGAACTCTTTTCCTACAATTCAAAGACAAATCAAATAAGGATTAAAATTAAAGATAAACTAATAAAAGAAAATAAATAAAGATGTGTAAAGGGATTCTTAAACTTAAAAAGATAAAAAAAAATCTATCCTAAAAATATAATACTAATCGAAAAGAAAAATTAGTTCGAACAAAACTAAAAAAATAAAAAAAGTAATAAAAATAATAAAAATAAAAATAAAATATCGAAGGGAGAACATGCTCATGCATCTCCTAAGGTGGCAACTTCTTTGTTACGTTCCACATGGGCACCATTGTAGTGCTTTAATCTTTGTCCATTATTGTCAGTGATGGACTTGATTATCACGGCACCATGGGAGAATGGTTTGACAACTTCGAATGGTCCCGACCATCTTGATTTCAGCTTTCCTGGGAAAAGTTTTAGCCGAGAATTGAATAAGAGAACTAGTTGCCCTGGCATGAATTGCCATGGCAATAGTTTCTTGTCATGCCATTGCTTTGTTTTCTCCTTGTAGATTCGTGCATTGCTATAGGCGAGTGCACGGAATTCTTCTATCTCGTTGAGGTCTAAAAAATGCTTTTGTCCGGCACTTTCCCAATCCATATTCACGGTCTTGATTGCCCAATATGCCTTGTGTTCGATTTCCACCGGTAGATGGCATGTTTTTCCATAGACAAGTCGGAAGGGGACATACCTAAGGGTGTTTTGAATGCAGTGAGATATGCCCAAAGTGCGTCATCTAGTCTTAATGACCAATCCTTCTTAGAGGGATTTACAACTTTCTCGAGTATACCCTTCAATTCCCGGTTAGAAATTTCTGCTTGCCCAGTGGTTTGTGGGTGATATGCCGTGGTGATCTTGTGTGATATGCCGAAGCGTTGCAACATCTTGGCAATAAGTATGTTGTAAAAATGCTTGCCTTCGTCACTGATAATTGCTCTCAGCATCCCAAACCGTGTAAATATGTTTTTTCTGCAAGAGTCGTTGCACGGTCTTGGAATCGTTGTTGGGAACTGCAGCTGCCTCAACCCATTTAGACACGTAGTTGACGGCAAGTAGAATGTAGAGGTTGCCGAGTGAAGAGGGGAAATGTCCCATAAAATTGATCCCCTATACATCGAACAATTCCACCTCGATGATGTTCTGGAGCAGCATCTCATGTCGTCTAGAGATATTGCCCGTCCTCTGGCAACGATCACATTGCTTGTAAAATTTTTGGGCATCTTTGTACAATGTTGGCCAATACAACCCGGATTGCAAAACTTTGGCCGCGGTACGAGTTCCTCCAAAATGTCCTCCATAGGGTGAAGAATGGCATTGCCGAAGTATATTTTGTTGCTCTTTTTTAGGGACACATCGACGTATAACCTGATCTACACATTGTTTAAACAAAAGAGGCTCGTCCCTAAAGTAATGCTTAGCATCATGGCATAACCGCTTCTTCCCTTGGTGAGTAAGACCATAAGGTAAAATACCACAAACAAGTAAATTAACTAAATCTGCGTACCAAGGTATTGCCGAGGCATATGCTGCCGTGGCGATTGCTCCCAAAATTGCCGAGGCGTGCGCGTCAAGGGCTGCTGTGGCGCCGAGAGTTGCCGAGGCGTCGAGGGTTGCCAAGGCATGCGCGTCCATGGTTGCTGAGGCAACTAAAATTTTTTCACCCGATAATGCATCGCATATCTCTAGATCCGCGTCCTCCTCCCTATTGCGTTCTAAACGTGATAAGTAATCGGCCATTTGATTTTCTGTTCCTTTCCTGTCCTTAATTTCAATATCAAATTCTTGTAAAAGTAATATCCAACGAATCAAACGAGGTTTGGCATCCTTTTTAGCAAATAGATATTTGATTGCCGAATGGTCCTATGAACAATTACCTTTGTACCAATCAAATAGGATCGGAGCTTGTCAAATGCGAAAACTACAGCTAGTAACTCTTTCTCTGTTGTTGTGTAATTCACTTGAGCATTATTAAGAGTTTTACTAGCATAGTATATCACATGGAAGGTCTTACCTGTGCGTTGGCCTAGGACTGCTCCTACCACGAAATCACTTGCATCACACATGAGCTCAAAAGGTAGCGTCCAATTTGGTGGAACGATAGTGGGTGTCGAGGCAAGCTTTTCCTTTAGGGTTTCAAATGCTTGGGGTACAAGAATCATCAAAATCGAAGACTTTATCCTGTTTAAGCAAATTGCACAAGGGTTTAGTGATTTTAGAAAAATTATGAATGAACCTCCTATAAAAACCTGCATGTCCAAGAAAGCTTCGAATTCCTTTAACCGAACTTGGTGGGGGTAATCTCTCGATCACGTCCACCTTGGCTTTGTCTACTTCAATTCCCTTGGATGAAATCTTGTGGCTGAGCACTATTCCTTCATCTACCATAAAATGGAACTTCTCCCAATTGAGGACTAAATCAGTTTCTTCAAATCTTGCCAACACATTCTCTAAATTGCCGAGACAGCTATCGGAGTCATTACCAAAAACAGAAAAATCATCCATGAAGATCTCAAGGAAGTCTTCGACCATGTCTGAAAAGAGTGCCATCATGCATCTTTGGAAGGTTTCCGGGGCTTTACACAATCCGAACGGCATCCTTCGGAAAGCATAAGTACCGTATGGGCATGTGAAGGTTGTCTTTTCTTGATCTTCTGGTGCTATGGAAATTTGATTGTAACCTGAATAACCATCAAGAAAACAATAAAAGGGTTTACATGCAAGACGGTCAGGCATTTGATCAATAAAGGGTAATGGGAAGTGATCTTTCCTAGTGGCTTTGTTTAGCTTTCGTTAATCCATACAAACCCTCCAACCGGCCACAGTCCTGGTTGGAATGAGTTCATTGTTTTCATTACTTACCATCGTTATACCTCCCTTTTTCGGTACACATTGTACCGTACTTACCCATGTACTATCAGAGATAGGGTATATAATGCTGATGTCAAGCCACTTGATGATTTCTTTCATTACAACCCCTTTCATGGCATGATTCAGTCTCCTCTGGGCCTCAATTGAAGGTTTGTGATCATCTTCCAACAAAATCTTGTGCATGCACACTGCTGGGCTAATTCCCTTCAAGTCGACAATTGTCCATCCTATTGCCTTTTTGTGTAGTTTCAACATTTTGATAAGCTTCTTTTCCTGCTCATGCTGTAACTTAGAAGAAATAATTACAGACAATGTATTATCGGTTCCTAAGCATGCATATTTTAGTTGCTCTGGCAATTGTTTCAACTCAAGAATTGGTGGTTTTTCAATAGAGGGCTTTCCGAGCTTACCTTCCTTACCTGAGTAATCCAGTGATTCAAAGTATGTACCTGGTCGATTGACTAGACAATTTGCCTCTTTTTAGTATTCCTCATCGATCGGTTCTTCATACTCCTCAGGTTCCTCTTCATCGGCAATGTAGTTGCCGAGGCAACTAAATTCCTCGTCCAAGTTAAACTCTGCCGTGGCATGAAGAAGTTGGCATTCTTCAGGATCATCGGCATGCCTTAGTGTTTGGAACACATTTAGTTTAACTTGTTGGTCATTCACCCTCATTGTGAGTTCTCCTTTTTCAACATCGATCAAGGTTCTCCCTGTTGCTAGGAATGGTCTCCCGAGAATGATAGGTGCATGCTCATCTGCTTCACAATCCAAAACAATAAAGTCAGCGGGAAAAATAAATTTATCAACTTTTACCAGTATGTCTTCGATTTTTCCATTTGGATGCACATAGGATCTGTCGGCTAGCTGTAGCATAACTGTTCTAGGTCTTGCCTTCCCGATTCCTAGTTTCTAGAAAACTGATTTAGGCATCAAATTTATGCTAGCCCCAAGGTCGTATAATGCTTTCCCGACATAGTGGTTTCCAGTAGAACAGGGTATTGTGAAACTTCTGGGATCCTTCAACTTAGGTGGCATACGATTGTGCAACATGGCCATGCATCCCTCTGTTATGGCAATTGTTTCAGACTCTCCTAGCCTTGTTCTCTTGGACACAATGTCTTTAAGAAACTTAGCATAGTTCGGCATTTGTTCAATTGCTTCGACCAATGGCAAGTTGATGTGGACTTGATTTAGGATATCAAGAAACTTCTTGAATTGATATTCTTGCTTTTGTCGCTTCAACCTTTGTGGGAATGGTGGTGGAAGTCGGATATCTTCGATCCTTTCATTGGTTTAGAACCTGATTGACGGCATTGCCGGGACAACTGGAGTTGCCGAGGTATTATTAACTGGGGTTGCCGAGGCATGCTTATCATAAGTTGCCGAAGCATCTTTATCGTCGGTTGCCAAGGCATGCTTATTGTCGGTTGGTTCAGCATCTAAGGCTTTCCCGCTAGGTTCGTCTTGATCTTTTTTTGGAGTTTTGTTTGATGAGTGGGCTTGAGCTTCTTTAAGTTGTTGGCCACTTCTAGTGGTGATCACCTTACATTGCTCATGGCCAGTTCCTCTTGCGACTTCAGTATCGCTAGGTAAACCTCATTGCGGTCTAGTATTCAGGTTTTGAGCAAACTGTCCGACTTGATTTTCTAATGATTTGATTACCGCCTCTTGGTTTTGCAATCTCATCTCGGTCCTGTTAATAAAAGCATCGGTTCTTTTTATGAAGTTACTATTCTCAGCCATATAAGGTTCAGTTTTCATCATAAAAGCATTTAGAGAATTTTCCAAAGAACTAGATGTTGTCGGTTGTTGCCGTGGCATATTCTGTTGGAATCTCGATGCTTGTGCATTCTAATTGTTCTGGTTTAGAGCATTGTTGGGATTACTCCATGAAAAATTCGAGTGCTTCTTCCAAGCTGGATTGTATGTATTGGACATCACATTGTTGTTCCGATTGTAATTCCCTATATAGAAGCTGGATTCCGGATTCTGCATACATTCAGAAGAATCATGGTTATCACCACATAACTCACAAAAAGAATCCACTACCTTGACCTCACGTGTGTTGTTTGGTTTTTGCATGTTCTGGACCATCTTGGTTAAAGTGGCCAATAGTGCCGAAATTGAATCTGATGATCCTAGTTGATGTATTGTGGCTTGGCGTCTAACTCCTCCTCTTCTAGTAGAGGGGAACTGATAATCATTCTTGGCCATCCTGTTTAGAATTTGCATTGCTTCCTCCGATGACTTATCTAGGAGTATGCCGTTTGCCGAGGCATCTAGCATCATCCTTGTTGGTGTATTCACGGCGTTGTAAAACATTGTTACTTGAGTCCACACCGAAAATCCGTGTAGGGGGCATTTGCGTAGAAGTTCTCTATATCGCTCCCAAGCCTCGTACATGGATTCATCATCTGCCTGCCGAAAAGAAGTAATGTTGTTACGAAGCTAATCAGTCAAATTTGTAGGATTAAACCGAGCAAGGAAATCATGACAAAGATCGGTCCAAGATCCTATTGATCCGGCAGGAATGCTATTCAACCATGCTTTCGCCCTATCCCTCAGTGAATAGGGGAATAATCTTAATCATAAAACATCGGGGGTGACTCCGTTTATTTTGAACGAGTTGCAAATCTCGAGGAAAAATTTAAGATGTTGTCGTGCATCTTCAGTTGCTGAGCCTCCAAATTGACCAATTGTGTTGATCATATTAAACATTACCGGTTTCAACTCAAAGTGGTCGGCTTCAATTTCAGGTGCGACAACTCCTGGATTAAGTCCATCAAGATCTTCTTCAAGATAGTCTCGAATAGTTCTGTTTCGTGCAAGAATCACTCCTCCTCCTGCTAGAACATCTTGATTCATATTGTCGTCTTGATTAGCCATTGCTACTCTCATCCTTCGTCTAAGTCTTTGTAAGGTTTGTTCGATTTATGGATCAAAGGGATATTCTGGTGTAATCGGTCTCGCCATGGTCATATACCAATGCAAAACCAAAGTTTGTTAGCCATTTGAATATTAAACAAGAAAAGTAAAAAGAAAGTGCAAGAAAATAAAAACAAAGTCGCTATTGCCAATCCCCGGCAACGACGCCAAAAACTTGTTGTGCGTAATAAGTGCTACGCAATTTTGCAAGTATACACATTGCAAGTTATAGTATAAAAGATATCGTCTCCACAGGAATTGGTGCCACTTCAAGAATCTAGTCTCTTGCACTATAAAAAGTAAAAGAAAACACAAGTAGAAGATTATAGGAGTTTTAACTAATAACTAATCTAGAAAGCAAATAAGTAAAAGGCAATGTAATTAAATGAGAGAGATAGGCCAGGTTATCGTGAGGAGAGGTGTGATAGCCGATTGGATCGTCTTGGTAAAAGAGTGCACGGGCAACTCAGTTGCCGTGGCAACTTGCACAACGGGGTTGCCTTGGCAACTAATCGATGGTTGCCTGGGTGACTAGTTGGGCAACTACTTGGGCGTCTGGGCAGCAACCTTCATGGTTCGGTAGAGTGTTCTTCAATGGTTTCTTCTTATCCCTAAGTCAAAACTCTAGCTACTTGTGCATGCCTCGATAATACATCCCTGCGTGAATCAAGGGTGAACAACAACCAATCTTGCGCTCCTCTTAGCCGTTAAAATCCTTAACTTATTCCTAAGCCGGATTAATCTTCACCATCAATAGAATGAATAAAGATCATATTCATTCATTTCTTGAATCTAACTCTCCCGATATTAGATAAATAGATGAAGTTACGAGATCCTCTCCCAATTCACTAGCAAACAAGAATAAGTACCAAGAATGAGTAAACCTTGAATTGAAAGTGCAAACTCTTATTACCTAAACAAAATCCAATTGTTTTTCACAACAACAAAACACAATAATCCCAACCAATCAAGTTAGTTCATGGTTGGGTTCAAAAGATATACAAAGAATAGTCCCCAAACCATGAATCTAATGGAAGCAAAGAAGAAGAAGAAAAAGAAATTGAACTCTCTCCCCCTTGCTCTCTTGTCGAAATTTCTCTTCTCTTGCCCTATGGGGTTGTCAAAATTTTCCCTCTTCTTGCTCTCTGGAGTTGACGGCTTGGTGATCTATTTATAGGGCTAGGTCAAAGTCCTTCTTTGAGGAGGAAGTTATGTTGGAATTAAATTATCTTTAAAGAATATAATTCTTTATTATAATTATATTCCTTCTAGAACTTCTCCTATCTTCTTGGAATTTGATTATTCTTTAACCTCTTCATAGAAATCAAACTCCTTTGGGATTTAGCTTTGCTCCACGTTATCTTGGGCTTGTCTAGTCATCAATTTCGACTATCATATCACCTTATTCTTTGTCGACAATTGCCCTGGCAACTGGCTCGGCGTCTCCTTCATGCATTGCCCTGGCAACTAGCTCGATATCTCTTTCATGCACTGCCCTGTCAACTGGTTCTAACCTTGTTTAGCAAGTGATTCTGCACACACTCAAAAACACACCAAAGCAACATCTTTTTCCACAAAAATCACAAAGTTATGTAATCAAGCTCAACGGTGGAAAGAAACATGAATTAATGCATGAATGACTAATTATGCAACTAATATGAGCTTAAGTCTATCAATAATATGAGTAAAAAGGGTAATAAAAATAGTATTTTTGAACACTTATCATATACCACAAGACTCCATTAGAGAATTGCTAGTCCATGAATCACACTCCGGAGGCTTAATGGGGCACTTTGGCATCTCCAAAACGTTAGACATGGTAATGGAGCATTGTTTTGGCCACATATGAGGAAAACCATGGAAAAGGTATGCGCATCTTGCATCGTATGCAAACAAGCAAAATCCAAGGTAAGTCCTAACGGTTTATATACACTCCTTCCTATCCCTTCTTTCCCTTGGGTCGATTTATCTATGGACTTTATTCTTGGATTACCTCGTACCAAAAAGGTTCGAGATAGTATTTTTGTTGTGGTCGACAAGTTATCACAGATGGCTCACTTCATACCATGCCATAAAACGGATGATGCAACACATGTTGCCGATCTCTTCTTTAGAGAGTAGTACGACTTCATAGAATTCCACGCACCATCGTTTCCGATAGAGATGTAAAGTTTGTAAGCCATTTTTGGAAGGTTTTGTGGGGAAAGATAGGTACCAAACTTCTTTATTCTACTACTTGTCACCCATAGACGGATGGACAAACCGAGGTAATAAATCAGATCTTGGTGAATTACTCAGAACCGTTGTCGGTAAGAACACAAAAACTTGGGAAGAATATCTACCTTTTGTAGAGTTTGCCTACAATTGTTCTATTCATTCATCCACCGGTTATTCTCCATTTGAAGTAGTTTATGGTTTTAACCCCTTAACTACATTAGACCTTGTTCCTTTACCTATTGATAATATTAGCAGCTTAGATGGCAAAAAGAAAGCAGAGTTAGTTAAATCCATTCACAATAAGGCAAAGCAAAGAATGGATAAAACATATGAAAACATTGCTGCCAAAGTCAACAAAGGCCAACGCCAAGTTGTCTTTGAACCCGGAGATTGGGTTTGGTTGCACACGCGTAAAGAAAGATTTTCGAACCATAGGAAATCCAAATTGGATCCACGAGGAGATGGACCATTCCAAGTCCTTGAAAGGTTCAACAACAATGCATACCGAATTGATCTACCAGGTGAGTATAATGCGAGTACAACTTTTAATGTTTCTGATCTTTCTCTCTTTGATGTTTCAGATTCGTGGACAAATCCTTTTGAGGGGGAGGGGATGATACATGTACCACAAGGCAATTCCAAGGACAAGATGGACTTACTTTTCCACTTGGACCAATAACCCGAGCCAAGTCTAAGCTAATCAAGGACAAGCTGAATTCGACCGTAGTATTCGTGAGCAAAGGATTACAAGCTGCCATGAAGAAAGAAGAATTTCTTGAAGGAAGTCCACACTTAACATCCTTCAAGAATAATTGGGTCACAAAAACTCAACTTGCTGCATCTTTGGAGATGGATATCCATGAGCCTTTAGATGTCTATTAATTAGCCTTTTTATTGTAATTAGACCCAATACTTGTTACTATAAAAGATTGGGTCAGATTTTTATTTTTAGCCCAAATTAGGATTTACAAGTGTTTTTAGGCCTAGTTAGCTTTTAAAACAGCCCGCACATGCCTCCTTGCCAAAAAAACCAATTTCTTATCATCTAAACCAGCCCAAATACCCTTAAATTCATCCAAATAAAGGCCCTATCAACTTTTACTTGTTGCCCAATCAAATAGCTCTTATCAGGCCATTACTTGATGCCCAAGCAAACCAGCCTTCATCAAGTTTACTTGCTGCCCAAGCAACCAGCTCTTATCAGCTTATCACTTGCCTTATCACCCTATCCCTTGCCACACAAGCACAAGGAATTTAAAGGCTGTTATTTTATTATTATTTTTAATTAGATTAGGTTTTCCTTGTTTTAGTAGAAGTTAAATTACTTTGTCTATCCTTCACCTATAAAAGGATGAAGCCTCCATCATTGTAAGACATATTTTCTTTGATTTATGAAATATTTAGTGAGTTTTGTTTTGCAAGTGCTGATTACTTGTGCCTTCGAAGTCTTCTTCAACATAAGTTCGACGAGTTCTTGTGAGGGAGATCATCTTCACACTCTTGCTTGCCTAGATAATCGCATCTAGGAGGGTGGGTTAGAGCCACTTAAGGTTGCTTGCTTAGATAATTGAGTCTAAGAGGATGCCGAGGAAAAAACAACATCAACAATTCGCAAGCCATATTCATCTTCAACCTTCACACCATCTTCCATAATTCCATAAACAAAGCTGGAATTTTCAGATTTGTTTTACTTATCTCTTTCTCAATCTCTTTTAATCTTTTTTTATATTCTTATTTCTTATCATATAATCCTTCATCTTATCTTTTTTTCTTTAAATTTCCAGCCTAGAATCTGAAAAATTCAAGAAAATCCCTTCTCTTTCCTCTTGAATTTTCAGATTTGCCCAAACTTCCTTGATTAAGTCTAGAGCTCCTAGTTCTTGTAACAACTTGATTGAAGGCTTCCAAATCCAAGATTGTGCTACTCTATCACAACGAGTTTCCCTGCCGGATACCCCTTGTAGGTTTAAATGACTCTGAAATTGATCCATTCCATCACACATGGGTGAATACAGACGAGACACATCGTATAATCAACCTCCTCAACCCATCTGGTAACCCAATATCCTGAAGTGTATCATGAATAAAGGATCACTCAAGACGGTCGTAAGCTTTTCAAGATATATTTTAAGAGCCATAAACCTTGTTTAACCTTTTCAAGTCCGTATATTATGTATCACCTCTTATGTAAGAATAATGTTATCCGTATATTATGGATCACTCAAGACGGTCGTAAGTGATTCATAATAAGCTTCGTCACAATTTTATATAATACCGAGCAAAGGTTAATCGGCCGAAATTGGCTAATAAACTCTAGGGACTTAATCTTTGGAATTAAAACTAACAAAGTGTGATTCAATGAATCCTCAAAAGCTTTTTCGATAAATATTTCCTTCACGAAACTGCAAACACTACCTCCCACCACTGCCCAATTGCACTGGTAGAATAGGGCACGAAACCCATAAGCTCTGGGTGCCTTCAAAGATACATATCAATAAAAAAATCTAATGATGTCTTAAGGGGTATTTTTTTCCCTGAGTTCATACCAAATGATCAATTTAGCCACTCTGCGGAAAACGCACTCAATTTGACCATTGAACTTGCAAATTGCATCAATTTAGCTCTTTAACAATTGTTGATCGTTAATGTGCTGATGTGGTCATTAACAATGTTAACGTGGCAGCCCACATGAGAATAATGACATGGCAAAGGGGCAACATTTATTGTTTAGGGAGTTCAAGGGAAAAAATTGATATTTAGGGAGTTCAAGGATAAAATTGGTTTTTAGGAAGTTCATGGGCTGAATTATTTTATGTAATACTTAAATAATAATTAATAATTTAAGAAATTAAAGTATTAAAATATTAAAAGTATACACATTATTACAACATTTAAAAAATAAATACTAAAAGATGGCAAATTTAGACCAGTATTCCCTTTAAAAATATTTATTTAGATAAATAACCCCAAACAAGATTAGTTAGATGAATACCTCTTTCGGCCTACGTAGGATAAACTCGCGTCCTATTGGTAGCAAGTGAAGAACCCGCGTCTAGCTAAAAGCGAATTCCATCCTATGTGGATGTACTTTTCAGATGCTCATATTATTAAATTTAAAAAAACAAATTCACGCCCTGCCAAATATGAGTTCCACTAGAAATTGAAACGACGATTGAGATAAGGCTTAATTTATCACTGAATTTAAGTTTTAATTAAAGGAACTAGCGGTTGGGATAATGCAAGTTCTATGTGATATATGGTGTTAAACATGAGTTGATAAGCATGTTTGAGGGAATTCTACGAGACGTTGGAGGCAAAATTTTTGCCTTTTTTTTAACTTTCATGTCGTAGTAGTGAAAATTATCTTTCAAATTAGGTAGATATTGCTACACATTAGACATTATAAACGGTGTAAAAATTGTGTTAAAATTGTTCAAAACCATGGTTTTTCATGAAAAAGAAGCAAATTTCATGAGTTTATAAGGATGTTTGAGGGGGAATTTGGAAGAAATTTTTTTGAGTATTTTAAGTTTCGTGTCATAGTAGTGAAAATTATCTTTTAAATGAGGTAGATATTGTCACATATTAGACATTATAAACAGTGTGAAAAGCGCATTAAAATTGTTTCAAAACCATGGTTTTTCCATGAAAAACAAGCAAATTTCATGATTTCTGAAGTATGTTTGAACATGTCTCGAATCCACTAGATTTCCTTACTTTTAAGGACAATGTGTAACCTTACAGTTTCTATCAAGATTTATACCCAAACCTTGACTACTCACTGTCCCAAAATGTAATTACAAATTTAGCAAAAAAAAAACCCTTACAAGGGAAGTCTTTACAAAAATTAAAAGCTCTCACCCAATGAACACTTTATCAAAGATAACAATGATAGCTCACAATTGTTTTACAATGACAAATAGAACAATTTAGCTCTCTAAGACTCTTTGGTGTTTATATTTTCTTTCCAATATGCTTCTTCTTGTTGCTAAGATGCTTTGATCTTGTTTTTATATCATCTCTATGAATACTAGCTGTTTGGAGTCGTTGAGGATAAAATAAAGTCGTTACCTACAAGAAATAGAACATTTATGACATGAGAGATCGATCATTTTTCATAAAAATATGACCGTTACAAGCAAGGCATCGATCTCTTACACAAGGGGATCGATCCTTTTGCATTTGAAGTCTGGAAAAGAAAAGCTAAACGCATATTGTCTTTAAAGGATTGATCCCTTCATATAAGAGATTGATCCGTTTTGCCTTGAGGTCGAGAAATAACCTCTTTAAATTGCAAAAATGGATCATATTGATTTTGAAAATGTTTGGCTAAGTTGGAAAATATTTAAAACAAATTTTCAAGTTTGTTTGCACTTTGAATTCTTTTTGAGAAAAGTAATATATTCGATTAAGTCCAAAAACATTTCCTTTTAATTTGTTATATCAAAATATTAGTTCAACAAGCTCTCTTTTTTTGTATAACAAAACTCTTTGAAATTTTGTTTTTTAAGAAATGCATCCATTAGAAAAATAATTTTTGAATGGATAAAGGATTTTGATTTTTTTTGTAAATCAAATATTTGAGCTCTAATTTTTCTAAAAATCATTTTTTCATTAACATTTTTGCCACTTTTAGTTATGTCAAAAATAATACACTTGTTAGTACATTATAACTAAGGAGAATAATAAAAATAATAAGGCTAGAATTAAAGAGATAAACATACAAACATTAAAGCATAAATATCCAAAGGTACTTAAAAATAAAATCCATATCATGGCCATAAGTACCAAAGTCAAAAGCAACATAAAACTTGAAAGTATCAAAATAACATTCGTCCAAATAAAATCCAACAAAGAGTCCTAAAGAAACTGTAGCAATGTCTCGAAGAAAAAGTAAACATAAGTATATAAAGATATGATGTGCATGAATGCATCTAGGATGATGATGATAGAGGAGGAAAAGGAAATGAGAAACCATTAAATTTGCACTGAAGAACACTAATCTGATCTCCCATAGAAGACTATCATGCCTCAATGACATCGAGTCTAGAATCCACGTGACAACGAAGTGACCCAATAAGCCTCTTAATGGAATCATGAAACTCACAAATGGCCATATCATGTGGTCCCTCATCGTGGGCAGCCTCATGATCGTCATCATGTGCCTCGTCCATGGGCTCATCATTGTCATGATCATGCTCAGGAAACTCTCCTCTCTTGCGTACCCAATTCATGGAGAACTTCGTCTCTTCCTTATATCCCAACTGATCCATAGAATAGCGACCAATGACATTGTCGGTGGGAGGATCGATACTGACCTCATAAGATGTATCAATATTAAGTATGTCAAAGAGATGGATGAGATACATACCGTAGGCTAAGGTTTTTGTTTTCTTAGCCTTAATGATCTTTACCATGTCTTCAAAGATGAAAGTGACAAGGTAAAGTAGATGAACATTATGAATGCAATGAAACCACCAATAGTTGAATATGTCGTCCCTCGAGGACGAATCACATGAGAGAGGATAAGGTGTATAATACAGTCATGGAGGGTAAAGTGTGTAGCTTGGTTATTTAAAACATGCATATAAAAAGAAAAATCCCTTTTTCGTTTTCATCACCCTTGGTGGGAAGACCAAAGCAGTAGCAAAAATGTCAACGGTGATAGAGATGTGCTTACCCATAACGAAAGATTTTATAGTTTGAACACTATTGTCATCAGGTTGTTTTGAAGAGGACACGATGGCATTTGAGTAAAACACACGAACAAGAGTTGGATAATTAGGTCATTTATATTTTAAAAATCCCTCCAATTTTTGTAAGTATGAAAATTTTAGTTTGGTAAGGAATTCAAAGTCAACGGAACGAGTTTCTTTAACCGACGCAGATGCAAAAAGGGTTTGAAAATGAGCAACATATTTAGCATTTTGAAAACAAGAATCCAACATATTTGAAGGTGGAGGACGGTTGGATGAAGTCCCCTTCCCTTTAGATGCGATGTCTTGTGCAAAAAAGAAGAAGAAAAAACTAACAATTTTATCTTTGTTGTTTTTTTTACAGCAACTCAAACTTCACATGTTGTTCCTTAGAGAAAAAATGCTCCCTTTTCTTGAGAGTCTTTGATTTGATTGATGAATCAGTTGGAATATCAGGATTCTCCACTGGATGCTCCACAAGATGCTCTAGCATGTAGTTCCTGACTGGGTTTTTGATGCGAAAGATGTAGGTTGTGATGACAGGAATCTACACTCCCCTCAAGCTGGTAGTTACACATACTAAAAAATCAGCTTGAATCTTTGATGTAATTTCCTTTCCCTATCTTTTACAATGGATGGATAAGATAGAACCATTAAAAGAACACTACCAGGCATTTTGTGATTGAATGGAGGCGAATATCAGAGGAAGTAATTAGGCATTCTTCACCAGACAGATCCGATAATTTATCAGTAGTGGAAGAAAAATAATTTCACGACCTTCGGTGGCAGCGAATGAGAAGCGACGTCAGGATCATTTGTGGCTTTGTACCATGAGAGAAATGGGCCATGGTTTCCGGAGATGCAATGAATGATGGTGGTTAGGGATTTGTTATTTGAAGAAGATGAACATGATATTTTCCAGAGAGAACAATGTGTTTCCCTGTATTTTCTTATTATTCTTAATTATCTAATGTATACAGAGTAAGCCTTTAAATAGACTGATATAGAGTTTTAATATAACTAAAACTATACTTTTATCTTTAATTTAAATAATACTTATTCCTAATTTAAATAAGACTGTAACACCCTTACCAGCATTTAATTCTTAATAATAGTAAGGAATGTCACCTAATATTTAACCAGTATTTTATACTACTCAATTTAATAAAAAAAACAACAATTTTCAAAAATTTCGGTTTATCGCGTAAAACCAATTACTAATTTTTAACCTGTCAAATAGCTTCCGTTTTCAGGCAGCAACTTAGCACTTTATAACTACACATTTTAATTAAGAAAACTGCCTAAAAACTACCTAAATTAAAAATGATCTTGATTACTCTAAAAATCAAATTTATAACTTTACCCGATTTCCATTACTAGTAATTTATTTAACCTAATATAATCCACATTATAAAGTAACCACTTATCTAGATATTAATATTACAAACCATATCTAGACTAGTTAAAGCGAGCTACTATTATTTTAGACATGCCAACTAGAGACAATCAAAATACATCAAAGATGTAAATTACCGATACGACTATTATCCCTCTGGTTGATGATGCCGATACTCCTTACTCCTATCCAGGATTTCAACCTACGCGTGAAAACCATCACACGCTAAGTATATTACTCAGTGAGGCATTATAATTATTTAACATAAATCAACATGCTTGAATTCTAACAATAATAAAATAAACATGCAATTTGATCACTATTCATTTATTTTCCTTATGTTAATCAAATATTAACATAAAATATTCCGTATTCATAAATACTATTAATTTCCTTTACTATTATCCGAGAGTTCACCTATTCTCTAATTATTAACCATTTATTTATTTTTTAAATAAATTATAGCCCAAAATAACTTGAGGACTTGAGTACACGAGTCAAAACTGCACTGAAGTGCTAATAAACCGCACCTAAGTGCTAAGAGACCGCACATAAGTGCTAGGAAACCACACCTAAGTGTTAATAAACCGCACCGGAGTGCTAAACCGCTGGACTCTATGGCATGCCAACTATACTCTATACTTCAATTACTTATTTGGGCATACTTTCTATTCCATATTCGATTCATCCATGGCAATATAATTAAATACTGGGCAGTTCATACCCTAAATATAACATAAACATATTAAAATTAAATTACCTGTGATCAATGCATGTAATTATTCTACCTTTGACAATTTCTACTATGTCAAATATCAAGATTAATATAATCATCAAGCATGTAATTATAACAGACTTATCACAAGTCTTTTCAAATTGAACATAATATTTTTTCCATGCATATAATGCACTCACCTTGACACTTTATACTTTGTCAATATCCAACTAGCCTCACTAAGTTCAACTTTGGTCTCGTTCCTTTCCTCGATTGCTAATTCGATCTCGATTTTGTTCACAACCTACAAGTATATTAAAAATACCATAAGTACATTCCAAAATATATGTTAGTATCTTACTAACACATAAACAATATAGGAATAATTTTCCTATAAACACCCTAATATTAGTTTCATGACATAAGTCATTTCGTCCTCAATACTTTGTATTTCTTCCAAAATTTACTCAAAGAATGATTTATAACTCATTCTAACATTTATTCCAGCATAATGCTTCCATGAAAATAATTTTTCACTTTAGTCCTTAAATTCTTCCAAATTGCCGAATTGGTCCTTAATCTTTTCAAGATTTTTGAATTGGTCCCATGTTTTTACAAACTTCTAAAATGGTCCAAATGACATTTTAAAGCTTTTAAAAATAATAATTTCAACATTTCCAATTTTATGGAAAATTTTCCATAATTTCCCCTAATTCTTACAAATTGTCGAAATCATCCCTATGATTTTCCAAGCTTTCACAATCATTCCCAAATCAAAATCAATCCAAATTCAACTTTTATACTAAAACCCTATCTTTGAACAATTTAGGGTTTAGCTATTTCCATGTAGTTTCAATCATCATACAAGCTTTGATATGATTCTACGACATCATATTCATCAAAAACTAACCTTAATTCATCCTAATTCAACATCCCCTTTATCCATCAATTTCTCAAAACTAACGTTTTAAGCAAAGAAAACATGAATAAATGGTACCAAGAGATAGAGAATTTCATTGAGATCAACTTTATATTTCATGCTTTCATCCAAAATCCAAAGAAATAAGCTTGAAAATTAAATTCAAAAATTTTCCTATTACCTTATGAAGCTTTCGAAACTTGAGGAGAAAATAGAAGAAGAGTCTTGAATTTTCTTTTGCTTTAATTTAGGCCATTTGTCCTTTATTTATGGGATTTTAAATTAAAAATCCCTTTTATGCTAAAATGACTAATTTACCCTTTACATCCAAGGCTTCATATCTTGCCACATGTCCCTCTTATTCATCCAATGGTCAAAATTAATCCAAGAGTTAGTGATTACCAACTTTGCCCTTGCCATCTTCAAAAATTACCATCTTGCCATTTTCATCCAATGGCTAAGATTAAACATGGAAAAGTAATCTTTAATCCAATGGTCCATATTAATTTCCATTAAAATAAGACATGAAAATGACCTTTTTACCCTTACCTTATTTTAATAAGACATGTCCTCAAATATCTCATAAAAGATTTCTCATTTATTCGATTAAATCCGATTATCCAGATTTTTCCCAAACTTTAAAGCTTTATAGCTCTTAATACAAACTCCGTATCAAAAATCTAGGTAACACGAAAATGCCACTCTTGGGGTTAACTAGTCATTTACGGGACTAAATTACATAACTTTTGAAAATTACAACTTATTCCCTAAACTTTTTGAATTTTACATTTTGGTCACCAAACTTTTCAAGTTTTACATTTTGGTCACTAACAAAAATTTTGAGGTATTACAAAGACTTCTAGTAAATCTAAACTACTGATTAGGAATAAACTCTATTTACACATTAAATAAAAACACTAACACTCCTCGTCAACTTACACTCCCCCTCAAGCTCTAACACTTCTCGGATAACTTACATCTCTGGTGAACAACGGTCTTGATGAGCCAACAACGGTCTTGATGACGTCACCACTACTGCCATCTCTAATCTAAAACAGATCAACGATATAATTTGTTTAGATGCACATCATTTTTCTTTTTCGCTGCTATCATTAGGCCACAGTCGTTCCTTGGCCAATCAAAAAATAGATGAAAGGGTTATAGTTTAGCCTTAAAAAACTATTTGGTTCTATCTTAGCCATCCGTCCTAAAAGATATGAGAAGTATTTGGTTCTATCTTAGCCATACATCCTAAAAGATAGAAGAAAAAGGTTCTATTTTAACCTTAAAAACTAGATAATATTTTTAAGAGATTTTACATCAAAGATCCAAGCTTGAACTCTAGTCTGTGTAACTACCAGCTTGAGGGGAGTGTAGATTCCTCAGATCACTTCCTATATCGTTCGCATCAAACCTTTCAGTCGGGAACTGCATGCTCAAGTATTCTGTAGAGCAGTCTTGATATTCTAACTGATGCATCAATCATTTCAAGCGTTCAATAAGTTGAATTGCATCAACAATTGTTGCGCAAGAACATCATGGTTCTGTCATCACTCTTCAAATCAAAGACTCTCGAGAATGAGAAGCATTTTTCTCTAAGAAATAGGAGAAGAAATATGAGTAGGGCATCACATCCAAGATCCAAGCTGGTGCTTTACTATGTTTTCTCACCAGCTTGAGGGGAATCTAAGTTATTCGAGAAGTGTTAGAGCTTGAGGGGAGTGTAAGTTGACGAGGAGTGTTAGAGTTTTTATTTAATGTGTAATCAGAGTTTATTCCTAATCAGTAGTTTAGATTTACTAGAAGTCTTATTTAAAATAGGAATAAGTATTATTTAAATTAAAGATAAAAGTATAGTTTTAGTTATATTAAAACTCTATATCAGCCTATTTAAAGGCTTGCTCTATATACATTAGATAATTAAGAATAATACGAAAATACAGTGAAACATATTGTTCTCTCTGGAAAATATCATGTTCATCTTCTTCAAATAACAAATCCCTAACCACCATCATTCATTGTGTAATAACCATTTTTGTCCTACCTTAATAATGTTTTAAACCAAAAATCAAAATATAAAGTCAACAATCCAAATTAAATAATTAACCCAAAAGTCCATTTCTTGCATGTCCATTTACAAAGCCCAATTAAACCTTACAATCCAACCATTAGCCCAAATTAACCATCCCAATACCCATTACAACCAACCCATAACCCTAATTATCCTAAACCCATATGCCTACCTGAATCTTAAACCTAACACGGTTTACAGACCCAGATAAACCCAAAAACCCCTAATTTCCTAACACCCAACTCTTTAGCTTCCGCCGCCCACATTCTAGAAGCTTCCCGAGATTGGTCCCTTGGCTTTCCAGCTTCGGCCAGGTCACCTCCATGTCACCGCCATGCTGGCACGAAAAACCAGTGGCCATGTGCCACGTCAACTGGTCCCCTTTCCTTGCCCCTTTCGGACAAGCCTGCTCTCTGGTCCTCTCGTACAACAGACCTGCAAACAAGGAAAAAAGACATAAACATCAACGACAATAAAGCAAACCAATCAGTTTTTATTTCTTGTTTTTTCTAAAATTCTGTAAATTGGCTATAAAAGCCCTAACTAAATGCATGTAGGGGGAATTTGTTTTCGGATATAAATAGACAAATTCTTGAAAGGTACTCTTTTTTCTCTTTGTATTTCGAATATGGTACACACAAAAAAACCAAAGATATATAGTTTGGTTTTCAGAAGCCGAATGATTTTTTTGAAAAATCAAGGGTTGTCGATTTTTATTTTGAACTCGAAATCGTATTTGAAAAAGGAGTTTTAGTTTTTTTTTTAAAAAAAGTTAATTGTTTTTCAGATCGAAAATCATTTTTATAAAAGGGAGGGGTGTAATATCCCAATTTTGGCTAGTGACCAAAATGTAAATTTTGAAAGTTTTGTGGCTAAAGTATAAATTTGGAAAAGTTTAGGGACCAAAGTGTAATTTTCAAAAGTTGTGTATTTTAACCCCGTAAATTAATAGTTTACCCCCAAGAATGACGTTTCCATGCTATCCGGATTTTTCGTACGGAGTTTGTATTAATGGCTATAAAGCGATAAAGTTTAGAAAAATATTTAGATAATCATATCGAATAGAATATCCAGGATATTTGAAGGATGATAAGGCAAGGTTAATTATGTCATTTTACATGTCTAAGATATTTTCTTTATGTTGGAAGAATTTGAACTCTTGGATTTAAGTTGATTTTCCATTCTAAATACGAGCCGCTGGATGAAAAATGGCAAGATCATAATTTTGGAAAATTCACAAGGGCAAATTTGGTAAACTAATAACTCAAGATTAAATCTAGGCCATTGGATGAAGGATGATGGCATGTGATGTGATACATTATGGATTCATTGGATTTGAGGGAAAAATGGTTATTTCACTATTTGGAGGATTTTCGATAATTATCAGAATAATAGACTGAGTTAGGAAAATTCAGCCTAAGTCCTTAAGAAAGGAAGTTTTTATGAGAAAATAGTATTTATTTTCCGAATGTGGAAATATAGAATTTTTAAAATAAATTCGATAGCTCGGTAAAGGTAAAATCGTAGTTGAAGTATTTAGTGAATATTGGAAATCATATTGAACGGAAAATTTTAGAGACTGGACCAAAAGCCATGGAAAATTTGTAAAATATTATTTTATGAATATTTTATTATAGATGGTTGGATTCTAACTAGATTTAGTTAGAATTTTACAATATGGCAAATTAGAAAATAAGATTAGTTTGGAGGACTATTTGGAATCAAGTAATTAAATGAATTTAATATTCATTTAATTAAATACATATGGCATAAATAAGATAGAATATGAAGAAAAATGTTCATCCTCATCTCCTCCAACTTTCAAAAACACAAGAAAGAAAGGGGAAAATTATACAAAAATTTTCTTAGGCATTTTGAAGGCTTCCAAACAAGATTCAAGGTATGTTTTTGATAGAAAAATAATCTATGTTTAATTTTCTTTCATTTGATAGTAATTTTACAAAGAGTTATGAAGATTTGTTCATGTTATTGATGAGAGAGAAAATAGGGATTCACATTTTATGTTGAGATTGAAAATTGATTTGAGTAAATCAAGTGTTGTGGAGTTGAAATCAAGTTTATATTTAGATTAATTTCATGATTGAAGACATAAACCCTAACCCTAGAATTTGGGATTTTATTTAGGGTTTTGAAATTAAGGATGAATATGAAAGATTTATGATTCTACAAGCTTGATTATGGCATTAGGATCAAAATAAAGTTCTTGGAAAGCTTAGGCACCCAATTTGGCATGTAGGAATAAATTTGGGTTTTAAGTGTTAATTCTTGAAAATGAAGAATACATCTTGGAAAAATTATTTTGAGCATATTAGAATGTTGTTTGAATGAAAAATAACCCTAGGAAGGTCTAATGACCAATTCGGTCAAGGGTTAAAATAGAAGGAAAGTTTTGAGAAAAATTTTAAAAATGTTGGATTAATGATCTAGTAGACTTGATTGGTTATTTGGAAGCAAAATCCTAAGTTAAATACATAGGGATCATTTCGGCAAGCTTCAAAATTAAGGGATCCGATCTGATTTTTATGAATTTGATGTGTATTTATCTTATTAATGATGTTAAAGACATGAAAATGAGGTTAGAATGTTAAACCGACGATTAATCACATTAGTGACCATTTTGTCAAATTGTAAAACTTGAATGGTCTATTCGGCAAAGAGGATATGTAAGGAGTAAATCTGATTTTTAGTTAAAATGATGGAATTGAGGTAGTAATGTTGATTGGAGAACTAATTTGCAAAGTTAAGGAGCTTGAATCCTTATATTTGAAATTTGGTGACCATCTCGACAAATCAAGAGAAACTAGAGAAGTAAAGGTTTAAGTGTATTTTGATGAAGGATGTAAAGAGAAAATATGAATACAAGCTTTATTCTAGTCATTTGACGTTAAGTGATGGGACTAAATTGACAAGTAGTGAAATAAGGAGAAGTTGGTGTAAATTAGAAGTTATTTATGGAAAGTTATGTTAGAATTTGAATTATGACAGTAAGTTTAAAAATTCGCCATAAATTCTAAAAAATGGTTAGATGATGGATTTTATGTCGTTATAAAGATTTGTTAGTCTAGTTTCGTTTCCAACAAATGGAGACTGATTTAGAGTTCTGAGTTAAAAGATATGAATTTTTAATCGAATAAAGGTCATAAAAATTACAGAGCAGTTTCTGTCGGGACAGCTCTGTGACGTAAATGTAAGGAATTTTCATAATTTTTGTAGATTTTATTAATTTATGTGGTTTATACCGTTAGAATCGTTATCGTATCTAGTTTCTCCAGTATAAAGGAAATTAAGATCCAGTATGTATTCCACCATATATAAGTAAATCTTTGAAGGTAGTGCAAGCTGTCAGAAAATGGAATTTAAAACATTTTGTATTTAAATGTTAGTTTGCAAGCTCGGAAGAATTATTGGAAGTTCAAATTGGCCACTAAGGATCATAATGAGTTTTTGAACAGTACAAGGAAGAAAGAAAAAATATTTGGAAATCTTATATTCGAATGACTATATTAGACAACATGTTTAAGATAATGTTAGATTTGAATCTAACAAATATTTTATTTTATTCATGTGATTAATGAAAGTCTAAATCAAAGAAGGTTTGAGGTTCTATGAAAGAAAGGATCAAACTAAGATTTAGTGAGGCATTGTGTTAAATGGACAAGGTAAGTGCAATTGCATACATATCATGACACATTGATGTTTTATACATCATTGGGATGGCTTGCGATGAGCCTACCCAAATTTTAGTGTCATTATATTTATGTCGTGGAGCATATGATTGACATATTTTAAATATGTCAAAAGTTAAATATAAATGCATGGATCACTAGTTATATATGATGTTATATTATGAATGTTATTTCGGGTATGAACTGCCCAATGTTAAATTATGTTGATATACATTTCCATGGATGAAATAAATATGAAAACTAAAGCCCAAGTAAGTCATTAAGGGACAGGGTATAATTGGCATGCCATAGAGTCCAGCGGTTTAGCACTTTGTACGGGCACTATAGTGTATATAAAAGACACTTAGTGCATATGGTTAGCACGACCTTATGTGCGGATAAGGACGATCTTATGTCCATTATGGTTAGCACGACCTTATGTGCGGATAAGGACGAATTTATGTTCATTATGGTTAGCACGACCTTATGTGCAGTTTTGACTCGTGTACCCAGGGTCCTCATAGGCTTATATTTGGGCTATGGTTTATTGGTTAATAAAAGAAAAACAAGTGAAAAAAGCTTATGAGCTTTTGGAATAAATGACAAGTATATTAGTAAGAAATTTATATCTGGTTTATATTATGTTAATAAATGATTAACTTGATGGTAATACATATCTAGTGATCATGATGCATTTATGCATATATGGCATATTATGACAAATGGACAAGCATGAAAGTTTGATGGCATTGGCATGTAGTAAATCATTACCAATGCAATATAAAAGTTAGTATATTGGCATATATATATCATGTTATATAAACATAACCATGAAGTTGAATAAAGTTTAAATTATTGTTGCTACTTTCTTTATTGCCTCACTAAGTTCGTACTTAGCGTGTGCTTGATTGTGCACACGTAGGTAAATCAAGATGAGAGTGAGAAGAGCATTGCATCAATATTGGAAAGCTCAACAGGTAATCACAGTAATGACATCCTAATTGAGGTTTGATTATTATAGTGGCACGTACACTTGCTAAACCTAATTGAGTTGTTATGGGCCTTTAAAGTTCGTTATGGTTTCATATTAATTGGCATCTCTGGAAAGATTCAAAGTTAAGAGTAACCACAGATGATGAGTTGCATGTTAAGATTATGGAGAGCATGTATATTTAAGGATAGTAAAGTTGTAGCATTCCTGATTCGTATTCGTCATATGGATACGAAAAGGGGTGTTACATTTATTGGTATTAAATGTAATATCCCAAAAGTTGGTCTAGAAGTATGTTGCTAAGTCGAATGCAAATTAAATAATTTGTTCCATACATGAATTTGATTTTTTAAGGGATTAGGGCTGAATTGAAAAGAAATGAAAGAAGGATAACCTATTTATAAGTGACTAAATCGGGTGACACATTAAATAAAAGATTTGCATGCTAAAATAAAAGAAAGTCAAGGCCTAGACACATTTGTTGTTGGAAGGGACATGTGTTGGAAGGGCCGAACATGGATGAGAATCATTTCATCCTCTTCATCCTCCCTTACCGTATCATCTAAGCTAAGGGAGAGAAAACTTGAATTTATCCATAGATGATTAAGGGTTTGGTTTAATTGTTTCAAGCTTCTACATCTTTGATCGAGAAGCTCATAAGGAGGGTAAGTATTCTCTCCTTACTTCTAGTTGAGATTGTAAAATTATAATTTGATTACGTGTTTATAATGAAATTCTTGGCTATTCAAATGATATATGTGATTATTTTTACACTATAACTAAAATGTTAGACTTGTTTAATTATACTTTTAGTGGTTGAATCTAATGATGCATAAGCTTGATTGATGAGTTACTTGTTATGAAACTCTATTATAGTGGTTGGAAGAAAATTGATTGCTCAATTTGATCCTTATTTGATTAGAACATGTGGAAAATAGTTGAAAATTCGAAATGGTCACCTTGCTTGATGATTGTAATTTTGTGAGCTGTTATGAACTAAAACAGTTGTTAAAGGACTATTTTAGATAACAATTGGAAGCTAGGGTTTTGTTTTAGAAGGTATCATGGATTGGTAATCTTGTGAAGGGTTATTTATGAATTTAAAGGAATTTTGGACTGCTTTAGAAAGTAAATAAATAAACAGATTTTGATTTCAAGCAAGGGATTAATTCGACCACATTAAGATTTATTCAAAATTGTTTTGAATTGTTAAAAAAATTTAATAGAGGGTCTGCCTTGTTGTTTCACCAAGTTAAGGGACTGCTTTTGTAAGATTAAAAACAGGGGAGAAACTGTTTTTATGATTTTAAATGATGATTATGATATGGATAGTGCATTAAGGGCTATTCGAATAGATGTTGTTGGGTATAGATTGGATGTTGGCAAGATAGTAGAAATTGTTTGAATTGATTATTAGAAGAATAATGCTTGAGCAGTTTGAATGGTGTGATGAGAATTACTAGAAATTGAAAGTTTGCTACGTATTGAGAGTTCATTCGAAATTTATGTTAAATGTAAAATAAGGACTTTATGATTAAATCCTTGTGACAATGAAGTTAAAATTTGAGCTTATTTCAGATGTTATTGTTGATTAGAGTCAAACCATGGTCTGTCTTGGAATTCATAAGGAAACTTAAGAATGATTTGTATGTATAAATGAAAATGTATGAACTTGAGGCTGTTAACTAAGTCCAAAAGTAAATTATTAAGACTAAAGGATTGATTTGATGCACATGGTGAATGATTTTAGCTATTGTGATCAAGTATATACATAGGTGTGAAGGTTGCCCTATTTTGTGTATACATGAATATATGGTACATTGTTTTAAGTATGCATGTGTGTATGTGAGCATTGGACTGTTTTGAAGGCACATGAACATATTAAGGACTGTTTGACATATATATATGCATGTATACAAAGTGTATGGACTGTTTTGGTAATGTAGAAAAGTGTTTAGGATTGTTTTGTACATTTAAGAACCTTGAGTGGGATGTTTGTGTGAAATTATATGTATACATGAAATCTGAGTAGTTTACAAATGGATAGTTGTTATAAAATGTTCTAATGTATAATTTTCCTAATTGTTACTTTAGACCAAGAGAGAGTTCGAAGGACTAAGGGCTAAAGTGGATCAAATAAGAGATGAACAAAAGGTAAATGTGATTCGGGATCAAAATTTAGCTTGGATGGAAACTATGAGTGTAGTTTAAAGTCTTGGGATGGGCTTCTAACCTTCCTGAGCATTCCTCATCGATTCAATTTATTACATTTAAAATTTGGAATAATTTATGCTTGAAACCTAGATGCGAGGTAAGTATCGTAAAAATAAAGTATTCATGATGTACATTGTTTGGTTAAATATTTGATCACATGGGAAGTCATTCATGTGCTGTTATATGTGATTCATACGTTAGATCTTAAGTCTTGTTTAATTGATTAAACAAATGAATGTGTTGATATGAATATGGATCTAAAATTATAACTAAGCCTATGTGTGTTTGATAAGTAATTGTACCATGCTGCTATATGACTAAGAAAATGACTAAAAAGGGTTGAGAACTTTGTTTACGAGTTATTTTTGTACTTGAGATGATCAATTAAAATTTATGATCATCGAAAATGTGTTTGAAATGTTAATTATGTTTGAATGAAACATGTACATGACTGAACTTGTGGATGCTATGAAATAAACCTTGGTGGCATGATAAAAAGAATATAGAGCAATGCTCATTTTGGATAAGAATGTGATAAGTTCATAACTATATGAATAAGGAGCTAAGCTCGACCTTGATTCCGATAAGATAAGATTATGTGAAAAGCCTTGGTCTCGAGTCAGTCATAGGTATAGTTGGCATGCCATAGAGTTCATAGAGCTCGTGTTTGGGGTGGACTACGGTCCTTAATTGGAGACAGTATGATGGAAGTATTGAGGTCATTTGGCGACAGTATGAGGGATTGATCGATACTACGAGTACCATTTTATTTGGAGACAATTGGTTGAGGATTTGTGTACCTACGCTTCAATTCGATTCTCAAGGCTATGATAAATACAAATAGTAAAGTTGTAACCAAGTTAAAGAATTAATTAAATACCATTAGAGACCAGTAATCCATGTCTATAGTATGATATGCTTGATATCTTTTAGTCAAGAAACAGGTGATCATGAAATGATATGTTATGTACCTTGATGATGAGTAACTTTTGCTTATGTGTAGTACATGGTATGACAAATAGTTCATATCTAAGATATGTTGTGTCAAACATTAATTAAGATAAGTAAATCTAAGTTTAAAATATGCCCTGATTGGTAACTTACATGTAAAGTAACACCTATTTAATTATATATCAATTGTGATTTTCAAATAGATTAAGGATTCTTTTGAGAAGACCTAACTATGTTATGGGTTGTTCAGATTAACAAATTATATTTACATGAACAATCGATTATGCCAATTAATTTGAGTGTTGATATGCTATGCTAGATAGCTTGTATGACAAGTATCACTTAATTATGAAATGTTATGGCTTATGTGATAAGTACTGCTTATCTTTGATACATTAAGTTAGATGATTGTGTGATAAGAAACCATGATTTCGACATGCTATATGTGATGCCTTCAATATCAGATAATTCATGAATATTGTATGTTATGTTTAAATGTTTTATATGCCAAGGAATTTATGACATGGTAATCTATAACTAATAACTTGAACAACAAGAATTCATGCATTATTTTTAAAAAAAGGGTTATAGTAAAAAGAAGATTGTGAGGATTTACAAGATAAACCCTGATTTAATGAAACAACTTGTATGCTATGACACGTTTATGAAATTGATCCATGTATATGCATAATAGTTAAGCATGAAGATATAAAAATATATAATTTCATATGATTAATCACTTGGATACATTTATGACAATCAAAATTCTTCTTCATGCTCTATGTATATACGAGATTGATAAATTTAGTTTAACACTACTAACTACTCAATCAACTTAGAACCATAATTGAGTTCAAAGATTATGGGTAAGAAACAATGAAGTTTACGAGATAAATTAGAGAATCATATGTTAACTTATAAATAACATTACTTTTATGGGGTCTATTTTCTTGCTTTGTTTTAAGAAAATCAAACAATGTATGAGGGAATTAATTGTGATTTCTGGTTCTAAGGACATAAGAAACCTAGGCTGTCTAAACATGACCTAAATCTATTAATTATTAAGATTTCTTGAGTACTGTGAGGTTTGAATGAATTGAGTTAAGTACTATGTATTGTTATTATGAAATAAGTATATTAAGAGTTCGTTGGAATTCAGATATGGCCATAAATGGAATCACTTGATTATAAGGCTTGGAGAGTTTGAGTTAATGTATCTAGTACACTAATCTAATAAAGAACTTATATGATAACTTGTTTAATAAGTAGTGAATTGCCATAACTTTACTTGTTTTTTCCTTGAGCAAGTAAATTAGACTATTCGAATGCTTGGAGTTAACCGGCTAATGTCCTATTTAAGTGAATTACATGGCAAATAATGATTGTCTTTATGAGAATTATAATTGTTGTAATGTAATAACCTATGAGATGATAGAACAAGTTACTAATCTGATTAATTGCTTGATTAAGTGCGAACCTCGTATAATCTATGCTTGGTTTTATTGTAAAGGATAAATAGAATTTATTGATAGTTAAATGTATGCTTGTGAATATTTTTAAGCTACCTCACTAAGCATCTGTTTACTCTTTTCCTTCCAACCTTTCAGGATAATCTTGCCTTTGTTTCTCTAAAAAGCTTGGACAAGATCACAAGGACCAGGATGTACGTTTGTAATCTTTAGTGTACTCCTATTCGGTGGCACATAGTGTTTAAGCATGCATTGAATACTTAGATCTTTTTTATGGCTTATCATGTATATAAGCCTAATAAGCATTCAAGTCTGTAATGGGCCTTATTATTATTATTTCTTGATAATGCTTGCTGCCTATGATCTAATAATTAGCCAGATTTAGTAGTTTCCTAATAGTTAAGATATGTTAGTGATATATTTGAATGTTTACCAACTCGAAAATCAGGTGAATGATGATGCTTTAACGGATTAGGATGCATTATATCTTAGATAGGATTATAATGTTATAAGCAAAACAATCATCATGATAAAAAATTAGTGAGATTGTGTTTTGAACATGACATGTTAATTTTATCTGCAAGACACTTAAGTTTCTTAACCATCTCATTGGTTTTTGTGTCACAAACCCAAATATGTAATTATCGGGTTAAACCTTAAGTAAAGTAGTAAAGTTAAAAAGGACTAGTTCTACGGTTAGAATAATTAAACGTCTGAATGACAATGGAATTAGTTTTGATCATGTTATGCAAAAGTTATATGTATTTGTCTAGGATAGAATTAAGCGTTGATTTATCTTGATAATTGTAAATAAAGGAAGTTAATATTCTCTGTTTAAATAGTCTTTAATGTCTCAAATGATTACTTGTTGATAGAGCGTTGATATATATATATACACATATCTGATGTTCAAATCCTTATCATGACTATATGTGTGGTAGTAATAATAGTTATGGTCTGAAGTATCTAATTTATAAGAGCAAGCTATGGTTTGTTATCTGAAATATCTTTGTTTAGTATATGTTAAAATTTGTTTGTCTATGACATGAAGTTAAAGACATATTAAACTTATAAAAGTTTTAAATTATCCTGAATTCTGTTTGTATGCATATTTGTGAAGTGCTAGTCGTCATATATATGATTCAATGTTGTATGCCTGTTTAAATGTTGTTCATAAACACTTCCTAATTCGGTTTATTCCTAAGCTGGGTTCAGGGGTGTTTCATCAAAGTATAGGTTTAGCCGGTTCTGGAGTTAAACGAAGTACGGTAAAGGTCAAAAGTGTATACATGCCACTAGGATGTCAGAATTACTGATGATTTTCCTTGTTGGAATAGATGCAATTGCTTACTTCATAATAATAATAATGTTAAATTCCAAGTGTGAGGGTAAAAGAATCGTGTCAGGTGTTTAGGCGAGTGGATCAACAAGAGATTCACGAGAGTAATAAGGTTAATGATAATATTCTACCCTCAGCTTAATGTCACGGCCATACCTTCGTTCACTCGACAAGGAGGTCGTGCGGCACTAGGAAGGGACGTTTCCCGACCAAGTCAGCCCTTGATCTCGGTGTATCTTTGTTTACTCGGTAAGTCAACCGTGCGGCACTTGAAAGGGACGCTTCCCGATCGAGTTAGTCTTGCTCTCTATAGATCCGTCCCAGATAAAACAAACAATGCATCAGGTCTCAAGCCACAACATAATCCCTCAAGCCACGAGTCGATACCGTAGGGCATAGCGGATGCCCATAGTCGACACCCACCTTCCCCGAAGGAAAAAGTAGTTTTATTAAATAAAAGAAAATATTCGGGCTACAAAGAAGACTCACCCACACCATCGACTTGGGCGGTAGGGGCCACCTCGATGGTGTGTAGGATACGTACCTGTACCAGTGGATCAGTCCAAACTCTGCCGACTGTCCACCCCCTACATATATGCGAAAACAATTTTATGGAAATGACCCGAGTAGACACTGAAATGCTTGAAACGAGGACATTCTTCCCTAACTATAGAAATACAGACTATTTTCCCTAAACATAACAATGATTGAAATGAGGACAACTTGTTACCTACTCAACCATGGGGCCTTATACATAGCTAGCCACGGTATATCTACTCGGTTGTGGTCCTATAGAGGGGATGGCCACAACATTCTCCCCCACCTAATTTGTCGACGTCATCGTCGACTTGGCAGACTTGAGCTTCACGCTTCCCGGACACATCTCCTACATCCCTGTATAATTGCATTGCTGACAATGTCTTCCCAGTAGCCTTTGGAAGAATTTTGGCCTCTGCCACTCCTGGTTGCTCCCCTTGGAAGATCAAACAACCCACCGAAGGGACGAGGACGACTTTCGCACTTATCATGAAGTCTAAACCTATGACGACATCAAAGTCATCCATAGGGACTACTGTGTAGCTAATCATTCCCTCCCATGATCCAATCTTGGTCTTCACATTCTTTACACTTCCCCATATACTTGATGCTTCAGAATTCACAGCTTTTATTCGCCCCACATCCTTGGTTAGAGTCAGATTGCACCTTTCCGCTTCCTCTGGAGAAATGAGGGAGTCAGTTGCTCCTGTGTCTACCAAGGCCTTTGTGACTTTCCTATTCAAAACTATGTTCACATACATCAAGCCTCTCCTTGGTTCAGTCCTAGCCTTGTCTTGTTCTGTTTGCATAGAATATAAGAAACGGATAGAACCCATTCTAGCTGGTTCATCCCTCTTGTCATCCAATTGGTGGCCAACCTGATCCAACCCTTTTGGAGTAGTTCTCAGCGCCGATAGTGCACTCCTCTATGGACATTCTGCCAGTCGGTGGGACCCTGACAAAGAAAGCAGCGAAGCCCTCGCCTAGAGGAATCATTATTTTGTCCTCTATCTCTTCCCCAAGTTGAAGGTTTCTCTACTCGTGCCACTTTATAACTTGCTATCCCACTGCCATTGCCGTTACCATGGTCAATGCCATTACCCGTACTATTGCCATTGACATTACCATTCCCATTGCTCCGACTACTGCCATCGCCACTTGCGGGTGTGCCCTTACGCTTTGTGGAACCTTCACTGTAATCACTAAGTCGTTCGGCAGCAGCCATCGCCTCAACCACATTTTGCGGTCTTTGTCTCTGGACCTCTGTTCTCGCCCATAATTTTAGCCCTTCTAGGAAGTAGAACATTTTGTCATGTTCGGCCATATCCTTGATGTCTAACATTAACGCGGCAAACTCTCTCACATACTCGCGTACTGCCCCTGTGTGTGAGAGATCTCTCAACTTCTTCCGTGCATTATACTCCACATTCTCTGGAGGAATGCATTCTTCAATTCCTTCTTCATCTCCTCCCAAGTCTTGACGGAGCACATATTGCCATCGAACTTGGACCGCCACCACAACTTAGCATCCCTTGCCAAATACATCGAGGCAGTGGATACCTTGTCCTCATCTGAGGTTGTATGCACTACTCGAAAGTATTGTTCAATGTCAAATAAGAAATTCTCAAGTTCTTTGGCATCTCTGTTCCCTTCAAACCGTTGGGGATCTGGGACCTTGGCCCTCTGGCCCCTGTCACCTGCAGTTGAATTGCCTACGGCCACTTGGACTAGGTTGACAAGACATCTGAGTTCTGCCAACTCATTCTTAAGGTCACTCATAGCTTCTTTTGCTTCATTACTGAGTTCCTTTATGGCATCTGCCAGTTCCTGTTGGGCTTCCTCAATTTCCCTAACACGATCGCTCGTGACTATATGAGCTCTCATGGCAGCTACTGCAGCTTCCAGCTCTTCAAATTTAGCAGGGTCAACCGACCTATTGCTTCGACTTTTAGCCATTTCAAAAGTAAGTATGCACCCCTGTATCCTGCAAGCACAGCCAAGCACCATTGTGCCAAGGAAAGAAAAAAAATAATTGTCAGATTCTCAATGATCAAGTTAGGCACTATTGTGCCACAAAACCAACAACATTATTCTTTTCAACACAGCAAGCGCCTCTACGTTGAACATAAATGAGCCCCATAGGAGTTACTTTCCACGTGACATCATGCTAGGATAATCATTTTTTTTAGGACAGGCACCTCTGTGCACTGTTTGCAATATGATTTCCAGGCATGCATCAACGATTCACAAGTAGTCGGCTTCTCAATACTGAGGTAACCATAATGATTAACGTCAGACACCTCTTGTGTACTGATTTCACTATGACGACCCAGCTAAGACTTCAAGACACATTGAGTGCCTCGGCACAAAACAACCATAGTGCGTAACGTCAGTTACCTCCGTAAACTGATGACACTATGTTTGAACTCGTTTGCACCTCTGTGCGATAAACGATAAGTGCCTCTTGCACAGAAACAACCATAGTGGTTAGCGTCAGTCACCTCTGTGTACTGATCCCACCAGGTCCAACTCGTTAGCACCTTTGTGCAATATAAAGATCGAGCACCGCGTATGCTTCGATCGCTATAGTGGTTACCGACAGGCACCTCTGTGCGCTGGCTCCACTATAAAACTCACATGCACCTCTGTGCCACAAATTCACAACTGGGCACCACTGTGCCAAAGGAATGAGCGCCACTGCGCAGAGATAATAACCAAGCACCTCTATGCCCGAAACAATAGTCAGGCACCTCCGTGCACTAACCCACCCTCAATTTATTTCACATTGTGGACTCACCCAACCCACTCCTTTTACGAGGGCGCTTGGTGTGGAGTCCAACCATCTAACGTCGTACAAAGTTTAAATTCACATCAACCCGGCTCGAAAGCCTTGCTCTGATACCAAGTGTCACGGCCATACCTTCGTTCACTCGACAATGAGGTCGTGCGGCACTAGGAAGGGACGTTTCCCGACCAAGTCAACCCTTGATCTCGGTGTATCTTTGTTTACTCGGTAAGTCAACCATGCGACACTTGAAAGGGACGCTTCCCGATCGAGTCAGCCTTGCTCTCTATAGATCTGTCCCAGATAAAACAAACAACGCGTCAGGTCTCAAGCCACAACATAATCCCTCAAGCCACGAGTCGATACCGTAAGGCATAGCGGATGCCCATAGTCGACCCCCACCTTCCCCGAAGGAAAAAGTAGTTTTATTAAATAAAAGAAAATATTCGGGTTACAAAGAAGACTCACCCACACCATCGACTTGGGCGGTAGGGGCCGCCTCGATGGTGTGTAGGATACGTACCTGTACCAGTGGATCAGTCCAAACTCTGCCGACTGTCCACCCCCTACATATATGCGAAAACAATTTTATGGAAATGACCCGAGTAGACACTGAAATGCTTGAAACGAGGACATTCTTCCCTAACTATAGAAATACAGACTCTTTTCCCTAAACATAACAATGATTGAAACGAGGACAACTTATTACCTACTCAACCATGGGGCTTTATACATAGCTAGCCACGGTATATCTACTCGGTTGTGGTCCTATAAAGGGGATGACCACAACACTTAGCATGGTGCAGAGGCACCAGAGTAACATGTTATGCATGTTCTGGATTAAGAGTTTTGTTTTCAGACATTAGATGCGATCATGAATCAGCCTGCTTAGGCACCGATTGCAAAAGAATTGAGAGTTTTGGCACACTAGATTTTCAGAGAGATATTAATAGAGATCCTATGATTGTTAATCTATGGTTTAATGATATAAAAACTATGCTGAAGGAACTCTGTATTGATGATTTTAGGAGACTCAAAGAAAATTATTATCTCATCTGAAAGGATTATACCCGTATTTGATAAAGTAATGTTACGGTACATACTCAAAAGTTTATTAACTAGAAGTTCTTTCTTTGAGAGTTCCGTAACAAAGTTTATCCTAGAGATACAATAAAGTTTCTTGCATCTTAATTAGTGCAATTGGATTATTTACGGGTATGAGTGCAAGTTTAATAAACTGAGCTGATTTGCTTCTAAACTACTTCCTACAGACAGAAAGAGAGCATGTTATGACAGCTCATAGAGGGCTGAAGGTTAGGTACAAAGAAGTACTGACTGCCCTATATATTTCAAAATTTCATGAAGCGGTAAATTATGCCAAATGCAATGCAAAGGGTTCAGAATGAGAAAATATCTAAAAGGAGGTCACAGCTCGTAAAGAGGAATAATGAATCATTATTTATTTCACCCCATCTAAAAAGTAGTGAGGATTCCCGGTAAAGATATTAAACTAAATTTATTACATAGTTCCACTAAGAGACCGGGACAAGGAAAATTAAGAACTCTCTGACATTTATAATTAATGTTGGAGATTCAAAAAACCATAAAACCAATCATGTGAGGGTTGTGATAATTGGCATGCATGAGCATGCAGAGTTTTTATTGGAATTTGTTACTAATGTGAAAATTATTTAACTTATGCTATAGATACCGAGCATCAAGGGTAAGCTGGGATAGTATTCCTATTGTTTGTGAGATTTAAATGGGTTGCCCAAGAAGAGCTGTCAGGCTTGACGCTTAATCGATGGGCTAAGTTTAGGATTTGATTTAATTCAATATTGGACCTATATTGATTGCACTTTATATAATGGCTCTTACTAGATTGAGAAAGGTAAGGATCTAGTTGCAAGAGTAATTCAATTGAGGTTTTATACGACTCGGTATATCATGTTAGGAAGCTCCAGTGATGTTAGTCAAAAGAAGCAATAATATTCCTCTAAGATTAAATTATGATTATATTATTACCAGTAGAATAAGATTTGATAGTAGAACTAGTATTAGTGCAGTATGAATCTAGTAAGGATTCTACCTTATTTAATAATACGTCCCATAATAGGTTGGGATGTGTATTGATGTAATAAGGCTAAAGTAGTAGTTGATGTATTTAGCCAATAGTCATTCTTTGGAATATAAGAATTAAATGTCCGATTACCTTTGGAAGAAAATAGTATATTGATTACATAGCTTTAATCAAGTCTACTTTGACAAATCAGATCAAAGATTTACAGATGAAAGATATGTCTGGAAAGAATTCCGTAAGGTGAAAAGGGAAAATTAAAGATTTTGGTGTTATGTATAAAAGATGTTCATATTATCAAAGGGTAATTTATATCCCCGATGATAATGAATTAGAAAGAGAAAAAAAAGGATTTTGAATCTGATTTATTTTAGGATTCAAAAAATAAAGTAAGAAAGGTTCGAAGCAATCTAGAATTGCTTTAGAATGATGGATAGCATTTGTTGATTTTGAAAGAAAAGATATTTAATATGAAGTTAAAGATAAAGTATTCTATAAAAGTTTCACCTTGGAAGAAGGTGTTATGGTTTGGACAAAAAGGGAAGCTGAGTCTGAGATTTATTGGGCCATATAACAGTGTGAAAAGAGTTGGTCTGGTGGTTTATTAGCTAGTCATACCTCCGAAAATGGACAAGATTCATAATATATTTCATGTATCGATACTCAAGAAGTATCGATCAGATCCTTTACATATTATTACCCCGGAAGGAATAAAGATTCAACCGAATTTGATTTATGAGGAAGAATCGGTGAAGATATTGGCACATCAAGTCAAAGAATTAAGAAATAAGATGATCTCGCTTGTTAAACTTCTTTGGCAAAATTATGAAGTCGAAAAAACGACTTGGAAAAGGGAAAAAGATATGAGAAAGTAGTTTCCTAGCCTTTTTGAATCAGGTACATATTAAAACTTCGAGGACGAATTTTCTTAAGGGGGAGAATTGTAATATCCCAATTTTTGGCTAGTGACCAAAATGTAGATTTTAAAAATTTTGTGGCTAAAGTATAAACTTTGGAAAAGTTCTAGGACCAAAGAGTAATTTTCAAAAGTTGTGTATTTTAACTCCGTAAATGAATAGTTTACCCCCAAGAATGATGTTTCTATGTTATCCGAATTTTTCGTACGGAGTTTGTATTAATGGCTATAAAGCGATAAAGTTTAGAAAAATATTCGGATAATCAGATCGAATCGAATATCTAGGATATTTTGAAAGATGATAAGGCAAGGTTAATTATGTCATTTTACATGTCTAATTGTGTTGGAAGAATTTGAACCCTTGGATTTAAGTTGATTTTCCATGCTAAATATGAGCCGTTGGATGAAAAATGGCAAGATCGTAATTTTGGAAAAATTACAAGGGCAAAGTTGGTAAACTACTAACTCAAGATTAAATCTAGGACATTGGATGAAGGATGATGGCATGTGGTATATTGTGGATTCATTGGATTTGAGGGAAAAATGGTTATTTCACTATTTGGAGGGTTTTCGATAATTATCATAATAATAAACTAAGTTAGAAAAATTCAATCTAAGTCCTTAAGAAAGGAAGTTTTTATGAGATAATAGTATTTATTTTCCGAATGTGGAAATATAGAATTTTCAGAATAAATCTGATAGCTCGGTAAAGGTAAAATCGTAGTGGAAGTATTTAGTGAATATTGGGAAATCGGATTGAATGGAAAATTTTAGAGACTGGAGCAAAAGCCATGGAAAATTCATAAAATATTATTTTCCATAAAATATTATTTTATGAATATTTTATTACAGTTGGTTGGATTCTAACTAAATTTAGTTAGAATTTTACAATATGGCAAATTAGAAAATAAGACTTAGTTGGAGGGTTATTTGGAATCAAGTAACTAAATGAATTTAATTTTCATTTAATTAAATACACATGGCATAAATAAGATAAAAGATGAACAAAAATGTTCATCCTCATCTCCTCCAATTTTCGAAAACACAAGAGAGAAAGGGTAAAAATATACAAAAAAAATTCCTAGGCATTTTGAAGGCTTCCAAACAAGATTCAAGGTATGTTTTTGATAGAAAATTAATCTATGTTTAATTTTCTTTCATTTGATAGTAATTTTACAAAGAGTTATGAAGATTTGTTCATGTTATTGATGAGAGGGAAAATAGAGATTCATACTGATGTTGAGATTGAAAATTGATTTAAGTAAATCAAGTGTTGTGGAGTTGAAATCAAGTTTATATTTTCATTGATTTCATAATAGAAAACATAAGCCCTAACCCTAGAATTTGGGATTTTATTTAGGGTTTTGAAATTAAGGATGAATATGGAAGATTTATGATTCTACAAGCTTGATTATGACATTAGGATCAAAATAAAGTTCTTGGAAAGCGTAGACACCCAATTTGGCATGTAGGAATAAATTGGGGTTTTAAGTGTTAATTCTTGAAAATGAAGAATACATGTTGGAAAAATTATTTTGAGCATATTAGAATGTTGTTTGAATGAAAAACAACCCTAGGAAGGTCTAGTGACCAATTTGGTCAAGGGTAAAAATAGAAGGAAAATTTTGAGAAAAATTTTAAAAAGGTTGGATTAATGATCTAGTAGACTTGATTGGTTATTTGGAAGCAAAACCCTAATTTAAATACATAGGGATCATTTTGGCAAGCTTCAAAATTAAGGGACCTGATCTGATTTTTATGAATTTGATGTGTATTTATCTTATTAATGATGTTAAAGACATGAAAATTAGGTTAGAATGCTAAACCGACGATTAATCACACCAGTGACCATTTTGACAAATTGTCAAACTTGAATGGTCTATTCGGCAAAGAGGATATGTAGAAGGAGTAAATTTGATTTTTAGTTAAAATGATGGAATTGAGGTAGTAATGTTGATTGGAGAACTAATTTGCAAAGTTAAGAAGCTTGAATCCTTATTTTTGAAATTTTGGTGACCATCTCGACAAATCAAGAGAAATTAGAGAAGTAAAGGTTTAAGCTTATTTTGATGTAGGATGTAAAGAGAACATATGAATACAAGCTTTATTCTAGTCATTTGACGTTAAGTGATGAGACTAAATTGACAAGTAGAGAAATAAAGAGAAGTTTGTGTAAATTAGAAGTTATTTATGGAAAGTTATGTTAGAATTTGAATAATGGCAGCTAGTTTAAAAATTCACCATAAATTCTAAAAAATGGTTAGATGATGAATTTTATGCCGTTATAAAGATTTGTTGGTCTAGTTTCGTTTCTAATGAACGGAGACTGATTTCGAGTTCCGAGTTAAAAGATATGAATTTTTATTCGAACGAAGGTCAGAAAAATTACATAGCAGTTTTTGCTTGGACAGCTCTATGAAGTAAATGTAAGGAATTTTCATAATTTTTTGTAGATTTTATTAATTTATGTGGATTATACCGTTAGAATCATTATCAAATCTAGTTTCTCTAATCTAAAGGAAATTAAGATCCAACATGTATTCTGCCCTGTATAAGTAAATCTTTGAAGGTAGCGCAAGCTGTTAGAAAATGGAATTTAAAACATTTTGTATTTAAATGTTAGTTTGCAAGCTCTGAAGAATTATTGGAAGTTCAAATTGGCTACTAAGGACCATAATTAGTTTTTGAACAATAAAAGGAAGAAAGGAAAAATATTTGGAAATTTTATAATCGAATGACTATATTAGACAACATGTTTAAGATAATGTTAGATTTTAATCTAACAAATATTTTATTTTATTCATGTGATTAATGAAGTCAAGTTTGAATCAAAGAAAGTTCGAGGTTCTATGAAAGAAAGGATCAAACTAAGATTTAGTGAGGCATTGTGTTAAATGGACAAGGTGAGTGCAATTGCATACATATCATGACACATTGATGTTTTATACATCATTGGGATGGCTTGCGGTGAGCCTACCCAAATTTTAGTGTCATTATATTTATGTCATGGAGCATATGATTGGCATATTTTAAATGTGTCAAAAGTTAAATATAAATGCATGGATCACTAGTTATATATGATGTTATATTATGAATGTTATTTCGGGTATGAACTGCCCAATGTTAAATTATGCTGATATACATTTCCATGGATGAAATAAATATGAAAACTAAAGCCCAAGTAAGTCATTGAGGGACAGGGTATAATTGGCATGCCATAGAGTCCATCGGTTTAGCACTTTGTACGGGCACTATAGTGTATATAAAAGACACTTAGTGCATATGGTTAGCACGACCTTATGTGCGGATAAGGACGATCTTATGTCCATTATGGTTAGCACAACCTTATGTGCGGATAAGGACGAATTTATGTTCATTATGGTTAGCACGACCTTATGTGCGGTTTTGACTCGTGTACCCAGGGTCCTCATAGGCTTATATTTGGGCTATGGTTTATTGGTTAATAAAAGACAAACAAGTGAAAAAGCTTATGAGCTTTTGGAATTAATGACAAGTATATTAGTAAGAAATTTATATCTGGTTTATATTATGTTAATATATGATTAACTTGATGGTAATACATATCTAGTGATCATGATGCATTTATGCATATATGGCATATTATGACAAATGGACAAGCATGAAAGTTTGATGGCATTGGCATGTAGTAAATCATTACCAATGCAATATAAAAGTTGGTATATTGGCATATATATCATGTTATATAAACATAACCATAAAGTTGAATAAAGTTTAAATTATTGTTGTTACTTTCTTTATTGCCTCACTAAGTTCGTACTTAGCGTGTGTTTGATTGTGCACACGTAGGTAAATCAAGATGAGAGTGAGAAGAGCATTGCATCAATATTGGAAAGCTCAACAGGTAATCACAGTAATGACATCCTAATTGAGGTTTGATTATTATAGTGGAATGTACACTTGCTAAACCTAATTGAGTTGTTATTGGCCTTTAAAGTTCGTTATGTTTCATATTAATTGGCATCTCTAGAAAGATTCAAACTTAAGAGTAACCATAGATGATGAGTTGCATGTTAAGATTATGGAGAGCATGTATATTTAAGGATAGTAAAGTTGTGACATTCCTGATTCGTATTCGTCGTATGGATACGAAAAGGGGTGTTACAAGGGGGCTTCGAGTTTACCTTCCGTTGGGAGATAAAGTCGTCGTTTACGCGTGTCTTCGGACTCCTGGAATGGCCGGCGAGGTAGCGCCACCAATGAACGGCGCAAGAAATGTTGGGTTTTGGTTCGTCTTTTGTTAGATATAGGAAAAATGAGGCTCGATTTCAAAAATCAGGGTTTGGTTTCGAAGTTATGAGGGGGATTATAGTGTTTTAGGTCACCAGTCGCTGTTGAACGGCGGCCGACGCGGCAGAACAAAGCGGTGGCTCCGCAGGTCTCTGGAAGTATAAGAGAACAGGGTAGGATAGTGTTTAAAAATGGATAAAATTAGGTTTTTTAGAATAAAAATAAGTTTTATACCCCTTTTAGTTTTAAAAATGGATAAATCCCGTTTTAAGGACCTTCGTCCCCTTTAATTCCCCCATATGGTCCTTCTGCCTTTCGAAATCACGCCCGTGGTCCCTGTCGTTTTGAATTTGTTTTCAATTCCGTCCCTATTTGAAGGATAACCTTTTTTTGCTTAGTTTAATTCCTATTTCGGCCCCTTCTCTTTATTTCGTATTTAAAATTTCACCCTTTATCCCGTTCTGTTTTGTTTTAATTTTACCCCTTTGTTTTTTTTCTCACTGATTCGGTCTCTAATTCATACCTATTATAGTTATATATTATGTTATTCTATATATTATGTACCTTACGTAGTACATATATATATATATATCTATATATATATAGATATACATATACATATGATATCTTATATTATGTTTATAGTATATATATATAGGATATAGTTATATTATTTATGCGTACTATATATATATGATATATATTGGTTTACATTGATAATGTATATGTATATCTATTTATCTATAGTAGTATATTATCATAATATTTTTCATTTATTTATATTTTACGTTCAAATCTGCCTTACGGTGACCCGAAACGGGAAATGACCCGTATTTAATTTCTCGTACTTTACTTTTTCGCATCTAAGTTTCTGCTATTTAATTTCTGCATTTTCTTTTATTGCTCGATCCGGTCCTTTTTCGGATTTCTTTTATATTAGATCCGATCCTCTTCCAGATTCTTTTTATTTGTTCGATCCGGTCCATTTTCCGGACATTTTAATTCTCTCTCTTTAATTTCCGCATTTATTTTATCTTGTTCGCATTTGTTTTGTGCATTTATTTTCTTTATTTGTTTATTTTCGTGACATACATTTTTTTTGTCATTCGTTTCACACTTAATTTATTTAATAACATATTGTTAATTAATTAATCTAACTTCTAAAAAGGAGGTATTTATTAATTCCGTATTTGTGTCGTAACAGTCCTGGTTCATTGGATGTTGACATACATTTATTGTTAATTCATGACATCATTATTAACTGTTTACATCATGCATAAAGGTGAGTACTTGAGTCGAACTTTAAATTAACACGGTAGTCGGGCTTATTCGATGTCTGTTTAATCTACAGTCCGATGTATAGTCAGCCTTATTATTTAAACGGATAATTAATTCAAACCCATTAAATTGTTAAAGCCCCATCAATTAAAGCCTATATTAGATTAAGAATAGTTAATTAAATCCAATTCTGAATTTCAATAATTTCTTTCGATTAAAAGAAACGTCTGTTTTGGTACTGCTTTCCGGGCGTGATGGGGGTGTTAATCTTTCCCCACACTAACCAATTCCCAAACCCGTTTTAAAAGAATCTTTGGTTTTATGGTGCCTGGGCTACCTTAATGGCAGGTCGCGACTCCAACTCTTCCTTTTCGAAATAAAAAATGCATTTTTAACAAAACCCCCCATTTTCCCCAAATTTCCCTAAAATTCAAATTTTCCTCAATTCTTACCAATTTTCAAAAATTTCCAAAACAAAAATTTTCAAATCACAAAACCAAAAATATTTTTCCTTTTCAGCGATCCCGAATTGGAAACTTTAAATATTTGGATTTTAAAAGGGTCGCTACAGATTGTGACTTCGCTGGGGAGTTTTTTAGAGTTAAACAAAAAAACTCATGTTGTTTATATCGATGGAAATGTTGAACTTCAAATGGAATTTAATTAATTTGTTCTTTCTCAAAGATACACTTTAATTCGACGGGCTTCGATAATTAGTGGCTTTGCATTAATTGTTCATTTATTTTTAAGGCATCACCGACATGTGTTGCATCATGCTCATCAAGCTCTATACCTGAGCTTTGTCCCTTCAGTGGGAGTGAAACGCCACATACCCACATGAGCAGCCCTCCACGGGTCGATAATTTACTCTTGGGATCCACTCCTTTTGACACGTGAGCAGCCTTTCACATTATTAGGTTGTGCTTTCCCTCGAACCAAATCTGATTCGCAAGCCTGTCATGGGACAGAATCAAAGTTCTTGTTATCTTAGTAGATAATAAGATAGGTTCGAGTACCCATATCCATAACCCAAAACCACATGTGTGAGAATCTAATAAGCCTACCCCTTTAGAGCCATGTGGACAACCATAGAAATCTAGAATTCATGTTGTTAGGTTGCTTTGGTGTATTTATTCGATTCTCATTCTTTATTGTATATTCGTCACTAATAAACTCTTTTTGTCTTGCTTGCTTATTTATTTTTGTACATATTCATGGCATTTCACATAGAGTGTTAATTCGAGAACAGTTCAAAATTGAGGGCTTTATCAATGGAAGAAAGAGTCATAATGACGAGTTAAATAATTTCGAAGCCTGAGTGGGGCAAATGTTAACCTAGATGCACCGTATATGGCAGTCGTTCTCTCGTTATAATGGGACTCGATCTTCAATACGAAAGGCTGCTCAACGAGAATGTTCATCGATTAATACTTTTGCATTCATTCATGCACTAATTTTAGGATGATTGCATTGTCATTAATTTTATTTCTTTGTGTCATGATACATGGCATCTTTATTACATTAAATTAATCATTTTTCCATCAATACCTTTGCATTTAGGGCATCTATTATGCATTTACATGCATTTATTTTGAAAACATCAAGACCGACTTTTGGGATGTCCCGTGACAGTGATTCTGGATCAAAGGAAAATTCAGTCAATTTAGCATCCCTACGGAGCCCGACAAAAATCCAAGATGGTAAACGAAGAGAGATTAGACCGACTTGAGCAAACCCAAAGGGACATGCAAGCGGATTTGGCCCGAAAGATTGAAGAGCAGTTAGCTAAGGCCCGACAAGACATGGTGGAGCAGTTAGGCAAAATTGCCCAAATGTTCGAATTTAAGCTTCCCGTTCAAGGAGAGTCATATGTTGTAAATCTTATGGCAAACCCTAATCCTACTAATAGGAATGGGTATCCTACATATCCTCCAGGCTTTACTCCTCTTGCTAGGGGGTAACCAAATCCTCAAGTAATACTTTCTCGTTGGAAGGCACTACTCCATCAGGCCGGTGCCTCATTCCCCATCAATTTACCTTCCGCATCAGAAGTTAAGCTCGGGGACAATCAAGCCGAGAAATTTGTCTCGGTGATGGACCAACTAATTGAAATAGAGATACCTAAAGTTGAAACCTCCAAAGAGATAGAGGATCGATGCAAGCGACTCGAGGAAAAGATGGAAGCCATGGAGGTAGCTGACACCTGTATCAGATTTGAGGCCCATGAACTTAGCCTTATCCTGGATCTAGTTTTACCTCCTAAGTTTAAGGTATTAGAATTCGAGAGATATGATGGAACGAACTGTCCTCGTGCACATCTCACCATGTTCTTCCGAAGGATGACGAGGTATGGAAGAGATGATAAGCTATTGATCCACTGTTTCAAAGATAGTCTCTCGGGATCTGCCACAAGGTGGTATAATCAGTTGAACCGACACCAGATTAAGTCATGGAAAGACTTGCCAAAGCTTTCCTAGAATAGTACCAACGTGTTAGTGACATGGTGCCAGACCGTTGGACCTTACAACACATGAAACAAAAGGTAAATAAAGGCTTTAGGCAGTGTGCCCAACGTTGGAGAGACGTGGCGGCTCAAGTTCAACCCCTGCTCAGCGAAAGAGAGACGATGGTCACGTTTGTCCAAACTTTGTCGACCTTGTGTTATCCGATGAGCTCATCGAAAATGTTGTCAAGACTGGCAAAATCGATGATGGAGGTAGTTCGTCCCACAAAAAAGGCCTACCATGCAAAGAAAGACCATGAAGTGAACTCTTCGAGAGTTTACAATTCCAGTTATTCAAAGCCTATTACAGTTGTACAACCCAAGGCAGCGCCAAGTGCCCAAGGTTCTTCAAGCCAAGACCCCGGTCAAAGAAAGAACCTTGAGAAGATGGAGTTCACTCCATTGCCAATCTCCTATGGTGAACTGTACAAACAGTTGTTCGATGTCCATGTGGTGGCACCCTTCTATCAAGCACCGTTGTAGCCTCCCTTCCCAAAGTGGTACGATCCTAGCACAAAATGTGTATACCATGGTGATCAAATGGGGCACTCAATTGAGACTTGTATCGACTTCAAGAGGGCCTTGGAAAAGCTGATCAAGCTCGGGGTCATAAGTTTTGACAAATCCAGTGGGCTAGATACAACCGCCAACCCCCTACCCAATCATAGCAGTAGAGTGAATGCAATCATCAAAGGAAGTAATCGAACAGCTAAGTCCAAGGTGACAGAAGTCAAATCACCCCTTAGTTGGGTTTGGAAGAACCTACTTAATACGGGTTTGATCGATCAAGGAACGACGACTCTCGAGGGGCATAGCGATCTGTACTATGAGTTTCATACCGAAGAGGGGCACGCTATCCAAGACTGCCAGGAGTTCAAGGATACTCTTCAAGGCCTAATGAACAACAAATAAGTAGAATTCTTTTCGCTCTTGATCCTTAGTCTAGATGCCCAGCTAAAAACTCTAGTAGGTTCCATGTTGCTTTTAACTTCTTTTGAGTAATGCATGTTAATCAAATACATCTGCCTAAGCCCAAAGGCGGTGTTGATCTTTTGTAAAGGGCCTAAGACTATATGCTTTGATTTTCAATGAAACGATGCATTTTTTTCAACTCTCTCTTCAGTTTGTGTATATATTTGTCTATTGAGCCCCCGTATATCAATTGCACAAGGGACAATGATGTTGGCCCAAAGGTTGAATCAGAGTAGCCTGTGTCTAATTGAAATCTTAAGCTGCGGAGATTATGAATATGTGAGTCGCATTTCACATTAAGGACCCAATAATAACCAATCAGTGAAATTTAATGCTTGAGGCCTAGTAATAGGCGTTTTCAAAAAAATCAATAATTGAAGACTGGTAATAGGCATTTTTCAAAAATTAATCAAAAAGCACTCCAATGTTTGAAACCTGGTAATAGGCAATTTTTGAATAAGAGTGTTGAATTTTTGGGGCACTCCGCTGAAGCCCATTCTAATCGAAACCCTTCACTTCATGAGTGATGGTGATATTTTCAAAATCATGACAATGCCGAGTAGCTCGGGGATTTGTTGTTTGCTCCATCATTTATTCCGAGCCAAATGAATGTGATGAATTGAATTCCCCAAACAGAAATAAGACTAAAATGAACCCGCCAAGGTAAGTTGGACAAGCACTAAAAGAACTTAAACTGCACTTCACATCTTCAAACATCGATTCAGCTTTTGAGGTCTCTTAAACACATGATTTGTTTGGGGCAACTCTCGGTAAGTCATTTTAGTGTTACTCGTGCACTTGATATTTGGGCATTCAATATCGCTTGGTATATCCATAATTTGAAAAGAAAAATCAGTTTTCTTAATAAGCATCTCACATTGAAATCAAAACATGTGGTTTGAGATTTGAAACAAAAGAGTTTTCTCTGCATTACTTACAAAGAAGTTCAAAAGTATAGGGACCAACAGCAAATAGGCCATCAGATTGATCCTTCAGCTCAATAAAGCACTCACAAGTTAACCTTCACTTAGAAATGTAGCATTTTAGAAGAAGATGGTCGAACCACGAAGGGTTGGGGCTTCAATGCATACAAGACAATAGCACATATAGTCTGTGAGACATAACTAGGGCACAAATAAGACCAAGTCGTCAGTATGACCAGAAAGTCATGGGGCATCCCCTTTAAAAGTCGACATCATGACCAATCGTATTGCAATGCATGCCATTCACATCAACATCATGTCATCTCATCATGCATTCGCATTAAATGCAGACAATACACATCAAGTTAAGATGCATTCATGCTAAGTAAATCTACTTCACTCATACATAAAAATAGGTTCTGAACAAGAAACCTCAATCATGAAGGAAAATAACAAATTGGCAAGCCCAAGCCCTCAGTCATGAAGGGGAGCTGAACCAGCAAAGAAGTTGAAACCTCAAAGAGGGATATAACAACACCAAACATAAAATGGTGGACCCTCGAAGCAAAAAAAGCCAAATCTAAACTCAAACTCCAATTGAACAATCACTAACTGTTATTTACTTCTATTTTTCAGGTCATGCCCCATTGTCAATGGTGTAGCGGATCTATCATATTTATTCTCAGATCATGACTCGCCGTCGGTGGTGTAGCTTGATCAAACCTTTCTCTTCAGATCTCGACTCTCTATTAGTGGTGTAGCAGATCAACCTCTATTCTTCAGATCTTGACTTATCGTCAGTGATGTAGCTGATCAAAACTCTTCAGATCATGCCTCTTCGTCAGATTTGTATCTTTATCATGACTAACTCCAGATCATGCCTCTTCGTCAGAGTTGTAGCTTGATCTCCCAACTAACTCTTCAGATCATGCCTCTTCGTCAAAGTCGTAGCTTGATCACCCCTAACCACCCAGATCATGCCCCTTTGTCAGAGTTGTAGCTTGATCGCAATCTAATCACCAGATCATGCCTCTTTGTCAGAGTCGTAGCTTGATCCAATCTCTCAATCTTGTTTCGTCGCCGGTGGAGTAGCAAGATCACCCATATTCAAGCATCTCTTTACCCTGTCTCTTTTAATAAAATAAGTGAATACTTAATCTGAAACAATTCTCTTTTACTCTTGCAGGTTTCTCTTTCCAAAAAATGACTAAGTAAATGAGTCGACCAGATCCTGACTCTCCGTCGGTGGTGTAGCGGATCAACAGATGAGTTTTATTTCTCTAGAAGTCAGAAGATCGATCAGTTAGAGTTGAAGGAAGAGTTGTGCCAGAGAGGGTGTTCCAGCTAGGCCAAACAAAAATGGTTATCTTTTAGTATTTGCTCTATTGCTGTTTCACAACAATGAGCAAAGAGAGGCAGCTGTAACTACCATTTTTGTCCTACCTTAATAATGTTTTAAACCAAAAATCAAAATATAAAGTCAACAGTCCAAATTAAATAATTAACCCAACAGTCCATTTCTTGCATGTCCATTTACAAAGCCCAATTAAACCTACCCAAATACCCCTTTACAATCCAACCCTTAGCCCAAATTAACCAGCCCAATACCCATTACAACCAACCCATAACCTTAATTATCCTAAACCAATCTGCCTACCTGAATATTCAACCCGACCTGGTTTACAGACCCGGATAATCCCAAAACCCTTAATTTCCTAACACCCAACTCTTCAGCTTCCACCGCCCACATTCCATAAGCTTCTCGAGATTGGCCCCTTGGCTTTCCAGCTTCGGCCAGGTCACTGCCATGCTAGCACGAAGAACCAGTGGCCATGTGCCACGTCAACTGGTCCCTTCCCTTGCCCCTTTCGGACAAGCCGGCTCCCTAGTCCTTCCGTACAACAGACCTGAAAACATGGAAAAAAGACATTAACAGCAACGACAATAAAAACAGACCAATCATTTTTTATTTCTTGCTTTTTCTAAAATTTTGTAAATCGGCTATAAAAAGCCCTAACGAAATGCATGTAGGGGGAGTTTGTTTTCGGATATCAATAGACAAATTCTTGAAAAGTACTCTTTTCTCTATTTGTATTTCGAATATGGTACACACAAAAAAAACAAAGATATATAGTTTGGTTTTCAGAAGCTGAATGTTTTTTTGAAAAATCAAGGGTTGTCGGTTTTTATTTTGAACTCGAAATCGTATTTGAAAAATGAGTTTTAGTTTCTAAAACAAAAAACTTATTTGTTTTTCAGATCGAAAATCATTTTTTTAAAAAGGAGGAGGGCTACGAGTTTACCTTCCGTTTGTAGATAAAGCTACCATTTACGAGTGTCTTCGGACTCCTGGAATGGCTGGCGAGGTAGCGCCGCCGATGAATTGCGTAATAAATGTTGGGTTTCGGTTCGTCCTTTGTTAGATCTAGGAAAAATGGGGCTCAATTTCAAAAATCAGGGTTTGGTTTCGAACTTAAGAGAGGGAGGAGAGTGTTTTAGCTTCACCGGCCGCCGTACAACGGCGGCCAACGCGGTAGAACGGGGCGGTGGCCCGGCAGGCCTCTGGAAGTATAAGAGAACAGGGTAGGATAGTGCTTAAAAATGGCAAAAATTAGTTTTCTTTGGAATAAAAATAAGTTTTATACCCCTTTTAATTTTAAAAATGGATAAATCCCGTTTTAAGGACCTTCATCCCCTTTAATTTCCCCATGCGGTCCTTCCGCCTTTCGAAATCACGGCCGCAGTCCCTGTCGTTTTGAATTTGTTTTCAATTTCGTCCCTATTTCAAGGATAACCATTTTTTTGCTTAGTTTAATTCCTATTTCGGCCCCTTCTCTTTATTTCGTATTTAAAATTTCACCCTTTATCCCGTTCTGTTTTGTTTTAATTTTACCCCTTTATTTTTTTCTCACTGATTCGGTCCCTAATTCATACCTATTATAGTTATATATTATGTACCTTACGTAGTACACACACATATATATATATATATATATATATACATATGATATCTTATATTATGTTTATAGTATATATATATATATATTATATATATAGTAGTATATTATCATAATATTTTTCATTTATTTATATTTTACGTTCGAATTCGCCTTACGGTGACCCGAAATGAGGAATGACCCGTATTATTACGGCCCGTTTAGTGTAGTCTTTTAACCCACTAACTTCTAACTTTTAATTTTTGCAATTTAATTTATCGTATTTATCTTTCCGCAATTTACTTTCCCGTATTTAATTTCTCATACTTTACTTTTTTGCATCTAAGTTTCTGCTATTTAATTTCTGCATTTTTTTTATTGCTCAATCCGGTCCTTTTTTTGGATTTCTTTTATATTCGATCTGATCCTCTTCCGAATTCCTTTTATTCGATCCGGTCTATTTTCCGGACATTTTAATTCTCTCTCTTTAATTTCCGCATTTATTTTATCTTGTTTGCATTTGTTTTGTGCATTTATTTTCTTTATTTGTTTATTTTTGTGACATACATTTATTTTGTCATTCATTTCACACTTAATTTATTTAATCACATATTGTTAATTAATTAATCTAACTTCTAAAAAGGAGGTATTTATTAATTCCGGTATTTGTGTAGTAACAGTCCTGGTTCATTGAATGTTGACCAAATATTCGAATTAATTCTTACCGTCTGAAGGTAAACCTTAATTTGAAATAAAATTTTGTTAATTCATGACATCATTATTAACTGTTTACATCATGCATAAATGTGACGTACTCGAGTTGATAATGTATATGTATATTATGTCTATATATCTATAGTAGTATATTATCATAATATTTTTCATTTATTTATATTTTACGTTCGAATCGGCCTTACGGTGACCCGAAACGGGGAATGAACAGTATCATTACGGTCCGTTTAGTGTAGCCATTTAACCTATTAACTTCTAACTTCTAATTTCTGCAATTTAATTTATCGTATTTATCTTTCCGCAATTTACTTTCCCGTATTTAATTTCTCGTACTTTACTTTTTGCATCTAAGTTTCTGCTATTTAATTTCTGCATTTCCTTTTATTGCTCGATCCGATCCTTTTTCGAATTTCTTTCATATTCGATTTGATCCTTTTCTGGATTCCTTTTATTCGATCCGGTCTATTTTCCGAACATTTTAATTCTCGCTCTTTAATTTCCGCATTTATTTTATCTTGTTCGCATTTGTTTTGTGCATTTATTTTTTTATTTGTTTATTTTCGTGACATACATTTATTTTGTCATTCATTTCACACTTAATTTATTTAATCACATATTGTTAATTAATTAATCTAACTTCTAAAAAGGAGGTATTTATTAATTCCGCTATTTGTATAGTAACAATCTTGGTTTATTGGATGTTGACCAAATATTCGAATTAATTCTTACCGTCTGAAGGTAAACCTTAATTTGAAATAAAATTTTGTTAATTCATGATATCATTATTAACTGTTTACACCATGCATAAAGGTGACGTACTCGAGTTGATAATGTATGTATATTATGTCTATATATCTATAGTAGTATATTATCATAATATTTTTCATTTATTTATATTTTACGTTCGAATCGACCTTACGGTGACTCGAAACGGGGAATGAACAGTATTATTACGGCCCGTTTAGTGTAGCCATTTAACCCACTAACTTCTAACTTTTAATTTCTGCAATTTAATTTATCGTATTTATCTTTCCTCAATTTACTTTCCCATATTTAATTTCTCGTACTTTACTTTTTGTATCTAAGTTTCTGCTATTTAATTTCTGCATTTCCTTTTAATGCTCGATCCGATCCTTTTTTAATTTTCTTTTATATTCGATTCGGTCCTCTTCCGGATTCCTTTTATTTGTTCGATCCGGTCCATTCTCCGGACATTTTAATTCTCGCTCTTTAATTTCCACATTTATTTTCTTTATTTATTTATTTTCGTGACATACATTTATTTTGTCATTCATTTCGCACTTAATTTATTTAATCACATATTGTTAATTAATTGATTTAACTTCTAAAAAGGAGGTATTTATTAATTGCGGTATTTGTGTTGTAACAACCTTGGTTTATTGGATGTTGACCAAATATTTGAATTAATTCTTATCGTCTGAAGATAAACCTTAATTTGAAATAATTTTTTTTAATTCACGATATCATTATTAACTGTTTACATCATGCATAAAGGTGACGTACTCGAGTTGAGCAGTAAATTAACACGGCAGTCAGGCTTATTCGATGTCGGTTTAATCTACAGTCCGATGTATAATCAGCCTTATTAATTAAACGAATAATTAATTCAAACCCATTAAATTGTTAAAGCCCGTTCAATTAAAGCCTATATTCGATTAAGAACAGTTAATTAAATCCAATTCTGAATTTCAACAATTTCCTTCGATTAAAAGCAACGCCTGTTTTGGTACCGATTTCTGGGCGTGATAGGGGTGTTAATCCTTCCACACACTAACCAACTCCCGAACCCGTTTTAAAAGAATTTTTGGTTTTATGATGCCCGGCCTACCTTAGTGGCCGGTGACGACGCCAACTCTTCATTTTCGAAATAAAAAACGCATTTTTAACAAACCCCCCATTTTTCCCAAATTTCCCCAAAATTCAAATTTTCCTCAGTTCTTATCAATTTTCAAAAATTTCCAAAACAAAAATTTTCAAAACACAAAACCAAAAATATTTTTCCTTTTTAGAGATCCCGAATTGGAAACTTTAAATATTTGAATTTTAAAAGGGTCGCTACACATTGCATCTCCGGCAACCATTCACAAAGCCATTGTTTTATTTTTTGACATTTTGGAACCAAAATTAATTTTGATCAATTAGAGATGTAGGAAGATGTTTAGGGATGATAAAGGGGAATTTTGGAAGTAATTAAAAACAAGATTTTGGATTAAAATTAAGGCTTGGCCGATATAGGATATGGGAGAAATTTTGGTTGAGTAATTTTATCAATCACCTTGTGGGTGTAGGGAAAAACAAAGGTTTTTGAGTGTTTTTGATGAATGGGTAAAACTTCCTGCATAAAAACAATAATTTCCAACAATTTATAAATTCTCTAGCATCCTAACTTCAACCAATAATCTCAATATGAAGAAACAAAACCGGAATAAAAAACTACGGTTATAAAATCTTACCCAAAGTTGGTTTTTGAAGCACCAAAGATCAAAATCACAAGGGGGATCCGAATAGATGAAATCCGCGTTGATATCGTAGTAATCGGCTCAAATATGAAGTGATTTATTTGGTTAGGTTTTCGAAAGGGGCCGTTTTGCGCGAGTTGGGAAGTTTTTGCTTGACAAGGGTTTTTAAAATAGGGTTGTACGCGTCCAGACCTCAAGCCTAAAGGATCGATCCCACTGGTTAAGGGGATAGATCGTTTTAGTTCAAAAACGGAGGATCAAAAGGTATATGTAATATATTCCATCTGAATTAAGCCTGTGTTTATTTCTAGGTTCTTTATTTTAACGTTTGCTGTTTCAATACTTTTTCTTGGTAGAAAAGAAAGGGAAGAGTTTTGACAAATCCAGCACATATTCTTTACTTGGTTCCATCATCGTCGACTTTGCCAACCCCACAAAGCTTTTAAGTAGTGCTGCCCTGCCATGGTTCAATTCATTCATTTTCATCAGCTATTTTATTCTTCATAAATCTCATATGAGTGTTATTACGGTAATTGCCAAACGTCTAGATGCCATTGTCGGGTACTAATTGTATCTTCTTTCTTCATTACTATTAATTTACATGTGGGAAAGTTAATTACAACATACACAAATTTGTTTTTCTCTGTGGACCAGGCCTGGAGTAATGCTGCTTTATCCATTGTAAGTAAAGCAGTTTCAATATTTTCAAAATACAAATATTAAAAAGGAAAAAAGAAAACTAAATAAAAAGATTGGATTACAAATACCATGATTTTCTTTCGGTTTTTGCTCTTTATGCCCGTCAATCTCTCTCTCTCTCTCTCTCTCTCTCTATATATATATATATATATATATAAACCTTACTTGATGATGATGGAAGCAAATCATGAAAACTGAGCTTCATTCTTTAAATGATTCCATGGAACTTGAAAGCAAAGAGCAGTGAAATACAGTCTTGTATCCTCCTAGGCTAGTAGACAGTCCTGTACAATCACATGCACTTGTAAAACTGGTTGACAGAAACCGAAAATGAGAGGATAAGACTTACTAAAACCTGTAAATCTTTTTTGATTTTGTCCCACACTCGTTCAGGGGTGCAAAATGGATGGTTGAATGGATCAATCTTGAGTTATCCTGATCAGCATTTTGGTTGGGTTTCAGGATGTGCTTCACTCCAGGACTCAGCTTAATAGGGCTCAATCTTGTCACACCATATGAATCAACTTTAGAAGATTCAATTCCAGCTAAAAGTCCAAACCCATTGCATTGAGCCTTGTTTGGAATCCATCCTCCAACGCTTGCTTCATCACTTTCAGGTTCGATTTCTAGTGATCCCATGTTATGTTGAATGTCGTCGATGAAGTTTTCTCTTGTCAACCGAGTTGCAGCTCTTGATTCATCTCGAATTCCTAGATTCGTTACCTTTGTGGGCTTCATTAGATAATCTTCTTTAACTGCAGGCCTCTTCCTTGCCTTGTGGCTAATATCAAAATCCTGAGTGCTGACAATTTTCGACTTCATTCCGTCTTTGAACATCATTCCATTCCTCTGGCTCAGGTTAACAGAAGTTGGTTTAATTACCGGGAGGGATGGGATGAATGGGGCAGCTGAACTTTCCATGCGTGAGCAAGAGATCATTGAACTGCGATCATAAGAAACTATTGGAAAACAAGGAACCAAGCGGTTAATAACAAAACTAGTTCCAGCCGTATTCGGACAACATCTACCACTCACTTCCGGAAACAGTTGAGGTGTATTAGGTGCCTGCACTTGGTGTGTTGCTTGTAACAACCGTGGGATCCGGCTCTTTGAGGATTCTCGACACCAAGATGGTTGGACATGTTCAACATGATCCGGGTGCAAAAAGGGAAAGTTGAAAGATGATTTTCCAGCATTGGGCAGATTCTGGTTGTTTTCGAATTCAACGGAACTCCCATTTATATTCTGATAGTTTCTGTGTGAAGCAGATACGGCAGGTTGTCGAGAGCTAAGTCTTAAAGCTTCTCTTCTTGATACAAAAGACTCATGGAAGTCAGCTACATTGTCAAAAATAGCAGGGGAAGTGTGTGGATGAGCAACATGGTGTGAGCTTGGATTAGGATCTTGAACTTTCGTAATGCTGCTGCTATTTTGGAATTCCAGATTTGCTTGCCAGTTAAGGCTTGGTTGAAAGAAATTAGATTCAAAAGGCTTCATGAGTACATTTCTGGGAAAGACCTGATTTCCCGGTAATTCAAATCGTCGAACAGGTTCTTCTTTACAGTTTTCTGATGCTGGATCAAGAATCCATTCTTGCTCAAAGTGTTTATCATCACAGGAATTCTGAAGGGCAGTACTTTTAGGAGCATCTGCAAATCCTCGTCTCTCATTGCTACTTTGACAAATTGTAACATCTTTTCCCATCAACCTCATTGTCCGAGCACTACTCAGGAACATATTCTCTGAACTTTCCGTTGCACGGCCCATATCTTTTTCCTTTTGGTTCTGAAACTGGTCATATCGTCTGCATCCGCTAAAAGAGATGTTCATCAGATTTCTGTCTGAATCCATCAAACCGTCAAAGCGGCTGCATGTCCTTTCAGAATTTGTAAAGTAGCCATCTTTTCTATGGCCTTGTAATTCAGAAGCCCCTAATCTAGCCGATGAATATACGGTGGCATTCTCTTTCATGTGTTTCTGTGCAGGAAATAAACTTAACTCATAATTTGGAAGTGCGCTTTCAATAAAATGCTTCCCTTTCATCATTGAATGATCATCCTTGCTCCTTGGCAGGAGGAGATTGTTAATGCTATTGGAAGAACCTGGAGTTGGACTCGGTTTCTTTAGCTGGTTGAATCCTCCTTTTCCATTTGAATTGGTCTGCACTAGTTCACCTAGTGAATTAAGAGGCAAACCAAAAAATTCCGCATCCCGGCACTTTTCTCTTAAGGCAACTTCCTTCTGTTCGCAGTAGAGAAAGGGATACAACCTACCTCTCAGTTCGCTAGAAGTCGGGCGATATATTGGCTGATGAGACAAAGCATGACGAAAAACATTTTGTGATGTAAACGGGGCAGTTTCATTTGTGTTTTCACTCAAAGCAAAACCAGATGATGAAGGATATGCCCTCGGATTTGCCTTAGAACTTACAGAAACGTCCTGGGTGCAATCTCCAAAATAATCAATAAACTGGGAACTGCAATTCAAAGTTGCTGAAACACCTCCACATACTTGAGAGTTGACAAAAGGATTCGGGATCTCTTTCATTGCGGAGAGGAGTCTAGGAGCCACAGCATACGGAGGGCTATGAAATGCAGTTTGATTACCTTGATTAGACCTATGCAAATTATCAGAATCTAATACAACTTGATTTGGAGGCAAAGAACGAGCTGAAAAATTATTTGCTTTTTCTTGCGCCAATATACATGGTCCGAGAAACTTTGGTATATCAACATTGTAATGAATATCAGGCATCAGTTGCTTCTCCTTCACGGCTTGCACCGAAATCCCACTTTCTGTGCTAAAAGAAGTATCCTCGCTGTGACTTGTGTTTATTTCTCTACTCAGAAATTCTTTATCACCATCATTCTGGAGGCCTTCTTCCAACAGTTCAAATGAATCCGACTCAACATGGCAAATATTTTCCTCAAATGAAGCAACACGTTTCTTATATGGACCAAGTATGTCATCCTTACCTGAGAAAGTGACATGCCTGACTGAATGTTGAATGCCACAGGTGCTTGCTTGAGTAGTGGCCCTCAAGTTGCATATTACTGCATTTTGTCCAGAAGTACGTTTGCCTGGCTTGAGAACGCCACGAACAAGCGAACTTGGCTTTTCATGATCTACAATTAGTTGGGATGCTTGAACAACCTTGCTTTTCTTCTTTGCGTCAGACATGCATTTCAGATTTGGTTTCTCTCCAAGGATAGAAATGGCATTCGAGCCCCTATTGCACGATGTATTATTTGCTTTTCTATTGAAATTGACAGGAGTCTGCTGCTTCATCTTGCTACCATTTTCCTGAGACACAAAAACAGCATTATCATGCCAAGTTTCTTGAAAATTCAAGTCATCTCAATTACATTTTAGTTCAACTGTGAAATATAGATAATCTCCTTCCCAAATTATATGATGTGTCATACTCATATTGCCAAGAATTGGAAAGAATTTGAATCCTGCGAGGAATTTATCCTTCTCTACTTAACAAGATTAGAAATTTTGTATTTACATCCATGTCAAAAGTGCCAAACTGAACTTAAAACAGAAGAGAAGAGCAGCAGTCAACTAGCAAAAGGGCTATTGCAAAGGAGCAGGTTATCCAATCCTATACCAACAACGTATAGACTTGAATCTGAACTAAATTCTACAATATTTCTATCTGCAGTACTTTTTTCCGAATTCGATCTTCATTAGAATGATATAAATTTGAAGGTACGTGTTGTGTTCCTAGTAATTTATTTCTTTTCTGACCAGTGAAATACTATCAAAAGTAAAAAGGTGCACAATCCTAGTGCAAAATTTGTCTAAAGTGTCAAACGAACGAAATCAATTCAGAACCGAGTAATCAGTTAACACCAGCATTCTTTTCCTCCCTTGCAACTAATATAGAATGGGGCACACTGTTGTCTTCAAAAGGTGACTTACAAGTATATATGGATTCATGACTCTAAGAATGTAGCAAAGCATGTATATGCTCAGCAGGCCCCTTTGAGAGTACAGTTATTGAGGGTAACATCATGGATTAATTAATTGAAAGAATGCCCTTTAATTGTATCATAGATCAACATTGACCAAATGCATTCCTTAAAACACTACACTGCAAGGGAAAACAAAGTAATGCTACGTGAATGTTCCGATAATTAAATATGATCAGATAAGTTCGTAACCAAGCACATTTTTTTTCAGGAGGATATAGGCTTGTTTAGAGGGCATGCTTGTTGCCTAGATAAAAGGATACAACACCAACCAAGCTACTAGTAAATGCAATGACTTGTTGAATCAATCTCGAAATGGAACAACAAAATAGAGATGATTAATTACTGGTGCTACCTGAAACCGATGTATCATTTCTCAAACAGCATATCTCAAGAAATGTCATACATATTAAACCAGCTTAATGAGCAAATACATATTGAGAAAAAGGAAAAGGAAGTTCTTAATCCATTTTCAGACTATAAGTCAGAACTTTTGGCCTCTATGATGGAAACTTCTCAAACAACCCATTGTATAACCACATGTTGTGCTAGAAGGAAACATAGTAATCGAAGTAGCAAGGAAGGAATCATATGTTGCAGATCGTTTTATACTTGGAAGAATTTTCTTATTTTTCGTACTAATTACATTTCAACAGCATGTTTCACAAAGACACAAACCTTACAGTTATAAGACTGCACATCATCACCATCATCTATAATGAACATTCTGTCAATATTTTCATCTCATAAGTATCTTCTATAACCATGTTCCTATACATTCCATCAACACTTTCTCCTCAAGCAAAATGGAAAAGGCTTATGCTCATATTACCAATACATCAAAAGCACTTTCCTGATAGTTACAAATCCCACCTACTAGGACCGAGCAATGTGCGAAAGTCCATACATGAGGAAATAAGGATGACTTCATGCATAGATTATCAATAAAACCACAACAGTTAATCCAACGTTTCTTCCATTAACACAAACAAGGATTCCAAAAACACAAGTCTCATAAAATATGAACACCTGCGATTTCATTGTGCAGCTGGCTAAGCATCCCAAGACTTAATCTACAAACAGTAAATCTAGCTTCGAAATTTAGGAATACGGTCTGCTCAAACGAACAACTAGATCCACATTTCGCAACATCCATCTACTCGCCAACAAACGCAAAGAATTACTGTAGCTAGTACACGTTTCACTCATAAGATAGTCCATGAGATGACACCAAACGCATGTCATTCACTGCATAAACACTGCTAATCATGACAACAATTTACAATTTTCCAGTCCACATTACCATCAATCCTACATTTCAGCTTAAACATTTCACCTGAAATTATTATTGAAGCTCTTCCAGAGCGACCATAATCTATAAATCTCAATAAGGGGCAACTCCAACAATAGGTTGAAACTTGAAACACTATCCATTAGATCAAAACCAAGACTGGTCCCAATAGCTTAATGATTAAAACAAGGAAAAAAATATACTGCAACAGTAGTTAAAAGAGAACAACGACACGAGCAATCTAGGATAGATATGCTAGATCTAGGACAAGAAACCTTTAGCCAATGGAAGACGTGTCTGCCCCAACCCGTACTGTACAGCTGGAGCACCACACCTCACCTAAGCTCCCATAATAACCAGCTCAAACCTTCCCAAACATGAAAACTCCATCTCTTTCTTTTTACTTTTTTACTTTATCTTTATGCTGCTGATGAACCTTATTGCACACAACAAGTACAATTGCAAGGTAGCTACTGCTTAGTGATCTCAGTCAAATGAAGACAGTCTTTAAACAGCTTTATCAGCAAATGAAGAACATAGATTTATACTACACAGTACATTGAGTAGCTCAAATTGCAATTCATCATGATATGGACAACAATCGAAAATATTGTTGCAACATCTTAAAAATGTATAGATAGTGAAACCAAACGACTCAAGATTATACCAAAGCACATAATAAGCAATATTTTATGAAGTAAATCACATACCTTGTTAGCAATCAGCCCATCTTTCTTGTTATTCTTCTTTTTCAACTTCCTCCTTTTGTTCACCAACTTTTTCAGGATTGCCACTTTCTTCTTCTTTTTTGGCCTCTCAAGACTTCCATTGTCATGTTCATCAGGAGCGTCATCAAGCTTGCGGATCAGAGGAGCCGCAGCAAAAATCTCAGTGATGGACCGTTTCTTGGGGGTTCTTGATTTTGTAGGCTTAGTTGAGATCCTCATTTGGCGCCTCTCTTGTCGAGATGCTTCAGCAAGGCAGCTATCAACATGAGCATTCAACGCATTCACTGTGGAAGCAGCAAATGCCCCACAAACTGGACATTCCAACATGTCTGACCTTTCATCGGATTTCTCCCCAACATGAAGATTTACTTGCAAAGAATCACTTTGGTTTCTGGGTCTGGGTTTCTTTTCTAGAAGCTTACTCTTTTCCATGCTGCTGCTGCTTCGTAATTCAGTTGATTTGAGAAGATCGAGCTCTTCGGACCACCAGCGGAATTTGGTGACTGTGATCGGCGGGAGAAGAGATTCCATGGTTTGTTTGCTTATCTTACTGTTACCATTATCATCACCATATTCTGAAGAAGAAGGTCGGCTGAAGGGCCAGCATTTGACCACGTCGATTCTTCTCATTTTGGAAGCATACTCTCTACGCAAAAACCAACAGATCAACGAAGTCAAACAACAACAACAACAAGAAAAAACTTTCCAAAAAAACCATAAAGTAAACAAAAAAAGGAAAAACTCACCGGATGGAAAATCCTTCAAACACAACGGCCATGTTAATTCTCGAAAGCAGAAGTACGTGCCCAAAGAGAGAAATCAGCGTCTTGACAAGAAGAAGAAGAAAAGCAAATTTTGGGTAGCTAAAATTAGAGTAAAAAGGAGAGGAAAACAAAGAAAGAAAAGGATGAGAGAGATGTAAAGGCTTGCTGTGAGCAGAAAGGTGAAAATAGATGAGGTTACAGAAAGATAAAGGCTTTACATTTTTCCCGCTCAATGAGAGAGAGAGAGAGAGAGTTTTCCATTTCATGGTTTGCTTTGCCTTGAAAGCTCTCAATTTTTCCCTAATTTATGACTGACAGCGACGTATGAGACCACAAGCGAACGCCAAAGAGTTACAGAGAATAACCAATTTTACCTTTCTTTGTTCGCTTCCTTTCTCTCTCTCTCTCCCTCTTCTTTCTAATTTCTTTTTCAAACTTTGGTTTACCATTAGATAGAACACTCGTATGTATTGTTGCTCATCACATCCATTACGGTGTGAGCTCAATAAATCATAACCTTAGCCGGTATATATAATCTTTATATTTTATAAGCTAATTAATTTGAACATTAAAATTAAATAGTTTTGATTAATTAAAGAAAAAAATTTCAATATACAGTCCATGTTAAACTTTAGTTGATACAGAACTTTTAGTTTTAGGGGTTAGATGTTTAGTTTAGGATTTAGAGTTTAGGGGTTTAGGTTGTAGGGTTTAGAATTTAAGGGTGGTGTTTAGAATTTAAAGTTTAGGGTTTAGGTTTAATTTTGATTTATAGCAGAAATAGGTAGGCTTGTGTAAAATTTATTTTACACAGCCTGTGTATCAAATTTAAACATTTAATTAAATCGTTAAAAATAATGATTTATAGTTAATTTATAGATAATTTTTTAATCAAGTATAGAGTTTGTGTTTAAAATCTTTTTATTTAAATAATTTTTTAAAATTTTAATATAATATTTATCGAATAGATTATTCCATTATTCTCAAAAAAAGCAATGAACATGTAAAATAAATTTTGTAATAGATTGCAGGATAGGGTGCGAAAATATATTTTTAATAAAAAAATTTAAATTATATACGAATTTTACATTTACAATGGCCGCGACTGCCCCCTCTAACCCTATCGGTCCATCTTTGATTACAAATTAACATATAACCGGTACTGTTAAAAAACAATTAACTACTATAACAAATTGATTATAATTAACAAAATTTAATAATTATTATAACAATTAAGCGGCGTTTAAACATACAATAAATCCACCATAAACACCCGTATCCATCACTTCACACCCTTTAATCATAATAAAGTCAGAGTTCAATCTTCTCCCGCTATAACAATTTGGTTACAATTAACAGTTGAATTATTAAAAAAAAGAATTCATAATAAAAGTAATCATGAGTGGATATTTAATATATAAATGAAAATCTCTTTTATTTTATATATTTCTTTCCTATTACTCGCACTCGTTTACGCAGAAAGAACATAGATTCGCTGTAAGAAGAAAGAAGTACTGACACGTGCTTGTTTACTGCGCGTGGGTACGCTCTTTTCTGATGAATGGGAAAATTATTTATGAAGTGGGGTTGGTTTTTGTAATGCCAAATGAGTATTAAATTTGTTGGTTAGGTATCAAGTTGGCACCCTATTCTTCTGTATCTCATTCAATTCCTCGTACAAATGTTCGAATTCACAATGTTACAAAGTTTGTGAATACCCGACTATTTTTCCAATAATGTTCTCTCTATGGTTTAGACATGTGTTCAACGCATTTTTCTTAGTTGTCTGGAGTAGGGTGTTAATTGAGTATCGATGAATACTTGAACTTGACTTTAAACTTTAACGAGTGTAGTCAAACAATGTCACCTATAAATTTGTGATCAACAACTTATTATTTTTTTATAATATGTTAGTTTAATGTATTTGTGAATCGTTACTTTGGAGTTTAGATTTTAGAATTGCTTTATAAATTATTTTGATATTTTTGTTAAATTTATTAATATATGTTTATATTAAGCTCTATATAAAAGCCCCTACTTTGGAGACGATGAATGTTTGTGGGAACATTGGATGATTGGAGAGTGATGTTTGTGCAGTGGTCTGTGCATCCATGCATAGCAGATAGCAGAGGGAGAAACACACGTGTTTACGATGATAGATATATCGTACCCATACGTACATACATACATATATGCATGCATCTCTACGTAGTTTTCCTTGACCATCTCTAATGGTTGACCAGCTCGAGTTTTGGCAAGTCACAATGTTAGGGCTAATTTGGCTCCACAGCTGCTAGGATATCAGTAACATCCCCCTACATGCATCCAACATGTTTGTATTTTTGTATGATTTTAATTCTTAAGAAGATCATATTCTTTACCATTAATTTTTTTAAACTTTGGCCAAAATTATTTTAAATAATTATAATTTATAAAAATTAAAACTACTCGATTGAAGCTTTTTAATATATATATGGGTAAACTACATAAATGGTCTCCCAATTATGCTCTATTTTTGCGTCCCCCGACTATCAGAAGTTACAAACTGGTCCCCCAACTAAAATGAGTAACAAATTGATACGACGTCATTAAAAATTTAACGGCTGATGACGTGGCAATTAATATAATTTGATATAATTACATAATTAGCCCTCATGCTCTACACTTATTTTAATTTAAACCTAATTCTAAAAAATTAACCCACATAATTTTAATAATCTATCAACTGAGTCCATCTTCTTTGCTATTTCTCCTCTCCTTTAATTCTTCAATTCATTTTCACCCCAAAATAATACAAACAAAATCTTCTTTGATTATTAGCTGAGTAGCATTTGTTAGAGAATTGAAAATCCCATATAAGCCCATTCAATGAAATTTCTATCAAGGCATCAACCCCCTCAGCAAATCAAACAAACTCATCACTTTTATCTCAGATTCCAAAATTTTCACTGACTTTATAATTTAAACCAACTCAATCAAATCATAAAAAAAGGCTTCGCATTCTATTCCATCAACAAACTATTACGATCAATTCATCATCGGTCATCACTCGCTCATCACTTGCAATTTCAGTCTTGAGTTGAAAGCAAAACCAATTGTCTGACTTTAAATTGTCGCTGCAAAATAATCTTGTCGTGCCAACACTTGCTCTTGTCCTTGTGAATAGAGGCATTTTCATAAGCATTGCGTAAAATTTCTTCTAATTCAGTGATATCCAACAATCTTTTCTTCCATACAGCCTCATAATCTAAATTCACTTGCTTCAGAAACCACAAAGCCTTGTGTTCTAGCTCAACAGGCAAATGACACGATTTTCCAAAGACAAGTTGATATAGTGACATCCCTAGTAGAGTTTTGTACGCAGTACAAATAGCCCACAATGCATCATCTAAGTGCGATGACCAATCTTTCCTAGTGATATTTACCATTTTTTCCAATATGTTTTAGATATCACGATTAGAGATCTCAGCTTGTCCATTGGACTGGGGATGATACATTTGTGGAAAGTCTATGATTTACTTCATAACGTTTCAACACAACAGCCACCTGGCTGCAGTGAAAATGCTTTCCCTGGTCACTGATCAATGCTCTTGGTGCTCCAAAACAGGTGAGTATATGCTTGTGAAAGAACTTTAAAACCATTTTGGCATCATCTTTAGGCACTTCCACAACTTCTATCCACTTTGAAACATAATCCACAGCAACTAAAATATAGATTTCCAAAAGGATATGGAAAATGACCCATGAAATCCAATCCTCAAACACCAAATAGCTCAATTTCCATTATTGGATACTATGGCATCTAATTTCTCCTAGATATTGACCTTGTGCACTGACAACAGTCACAGCATTGGGCAAACTCATGAGCATCTTTGAATAATGAAGGCCAATAAAATTCATATTGAAGGAATTTTGCAGCCGTTCTCATGCCACCAAAATGCTCTCCATAAAGAGCATTGTGACAATGCTGTAATATCGATGTCATTTCCTCCTCAAGGATACAACGTCGAATTATATTATCATTGCAAACCTTACCCTTGATTACCCGACTCTCAGTATTGCTAGGAAGTATGCCCGGTTGTCGAGAATTCATATTAGTAGCTGACTGCCCCAATTGAGGTTCCAAAATTTGTATAGATGAAGAGTGACCTTGCATTATAGCCTTTGTGTGAGAGAAATGGTCGCGTATCATTTCCTAAAAAAGAGCAAATGGATCAGATATATATAATGGAGTGTGATGACTGGTTTGTGACTTCGTCTGAGATGGTGCTCCATATTGTGATTGTGCGTTATACTGTGATTACTGAGTTTGTGAAGCAGGAAGTTGTGGTTGTATCCTATTCTATTGTGACTGCGATGGAGCTTATGGTGTAAACTGTTGTTGCAGATAACTGAAGCTCCCTTGCTACACACTAGAGTTCCCTTCAAAGGAATTATTCCCAGAGCGGAATACTCTTGAATTATGCACAAAATTAGAGTTACCCCAATATTGTCGATTAGCTGTGTTATAAGAAGTACACATGTTATTGCCTCTCATGTTGCTGCCAGAACTAGCATTTTTTTGCATGCTGTGGGCAATCATCATAACTATGGTTCCCACCACAAATCTTATAAGAGAACACATGAGTAGCGGTTTGTTGAGCTAGCTGAATGGGAGCAACTTCACTCATACCCTCCATATTCTTGATTTTATTCTCCAAAGAAGAAATATGAACTTTTAGAGAAGAAATATCATCAAGCTCGAACACTTCTGGTGCAACTTTACATAAAGCAGCTCTTGAAATAGGATATTTAGAATCATTCTGAGCAAATTGCTCCAACACACCAACAACAACAGTGTAAATGCAATCAATTAAAGGTCCATTAGATGACCCATCGACAAGATGTCTTGTGGATGCATTCAACCCATTGTAGAAAATTTCAATTTGAGTTTCTTGTTGAAGGCCATGGTTGGGACATTGTTGTAACATGGACTTATATCTTTCCCATGTAGTGTGGAGAGTCTCAACATCCAACTAATAGTAGGCTATAATAACATTCCTCAGGCACGAGTGCATTGTTGGAGGATTAAAGCACAGAACAAATTGCATTGCAAGATCATTCCATGATGTAATAGATCCAGCAGGGAGTCCACGAAACCATGTGCGAGCTCTACCCTGCAAAGAATGCGGAAACAATTGCATTCATAAGGCATCAGCAGGGAGTCCACGAAACCATGTTCTTTAATGATTTTCTACATTATTTTGATTCTTAATCTATGATTTCTCATGCTTTGGGATAATTAAAACGATTTTCTAATTGAATTATTAGATTTTAATGGATTTTCTCATAAATCTTGAATAGATTATAGTAATCTAATGATTTCTATGGAGTTCTAATGTTTTGTGCATGGGTAATAATAATCTAAAGTTGATTTTGTAATTTAATTCCCAAAATTAATTGAATTGGTTTAATTTCAATTTTAGGTTATTGAATGTGGTGATTGGTACAATGTTTAATTGATTATTGGATCATATATTAGAATGTATTGTGAGTGTTCGATTAAATGTTTAATAGGAATTGGATCGTGAAAAAAGGAATTAAGTGGTTCGAGCCGGGCAGTGGCGCTGCTACTGTCCATTTTGCTTCGCGTGGTAATAAAAAAAGCGAAAATGGGGCCTGCTGCAGCCGCCTTCCAATTTGTTGCGTGGTTTTTATAAAAAAACAAAGGAAATATTTAGGGGTATAATGAAATAGAGAACTAGTGTGACGGTAATGGAAAATGGGGTCGTGATGTCCAGTGGAGCGAAGGGGTAAATGGAAAATAAAAAGGAAGTGGAAATTGATGCCCTGCTTGTATTGTGAATATGTGGAAAAATAGGCTTGTTGGGAAATAGGAAATATTTTAATAAAGTGGTTACCTTTGATGTGGTCCAATTTATATTGACCTTCGTATTTTCTTATAGAGGTTGGCGAATGTTTGGACGATTTTCAGATAGACGTTGAATCGTTAGCGTCAGGGTTTTGGCATCGAGGCGGTAACAAGTTGGTGAGTGCAAATGTTTTTTGGTACTATAAAAGTTTTGAATTATGGCTTTGGGGGTTTAGTTAAATCCTAGCAAGCTTAGCTAATCTCGGAAGTAAGTTTTCTCTATTTTCGCCTTTGTATATCGATTTGATATGAGCTCTTGATTTACATGTTTTGGTTTAAAGCATGCCTCGATTTACTTACTGTAAATGCATCATTTTTGGATTAATATGCAATATATATCAAGTTTATATATGCCTTTGAGCATTGAGATTTGTTTCAAGAAGGAATGTGTTGTTGCCTTTGGCAATGTGGTTTTTGCATATGAGAACGGTTTTGTTTAATGCATGGTTTATTGCATTGGAAATTGGTTAAATGATGCATATGAAAATAGTGAGGTATCATGTTTAATATAGAATATATTGGCAAGTGACAATGATTAAATGTTATCGGATATAGTTGGCATGCCATAGGGTTTAAAGTGCACTATAATAAGTCACATCATTTGTTAGAATTGTGATGAAACTCTTTTGGGATTTGGTTTAAAGTAAGAATCATATTTTTAGTAGATCTTGTTTACTTTATATTAATTAAAGGTAGGAAACTCAGTTTGAGTAGAATTTGTTTCTATGCAAGTTTTATCCGTAAACAAGGAATCTATCCCTATAAATAGATACTAGGGATTAGGGGTTTAGATAGAACATCATAAATCAGTTGTAATCTCTTTCTCATCATAGTGAAAGTTCTCATCCTCTGCCCGTGGTTTTTCCCTTTTGGGTTTTCCAATTAAATTCTTGGTGTTATTGTTCTTTTCTACATTTGCGCTTATTTACTTGTCTCGTCATTATCATGCCAGTAGTATAACAAATAGGCATTAGTGCTTTTCAGGTTACTCAAGATAATGACGACGGTGAAGTATGAAATTCCGCTGCTGGATCGCAACATCAGGTTTTCGCTATGGCAGGTGAAGGTTCGAGATGTTCTTGTTCAGATGGATTTAGATGATGCATTATATGGGTTTGATAATGTACCAAAAGAATGGTCGGATACAGAGAAACGCCGCAAGGATAGGAAAGCTGCTTCCCAGATCCGTTTGCACTTATCAAACAGTATTTTGTAGGATGTTCACAAAGAGAAGACATCTATTGACTTATGGGCAAACTGGAACAGATTTGCATGAAGAAAGCTTTAATCAGCAAGTTGCCCTTGAAGCAATGCCTATACTCCCACAAGTTAGCAGAAGGTTTGTGTCATGACGACCATCTAACCGATTTCAAGGAGATCATCTCAGATTTGGAAATGATGGAGGTAAAGTACAATGAGGAATACTTATGTTTGATTTTACTTTGCTCATTGCTCGCTTCATATTCATCTGTTAGAAGCAACCTCCTACACAGTCGTAATACCCTTACTCTTGAAGAGGTATATGATAATTTGAATTTACATGACAAGATGCAACATCTTACCGGCTCCGAGTTCCAAGCAGAGGGTCTCATGGTGCATGGATCGACTAGTTCAAACCGTAGAAGAAAAGGTGATTGTAATTTCGACAGTCAAAATAGAGGCATGTCCAAGTCGTCAAATCAAGGTAAAACATGTTATTTCTACAAAAAGAAAGGTCATATTAAATCTGAGTGTTACAGATTACAGAATAAGATAAAGAGGAAGTCCGAGAATAAGAATTCCAGTGAATATGAAGCTAATATTGCGGAGGAGTATAATGATGGTGAACTTTTAGTTGCTTCCGGCGAAGACTCTATAGTGAGTGAGGAGTGGATTCTTGACTCTGGTAGTAGTTTTCATATGAGTCCAAATTGGGATTGGTTTGAGACGTATAAACCTGTGTCTACAGGTGCTGTCTTGTTGGGAAATAATGTCTCTTGTAAAGTTGCAGGTATTGGCACAATCAAGATTAAGATGTTCGATGGGATTGTTTGAACACTTGGTAATGTGAGGCATGTTCCATAATTAAGAAAAAATATGATTTCGTTAGGTACTCTGGATTCAAAAGGGTACAGATACTCCAATGAAGGTGGAGCTATGAAAATTTGCAAGGGCGCTCTAGTTGTGATGAAAGGGTATAAAAGAGCTACCAGTTTTTATGTTCTACAAGGTTCAACTATTTTAGGTGATGCATCCGTTGTTTCCTCCTGCGTGCCAAATGATGATGTTACTGGTGAAGGCGTCTTGACTGAATCAAGTAAAAGAGGATTTTGTGTTGAACATAACAACCGTGGGCATAACGGTTTTGGTAGGCAAAAAAGAGTTCAATTTTGTGGGCATAAAGAATTTGACAAGAAGAATAAAGTTGAATTTCGTGGGTATAACGGATTTGAGAAGCTTAAGAGAGTTTGATTTGCTTCAAAGATAAATAATGAGAAAGGTAGTAGTGCCATTGATGATCGGGGTTGTGTTATTGATCGTGGTGATATAGTTGTGAGAAAAGTTGGCGCTAATGTTGATCTTACCGATGTGAAGACTAAATTACCTTGTACATCCAAGCTTGGGCAAGGCTTAGATTTGGTCGGTGTTCATTGCTAAAGACTACCCCTTAAAGGGGTTTCGTGGAAGAGGTGGAGATATTGTTCGACAAGAATTTGTCATAAGGTGGAGATTGTTAGAATTGTGATCCAAATTCTTTTGGGATTTGGTTTAAAGTAAGAATCAAACTTTTAGTAGATCTTGTTAACTTTATATTAATTAAAGGTAGGAAACTCAGTTTGAGTAGAATTTGTTTCTATGCAAGTTTTCTCTGTAAACAAGGAATCTATCCCTATAAATAGATACTAGGGATTAGGGGTTTAGACAAAATATCATAAATCAGTTGTAATCTCTTTCTCCAAAGTTCTCATCCTCTGCCCGTAGTTTTTCCCTTTTGGGTTTTCCACGTAAATTCTTGGTATTATTTTTCTTTTTTGCGTTTTCGCTTATTTACTTGTCTCGTCATTATCGTCCATGTACTATAACATCATGTGTGTCGAGGGGTTGTGATTGTACCTTTTTCTCCACCATGGGTACCCCAACGGTCGAGGGGTTGTGATTGTATCATCTTCTTCCCCTGGTGGATATTATACATCATAATTGTCGAGGGGTTTATTGTACCGTTTGCTCCGGTTAGATGTATGTTTAAGTGGTTTAAGGAACCACTTGTGAAATCCGTGTATCCAATGTGTTTTTGATAAAGGAAATGTTTGGTTTTTGGGTTACTTAAATGCCAATATATGAACTAATGTATCATGATGGATGAATAATGTTTTGTATAATGTGATTTGTACATGTTATGCTCTTCAAGCTTTGCTATTGGAAGAATATGAATGTGAAGGCTTAAATTGAGGTTTGCATATGGGATTATGCATGAGATCCGTGATACATGTTTTGCATATGGTTTAATATGCTTGGTATTTGAAAGCTATGTTTGCATATGATTATTATGCATGTTTCAAAAGCAGCTTTTGTGCACATGGTTTAGTAAGCATGGTATGTTTTACAAACTTATTGGAAAATTGCTTTGGTTTAATTAAGCATGTTTTATTTAAATGTTTTGGAATGGTGAGTTTGACTTGTTTTAATATGGTTTTCTAATAAGGGTTTTGATTTAAAAAATGCATTGATGTTTTATCCGTTTTGAGCGCACTCACTAGGCATTATATGCTTAACCCCTCTTTTCTTCCATCAATGCAGTGAATTAAGCAAGCGAGGGGCTGCGATTTGAGGCAAGGAGTGATTCCAAGACAAGCGTATTAAAGAGCATGTTATGGTGTATTTATTTCTTATAATAAGGCAATGTGGGTTAATCATTGTGATGTTATTTTTGTACAATGTATAATTATTTGGTTGGAGATTATATTATGTTGGATTATGGTGTTAATTGATATGTACGATGTTGATATACTTTAATGCTAAGTACATGTGATGGTTATGATCTAATGTTTTAAAAAGGTTTAAATAATTTGTTGGTTGGATCGCTTGTATTCTAAGTGTACATTTGTTCATGTGCTTCTATTTCTTAATGGATCTATAGTCTATTCTTGAGATCGTGATCATTTGGTGTATATTGGATAATGCTTTATATTGTTAGGAAGCATGCCTCTAGATTTCTTGTATGAACATGAATTGTGTTGAATAATTGGCATGTGATTATTTATGCATTTATGTTTTATGATGGTATAGTTTTTTAGAAGCATGTCAAGGTTGTTTGTATGTAATTTGAGTATGCATAGTTAATGGGTTTTACCAAGTTTAGATTTTTTGCATTTTGGTCATCGTATGTTCAAGCAAAAATTAAATAAGTAATTGATGTCCGATTGATATGAGATTTTGCAATCATTCTTATAGGTAGTTAATTACAATATGATGCCTTTGGAATTGTGTTAGTCCTTCTATTTTGGCAGTTTTATGATTTAGCCCTTAATTTTGTATTTTGCTAAATTGGATGCTTATTTGTTATCCGTTGAAGCTGAAATTTGACATGCTGGCATAAAATATGATTAATTAATATTTGGTAACCTAAAACCTGTGTAAGTTCCTATAATTATTTACATTTACATTTTGGTCCCTAGAATGCTTGTATTTGCAATTGAATACCTTATCGATTTTCGTTTTGAATGCAAATTGAACCGCTGCTCGTATGAATGCCATAGGTCTTAATAATGCATCTAGATCAGTTGAATTTAAAAAAATGGTCCATAATTCGAGTAAGATAATTTAGGTTTGCTTCGGTAAACCTAATGTAATCTTCTTGGTTTGGGTTTAACGGATAGGCCAGGTCAAGGGGGTTAATTAGGTGGTATCAGAGTTAGGTTTCACAACCTCAGATGAATAGAGTTTAATTTGGTTATTTTGAGAAATTGATAATTGTATTCGTATGTGCTTATGTTGTTAATTGCTTATGTTCGAGGTTAATCGAGAGCACATTGCCTATTACAAATGTTTTAGAAAAAGGTTTTTGCAGGTTTGTATTGGATCACTTGCCCAGCGTACGCCCCAACTGTCAAGTTTAAACACCGATAATGAATTTGATTTTATATAAGAAATGATTTGTTCAGCAGTTACTTCCAAGCTTAATAAGCATTGCATGGGTTATTGATAGTATAAGGGAAGTGGTTTTTGATTTTGTGTTGACTTGGTCATCGATCGAGATTTGTAAAGTATGCTCGAGTTATGCTTGAGAAATCTTTGGTTGAGATTCTAATGAGGATTTTAGAGTGTTTAAGTTGATAAGAGTATGATGTACGCATCGAGCAAGAAAATTTATGTCCAGGATCTAAACCTAAACAGTGATGTTGATTGTTAAAGAGAATGTGATAGTATCCCTAACATCATTTCCACGAGGGTGGTCAATGTATGAAATGTGCATAAGGCATTAGATTGAGTAATCTATTTTTCGTTCCCTATTGCATCGCCTGGAGGATTCAGACCTCATGCGGTTATACTTATCAACCGTGAGTGGCTATACATTGGATAATTGCGACATGATTTTTATTTTAAGAATCATTTTTAGAAGTGAACTTGGTAAGACCATGGCAGTTAACCGAATTGTGTCAAAAATGTTCATGGGAAAATTTGGGTTTGACGTTATTTTAAAGATGGGTGTTAGAACACTGAGCGGTGGTTAAATTTTGAATGTTATGAAGTTTTAAAGATTATAGTTGATTTTTTAGTAGAGATTGCCATGGTATTGATCAATTTTGGTTGATGTGATTATGGCTAATGATGCTGGAAGGATGTCGAGATTTATGTTGCAAAGTTATCTTAGCTTATGTTAATAAATCCATGGGTTAAGAATGTTATGGTTATGAGTGTTTGTGTTGTTCAAGAATTCTTTCTTGAAATTCTTCTGAAGAAGTTTCCCGTGTTGTTCTATGTTTGCAAAGTTGAGTTTAGTATTGAGACGTACCTTGGTACGGTTCCCGAATCCTTTTTTTATCGTGTTGAAGAGCATTAAGGAAGTGTATGAGTTGAGAATGTGATAGTTAAAATGGTTGGTTTGCGGATATGTTTGACAAAAAGTTCTATTTTCTAAGCATCAACATGGTTGTTAATGAGAATGGCGTTTAAGACCGTAGGTTGGTATAAGTTAATAGTTATGTCATGTAGGTGGCGAATACACTAGTGCCATTCGAGGCTACAATGAGATGATAATGTTGTGAATACTTGGGTTTGCAGGTAGCAAAGGTGATAATATTCTTGTGTACAATGGTGTCGAGATGAATCTTGACTGACAATCAAGATTTGCTAATAGGATTTTAGAGCAGAGTGTTTGTTTCATAATTAGAGCAGGTGCAAGTTTTAACAACGCTGGATGAGGTGTTCTGGGGATACGATTAGGTTGTGTAAGTTTGGTTTGAGAATGTTATTAGTAAGTGTGAACAATTGATCATGCACAGTAAAAAACACTTATATATATAAATACTTGTCCATACATGCATACATTTGGGCATGACATTAGAGGTTTTGCATACATATACATAGACATCTATGAGGGCATATAAGTAACATGCATACATATATTCACACTTACGGATGACTTTTCAGAGGCCGATGAGGTGATGATGAAAACTAGCTTTAGCGAGGAGGTTCTCTTGGGTCTCATAAGTTATAGAAGGTGTTAAAGGTTAATTCTTGGAAGTTGGAGTTGTGCTAGATTTGAAGTGGCCAAGGTTGGTGTTTGAAGTACGTGGTTTTTCTAGGATCAGTTGATTGTTATCAAAGTTCGTTGAGGAATCTTCTTAGATTGTTGCACCGTCAATGAAGTCGTGGCAAAATATGTTCTATTGAATTGGATGTTTAATGGATTCTATTTGGGATCGTGTTTGAGTTTAGTTCGTTAATTAATTTTGGGTAAATAATCGAATGTGTTTTCAAAGGAATATGACAAATTGGAAATGGACAATGTTTTGGAAGGTTATTTAATTGGTTTATCAAATAATAAGAATTATGTTTTTGATAACTCTAAAAAAAGAAAGACAATTTAGTTTTAAAAGTGGTTTTTGTGAATTAAATAGAGAGGGGACATAGGCTAAGAATCTTTAGGGAGCAATTTCACCCTTTGTATTTTACCAACTCAATTTTCTTTTGTTTAAAAAAATACCAATGGTTAACAATTTTCTCTAAAATAAAGGTTTTCTAAATTTTTTTCTCTACTAAAAACTATTGTTTTCGTATTTTCTACTTTCCTAAAATGTTTTCAGTAATCGATTGATTTTCCAATCTCATTTCTAATCTATTTTTCATCCAAATGTTTTTTAAACTCGAGCAAATCGATAGATTTTGGTCGACAATGTTTTTCACATTAGAATCCAAGGGGGAGCTCATTTTGTTTGTACTCCTATCAAGCAAGGCGAGCTATGGTTTCTTATTGACATTCCACATGCTTTGTCTCCTTAATCTATTGTTTCTATAATAAATTGTGATTGAAATGAATTTAATTGGGTTTAATTGGTTTGTAATGGTTTTAAGAACAAAATTATGGTTAGGTTGTTCAAACCTAATAATTTCTAACGGGTACTAAAGATTTCTTATTGGTTGATAATAATCTAAAGATTAGTTTTACAAGTTTGATCTCGAAATTAGTTAAGTGACTAAATTGAGATAGTTGTTCTTCATGGGTTGAGATTGATGTATGGTTAAGTGAAGCTTTTGATATTGGTTGTAATTTGAGAGTTATTGAGGATTTTTACGATGGTTTGTGGATTGAGAATTGTTTAAGAAGAGCTGATTGGATTTTAGAACGGTTTGGTATTTGCTAAAAGTGATTTATGGTAGATTGGTGTTGTTTTGAGGTTGGAAATTAGATAAGTTTTATGCGGATTGGGATAACGAGAAACTCGATATCATATGGGTGTTTGAGTGTTTCTCGATCTTTCTCTGTGGATAAAGGTTGTTGAGAATAATTCGTAATAGTGTGTTGAATCAAGTCTTAATAGATGATAGGTAGAAATGAGAAGACCAATTTTATGACATGTTGTGTTGAGATGGTTTGGAGCTCGAACATGTAATTAATGATTTGCCTTCGTTTATGTGGCGAAGTTTGATTGACCTTTTTGCTTATTGTTTCCGTAAAGAGAAGGTTGAGAATTATTGGTTTTACCCTTGGTGAGTGATGTTTCTAATTAATTCTCTAGCAACTAGGTGTTGCTCAACGAGGTGATTGAATTTGTGGAAGTTATGTGGCGTAAGTGTAATCGAGGAAGTGGTTTGGATAAAGAAAGTTCAGTATTTGTTTTGTTCCCCTTAGGCGGATTTCTATGACGAAATTTCTTTAGAGGGGGAGAGTTGTAACACCCCAAAAATGGGCTAGAAGATTCGGGTAATTTATCGAAATCGGGTTGGAATTTTGAATTAGGTTTTAGTTAATTAATTAATTCCGAAAAATAATTTGGATTTATTAAATTGATTCCCGATAAATTTATCGTGGCTAATATTTTTGGAAATATATTTAATGAGTTTGTTAAAGGATGAAATTATTTTTTGAGTAATTTTAAATGGGTTGGTTTAATATTAATTTAAATAGTGATTATTTTGCAAAAGTTGTAAAATATTAATAATGGCGATATCGTGAAAAGGAGTTAAGGAGGTATTTTTAAGGGAATTATTAAATTAAATAAAGAAATATCTTTTTTCTCTTGTTTTTAACAAAAATAAGTTGACGGTTATAATTTTTTAAAATATGAGAAAGATATTTCTAAGTTTCTCTCATTTTCTTCCAAAATTTCTACTTCAGTTTCTTCTCCATTTATTTTTAAACAATTGTGGATTAAGGATTTTGATTTTTACATCATCTTCACTGTTTTTCTTGTTGGAAATCAAGACGGGAGTTCATCTTCAAGTTGGTTTTTCATCAAGCAAGGTGAGAAAATGTTCTTTAATGATTTTTTACATGATTTTGATTCTTAATCTATGATTTATCATGCTTTGGGATAATTAAAACGAATTTCTAATGGAATTATTAGATTTTAATAGATTTTCTCATAAATCTTGATTAGATTATAGTAATCTAATGATTTCTATGGAGTTATAATGTTTTGTGCATGAGTAATAATAATCTAAAGTTGATTTTGTAATTTAATTCCCGGAATTAATTGAATTGGTTGAGTTTCGATTTAGGTTCTTGAATGGGGTGATTGGTAGAATGTTTAATTGATTATTGGATCATATATTGGAGTGCATTGTGAGTGTTCGATTAAATGTTTAATAGGAATTGAATCGTGAAAATAAAGAATTAAGTGGTTCTAGCCGGGCATAGCGCGAGCAGGGCAGTGGCGCTGCTGCTGTCCATTTTGCCTCGCGTGGTAATAAAAAAAAAAAAGGGAAAATGGGGGCTACTGCTGCCTCCCAATTTGTTGCATGGTTTTTATAAAAAAAGGAAAGATTTAGGGGGATAATGAAATAGAGCGCTAGTCTGGCAATAATGGAAAATGGGGTCGTGATGTCCAATGGAGTGAAGGGGTAAATGGAAAATAAAAAGGAAGTGGAAATTGATGCCCTGCTTGTGTCGTGAATATGTGGGAAAATAGGCATGTTGGGAAATAGGAAATGTTTTAATAAAGTGGTTACCTTTGATGTGGTCTAATTTATATTGACCCTTGCATTTTTTTATAGAGGTTGGAGAATGTTTGGACGATTTTCGGATAGACGTCGAAGCGTTAGTATCGAGGTGTTGGCATTGAGGCGGTAACAAGTTGGTGAGTGAAAATGTGTTTAAGTACTATAAAAGGTTTGAATTATGGCTTTGGGGGTTTAGTTAAAGCCTAGCAAGCTTAGCTAGCTCAAAAGTAAGTTTTCTCTATTTTAGCCTTTGTATATCGATTTGATATGAGCTCTTGATTTACTGTAATGATCCGAATTCCGAAATCCGAAGGTCGGGTTAACCCAAAGTATGGGCTTCGTGGTTGGGCCTTGATATTTGGGTTTTGAGAGCCTTTTTGGGCATGTCTTAGAACCTTGGGCTTGGGTTGTTGGTTTGTTGTTGGGCTAAGGTGAAAGTAAGAAGGGTAAATGGGTAAAAGCATAATTAAAGACAAAGAGGGCTGATGGGGTCTTTATTTTCTACAGAAAAGTAGGAGGGTGAAGTCACCCTTGTCCCCTTGTTTTCTTCCTCTTTCTCATATTCATCTTCCTACCCAAGTTTTAAGTTCAAGGTGGAATCTTTGAGTGTTTGAGAGAGGATCACGTTTTGACGACGGAGGGAAGTTTGATGAGCAGCAAAAGATGTACACACAAGGTAAAGATGAGTTAAAATGGTAGAGATTGAGGTTTTGGTGAGTTTAGTGTGGATGAACGGGAATGGGTCTTGAAGGCTTCTTCCTCAGCTTTAATTCGAAGTTAGTACACTACTAACTCCTATGAATTCTTGCAACTCATAAAATAAGGCTTTGTGCATGATTTGAGTGTTTATGGTTTGATGAACATTGGTTGATCTTTAATGGCAAAATGTAAATTTGGTGTTTCTAAGGCTTAAAATTGGTAGAAACTCACTTAATAACTTCACAATAACTTGTAGTTTCGATTTGAGGCTTAACCATAGGGGTTTAGGGGTTGAAAGTTGAATTTCTGAACTCCAGGGTTCGAGTACCGGTACAGGGTGGTTGCGTACCGGTACGCCTTTATGCTAAGGAAGGTGGGTCATGAGGGGAGTACCGGTACGACTTACTATGTATTTGTACTCCATGCATAGTAAGAATTCTAGTGGCAGATCAGCGTACTGATACGTGCGATGAGTATCTGTACTAATTGTTACATTGCCTAGAAAGGCTTTGTGTACCGGTACGCTAAGGTAGGCGTATCGGTAGGGGTAAGGATCGGTCCAGGGTGATCCAAGTATCGATATGGAGTACCGGTACGGCACAGAGTGTATCGGTACGACTTGGGGTCTACTTCTTTCAAACCTAATTGGAGTATCGGTACTCATGGGGGAGTATCAATATCTAGAGGGGAATACCGATACTCACCTTGGAGTATCGATACTCGCTAGGCAATCTGCTCAAGAATTTCAAGGTTGTATTCAGGGGTTCTATAATTTGATGCAAAAGGCCCTAGGGGTCCGTTAAGGTGTAAAATGAATATTAAAGCTGAGAAATGGAGATTTAAACCCTGTGTATGAATGAAATGGCTAATGATTCGTTATATATTGGGTAAGCTATGTGAGGTGGTAACCCATAGGGATCCTAGGTGGATCGATTGATGCTGTATGGTAATCTGGGCCCTTGTTGTATGCTGAAGAGGCGCCTATAAGGTTAAGTCTTATTGAATAATAAGTTAAATTAATGAGAACGGCTAATGTGAACCTTCATAACATACTAATAAATAGATAAGCTCAATAGGGTGGTATAATAATTGATGGAAACCATAGGGCGATGGTAAGTGTGTTAGAGCTGTGTACGGTAAGACCCTTGTGTCGAGGTCGAGGCTGTGCGATGGCTAGGGTCCTTGCTGTGTGTTGATGGGACGTCTAAATAGTCGAGTCATCCCTTGTTGTTGGGATTTGGATACCCTATGTGTGTTGCAACACCTTGAAGACTCTCGAATGTAGGATCCCGATATTTTGTTAACGCGAGCCTCATTCGAAGATGCTTGTTGTGAGATTTCGAGCATGGATGTAGGATCCCAATGCTTTGTGGACGCGACCTTACTAGTTGTGTAGGATCCCGATGCTTTGTGGACGCGGGCCTCACTCAAGTGTAGGATTTCGATGCTTTGTGGACACGAACCTCACTTAATGTTGTTGGTGTTATCTGTGTGATGCTAGGTAAATGTAGGGGTTACTTGTATGAGCTGTGTGCGTGACCATACATTAATAATGCTATGTGTTTAGGAAGATATGGCAGTGCCATTGTTATCTTGCCATGATGTCATTCATTTTGCATTGCTTTATTTATGGTTTGCATGAAGCATGGTTGAGTGGCGGTGTATCCTCTGAGCTTTGTTAGCTTAGCATTCAAAATCGTTGTTTTCCTTCGCAGGTTAGTAGGTTTGGCTCGTTCTTGGAGAAGCACCACAAGGGAAGGATTCCAGCGCCTTGTCTTATCAAAGTACAGTATTTAGGTCCTTAGGCTATGTATTCGTAGAAACCTATTGTATATTGTAAATCGTATTTGGATTTTCAAACGATCGAGTCTAAGGTTTATAATGTAATTTTAAAAAGAGGTCCATTGTATATGTTTTCAAATATTTATTATGTTTTCTTGGGTTGTAATTAAATGGATTTTTGTAATGAATTTGTGGATTGGGCTAAACTAGGTCAAAATTGTTTGGTTGGGTTTCAGACGTAAGGCCCAAATGTGACATCCAAGTCGTGGGTGTTACATTTAGTGGTATTAGAGCCTAGGTTTATCCGGTTCTAGTAAAACCTCGGGGTAGTTAGGAGTCGTGGATAGGTGTCTAGCGAATACAAGCCTCTGTGTCTAAGTTGTAGTATTTCAAGACTGGAATCTAGATGTTGTGCCCGGTGCTCGCGTGTGTCGCTGGTTGCGACATTAAGATAGATTCGACTGCGATCGTGAGGGTTGTGATGATAGATGATTCCTTTGAGGATGATTTTGAGATCGGAGTTATCTCAGACGTTAAACTTGGGCTTATGAAGGAATAGAGGAGTTGAAGGTGTGTCTCCTCCCAGATCTTGAGAAGTAATCATGGTTATGTGCTATAGGTTACCTTAAAGCCTTGAGTTCATGGTGAGAACCTCTAGTGGTGAGATTCTACGTGTTGGTAGATGACCCTTATGGATCAGATAAGAGGACTTACTTTTGATTGACCAGTGGTAGAGTGTCAATCGGGGGTCTCATCATTTGTAGTAAGTGAGCTTTAATGGTTGGTACTATGCGATGGGGATGTAGCACGCCTGACAAATATGCGTTTTCGTCTATGTGGAGGGGTACATGATGGTTGTGAGGTCCCAAGTATGCTCTTAGTAAGTTGAATACCCTGAGATCTTGAGCAAGGTATGCTTGTCGCGGTTGTTTATAGTAGTGGCCAGAAGGACATCGTGGGTTTTGCCCGAGGCGATGCTTGAGTAAAGCTTGAGAATACGTAGTTGACATATACAATGAAGTTGCCTTCTAACTGAATTGATATGATCTTGGCCACTGGTTGCTGTCCGATCATGAGCCAGCTTGAGATGACAAGTGTAGTGTTGAAAGCTTCAAGGTTTCGGGGGAACCAAACCTAGAGTAATGGGAAAGACAAACTACCATCTTCTGAATGCGGTTTAGACCAGTTGGGTTGACAGCGCGAGATCGACCAAGGATAGTCATGAAGAGAGCCATGTTCCTTTAAGGGGATGAGCATTATTGCTATGAATTTAAGTATAATAAAAAGGGGTTAAGAAAGGATAACCTGATCAATCGAATTCATGGTTAAGAAACACTTAGAGGGATCTGAGGATGATGTGGAATAGTCTTAAGGAATCCCTGACTCTATCGTCTCTTTCTTAAAGGAAATGCATACGAATGGTGAGAGACCGTAGATTTAGGACCACAACCTGTTTTCTCAACATAGGATATTTCTTGGGTGAGTTAGGAAAAAGGTATGTCAGTGAAGCTCATATGAAAAAGATGAGGGATCAGTTCTTGCAGTCGGTTTAAGGTGTCAAGCAGTGTTAGGTATGAGTAAGATTTTCTATGGTTGAGTTGTTATGCCCAATGGTGGTTGCTATCGAAGAGTAAAGGTGGTTGAGGTTAGATGTGGATTAAAGTTGACATATTGATGAACGGGACAACAATTTTACCCGGGATATTCTCTGAACGAATCGTTAGTACGAAGCACCTAAATGACCTTAGAGCTAACATTGAGTCAGTTGAGGATTTTGTAGATCGTGTTTTGGGGAATTAGAACATGATAAGATTCTTCTCAGACCCTGAAGAGGGGAGGGTTTGTGCTTTGAGCAGATCAAAAAGAATTACTTTAGATCAGCTGAGGGTTGGTCAGAAATCTAAATGGAAGGTTTTGTAGGGGGCTTATCAATTTCTTCTATAACGGAGAGTGTTGGTGGTTTGGTCCTAGTGTCTCTCCCACCGGTTTTTGAGCCTTGTGGTTGACATCACCTTGATGTATATTTCTTGCTTGGCAGAAATTAGTTATGAGTGCCAAACATCGGGTCACATGGTAAAGGACTGCTGAATCGTGGATGAGTATTTATCGGTTCAGTCTTTGAGGTTGACTTCTTTTGGGCATAGTCAAGGTTCTTCGAGAACCAGTGTTGGGTCGTTGTCGAAGTATCACGGTGGAGGTCAGGTGAGATCTACAGTTAGAGTCATTGTACGAGCTTTTGTTAGACAATACGTTGTTCATGCCAGAAATGACAAGCTTGTTACCGAGAGTGTGTTAAATGATTGGGTCTCATTGTGGTTTTCAGTTTCTTGATGGAAGTTTGATTTCTTGTTCTTACCTTGGCAGAGATTTTGTTGAGCAGGTTCTGTGATAAGTTTTCTCGAGGTTCATATTGGTTTGGTAAATTAATGGATTGGTAAGTGTTGGTAAGTAAAGGTTCCATCATGGGCGGTGTGTATGGTTTAGAGTAACAGTCTCTATAGACTTGTTAGACTTACCCTTGGTACGAGTTGGTCACGTAAGTGCGAGGAGTGCCTTGGTTTCCAAGAAAGAATCTCAAAGACGAGGTTTGGAATGAACTAGTTTGTCGGTATGGTGCGTGAATAAATCTTATCTCCTCAGTTTATGTGTTGTGCTCATGTGATGCTAGTTGAAGAGGACCTTGTAGGTTACAAGACGTTCTTAGTTCGCGTAGTTGACGCAAAGGCGAGAGTCTGTAGTTTAGAGCGGTGGACGTGCAAGTAGTTATCGAGGTGCTCTTCGAGGGTCGAGCGGGATAACCTCTTGATCGTGGAGTGGTACCCATGATAAGGGATGTGTTGGGTTCGGTATTAAGTGTTCATCACCTTTTGGTCTGACATCTACCGAACCTCTTGTGTGAGGACTCCTTGGTAGAGGAGAGGGTGCGAGTGATGTCGCCAAGGGGTTCACCTTGGGTTGTGCTTATGTTGGTATAGCGAGATGTAGTGGTGTTAGCTGCTGTGGGTCGATGTATAACAATGGAAGGTCAATATTTATTTTTTGGGGCTGATGATCTTGTTAATATTGAAGAGCTTTGAGATTCCCATAAGATAATTCAGGATGTTGGTCTCGTAAGGTGATGGTTAAGGAGAATTTGTGTTAAAATTTGGGGTGATGCAGTATTTGAACTCTAAGGGCAAGTTGAAGAGTGTGTTGGACTTTCGAATGCGTCGAGATAATCTTAAGTTCGAGGAGGAGAGGGTTGCTTATTTGGGTTTGAGATGGATTGTTTTCATGCATAGTGATAGTGTAAAGATGTTTCGAAATGGCTTTGGAGAAATGCGGGTTTTGGTTAAAGTTGTATGGAATCAGACTCTTGAGTTGTAATAAGTTGTGTTGGGAGAACCATTAGGAATCTTGAAGGACTTGCTAAAGTTTTAGCACCAACGCTAGTCAGAAATTGGTGGTTGGGAGTGAAAGAGAATGTTCAAACCTTTGAGGATAGTTTAGTGGTTTGATCCCTAGTAGAGCTTGGTTGTGGTAACAATCTCCTTTGGAACCGAAGTGGCTTGGCTAGTAGAATCGCTTGATCGAGGATTCGCATCTGCTTATGTCGTAGTGGGATTTAAGTAAATAAGGCGTTAAGTCCTGTATCAGTTAACAAGTTGTGAAAGAAGGTTGTGTTTTCATGTTAGATGAATGATAGAACATTATTGATAGGGTTTGTTATTCCTGAACACGTGGGTTATGGTGATTATATATGAGGAAGTGCCTTGTGTTATACCTTGAAGAAGTGTCGCGTTATGGACGCAAATGAGGGTGAGTACAAGACTTCGAAAATTCTAGTGTTGGAAGAGAGGTTCGTTCACCAAGTTGTGACTCATCCGAAGTGAGCTCAGAGTACCGATGTTTGATAATGCTGATGTGATTATTGTTGGTTGATCCGTCTCCGGGTTTAATATGAGTGTTATTCCGGACGTTGGGAATGTTTTGTTGAGGAGTCTTGTAAAATTTGAGAGCTTATGTCAAGAGTTTTGGTTAGAAAGGTGTTGTGGAGAACTTAGGAGTTGTGGGCATGCATGATCGAAATGATGGTTGGATCTTCGGCAATATCATATTCTTTCCCTGTTTAAATTTCGAGGATGAAATTTTCTTTAAGGAGGGGAGAGTTGTAACGACCCAGATTTCGAAATCTAAAGGTCGGGTTAACCCGAAGTATGGGCTTCGTGGTTGGGCCTTGATATTTGGGTTTGAGAGCCTTTTTGGACATGTCTTAGAACCTTGGGCTTAGGTTGTTGGGCTAAGGTGAAAGTAAGAAGGGAAAATGGGAAAAAGCATAATTAAAGACAAATAGGGCTGCTGGGGGGCTTTATTTTCTGCAGAAAAGTAGGAGGGTGAAGTCACCATTGTCCCATTGTTTTCTTCCTCTTTCTCATATTCATCTTCCTACCCAAGTTTGAAGTTCAAGGTGGAATCTTTGAGTGTTTGAGAGAGGATCACGTTTTGACGATGGAGGGAAGTTTGATGAGCAGTAAAGGATATACACACCAAGGTAAAGATGAGTTAAAATGGTAGAGATTGAGGTTTTGGTGGGTTTAGTGTGGATGAGCGGGAATGGGTCTTGAAGGCTTCTTCCTCAGCTTTACTTCGAGGTTAGTACACTACTAACTCCTATGAATTCTTGCAACTCATAAAATTAGGCTTTGTGCATGATTTGAGTGTTTATGGTTTGATAAACTTTGGTTGATCTTTAATGGAAAAATGTAAATTTGGTGTTTCTAAGGCTTAAAATTTGTAGAAACTCACATAATAACTTCACAATAACTTGTAGGTTCGATTTGAGGCTTAATCATAGGGGTTAAGGGGTTGAAAGTTGAATTTCCAAACTCTAGGGTTTGAAATCGGGGTTAGGGTATCGGTACGAGGTGGTTACTTACTGGTACACCTTCGTGCTAAGGAAGGTGGGTCGCGAGGGGAGTACCGGTACAACTTACCACGTATCGGTACTCTATGCATATTGAGAATTCTAGTGGCGGATTAGCGTACCGATACGTACGATGCGAACCGGTACTCATTGTTACGTTGTCTGAAAAGGTTTTGTGTACAGATACGCTAAGGTAGGAGTATCGGCACGGGTAAGGATCGGTACAGGGTGATCCAAGTATAGATATGAAGTACTGGTACAACACAGAGCGTATCGGCACGACTTAGGGTCTACTTTTTTTGAACCTAATTAGAGTATCAGTACTCATGTGAGAGTATCGATACCTAGAGGGGAGTACCGATACTCACCTTGGAGTATCGATACTCACCGGGCAATCTGCCCAAGAATTTCGAGGTTACGTTCGAGGGTTCTATAATTCGAGGCAAAGTGCCCTAGGGGTCCGTTAAGGTGTAAAATGAATATTAAAACTGAGAAATAGAGATCTAAACCCTGTGTATGAATGAAATGGATAATGATTCGTTATATATTGTGTAAGCTATGTGAGGTGGTAACCCATAGGGATCCTAGGTGGATCGATTGATGCAGTGTGGTAATCTGGCCCTTGCTGTGTGCGAAAAGGGTGCCTATAAGGTTAAGTCTTATTGAATAATAAGATAAATTAATGAGAACGACTAATGTGAACCTTCATAACATACTAATAAATATATAATCTCAATAGGGTGGTATAATAATTGATAGAAACCATAGGGCGATGGTAAGTGTGTTAGAGCTGTGTGCAGTAAGACCCTTATGTCAAGGTTGAGACTGTGTGGTGGCTAGGGTCCTTGCTGGGTGTTGATGGGATGCCTAGATAGTCGAGTCATCCCTTGTTGTTGGGATTTGGATACCCTAAGTGTGTTGCAACACCTTGAAGACTCCCGAATGTAGGATCATGATGCTTTGTGGACGTAGAGCTCATTCGAAGATGCTTGATGTGAGATTCCGAGTATGGATGTAGGATACCGAAGCTTTGTGGATATGGGCCTCATCCCCTTGAGTATAGGATCGCTATGCTTTTTGGACGTGGGCCTCACTCAAGTGTAGGATTCTAATGCTTTGTGGACGCGGACCTCAATAATGTTGTTGGTGTTATCTATGTGATGCTAGGTAAACATAGGGGGTACTTGTATGAGCTGTGTGCGTGACCATACATTCATAATGCTATGTGTTTAGGAGGATATGTTAGCGCCATTGTTATCTTGCCATGATGTCATTCATGTTGCATTGCTTTATTTATGATTTGCACGAAGCATGGTTGTGTGGCAGTGTAACCATTGAGCTTTGTTAGCTCAGCTTTCAAAATCGTTGTTTTTGTTCCCAGGTTAGTAGGTTTGGCTCGTTCTTGGAGGAGCACCACCAGGGAAGGATTCCAGCGCCTTGTCTTATCAGAGTACAATATTTAGGTCCTTGGGCTATGTATTCGTAGAAACCTATTGTATATTGTAAATCGTATTTGGATTTTCAAACGATTGAGTCAAAGGTTTATAATGTAATTTTAAAAAGAGCTCCACTGTATATGTTTTCGAATATTTATTATGTTTTATTGGGTTGTAATTAAATGGATTTTCGTAATGAATTTGTGGATTGGGCTAAACTAGGTCAAAATTGTTTGGTTGGGTTTCAGACGTGAGGCCCAAATGTGATATCTGGGTCGTGGGTGTTACATTTACATTTTTTGGTTTAAAGCATTACTTGATTTAATTACCATAAATTGATCGTTTCTAGATTAATATGCAACGTATATCAAGTTTATAGATGCCTTTGGGCATTGAGATTTGTTTCAAGAAGAAATGTGTTGTTGCCTTTGGCAATGTGGTTTTTGCATATGAGAACGGTTTTGTTTAATGCATGGTTTATTGCATTAGAAATTGGTTAAATGATGCATATGAAAACAGTGCGGTATCATGTTTAATATGGAATATATTGGCAAGTGACAATGATTAACTGTTAACGGATATAGTTGGCATGCCATAGCGTTTAAAGTGCACTATAATAAGTCACCTCATGTGTGTCGAGGGGTTGTGATTGTACTGTTTTCTCCATCATGTGTACCCCAGCGATCGAGGGGTTGTGATTGTACCATCTTCTGTCGTTGGTAAATATTATACATCATAACCGTTGAGGGGTTTATTGTACCGTTTGTTCCGGTTAGATGTATGTTTAAGAGGTTTAAGGAACCACTTGTGAAATCCGTGTATCCGATGTGTTTTTGATAAAGGAAAGGTTTGGTTTTTAGGTTACTTAAATCCGAATATATGGACCAATGTATCGTGATGGATGAATAATGCTTTGTATAATGTGATTTATCTATGTTATGCTTTTAAGCTTTACTATTGGAAGAATATGAATGTGAAGGCTTAAATTGAGGTTTGCATATGGGATAATGCATTATATCCATGATACATGTTTTACATATGTTTTAATATGCTTGTTATTTGAAAGTTTTGTTTGCATATGATTATTATGCATGTTTCAAAAGTAGCTTTTGTGCATATGGTTTAGTATGTATGGCATGTTTTACAAACTTATTAGAAAATTGCTTTGGTTTAATTAAGCATGTTTTATTTAAATATTTTGGAATTGTGAGTTTGACTTGTTTTAATACGGGTTTCTAATAAGGGTTTTGATTTAAAAAAATGCATTGATGTTTTATCTGTTTTGAGCGCACACACTAGGCATTATATGCTTATGCTCTCTTTTCTTCCATCAATGCAGTGAATTAAGCAAGTGCGGGGTTGCGGTTCGAGGCAATGAGTGATTCCAAGACAAACGTATTAAAGATTATGTTATGGTGTTTTTATTTCTTGTAATAAGGCAATATGGGTTAATCGTTGGGATGTTATTTTTGTACAATGTATAATTATTTGGTTGGAGATTATATTATGTTGGATTGTGGTGTTAATTGATATGTATGATGCTGATTATATTTTAATGCTAAGTACATGTGATGGTTATGATCTAATGTTTTGAAAAGGTTTAAATAATTTGTTGGTTGGATCTCTTGTATTCTATGTGTACGTTTGGTCATATGCTTCTATTTCTTAATGGATTTGTAGTCTATGTTTGAGATCGTGATCATTTGGTGTATATTGGATAATGCTTTATATTGTTAGGAAGCATGCCTCTAGATTTCTTGTATAGACATGAATTGTGTTGAATAATTGGCATGTGATTATTTATGAATTTATGTTTTATGATGGTATAGTTTTTTAGAAGCATGTCAAGGTTGTTTGTATGTAATTTGAGTACCTATCGTTAATGGGTTTTACCAAGTTTAGATTCTTTGCATTTTGGTCATCCTATGTTCAAGCAAAAATTAAATAAGTAATTGATGTCCGATTGACTTGAGATTTTGCAAGCATTCTTATAGGTAGCTAATTACAGTATGATGCGTTTGGAAATGTGTTAGTCCTTGTATTCTGGCAGTTTTATGATTTAGTCCTTAATTTCGTATTTTGTTAAATTGAATGCTTATTTGTTATCCGTTGAAGCTGAAATTTGACATGCTGACATGAAGTATGATTAATTAATATTTGGTAACCTATAACCTTTGTAAGTCCCTATAATTATTTAGATTTACATTTTGGTCCTTAGAATGCTTGTATTTGCAATTGAATGCCTTATCGATGTTCGTTTTGAATGCAAATTGAACCGATGCCCTATGAATGCCATCGATCTTAATAATGCATCTAGATCAGTAGAATTTTAAAAAAATGGACTGTAATTCTAGTAAGACAATTCAAGTTTGCTTCGGTAAACCCAATGTAATCTTCTTGGTTCGGGTCTAACAACTAGGCCGAGTCAAGGGAGTTACACCCGTCAACTTTCTACACTCTCTTCGATGCCAATTACAATAATGCTCACATACAAGCATTGAAGAAAAACCTGATGAATCACCTCGACTGACGGTTGGGACCGGAGGTGCCAAAGGCCTAAAACTCGTATTACTCCTTTGAGGTTCAGTAGTGCGAGTCCTCTTATCAAGATGTGCATGGGACTCACCCTTACCAGAAGGTCTCCTAGATCAATCTCGGTCTCGGTCTCGATCTCCATTGCCTTGACTAGCCTCTCACAACTTAATCTTCTCAGCAGCCCGATTCACCATGATGTCAAACACCTCGTCACGGTGAGTAGCAACCCGTTTACGTATCCCAATCTGAAGTCCCTCTAAGAACTTGCGGCACCCGTCTTCCTCGGTGGCTACCAAACCGGCACCATATTTTAGCAACCCTAAAAACTCTAACTTATACTCTACAACAATCATAGAACCCTGCACCAGGTCCTTAAACGCATGTCGTCTCTCTCTCAAGAATCATTCGCCCAAGAAACGATTCTTAAATCATTCTTTAAAGAATTCCCACATAAACCGATCGAGAGGGACGCTACTCACAACTGACTCCCACCAACTGTAGGCATTCTTATCTAGCATGGATACAACACCCAGGTATCTTCTGGTTGTCTCTAAACCCAACTGATCCAATGTCTCTCGGTGTCATATAGCCAGTCCTCAACCTCGTTCGGTGCTCCACTAAGAGATCCTGATAAGGTTCTTACCCCATTAGTAATCTAGGTCTGAGAAATATGAACTTCAGGTACGATGCATGATGCTCTGACTGCACCCTAAATTAGCTAAAGAAACTATCTACTAAGGGTCTCATCAGTAACTCTAGTCATAGGCTCTATCCCTAAAACCGTCACTTCTCTAATCAGAGTAGTCATGTTAATACTAGGAGCGGATAGCAGGCCAGTCAAAATTGAAGGACCACGAGGGGTAGGAGGCTCTACGGGGGCTGAAAGATCTACTATGGCAGGTGGATCCACCATTGATTCATTTATAGAGTTAGTAAACCTAGAAGTTCAACCTCACCCACGGACGGGTTGAAGACCTCTTTTGGTGCTCATATCAGAGAATCTCTACAAGAGGGTAGGACTTAAGGTCAATTTATGACACTGGAGAATCGAACACAAATAAACATATAAAATTTGTTGACATGACCCCTTTTTTATAACACTTTTGTAATACATTTCAAAATAGTACTTTAAAAAGGACTCATCCACAGTTCGAGGTTATAAAACCAAAAGATCTGATACCAACCAAATATAACCTTATAGACACAGCCTATGCGAAATAACCAAGCCTAACAGGGCATATCTTAAATTTAAATCCAAGTAGAAAATATGTCAAAATTCAAGCTTCTAATTTGAAAAATATTTCCATAAACCAATATAGGATGATGATAATATATATATAAACACATAGGTTAATAGTTACAAAATAAGTAATATCAAATATGGCAGCCAAAATACTCATAACATAAACTCCATACACCCTAAACATTATAAACTAGTATAGAGTATTGAATGTGTTGATCATCTGAATGTCAGGTACAGGGTAGCCTATCCAAAATATCTGAAAGGAAGAAGATTTGAGAGTGAGCTAGGGAGCTCAGTGTTCCAATAGTGCAAAGTTAAAACATGCAATGCAAACAATGCAGTAAACATTTTATTTCAAGAAACACATAATTCAAGTAGCAGTAAGGTTCATTTTAAATTCCTATCTACCCTTCAACCGAACTCCGATATGCAGTTCCCTAGAACTGCATCTATAATGGCATTAACCCAGGCCCATTGGGCCTAGGTGCCATCCTAAGGGGATACCCTAAGTCCAGTAGGAATTACCCTAGCCGAAGATTAGGAACCTGATACAGTAGGAATCACCCTAGTTGAAGCATATGAACCTGATCCAGTAGGAATCACCAGCCGGACAAGGGCTGAACCTGTAGAGATTTTATATCCTAACCCAAGTACCCTAGTAAATCAGTCTAGGTAATAATAACAGTAATCAATAGTAAACAGTGGTAGATATAAAATAGATAATTATTTTCAGTGAAACAATAACCAGAGAGTATGCTATCAAATCAGGTACTTAGGCATAAACCAGATAGATGAAATGATTATGCTTAAAATTAGTAAACATATTATATTTTTGCAAAATCAGAGAATAACAGTCATGTGCCATGACCAGTTCAAACAGAACATTTAAAACTTTTATATAGCACATAAGAAACACACCTCAAAAGATCAGATCGGTCAGATGGTCTACTGAGCACCCGTGTTACGGTTCGATGTTATGCTAGAGTGAGTCACAACATGTTTATTTGGTCGCACATATCGAGAGGAGCTGGGCTAGACAGATGCATGATCGGGAGAGTCTCTAGTACCAATACGGGGAAAAGAGATCAGAATTGACATAGCTCTAGCGAGGCATTAAACCGTGACCGTTTGACAATCAGCGACCATGGGTTTGCTCAGTTCTGCTTCTTGAGTACAATGTCGATCTCGGTTACACATCACGACACCAGATGGCGATGTAAATGACGAAAAAAGGTAACAGTGAGATTTTGGGTTTAAATATTCGAAGCTTAAATCAAAATTTCTTGACAGTCGATTGGGTTATATGGAGAGTGACTAGTATGATGATGGTCAAAACGGTGAGATAGTCACGTCGGAGTTGGCAGTGTCAGCCATGATGGAGTAGTGACAAAGATCAAAGATGACAGAAAGAGTTTCAGGTATGTTTGGGGAAGAAACTTTTGGTATTTTTAGGAGGTTTCTCGAATATGGTAAGGCATTAATTATGGTAGGTAGGGGTTGGTTCAAACTTATTTATTTTTGGATTAGATAAAAACGTAACTTAAAAGAAAATTGGCTCATGGTTTAACCCATAGTGGCCCTTAGCCCAAATGGTTAAAACTTTGGTTCACCAAGCATGAGTCACGAGTTCATCACCCCTTGACTGCAAGATTCCATTATTTTTTTTCTTTTCAAATGCTTCCTTTTTTTACCCTTTAAATGAACTTTATTATTTTACAGGTGTTACAAATGGAGGCTTCAAAGGGTAGTTCACCGATGGTTTCAATGGGTTGGATGTTTGGCCAGGATGTTGCCTTTGTATCGATAGATACAAACATCCAACAATGGATGGTTCTTTGGAATGAATGTAATGAACAAGGATTGGTGGAATACCCGATAATTTTCAAGGCATCGAATAATCCTTTGAATGTCGATAGAGTTGGGATTCAGAATGAAATGCCTCAAAAATTAACTATGGATGGCATTTCACATATAAGGAAGTTTTGCTGATAAAAATATAATAGTGGTGAATAAATTGAGAAAAAAAATCAATAAAACATAATACACTGTTTTGAAACCCGTGAATAGACAAAATGGACTTTTATGAGAGGCTCGGGCGACGGTAGAATTAGGTAAATTCTATGGCGCTACTACAATTGGTAACGAGGGGGAAATTATTAGAGATATTGTGAAATTAATGGATCGACCGAGTAATGAACAATAGCTTGAGATGAATGTGTTTTCTTAGAGCATTTGGGGATTTGGGTTAGCCGAAAAAATAGAAAACGATACAAATTTTGTTATGACACCACTACCATATACTTTGGAAATGTAACACCCTAAACCCAAATGTCACATTTGGGCCTTAAGCCCAACCCGTTTCCATAAAATTCTCAACTCTGTTTATCCCAAACAAGGTATTTTCCAAAAACATTAAATCCTAGCTGAAAACATAGATAAACAATTTAAATCATTACAAAGAAGCTCCAATTTAATTTAAAACATTTAAACATTTGACTTGATTAATACAATTTCAAAAATAAGAATTACGGACTCCACCATGTAAGGTCCTATGAATACACAGCCCATTAAACACAAGTACCGCACTCTGGAAACCACCACGTACTGGAAACCCATACTGATAGTACTCCTTGATCCCACGATCTGACGATCAACCTACGTATGGAAATAACGATTCCAAGCATTGAGCTTTGTAAGCTCAATGGTACACATCTACTATACTATACTTCATGCTAATCATAAACATAACCATGCAAGCCAGTACGAGCATTAAGAGATATAAATAAACAGTGGCGCTACCACTGTCGCCTAAACACATGCTCTCATGATGAAAAGCATCATACATGGTACACAAGGCCCAGCCGTACTCGGGATCTCACTAGATTATTGTTAACTCCTCAAAAATACTACTTTTCACTTATATATTGTCATGCCATTGCTTGATTTTGGGTACATATTTGTGCATTTAGCCATTAGATTCATGCATTTACATCAAGGACTTAAGGAATGTTTTCTCTTCCATAGTGAAGGGGGTATTTTCTTGCTTTTGTGGTAGGTCATGAGCAGCTGGCAGGAGCAGGATAGGAACAAGTGGATGCAAGAAGAAAATGCTGAGTGTAGTTGGAAAATACAAGAGACAAATGCCAAGCTTGGTTGGCAAAAGTAGTGAGGAGAATTCCAAGCTTGGTTGGCAAGAGCAAAATGCAAAGCTCGGTTGGCAAAAGAAGGGAGAAGAATGGCAAGCTTGGATGGCAAAAGAATGAAGGACGATGACGTCAGCCCTTGTTAGTATAGCGCATGGATGCTGCATCCAAAGAGTGTGGCACCAAAAATTCAGGACTCAACCTAACCCTAATTAGGGCATCACCAACACCTATAAAAAGAAATTCAAGAATGAGCCAAAAGGGAGCTAGAGCCACGAGGAGAAGAGAATGGTAGAAGCAAGCTAGGCAGATTTGCCGAGAGATCTGGATCCATTAAAGGGCTGCATCGAAAGAACTCCTTTTTTCTTATCTCTTTAATTTATTTCTCGTTTTTATGATGATGAATCAAAATGATGATTTGTTGTTGGTTTCCCTAGCCATGAACTAATCTTTTACATTAGCTAGGGGTGTTTGCAATGAACGCTTAGTATTTTTAGTTTTTAATAGTTACATGTTTTGGAATTATTCTCTATTTCGCATGTGCTTACATTTCATATATTTATTTCCATCGACAGTTGGCATTGAATGCTTACACCTGAAGTGATTCTATCCTTTAGGAGTAAAGATTGAATCTTCGCCAAGTTAATTGTTTGAAAACTCGCTATAGACATATAGGTGTTAAAAGTAATTAACTTAGGATATTGCTTTCGACAGAGGTAATGCTAACTTAAAATCTGCTCGGCATTAAAAGCAAAGTTTAGTGTTATTAGCTACTTTATTTGCTAGTATGAAATCCAAACATCCCTTGCCAAGCCTTCCAATCATCACTACACTAGTTGTTTGCCAATCTACCTGGATCTTTACTTCAGTTTCCATTATCATTTTAATTTCTTTAGTTATTTTATTTTTACACGCCACTTCAATCAATTGCCATTACCTTTATTTTCCAGTTCACAAGTTTAATCGTGGAAATTAATTCTTGGACAATCCATGTGGAGACGATACTCAACTCATTACTTTATTACTTGCTGACTGTGTATACTTGCACGTAAAAGACATATCCTTGGTATTATTTCCTGAATTGACAAACGTAATACTTAATCTTTTCCATACGATAATTCGTCAATAATTATCTGAGCAAAACACACAAAATCATAACCACAGACCTAGAGTGAGGCCCGGTGTCACATTACCTCAGGAACGTACACTCTAAGTGAGGCCCGATGTCGCATAGCCTTAGGAAAGTACACCCATGCTCAAAATCTCTTGTCAAGTATGTTCGAATAAGGCCCGATGTCACATAGCCTCAGGAACGTACATTCAGCATCTCTAATCATGGTGTTGCAACACTCTCACACTGGGTATTCAGATCCCATTAATCAAAGGTGAATAAAGCAACCAAGTGTCCAAACCGCACACAACATTGATACGATTGCCATACAACACTAGCACAACTACCATAACTCCATGGCTTCTATCAATTATCAAGTCACCCAATTAAGTTTTCTAACTTGTTAATACATTATAGAAGTGTACATTAATCATCCTCATTAATTATCTTTATTAATTCATATTATCTCATTAATATCCCACGTTAATTTCTATCATTATATTAGTGTTATAGATTATTCTATTTTGTGGGTACCAATACTCGAACACGAGTATCAGTACGGTACCCCTGGGTATCGATACTCATACGCGTACCAATCACATATCGGTACAACCTAAGCTCGTACCGATACCCTACTCACGGGTTCATACCATTTCCTCAGATTATGATATTACAACGTTTTATTTGATCCCTAAAGCTTATGAAACTCATTAGGCTTGTTTTACTAACACATTCAATTAGTTAATTATAATTACAGTCTTCATAATCATTTAATCAAGTATTTATCCTTACATGGTCAATCTATTTGAACAAACATACAAGACATCACAATTATCAATCAATCAATGAAACCATCATCTAGTAATTATACGAGCATCTTAAATGACCCTACACGGTCTCTAAAGTCTATACGTGTCCCATCATATTCGTAACATCATCATGCATTTCACATATATCAAGTCTCATATTGCCGATCTCCAAACATACTTATTGATCATATACCTATTTTGTAGATACTAACATGTAAAGTAATCATATTTATGAAGCTCATGAAGCATTCAGAGTTTGAGGTGTGCTAACCATAGACCAAAGCGATAAATCCTCATCTAAGCTCCTCTAATCATATCTTTAATTCCAATATTCAACTCCCTATAACCCTCGGATAAAACAAACACGACTCCATAAGCAACATCACATTATTAAACTACTTTAGAGGATAAAATACGTAAAAATATCTTATCTGGTTCGAATTTGGAAAAATAGACTACACCAACAGACCCAGAACGTCGAGAAGCCCCCAAGCAGGGTTCCCCAAAACAAGTTAACGACTTGGCCTATCTGGTCAACGGCAGCTGACGGCTCAGCTTAGCTCGAAGGGCCTGCTTGGCAGAACGACTCGATCCTTAACTTAGGGCCGACTTAGTAGGTCAGCTTAGCTTGGCCCAGCTGCTGAAGCCCAACAACTCAACCCAAGCTGCTGGAGCCTGCATCACACGCCCACGCACGGTGACGATGCGTGGGGTATCCTTCAATGGTCAGACAGTGACAGCGAGCTTCAGTCCCGCTGTCTCAATACTGGTGCCCTCAGATTTCAGGTTTGACCATCAGAACTACCCTATTTTGGTTTATTTAGAACTTTTTTTCTCAACCCCTCTGACGGCGACTCTGATAGTGGTGCCGCTGGTACTGACGAACTCGTCTCGACGAGATGAACATAATGGCAGTAGAGGGTTCATTAACGAATGGTCGAATCTCAGTAGATCAGAGTTTAGAACTCTTCTTGCATTTTCTCTCTCACTTTTGTCTTCTCACTCTCTCTCCAATAATATCCCCCTCTTCTTTTTTTTATCCCATCCCCACCATTTTAAAATTCAAAACCTTCTCCCCCAATATAATTGGCCCAAACTTAAATATCCTTAACTTAGACTTTTAAAATAACGGCCCATAACTTAGGTCCAAGATCCAATTTGCTAACCCAAAAATTAAGTCATTACAACTCTCCCATCCTTAAAGAAAATTTCATCCTCAAAATTTGTACCCATAAATCAAAGAAAAATATCAAACCTTTATAACTCTTCGATGTCCTCAAATATTTCTCGCTGTGCTACTTTGGTCTCTCACAACTTATACGCTCTCACTCTCAAGTTTTACTATTGAGTGTACCTTTGATTGTTCCCGATTGTAGAATAGAAGTAAGCATGTGATTTTGAATGCAAAGAATAAGAATGATGAAAATGTTTTAGGGTGCAAAAGTGTTTAGCCGCGGTGTTTAGGGTGATAAAGTGGGCTAGAAATGATAAAAGGAATGGTGAAGGATTCAGATTTGGTTAAGTGAAATTAAATGATGGTGAATAATGTTTAGGTTGATGGTAGGGAAGATAGGTAGTTTCAGATCAAGGAAGAACCTATATTAAAGAATATAGACCCAAACCTTATATGATATTCACCCAATAGAACTTGGACCCACTAGTTAGAGAATTAGGAACCCAAAGTATCAAGGAAAGGGTGATGCCACACAATGCTTGATAAGACGATAAAGTTTTAAAAAGAAAAAAGTTTGAGAGAAAATCTCACAAAGTATATTTGATTCAAGAGAAAGAGTTGATTACAAATGAAATACGATGGCCTATTTATAGTTTACAAGGGGATTTGGCCGAAAAGGCCTATGACTATTCGGCTAGGCTTGTGTCTCCCTCCAAAGGCTTTGATAACCATTTGGCCAAGTCATATCTCCTTCAAATAAAGTTGCCGCCTATTGTAAGGTTTTCATCCAAGAATTGCCGCCTATTTGTGTTCCCTCCAAATGGTGATAGACATGTCTATTGGGAGGGAACATGTCCCTTGAGGTGTTGAGCTGCCATAGTAGGTTTGAGCTGGTCGAGCTGGCCTTTAGTTGAATTGAGCTAGTTTGAGCTAACCAAACTTGCAACTTCTTTATTGAGCTTCCTTAGCTTCCACGAGCTGCCTTGAGCTAGTTGAGCTTCCCTTTTAAGCCTTTGAGCTGCCTTGAGTTGATTGAAGCTGATTAAGCTTGTTTCGAGTTTGTTGAGCTAAAGTTAGCTTCTCTTCATTAGTCCCGATGACTGTGTGAGCTGATTATAACCTAAAAACAATTCAATCAAACATAACTGAATGCTTATAATTGAAATAAAGGAGTAAGCTACGTAAAGATGTGGCTTATGTAAGCTATGCACGCATGAACATTACTTAATATGCAAAGTATAGGGTAGATGAATAGAAGTGCATTATAATACTAGAAAACATTGTGCATAATGTTAAGCATAGTCATAACGTAAGCATAAGTGATATGAGTAACTAGAATGGTGCTAGCATGCATCATTAAGAATAATAGCAATGTATAATCAAAGTAAGCATAAGGAAGGTTAATAAAAACTCCCTTGTCCTTCATTCTTGTGAGTAAAGATGAAAGTGTAGTAAACAATAGTAGTTGCTGGATTAGGATTGCATCATCCCCCTTCTTTAAAGTGATTTGTCCCCAAATCGACGCTTGCTTCGAAAGGGAACAACTTTGACTTTCGTAGGGCTGAAATTTCTTCACTCGCCTTTTGATCAATAAACAGTCTCCTGGTTCAAAGATGGTTCGCTTGAACTTGATGTGGTCCTTTTTCTCAATTGATGCACCATTGGTTGGCTGATCTTTTGACATATACTGCATGGTTTTTTTCTCCTTATTTCCTCCCATCTTTCAGTGTTGGATTCTTATAATCTTAAACTCCCTTTGGATATCTGTATCCACAAATTGATCATAAGGAACGAAAATTAAATCCAATGATCTTGAAAGATCAAACTTGTTATTGAATTCAATTGGTGGATGTTGTGAAGAGAATGCTCTTTTTATTCCATGAGACTGATTTACTTCCTTGAAAAATAAATCAATGTTAGGTTTAAGGAATACTATCACAAAATCAAAAGAAACCACTTATGATGTTGGATGTTCTGAATGGGTGGTTTATGTTCAATGTACTCCATGGGAAGCTTTATTGATTCATTGAAACATGAATGTTACTGGATCATCTTCATGATTGGAAATGCACTTGGAATGTATCTTGAGGCCTTCTTTTCATCATCCTGTAACAATGAAAAATCAAGAATAAATGGAAAAGAATTGTTAGATAAAATCTGTTTTTTATTCTCTTTTTTCTCTACATTCATTCCTTTTATTTTCAACTCCAACTTGTTTTTCATCCACAATCTCAATCTTCAATTGTTCTTCTTCATTTGAATTTTCTTTGACCTCCTCAACTTTATCATTCTCTTTTATCGCTTTAATACTTTTCTTTAAGTGGATTTGATCTTCATTCACTTGCTTGATGTTAAGGGAGCCAAAGTGATCTTCTTGCCTTCAAATGTTAAAGTATACCAGTTGGTATATACATCATGGACTACTCTTTTATCAAATTGCCACAACCTCCCCAATAACAAATGACTGGTGTGCATTGGGACTACGTCACAAAGTACCTTATCCTTGTATCTTCCAATGGAGAACAGAAAGATAACTTGCTCGGTGATTTTGATCTCATCATCATCATTAAGCCACTGAATCTTGTATGGACTTGGATGCTTTGTTATTTTCAAACCAAGTTTCTTGACCATCAAAGTGCTGGCAATATTGGTACAACTTCCACTGTCTATGATAATGAAGCACACTTTGCCTTGGACATGACAACGTGTCTGAAAGATGTTTGATCATTTTTTATCATCTAGCACTTCTTGGATCTCATTTTCTCCTACTCCTGAGGTTCATTTATTGTTGAAAGAATCCTGAAACATGTTTAGTGAAAGTAAAAGAAAAAAATAAACCTCACAGCGCACTCATAAAAACCTCACTAGATCACTCCAAAGAAAAGCAATATGACACTCCACTCTTCTATCGTGTTTCACTCGGGAATATGGCTTTTACTTCCCCTTTTGAACTCACAACTCTCTTGCCTTTTACCTCTCGTTAAAGTTCTTTAAAGGAACTTACTCAAAACCTATCAAACTCTCTTATGGTGTATGCTGCAAAAGGGTGTTAGGGTAGGCAAATATAAAGGAAATAATTGGTAATAAAAGGTAGGTTTAGAAGAAGTAGAAAGGAAGAAAAGAAAAGAACGATTTTTTTTCATAAAACTCACTTACAACTCGTTCGAGAAACAATCAAATCTTGATGTACATCTTTGAGCCCGGTTGTTTGCTTTGTTTTGCCTTCACCTTTGTGATTTTTCTTTTCACCATTTTTTGTACTTGTTCGAATTCTTTGTGAAGAAGAATAATTCTTTTTGCCTTTTCTTTTTTTGTACTTCTCTTTTTAACACAAAATGAAATCACAAAGATAGGGGCTTACTTGATTCTACCGAAAGCTTTGATACCATATGATAAGCTCTCACTCTTGAGTTGTTGCTGTTGAGTATAGTTTTGATTGTTATCGACCATAGAATGCAAGTAAGTGATTCTGAATGCAAAGAAGAAGAATGATGAAAATGGTTTAGGCTGTGGAAGTGTTTAAGTGTGGTGTTTAGGGTGATAAGGTGGGCTATAAATGATAAAAGGAATGGTGAAGGATTCGGATTTGGTTAAGTGAAAGGATGGTGAATGATGTTTAGGCTGATGGTAGGGAAGATATGTAGTTTTGGATCAAGGAAAAGCCTATATTAAAGAATATAGATCCGAGCCTCATATGATCTTCAACCAATAGGACTTTGTAACACCCCGATTTTGGGCTTAGAAGTTTTAAAGGTTGGTTCAAAGGTCCAGTGGACCGGTATTAGAGTTTTGCGTCAGTTTCGGGATTAAATTGGTTTAAATATTTTTGAAGGTGATAAAATTAAGGAAAAATATTCTAAAATCATTATTAATTATATTAAGTATAATGGTGAAATCAATTTTGGAAAATTGAATTTGGACATCAGACATTTTGGGCTGGTGACCAAAATGAAAGTTTTGAAAACTGCTTTTAAAGGTGACTAAAATGAAAAGGGTCAAATTCTTAGAATCTTTAAGGAGCTATTTTACCAAGTTTTTTCTGATGATTTCTCCCTTAATTAAAGATATTTTAACACGTGTTTTAAAGTTAATTAAAAAGGAATTTTAGTTAAAAAGTTAGTTAAGCTTTTTAAAGAAAATTTATGTAACTTTTCTCTCCATTCTTTCCTCACCCAAACACTCAAGTTTTCATCAAAATCCAGAGGTGAGAAGTCTTTTAACTTGTTTTTATGATTGGTAATTGATTAATTGATATTGTTTTTACAAAATCTCATCTAAATCTTGTGTTTTTCTTAGCTTTTATCAAATCAATTGAGGGAGAAATCTCACAATAGGGGTAAGGTCTGTGATCTCCTCTATTGTATGGTTCTTTAATGAAATTCCCAAGTATTTGATCCTTGATTTATTGATTGTAAACTGATTTTAATGATTTATCAATGTTTGATTGAGTAAATTAGGGAAAATTGATGTAACAAGGTAATTTTCGAAGTGGATCTGATTTCCAATGTTTAAGATTGATTTAATAAATATTTTGGATGTATTATGTTGTTGATAAGTTGTTTTTATCAATAGAATCCCGAAAATCTTGGATCTCTAATTGTTTAGGTTGTTAGATTTGAGTTTTTATGATGATATTCGAGTTTAATCTTTGCTGGAAGTAAAAGAATGTTTGAAAAGGGTTTTTGGATCATAATTGATACTGATTGATGAGTTGAATCATTGTTTTATGGCTAGGTTAAGCTTCGAAAATGTTTGATGATGATTTCAGTTTGTTTCGGATGGTTTCTAAGTGGGCAACCTGAGAGTTGCGGGGTTTTGCTTTGAGGTAGTGGTTTGAATGCATAATGATGCATTTATCCTCTGGTTTTATGTGTTTAAAATAGGGGATAATCAAGGCGAAGAAACTTGACATTGTTTTTGTTGCTTGCTGGGAGCTTGTATCACATTGGCAAGGAAGGCAAAGCGTATCGGTGAGTGGAAATTGGTTTTAAATGCTTTACAAAGGTTTGTAAAGGTTGCTGGGAGTTTAAGTTAAGCGTGAAACACTTACCTAAGCTCGGAAGTAAGTTTCCCTTATTTTGCTCTTGAATATCGGCTTGGATATAAGCATGTTGTTTGCATGTTTTGGTGATAAACATGGTATGATTTACTTACTAGAAATGCATGATTTTGAGTACATATGCAGGGGGTATAAAAGTATATTAAATGTTGTTGAGCAGTGGTTTTCATTCTGGTTGGGGATAGTGTTATTGTACTGGCTATGAGATTTGCATATGTGATGTTTTGTTTAGTGTATTGCAAAGTAGTATGTAAATGGTTTATTGGCTATGTGACATGGTGAAAATAATCGAATATAGTTGGCCTGCCATAGGATTAAAAGTGCACTATAAAATATGAACAAAATCGATCGTGGCCATGGGTACTTGAGGTATGGCGGTTTAACAAGGCCACTTGGACTGTTGGGACCTCATTTGGGGCATGCGGTTTAACTAGGCAACCCAAATTGATGGTGATCTTGCAGTTTAACTAGGCAAGGTCGGTACTCTTGCAGTTTAACTAGGCAAGGGTGAAACCTCGAGATTTAACTAGGCGAGGGTGTCAAATCTTGCGGTTTAACTAGGCAAGGTTTGGGATATCATGCGGTTTAACTAGGTATGGTATGAGAGATCCGTGTATCCGATATGTATAGGATAGAGGTGGTTTATTCGGGTCACTATAAATGCCAATATATGAGAAAGTTCATGTGTTGAACCTATTTTTAATGCTTTGGGATTTAAGCATGGTTTATGATTTAATGCTTTGGAGATTTAAGTGTGGAATGTACATGATGTTGCATAAAGGTTATTATGTTTTATTCGGTTGGAATCATAGAAAATGCTTAGGTTGTAAGCATGTTTTTGGGAAAACAAGCATATGGTTTTCAAATGGTTTTAATGCATTATTGTTGTATGAGCATCCTCACTAAGCAAGTGTGCTTACGCTCTCTTTTTCCTAATGATGCAGAGCATTAAGGTTTGGGGCAGCAAGAGGCAAGGCTAAGAGATCCAAGGACATTTACAAGTTTGAGTATGAACTCGGTTATATTTCGGTGATAAGGCAATGTGTTCGCCATGGTTTTTGGAAGTTGTAATTCTGTTCTCTTATGGATTTTAAGTATGTTTCCATGCTAGTTTTTTAGGATGGTTTGGTGTTGCTAAGTTTGATGTTAACCATTGCTTTTAGTTGTGGATGATTGGTTGCCTAGGTATGCATCTAGAGCCACCTTATTGATTGCCATGTTGTGATGGTTTGAGCAAGTTTATTATGCTGTATTGGTTGTGTTGGCATGTTGCTTATGTTGAGAATGGTCTATTGGTGCATTTTGGTATGTTTGGCAAAGTGGTTTAGGTAGCATGCCTCTAGAGTGATCCTTTGATAGTAATAATATGTGTTGGTTGTTTGATCTAGCTTAGATGTGAGTTTATGTGTTTATGGTTGATTGTATGCATGTATACAAGTTGCTAGGACCCAAATGCCTCTAGATTCGAGTGAAAAACCAGCTAAACTTGACATTACAGGCCCATGCGTACCGATACACGGGGACCGTATCGGTACGGCTAGGCAATTTTTGATAGGGTGTTTTGGTACGGGTATAGGTGTTTCGATACGCTTAATAGTTACTGGAATATCATTTTTTGGAATGAGCCCGCATACCGAAACACTATACGACCATATCGATACGGTGTTTAAGGAAATTAAAAGGTATTTTATATTCAAAGTGGCGTACTGGTACGGTGCTTGCCTTATCGAAATGGTGGTTGCAATACCGTATCGATACGGGACTTAGTGTATCGATACGGAGACCGTTACTTCTGTAATGTCATGGAAATGCAGTTTTGGTTTCTTTCGTTTTAGTCCCTGAATCTTGCTTTATCAATTGAATGAGCATGGATGATCGTATTAAGCTAATTCTTGACATGTAAGCCTGAAATATGTTTAATTAATGGTTGGTAGCTTAAAATTGGGAAAAGTCCCTAAATAATGTTGAATTTGCAATTTAGTCCCTAAATTACGTTGTGTTCAATTGGATATCATTTTGGTGGCCTATTGTGTTGAGTTTTCATCCGTAGACAGTATGTAAATGTAGGAAAGTAATAATGCATCTAGACAAGATAAAATCAAAAAAGGACGCGTTTTAGGTTTTATCTTCCTGTTTACTTCGGTAAACCTAATGTAGCTTGCTCGGTTTGGTCTTGTGACTAGGCCGGGTCGAGGGGGTTACATTTAGTGGTATTAGAGATAGGTTTGTGAAGAGTTGGGATGTTTTTGCTTGATTGGCTGATGTTGTATGAATTGCACGGTGATTGTGTATATATTTGGTGATTGATTAATATCATGTTGGGGTATGAATTGGGGACACATTGCCTATTATCGAGGTTTTAAAATGTGTTTTAAAGTTGTCTTGGATCCTTGCCTAATGCTAGCCTAACTTTAATGTGTTTTGATGCTTTTGATAGCATGGCTCGACGTGAGACGCGATTGATGGCTAATACTGCCGGGGTGGGGCAGAATAACGAGATAGAAGAGAATCCCCCTCATGTTTTACCTCTTCCTCCTCCGATGGTTCCTCCAGTTGATGTTGGGACAGGTGAAGCACCCCAGGTTCATCAAGTGCCTGTATATGGTGATTTGACTCTGTTAGTTCAAGCAATAACAGGAGCTTTCCAAGCTACGGTGGCTGGAGTGCAAGCACCGGCTGTGATGGCAAATCAGGGGTTACCTTTAGAGCGTTTAAGGAGTTTGTGAGGTGAGGAATTTTAGGGTTTGAGTTCTGAGGCAGCCGAGGGTTGTCTGGAAAAGTCGATTCACATAATGAATCAGATGGGATGCAATGGGGAGCGCAAGTTGGGATGCATCGTGTCTCTGTTGCAGGGTGATGTATATCATTGGTGGGTGACCACCATTGTTGGCGTTCCGAAGGTGGATGTCACTTGGGAGTTCATTCAAAGAGCTTTCAAGAGGAAGTACCTTGGTACCCAATATTTGGATATGAAGAAGCGTGAGTTCATGGAGCTGACACAGGGTGGCATGTCTGTTGCTGAATACGAGGTGAAGTTGTCCGCCTAAGCCAGTATGCTCCAAAGTTGGTTCCTGATGACCAGCAGAGATGTGACAGGTTCTGTTATGGTCTTGTTAAGGACATTAAGACGTATCTCCTGGATACAGATTACACAGATTTTGATGTGTTGGTCAATCAGGCCAAGGATATCGAGCAGTCCTTGGGTGCACTAGTTCAGGATGCGGGTGCGAGCTTGGGTAAGCGAGTGGCTGTGTAACGCCTCGGTTTTTAGGCCTAGCAGTTTTATGGTTATTAGACGGTCCGGTGGATCGGGTTAGAGATTCGAGTCAGATTCGGGACAGTATATTTTTTGGTAAGATAAAAATATGGAAAAATAGTTAAAAATCATCTTTTAATATATAATGGTTTTTGGTGGAATCAATTTTGGAAAATGAGTTTTGGAAGTCGGACATTTTGGCTAGTGACCAAAATGCAAGTTTTGAAAGCTGTGATTTTCTAGCGATTAAAATGAAAAGGTTCAGATTCTTAGAATCTTTAAGGAGCTATTTTACCAATTTGTTTCTGATGGTTTCTCCCTTAATTAGACTTATTTTAACATGTGTTTTATTATTCAATTAAAAGGGATTTTTGGTTAAAAGGTGGTTATTGGTTTTAGAAAATAAATCACGTTATTTTTCTCTCCACTTTTCTCTTCATTCTCTCATCAGCCAAACACTCAAGTTTTCATCAAATTCCAGAGGTGAGATGGTTCCTAACTTGATTTTATGGTTTCAAATTGTTTAACTAAGATTGTTTATACAAAATCTTACATTAATCTTGTTTTTCTTAGCTTTTATCAAATCAATTGAGGGAGAAACTTCACAATAGGGGTAAGGTCCGAGATATCCTCTATTGTATGGTTCTTTACTAAAATTCCCAAGCATTTGATCCTTGATTTTGTGTTTCTAATCTGATTTTAATAATTTTTCAATGGTTGATTGAGTTAATTGGGGGGATGAGTTAATTCACGGATTGAATCTATTTTCTGGTAATTAAGGATGATTTAATTCATATCGTAGATGTTTTATAATGTTGATGAGTTTTTGTTGTTAATGGAATCCCGAAACTCTTGAATCTCTAATTGTTTAGGTTGCTAGATTTGTGTTCTTGCGTTGTTTTGGTGACTGCCTGAATGCAGGGGGTGTTAGGTTGATTTGATTCTATTTTTAGGTGTTGATTATTGATAAAAGTGGTGTTAGATTGTTAGGTTGTGGCTGGGTTGTGTTAGAGATGGTTTTGATGATGATTTCGATTGTTGTGGATGGGTAATCTTGAGAGGATTGGGGAAATCCGAAAGGATTTGTTAATACAGTGTCTTGAATGCATTGAGATGCATTAATCCTCTGTTGTGTTGTGGTTAAAGCAGGGGAAGTTGATCCGGAAGTGATTGGTGAAGCTTTGGAGGCTTCAGACACTTGATTTCGCGTTGGCAAATCGAGGTTTCGCATATTGGTGAGTGAGAACGTGGATTCCAGCTTTGGAATGTTTTAAAGGTGGTTTATGGGAGTTTAAACTTAGCTTGATACGCTGGTTTAAACTCGAAAGTAAGTAAAAGTGGATTTTCTCTCTCGGTCGTGCTAGTGTTAAATGGTTTTATGCACTTGTTTGGTTCACATGTTACCTACTGTTTAAGCACATTTTAAAGTATTTGAAATACTTTATTTGAGCATTAAATGTTGAATGATGTGCATGGTAAGTGATCCTTGTAAGTATGTAGTCTATACTTGTGGATTAAAGAATGGTTGTTGCTTTGGAAAAAGGATTGGTTAATGTTTGTTAAAAACAGTGAGGTAAATGTTAAAATGGTTAATTATATTGGCAAGTGATGTGCTTTTAAAATTGTTATCGGATATAGTTGGTCGGCCATAGGATTGAGTGCACTATAATAAGTCGCCTTAGATGTTGAGGGGTTTAGATCCGTGTACCAAAAACTCCATCCGAGTACCCTAACGGTAGAGGGGTTAAACAGTATCGAAAACTCCTGTTAGTGGATTAAGCATCTAACCGATGAAAGGGGTTGGTGTCCTCAAGAGTTTTGTAAGTACCCGGTTGGTAATGTACCGCGATTGTTATTGTATCGCTATTCCGGTTGAGATAGCTTGAAGTGTTGGTTGACCACTTGTTGAATCTGTGTATCTGATGAACACTTTTAGTGTTGGACTTGTTTAATAATCACTTGTGAGCCAATATAATTGTTAATGTATCATTGAAAGGTTTATGTGGTATAATGTGATTTATACATGTTTACTCTTTAAGCTTTGCATATGGTTGTTATGCATGGGAAGGCTTAAATTGAGGTTAGCAATGGGATTTGCTGTTGGTTAATGATACATGTAGCATATGGTTTAAGATGCTGGTTTTGAAAGTGTTAAGTGCATGGTTTTTAAGGCATGATGTTTTATATGATTAAAAATATGATTTAAAAAGGGATTTCCAATGTGCTATTGAACAATGGTTTTAATTGCATTGATGGTATATTGTATTTGAGCACTCCTTACTAAGCCTAGTGTGCTTACGCTCTCTTTGTCTATCAATGCAGAGAATTAAGGTCTCGGAAGCAAGAAGCAAGGGGATCCTAGCAAGACTTGGTCAACAAAGTATGTTGGATTAGACTATAAGAATAAAGGCAATGGGGTACTTGTTTTGGTTTTGGGAGATGTTTTGTTGAATTCCCTGTTTGAGCATGTTGCTTGTTTGCTCTTGAGTTGTAAAAGGCCTCTAAAGTTTGTATTTTAGTGTTGGTTTACATTTTTGAAATGTTTCTTGGATGGAAACTAGGATGCATGCCTATAGATTACTTTTATTGAATGTTGCCATGAAAAGTTGACGTTATGCCATGTATAACTATGCCGTGGTCATTAAAATATGTTGGATTTGTATTTGGGGCTTGATATGGTGATTGATGTGGTTAAAGAGTATGGTTAATAAGCTTAAACGAACCAAAAATGCACAGGCGTACCAGTACGCTACTTGGCATTTCGATACGGTTGGGCATTTCCAGGCACAGGGTTTCGATACGGGTGCTAGTCATTTCGATACGCCCAGGCTATTTTGGCCTAACATACCGATACGAGAGGGGGCGTTCCGGTACATGTTTCAGCCACTAGATTTTGCTTTTTAAACCAAGTCCCGTGTACCGAAACACCAATATCCGTATCGGTACGGTCTACAAAGCAATTTCAAAAGTTTGTTATTACCGTTGGGTGTACTGGTATGGGGAGCTGTGTACCGAAACGAGGTGTTTCAAACCGTACCAGGTGGCAGGTAAGTCAGTTATTGTCTTGGAAATAAGGTTCTGTTTTCTTATATTTTAGTCCCCGAGTTCTGTATATGCAATTAAATGCCCTCGGGTGATCGGATTGAGCTGAAATTTGAGATGTATGATGGAATCCTGATTAATTAAGGTTGGGTAACATAAAAATAAGCTTTAATCCTATAATTTTATGGAATTGCATTTTGGTCCCTGAATTGCATTAGAGACCAATTGGATGTCAAATCGACGCCCAATTGAGTTGGGTTTCATCTTCTGTTAGCATGAACATGTAGGATATTAATTAAGCATCTAGACAAGATAAAAGAAAAAAATGGTCTCGCTTTGGGGTTCTTTCTCACGGTTTACCTTGGTAAACCTAATGTGACTTGCTCGGTCTAGCGGTTAGGTCAGGTCGAGGAGGTTACAGGCTGACTCTAGCTATTCTTGGAGGCAAAATAGGAAGTTCAGGGACAAAAGACATAGGTCAGATCACAGGCATGGTGGCAGAGTTGGCCAAGGTGCTCATGGAGCTCGTGTTGTAGCAGAGTGTGAGCAATGTGGTAGGTGCCACACGGGTATGTGCTGGGGTAATGCTAGAGGTTGTTAGATTTGTGGATCATCGGATCACCTGATGCGTGATTATCCTCGAGCTGTGAGGGATGCACCAGCATAGGTGGCTGCACCTGCTAGGGGCCAAGGTCGTGGCAAGGGTAATTTTCAGAGGCGCGATGATGGCCAGAGGGGTTTGGCTCATACCGCAGCAGTGACATCGGAGGGTGGAGGATCGACACGGGTCTTTGCTCACCGTAAGGGTCATAATGACACGGATATGATTGCAGGTACCTTTACTTTGCAATCCTTGTCATTGTTATCTTTGATTGATTCAAGGTCTACTTATTCATATATCTTGAGTGAACATGCATCATTGTTGAATGTTCCTGTCCTTGAGGTTGGTATGTTAGTAACCAGTTCTTTTGGTGAGACGGTTACTACTAGAAAGCTAACTTAGTGACTAAAATGATAAAAATGTGAAAGTTGTGATTTCTTTAATTATGGGTTCTAGAAAGGAAATTTACAAGGTTTAAAGGTCTCATGTGATAGATAGTGAATTGAATAAGGTATTATTAAAGTTTGGTTGAATTCCAAGAAAAATTGGAATGGGAATTGAAGTTTAAAAAGGTAGTGACCAAAATGTAAATTTTGAAAATTTTATGGCTAAAGTATAAACTTTGGAAAAGTTTGGGGACTAAAGTTGTAATTTACCAAAATTTAAGGGTTTTTATTTCATAAATAAACAGATCACCTAAGGGTGTGAATCAAATGCAAAATTATTGGTTCGATCTGATACTTCGATTATTGGGAAAATCCTAGTTAAAGTTTAAGTGGAATTCGGATACCCGGATCGAATTATGATAGAGAAAGTTTATAAAAGTCATTTCCAAGTGTTGGAAATATTTTTAGTTTGATTCAAGATGAATCCTACTGTTTATTTTTGAGTAAAGGATTATTTATCGGTATATTGGATCGAATGGAAATTTTGGAGACTGATCCAAAAGCTATGGAGAAGTCATAAAATGTTATTTTAAGAATATTTTATTATGGTTGGTTGAATCCTAACTAGATTTAGTTAGATTGTAATGGAATGGCAATTTGGAAACAAATTAGTAAATAAAGACTAGTTGGAGGGCAAATTGGTCATTTGGCCCCAATGGCAATTTTGAAATATTTAAAAAGTTATAAGGGTAATTTTGGAAAGAGAAAATGGAAGATTAAATCTTGTCCCTTGATTGATGATAAAATCAATCTCAACAATTAGATAAAAAAGGTAAAATTGTAATTCCACTATTAAATGAATTTAACATTCATTTAATAGATATATGTGTAAAATAATGGTGAAAAGATGAACATTCCGGCCAAAAACGTGAGGGCTAGGGAAAGAAAGAGAAATTTTTTCCAAGCTCGATTCAAGCCCCGAAACTCAGTTTTCAGGTAATCTCTTCAACTACAAAGTTGTTCTACTCTTCAAGTTCTATCTTTTGATATCAATAATTCATGGAATCCATGCTTGATTGATGAGAATTTACATGAGAAAGAAATTAGGGTTTATGGATCAAATTGGGGCTTTTGAGATTTTATGATTCCATGATTGAATTCAAGTTGAAATCAAGCTAGTATGATGTTCAAATCATGATATTGAGTTGGGATTTAAGTTTTACATGTTTTGATTATTATGATTATGATTAGGGTTTATGGATTCAAGTTTAATTTAGGGTTTGTGATGTTGAAATAATGATCTAGTAAGCTTGAATTGTTGTTTGGAAGCAAAACCCTAAGTCAAATTGTGTAGGGACCATTTCGGCACCTTGAAAAGTTGAAGGACCAAATCTGAATTTTTAGAATTTGGAGTGTATTTGTGTTATTAATGATGTTAGAGATAAGAAAATGAAGTTAGAATGCCAAATTGATGTTGAATTGAATTAGACCATTTTGACAATTTGTCAAAGTTAAGTGATCAAATCAAAATTGAAGTTTTGTATGGGGGTTAAATCTGATTTTTAGTTGTAATGATGGAATTAAGGTAGTAATGTTGAATTGAGGATTAAATTGCAAAGTTAAGAAACTTGAATCCTTATCTTTGCATTTTAGTGACTATTTCGGTAAATAAGGAAAATTAGGGAGAATTATTGTGAATAATTATTTGGTGAAGAATGTGATGAGTTGATGGTTTAAAGCTAGTGATTGGACTAACTTGAAAAGTAGAGAAATAATGAAAAGTTAGTATAAAAGTTGAAGTTGTTTATGGAATCTGTGTAGAAAAACGGGTTTATGGCAGTAACTTTGAAAATTCACCATAAATTCTACAAAAATGGTTAGAAGGTGAATTTTATATCGATGTAAAGATTTGTTCGTCTAGTTTTGTATCCAACGAACATAAACTGATTTCGAGTTCCGAGTAAAAATATATGAATTTTTAAGTGGTGAAAGGTCAGAAAACAATATAGTAGGCTGTTCCGAAATTCAATATTGGAAATTGACTTTGAAAATTCGCCATAAATCGTACATGTTGAATTTGGGCTATTAATTTATATGGTTGAAAAGCTTATTGAATCTATCTTCTTTCAGAATAAACGGAGTCAAATTCTGATTTCTATATTATTTTATAGAAATATTTCTTTGGAGGTACTGCAAACTGCCAGAAAATGAGAATTGATACACTTTGTATCTAAGGTTGATTAGTAAGCTTGAAAAGGGGTAATGGAAGTTCAAATTGGTCACTAAGGACCATAATGAGTTTTTGAACAATACAAGGAAGAAAAGAAAATGTTGGAGATTTTATATTCAAATGATTATATTGGACAATATGTCTAAGATATTGTTAGATTGGGATCTAACAAATATTTACTTATTTGAATTATGAAGTTAAGTTCGAATCAAGGGAGGTTCGAGGTACAATGAAGGAAAGGATCAAAGAGGACTTAGTGAGGCATACTAATACATGGCTTAGGTAAGTGCAATTGCATACGTGTCATACTACGCTGATATTTTATACATGATTGGGATGGCTTGCGATGAGCCTGCCCTAAATTATTGTTGCTATGATATTTATGTCATTGAGCATATGATTGACATATCGTAATATGTCAAGAATTGAAATATAAAATGCATTGATCATATGATTACTTACATTGATGAAATTGAATTATTATTTCTAGTATAAACTGCCAAATGTTGACATATATATATATATATTGATTGATATATGTTGCCATTGATGACATAAATGATGAAATAAAGCCCAATGTATGATATAGAGGTTCGATGCTATAGTTGGATACCCATAGGGTCATAAACAGTTGTATAAATATTCTAAGCACTTCGGTGCAATATTCATAAATACTCATTGAGGGTATACTCATGCAAGGTTTGGGTATATGGAAACACTTAGGGTGTTATGCACTACAGTGCAATTTTATTAATACTCAATGAGGGTATACTCATGCAAGGTTTGGTTATACGGAAGCACTTAGGGTGCTAAGGACTACGGTGCAAATAATATACATACTCAAGAAAGGTTAAGTATGGGGGGATGACTCGTGTTCATAGAATCTCTTAATTCGATACCTTGGGCTAAATAAATTGAAAAGAATAAAAAAGAAACAGGAAGATAAGCTTGAAAGCTTGCAGATAGAAATGGAAAAAGGTATTGGTAAGCATTGAAAGCTTACGGATGGAAATGGCAACGGTATTGGTAAGATATAATCTTATCACTTTGATATACATATTTATTTATGTTAACGAGCATATAATGGTAAGATGATCATATGCATTGTTAATCATTAATATTAATATTATGACAATTGCACTTGAATTTGAATTATTGCCTCACTAAGTAAATACTTAGCATGTAACTGTTTTACACGTAAGAAAGAAGAAATGGTTGGAGTAAGGAGCATATACGGACATCATCAATCAATAACAGATACATCAGTATCAATAAGATATCTTTTGATACTGTTTGATATTTACTAGTTGACGTGTATATTATAAGGGTATGCTTGCTCTAATAGAATTTGTATTTTATTTTGTATCTGGATGAATTTTAAATTAGGCAGTTTTATTAATTATATCAAGACAAATTAAATTGATGAGTTGCTGCCTGAAAATAAACTCGATTTGAAGATGAACATATTATTTTTAAACTTTATGCGAATAACTAGATTTGCAAATAAAAACTAAATACATTGTAATATTTTTAAAGAAACAAAATTTTACCGAATTACAAATGTAGAGGCTTTTATGAATGTTTTGTGACATCTCTGTCTCGTATTCAACGTTGGATACGGGAAAAGGGGTGTTATATTTATTGGTATCAGAGCTACAGTTTTAGCTGATTCTCGGCCTAAATGGAAATGGTTTTATGTTAAAAAGAGTATACATGCTACTTGGATATCAATATTACTGATATGATGTTTTTATGATCCGATTGATGTCGCTCCTTACTAATGTAAATTGGGAGGAATTATAAGAAATATTTGAGCCAAGAAAGCGTGATGAACTGGTAAATTGGAAGCTTTGGAAGGAATCAAGAGTAGTAACAATAAGGTTAATGATAAACCCTTCGGATAAATTGGAACCAAAAAGGGGCACTGGCACAACAAGAGTGCCTCTGCCGGATTAAGGAACTGAAAAGTTTGGAAACACCTGAATTGAAAGGAAAAGTAGATTAAGGTCTAGTGATTGTTGATTTATAACTGAATAATCTAAGGATTACACTGGACGGATTCCACTGTTTGGATACTGAGAAATTAGATGAAGCTGTTTTGTTTCTCCGAGATTTACTCTAGATTAGAAAACCATCTGAATTTGCTTCATAGCCACGATTGCACATATTAGTCCGAGTTTATAACATCTGGATTGATAAAGATTGGAATGGTTCGAAAATCATAGAGGGTACATCTCATCTTTTTAGATAAACCTGTATTGATGTTGATGGGTCCTAGCTTTACACATTCGTATATAAGTACAAAGTTGAGTGGCGAACGAGATATCCTTTTAGAACCCATTTTAAGTAATATAGCGCTCACGAATTTGTTGGGTTGTAACGTAAGGGCGAGCTGAACATGTGGAATTGCTCGATAAAAACATAAGAAATAGAGTTCCCGATAAACTTAATGGAATTATCTTTTGAGGAGTTTAAGATGATTGAGGGCATGAATTGGTTACCTTCCTATCAGGTCCTGATGAATTGTCGCATAAAGCGATTAGTATTGAAAAACACGGAAGGTACAAAAATAGTAGTAGTTGATAAAAGGGTAAATCCCTTCTCCAATGTAATTTCAGTTGTTTTATTAAGGAAATTGTTGTTATAAGGTTGTAAGTTTTCTTAGCAAATGTAGTGGATACTCGGGCTGCTGAAGTTAAATTAGAAAATAACTCGATTGGCCAAAAATATCCGGATGTATTCCCATATAGGTTACTCATAATTACCTCTAGATTGAGAGGTGAAATTCAAAATAAAGATGTTACCATGCATTGCGCCTAAATTAATGGTCCCGTATAAAATGGCTTCGACCGAACTTCAAGATTTAAAGGTACATATTGCAAGGAATGTTAGGTCGATATTTTATAAACCCAAGTGTGTCATCTTGGGGGCACACCAGTGTTAATTATGAAAGAGAAAGACTGATTTCCATCAACTCGAGAAGGTAATAGTAAAGAGTAAATATCTTCTTCTGAAGTCTGATGATCTTTTGATCAATTAAAAAAATCAAGGAAGAATAAATTCTAAAGATAGCTTTTCGAACTCCGTATGAATACTATGAGTTCGTGATGATACCTACGGCATTTATAAGCCTAATGAACCAAGTATTCTATTTTTTCTTGGACCAATTTTTGGTAGAGTTCATTGAGTATATTTTGGTCTATTCGAAGGGAAAAGGAAGAATAAGATGTCTATTTTTGCATTTTTCTTCAGACCTTTCGAGGAAAGAAGCTATATGCTAATTTGTTAAAGTGTGAATTTGGTATGTGGATTTGGCAGTGGGAATAAGAGTAGACCCAAGAAAGTACAAATTATAGTTGAATGGAAACCTCTAAAGAATGTTTTAGAGGCTCAGAATTTCTTGATGATTGCCTCCTCATTGACCAAGCTATTGAGGAAAGACATGTCATTCAGTTGAATAGATCAATGCTAAGAAATCTTTGAGACATTAAAGGAGATCTTAATAGAAGCCACGGTACCAGTACAACTAGAATCGAGTAAAGATTATGTGGTGTATAGCGATGCTTCTCATAACGGTTTGGGATGTGCACTTATGCAAGAAGGAAAAGTAATGCTCTATGCTTGAGGCAACTTAAGATATATGAGAGAAATTATCTTACTTAATATTTGGAGCTAGCAATGGTTGTATTTGCTTTAAAAGATATAGCATCATTATTTATACAGAGAATGATGCTATATTTATATAGGTTATAAAAGTTTAAAGTATATGCTTACTAAAGAAGAGTTAAATTTGATGCAAAGAAGTTAGATTGAGCTTTTTAAGAATTATAATATGGTCATTGACTATTATCCAGAAAAAGCTAATGTGATAGCTGATAAGTGTTCAAATGTACTATTTTTCTTACCCTTTTTACTCATATTATTGTTAGACTTAGGCTCATATTAGTTGCATAATTAGCCATTCATGCATTAATCCATGTTTCCTTCCATCGTTGAGCTTGATTACATAACTTGGTAGTTTTTGTGGGAAAATATGCTACTTTGGTGTGTTTTGTGTGTATGTACAGGATCACTTGCCAAAGAAAGGCTAGAGCTAGTTGCCAGGGCAATGCATGAAGGAGATGCCGAGCTAGTTGCTAGGGCAATGCATGAAGGAGATGCCGAGCTAGTTGCGAAGGCAATGCATGAAGGAGACTTCGAGCCAGTTTCCAGGGCAATTGTCGACAAAGAATAAGGTGATATGGTAGTCAAAATTGATGACTAGACAGCCCAAGATAATGTGGAGCAAAGCTAAATCCCAAAGGAGTTTGATTTCCATGAAGTGATTAAAGAAGAATTAAATTCCAAGAAGATAGGAGAAGTTCTAGAAGGAATATAATTATAATAAAGAATTATATTCTTTAAAGATAATTTAATTTCGACTTAACTTCCTCCTCAAATGAGGACTTTGACCTAGCCCTATAAATTAGAGGCCATACCGTCAACTCCAAGAGAGGGAGAGAGATGAGAGAAATTTCGACAAGCATCTAGGGCAAGGAGGATTTCGACAAGCTTCATCCTTCATCTTTTTCTTTCTTGTTCAATTAGGTTCATGCTAGGGATTCTTTATCTTGTGTTTCTTTGGAACCTAGCCATGAACTAAATCTATTTGGCTAAGGTTATTGTGTCTTGTGGTTGTGAGAAACTATTGGATTTTGTTTAGGTAATAAGAGTTTGCACTTTTCTATTCAAGGTTTATTCATTCTTGGTTCTTATTCTTGTTTGCGAGTGAATTAGGAGAGGATCTCGTAACTTCATGTATTTATCTAATATCGGGAGAGTTAGATTCAAGAAACGAATGAATATGATCTTTATTCAATCTATTGATGGATTAATCCGACTTAGGAATAAGTTAAGGATTTCAACGGCTAAGAGAAGGTCAAGATTGGTTGTTGTTCACCCTTGATTCACACAGGGATGTATTATCAAGGCATGCACAAGTAGCTAGAGTTTTGACTTAGGGATAAGAAGAAATCATTAAAGAATGCTCTGCCGAACCTTGAAGGTTGATGCCCAGACGCCCAAGTAGTTGCCCAACTAGTCGCCCAGGCAACCATCGATTAGTTGCCAAGGCAACCCCGTTGTGCAAGTTGCCACGGCAAATGAGTTTCCCGTACACTCTTTTACCAAGACGATCCAATCGGCTATCACACCTCAACTCATGATAACCTGGCCTATCTCTCTCATTTAATTACATCGCCTTTTACTTATTTGCTTTCTAGATTAGTTATTAGTTAAAACTCCTACAATCTTCTACTTGTGTTTTCTTTTACTTTTTTACAGTGCAAGAGACTAGATTCTTGAAGTGGCACCAATCCTTGTGGAGACGATATCTTTTATACTATAACTTGCAACGCGTATACTTGCAAAATTGCGTAGCACTTATTACGCGCAACAATAGCTAACGCTCACAGTACAAAGACAATTATTACCTTAAGAGCTACGAATACAAGATTGGCATTAAAAGAAGACAGTGTTTTGATTGTCAAGTCAATAATAAAATTTACCATATTGGATTAAATAAGATATCTTTAAAGAAAGGATGAGAAATGTTGTCAAGGTTCAAACAAGTGGAAAAGAGTGAAACTGAAAACTTGGAAGTTAGGTTTGATAGATATTTGTATTATCAAGGAAGAATTTTTATCTCAATGATGGAAACTATATGTTGACCCTGAAAGAAAAGATATTTAATATGAAGTTAAGGATAAAGTATTCCTTAAAAGTTTCACCTTGGAAGAAGGTGTTATGGTTTAGACAAAAAGAAAGTTAAGTTCAAAATTTATTGGGCTATAAGAATTTGTGAAAGGAGTTAGTCTTGTAGTTAAGCTTAATAGTTAGCTTTATCTTTGGAAATGAATAAGATTCATAATGTATCGATGCTCTGGAAATATTGATTAGACCTCTCAATTGTTGTTACTCTGGAGAAAATAGAGATTCAGCCAGATTTAAGCTATGAAAAAGAATTGGTAAAGATCCTAGCACATGGAGTCAAAGAACTAAGAAAACAATACAATCCCGTTTTTCAAAGTTCTTTGACAAAAATCATAAGATTAAAGAAACATTTTGAGAGAAATAAGAAGAAAATATGAGAAAATAGTTTCCTCACCTTTTGGAACCAAGTTCATATTGAAAAGTTTGAGGATGAATTTTCTTAAGGGAGAGAATTGTAATACCCCAAAATTTACTAAGTTGATTAAGGGTATTTAGTACTAAGATAATAGCTTAAAAGCTAACTTAGTGACTAAAATGAAAAAAATGCGAAAGTTGGGATTTCTTTAATTATGGGTTTTGGAAAGGAAATTTCTAAGGTTTAAAGGTCTCATGTGATAGATAGTGAATTGAATAAGGTATTCTTAAAGTTTGGTTGAATTCCAAGGAAAATTGGAATAGGAATTGAAGTTTAAAAAGGTAGTGACCAAATTGTAAATTTTGAAAATTTTATGGCTAAAATATAAACTTTAGAAAAGTTTAGGGACTAAAGTTGTAATTTCCCAAAATTTAAGGGTTTTTATTTCATAAATAAGCAGATCACCTAAGGGTGTGAATCGAATGCAGAATTATTGGTTCGATCTGATACTTCGATTATTGGGAAAATCCCAATTAAAGTTTAAGTGGAATTCGAATACCCAGATCGAACTGGAAAATTTTGAAATTTTACCATATGATAGAGAAAGGTTATAAAAGTCATTTCCAAGTGTTGGAAATATTTTTAGTTTGATTCAAGATGAATCCTACAGTTTATTTCTGAGTAAAGGATTATTTATCGGTATATTGGATCGAATGGAAATTTTGGAGACTGATCTAAAGGCTATGGAAAAGTCATAAAATGTTATTTTAAGAATATTTTATTATGATTGGTTGAATTCTAACTAGAGTTGGTTAGATTGTAATGCAATGGCAATTTGGAAACAAACTAGTAAATAAAGACTAGTTGGAGGGCATATTGGTCATTTGGCCCCAATGGCAATTTTGAAACATTTAAAAAGTTATAAGGGAAATTTTGGAAAGAGAAAATGGAAGATTAAATCTTGTCCCTTGATTAATGATAAAATCAATCTCAACCATTAGATAAAAATGGCAAAATTGTAATTTCACTATCTTTTGATAGATATATGTGTAAAATGATGGTGAAAAGATGAACATTCTAGCAAAAAACGTGAGGGCTAGGGAAAGAAAGAGAAAAAATTTTCCAAGCTCGATTCAAGCCCCGAAACTCAGTTTCTAGGTAATCTCTTCAACTACAAAGTTGTTCTACTCTTCAAGCTCTATCTTTTGATATCAATAATTCATGGAATCCATGATTGATTGATGAGAATTTACATGAGAAAGAAAATAAGGTTTATGGATCAAATTGGGGCTTTTGAGATTTTATGATTCCATGATTGAATTCAAGTTTAAATCAAGCTAGTATGATGTTAAAATCATGATATTGAGTTGGATTTAAGTTTTACATGTTTTGATTATTATGAAGATGATTAGGGTTTATGGATTCAAGTTTAATTTAGGGTTTGTGATGTTGAAATAATGATCTAGTAAGCTTGAATTGTTGTTTGGAAGCAAAACCCTAAGTTAAATTTGTAGCGACCATTTCAGCAACTTGAAAAGTTGAAGGCCCAAATCTGAAATTTTAGAATTTGGAGTGTATTTGTGTTATTAATGATGTTAGAGATAAGAAAATGAAGTTAGAATGCCAAATTGATGTTGAATTGAATTAGACCATTTTGACAATTTGTCAAAGTTAAGTGACCAAATTGAAATTGAAGTTTTGTGTGGGGGTTAAATCTGATTTTCAGTTGTAATGATGGAATTAAGGTAGTAATGTTGAATTGAGGATTAAATTGCGAAGTTAAGAAACTTGAATCCTTATCTTTGCATTTTAGTGACTATTTCGGTAAATAAGGAAAATTAGGGAGAATTATTGTGAATAATTATTTGGTGAAGAATGTGATGAGTTGGTGGTTTAAAGCTAGTGATTGGACTAAATTGAAAAGTCGAGAAATAAGGAGAAGTTAGTATAAAAGTTGAAGTTGTTTATGGAAGCTGTGTAGAAAAACTGGTTTATGGTAGTAACTTTGAAAATTCACCATAAATTATACAAAAATGGTTAGAACGTGAATTTTATATCGATGTAAATATTTTTTTGTCTAGTTTCGTATTCAACAAACGGAAACTGATTTCGAGTTCCGAGTAAAAAGATATGAATTTTTAAGTGGTGAAAGGTCAGAAAACAATATAGCAGGCTGTTCCGAAATTCAGTACTGGAAATTGTCTTTGAAAATTCGCCATAAATCGTACAAGTTGAAATTGGGCTATTAATTTATATGGTTGAAAAGATTATTGAATCTAGCTTCTTTCAGAACAAACAGAACCGAATTCCAAGTTTTATATTATTTTATAGAAATATTTCTTTGGAGGTACTACAAACTGCCAGAAAATGAGAATTGGTACACTTTGTATCTAAGGTTGATTAGTAAGCTTGAAAAGGGGTAATGGAAGTTCAAGTTGGTCACTAAGGACCATAATGAGTTTTTGAACAATACAAGGAAGAAAATAAAATGTTTGGAGATTTTGTATTTGAATGATTATATTGGACAATATGTTTAAGATATTGTTAGATTGGGATCTAACAAATATTTTACTTATTTGAATTATGAAGTTAAGTTCGAATCAAGGGAGGTTCGAGGTACAATGAAGGAAAGGATCAAAGAGGACTTAGTGAGGCATACTAATACATGGCCTAGGTAAGTGCAATTGCATACGCGTCATACTACACTAATATTTTATACATAATTGGGATGGCTTACGATGAGCTTACCCTAAATTATTGTTGCTATGATATTTATGTCATTGAGCATATGACTGACATATCGTAATATGTCAAGAATTGAAATATAAAATGCATTGATCACATGATTACTTACATTGATGAGATTGAATTATTATTTCTAGTATAAAATGTTGATATATATATATATTGATTGATATGTGTTGCCATTGATGACATAAATGATGAAATAAAGCCCAATGTATGATATAGAGGTTCAATGGTATAGTTGGATATCCATCGGGTCATAAATAGCTGTATAAATATTCTAAGCACTTCAGTGCAATTTTCATAAATAGTCATTGAGAGTATACTCACGCAAGGTTTGGGTATACAGAAATACTTAGGGTGTTAAGCACTACGGTGCAATTTTATTAATACTCAATGAGGTATACTCTTGCAAGGTTTGGTTATACAGAAGCACTTATGGTGCTAAGGACTACGGTGCAAATAATATATATACTCAAGAAAGGTTGGGTATGAGGGGATGACTCGTGTTCATAGAATCTCTTAATTCGATACCTTGGGCTAAATAAATTGAAAAGAATCAAAAAGAAACAGGAAGATAAGCTTGAAAGCTTGCAGATAGAAATGGAAAAAGGTATTGGAAAGCATTGAAACCTTATGGATAGAAATGGCAACGATATTGGTATGATCTAATCTTATCACTTTGATATACATATTTATTTATGTTAACGAGCATATAATGGTAAGGTAATCATATGCATTGTTAATCATTAATATTGCTATTATGACAATTGCACTTGAATTTGAATTATTGCCTCACTATGTAAATACTTAGCGTGTAACTGTTTTACACGTAGGAAAGAAGAAATGGTTGGAGTAAGGAGCATATACGGACATCATCAATCAATAACAGGTACATCAGTATCAGTAAGATATCTTTTGATACTGTTTGATATTTACTAGTTGGCATGTATATTATAAGGGTATGCCTGCTCTGATAGAATTTGTATTTTATTTTGTATCTAGATGAATTTTAAATAAGGCAGTTTTATTAATTATATTAAGGCAAATTAAATTGATAAGTTGCTGCCTAAAAATAAACTCGATTTGAAGATGAAAATATTATTTTTAAGCTTTATGCGAATAATTAGATTTGTAAATAAAAATTAAATACATTGTAATATTTTTAAAGAAACAAAATTTTACCGAATTACAAATGTAGGGGGTTTTATGAATGTTTTGTTACATCTCTGTCTCGTATTCAATGATGGATACGGGAAAAGGGGTGTTACAGGTTGGTGAGAATGTAAGGTTCTTGTCCAATGTTGTTTTGGCTACCCAGGCGGAAAAGATGATGCAAGGAGGTTGCCAAGCTTATTTGGCTATTGTGATGAATCTTGAAGCTAAGAGTGTTCAAGTGCAGGACATTCGGGCTGTTTATGATTTTCTGGAGGTTTTTCCTGAAGAGTTGTCGAGTTTACCGTCGAATATAGAGGTAGAGTTCGGTATCGAATTGTTTGCGGGTACGACACCGATGTCTATTGCTCTTTATAGGATGGCACTGAAAGAGTTAAAGTCACAGTTTCAGGAGTTGTTAGATTATGGGTTCATTCGACCGAGTGTTTCACCTTGGGGTGCTCTTATTCTCTTTGTGAAGAAGAATGATGATATGATACGTATGTGCATTGATTACCGGTAGTTGAAAAGTTAACGGTAAAGAACAAGTATCCTCTACCACAAATTGATGACTTGTTTGATCAGTTCTATAGGGCAGCAGTGTTTTCCAAAATAGATATGAGATTGGGGTATTATCAGTTGAAGGTTAAGGATGAGGATGTGAATAAGACTGCATTTTCTACGAGGTATGGGCATTATGAGTTTCTGGTCATGCCTTTTGGTTTGACAAATGCCCTGGTTGCATTCATGAATATAATGAATAGGGTGTTCCATAAATATCTTGACAGTTTGTTGTGGTGTTCATAGATGATATTCTCGTGTACTCGTGTATCGAGGAGGAACATGATTGGTATTTACGGATTGTGTTGCAAGCGCTGAAGGATAATCGGTTGTATGCTAAGCTAAGCAAGTGTGAGTTTTGGCTTACGGAAGTAATGTTCCTTGGACATGTGGTTTCTGCGGAGGGTATTCGTGTTGATCTATAGAAAATTGAGGCTATTCTAAATTGGAAGCAACCTAAGTCTGTATCGGAGGTGAGGAGTTTTCTTGGGGTGGCTGGTTATTATCACCTTTTTGTTGAGGGGTTTTCGAGTATTCCAGCACCGTTGGCAAAGCTGTTGTAAAAGAATGTTCCTTATGTGTGGACAGAGAAGCAGCAACATAGTTTTGAGAAGTTGAAAGAGGTTTTGACACATGCTTCTGTGTTGATTCAACCGAAATCGAGGAAGGAGTTCATGGTTTATAGCGATGCGTCATATGTTGGATTGGGTTGTATGCTAATGTAAGATGATAATGTTGTGGCCTATGCGTCGAGGCAGTTGAAGGTTCATGAGCGCAACTATCCAACTCATGATCTGGAGCTTGCGGCTGTTGTTTTTGCTTTGAAAATCTAGAGACATTATCTCTATGGTGAGAAATGTGTTGTTTTCACGGACCATAAGAGTTTGAAGTATTTGATGTCTCAGAAAGATTTGAATCTTAGGCAGCGTAGATGGTTTGAGTTGCTTAAGGATTACGACTTGACAATTGAGTATCATCTTGGTAAAGCCAATGTGGATACAGATGCATTGAGTCGTAAGGTTGCAATTGAGCTTAGAGCTATGTTTGCAAGGTTGAGTGTGACACAGGAAGGTGGTTTGTTGTTCGAGTTACAAGTTAAGCCTACAAGGTCATAGTGGATCAAAGATAAACAACCGTATGATGATTGTTTGGTTGAGCATGTTAAGGACATATTGGAGGGTAATCCGATGGATTTTCATTTTGATGATGATGGAGTTTTGTGTTTCAAGGGTCGAATAGTGGTGATGGATGATCCGGAGTTGAGGCATACTATTTTGACAGAGGCACACTCTAGTCCTTTTGCTATGCATCCCTGTAGTGTTAAGATATATCGTGGGTTGAATGAGGCATACTACTGGGTTGGGTTGAAAAAGGATGTGGCTGAGTTAGTTTCCAAGTGTATGGTGTGTCAGGGAATTAAGGTTGAACATCAGTTTCCATCCGGGTTGTTACAACAGCTGAAAATTCGGGAGTGGAAATGAGAGAGAATCATCATGGATTTTGTGATAGGGCTGCCTTTGACACTAGCTAAAAAGGATTCCATTTGGGTGATTGTTGATAGGTTTACGAAGTGTGCGCATTTCTTACCAGTGCACACGACTGATACTTAGGACAAACTGGCAAATCTGTACATTGCTGAGATTGTGCGCTTGCTTGCGGTACCTAAGTCCATTGTGTCTGATAGAGATCCGAGGTTTACGGCAAGGTTCTGGAGGAGTTTACACTAGGCTTTGGATTTGAGGTTAAGTTTCAGCACCGCTTATCACCCGAGACGGATGGGCAGTCTGAGCGTGCTATCCAAGTTTTGGAAGATATACTGAGGTGTTGTATTATTGAGTTTCAAGGAACCTGGGAGAAGAATTTACCTTTATTTGAGTTTGCATTTAATAATAGCTATCAAGCGAGTATACAGATGGCACCATATGAGGTGTTGTATGGCCGGAAGTGTCGTATACCCTTATGTTGGGCAAAGGTAGGGGAAAAACATGTTACCTTACCGAATATGTTGAAAGACACAGATGAAAAGGTAAAGTTTGTGTGTGATAGCTAGAAAGCGGCTGCAGATCGGCAGAAATCTTACGTGGATATAAAGCGAAGAGAAATTGAGTATGCGGTAGGCGATCGTGTATTCTTGAAAGTGTCACCATGGAGAAGGGTGATAAGATTCAGACGTAAGGGTAAGCTTAGTCCAAGTTTTATTGGACCGTACGAGGTTATTGAGCATGTAGGTCTTGTGGCTTATCGGTTGAGGTTGCCTCCCGAGCTGGAGAAAATACATGATGTGTTCCATGTATCTATGTTAGGAGGTATCGGTCGGATCCTTCACATGTTATGCCGATGGAGCATATAGAGTTAAGGCCAGATTTATCCTACAACGAGGAACTGGTGGAGATTCTTGATTCCAGCAGTAAAGTTCTTCATGGTAAGACGATTGAGTTTGTGAAGGTTTTGTGGCGACACCGAAGTGTTGAGGAAGCCACTTGGGAAAGAAAGGCGGATATGATGGAGCAATTTCCGCTCTTGTTTCCTCCAGGTAATTTCAAGGATGAAATTTCTTAAGTGGGGGGAGAGTTGTAACCCCCAGATTTAGGCTTAGATGTTTTAAAGGTTGGTTCGAAGGTCCGGTGGACCGGTATTAGAGTTTCGGGTCAGTTTTAGGATTAAATTGGTTTAAATATTTTTGAAGGTGATAAAATTGAGGAAGAATATTCTAAAATAATTATTAATTATATTAATGATAATGGTGAAATCAATTTTGGAAAATTGAATTTGGAAATCAGACATTTTGGGCTGGTGACCAAAATGCAAGTTTTGAAAACTGCTTTTAAAGGAGCTATTTTACCAAGTTATTTCTGATTATTTCTCCCTTAATTAAATATATTTTAACATGTGTTTTAAATTTAATTAAAAAGGAATCTTAGTTAAAAAGTTAGTTAAGCTTTTTAAAGAAAATTCACGTAACTTTTCTCTCCACTCTCTCCTCAGCCAAACACTCAAGTTTTCATCAAAATCCAGAGGTGATAAGTCTTTTAACTTGTTTTTATGATTGGTAATTGATTAATTAATATTGTTTTACAAAATCTCATCTAAATCTTGTGTTTTCTTAGCTTTTATCAAATCAATTGAGGGAGAAATCTCACAATAGGGGTAAGGTCCATGATCTCCTCTATTGTATGGTTCTTTACTGAAATTCCCAAGTATTTGATCCTTGATTTGTTGATTGTAAACTGATTTTAATGATTTATCAATGTTTGATTAAGTAAATTGGGTAAAATTGATGTAACACGGTAATTTTTGAAGTGGATCTGATTTCCAGTGTTTAAGATTGATTTAACATATATTTTGGCTGTATTATGTAGTTGATAAGTTGTTTTTATCAATAGAATCCCTAAACTCTTGGATCTCTAATTGTTTAGGTTGTTAGATTTGAGTTATTGTGATGATATTCGGGTTTAATCTTTGCTGGAAGTAAAAGGATGTTTGGAAAGGGTTTTGGGATGATAATTGATGCTGATTGATGAGTTGAATCGTTGTTTTATGGCTGGGTTAAGTTTCAGAAAAGTTTGATGATGATTTCGATTTGTTTCGGATGGTTTCTAAGTGGGCAACCTGAGAGTTGCGGGGTGTAGCTTTGAGGCAGTGGTTTGAATGCATAATGATGCATTTATCCTCTGGTTTTATGTGTTTAAAATAGAGGATAATCAAGGCGAAGAAACTTGACGTTGTTTTGTTGCTTGCCGGAAGCTTGTATCGTGTTGGCAAGGAAGGCGAAGCGTATCAGTGAGTAGAAGCTGGTTTTAAATGCTTTACAAAGGTTTGTAAAGGTTGTTGGGAGTTTAGGGTAAGTGTGAAACACTTACCTAAGCTCGAAAGTAAGTTTCCCTTATTTTTCTCTTGAATATCGCTTGGATATGAGCATGTCGTTTGCATGTTTTGGTGATAAACATGGTATGATTTACTTATTGGAAATGCATGATTTTGAGTACATATGCAGGGGGTATAAAAGTATATTAAATGCTGTTGAGCAGTGGTTTTCATTCCGGTTGGGGATGGTGTTATTGCATTGGCAATGAGATTTGCATATGTGATGTTTTGTTTAATGCATTGTAAAGCAGTAAGTAAATGGTTTGCAAATGGTATATTGGCTATGTGACATGGTGAAAATAATCGGATATAGTTGGCACGCCACAGGATTAGAAGTGCACTATAAAATATGAACAAAATTGATCGTGGCCATAGGTCCTTGAGGCATGGCGGTTTAACAAGGCCACTCGGACTGTTGGGACCTTATTTGGGGTATGCGGTTTAACTAGGCAAGGTCGGTACTCTTGCAGTTCATCTAGGCAAGGGTGAAATCTCACGGTTTAACTAGGCGAGGGTGTCAAATCTTGTGGTTTAACTAGGCAAGGTTTGGGATATCATGCGGTTTAACTAGGCATGATATGAGAGATCCCTATATCCGATATGTATAGGATAAAGGTGGTCTATCTGGGTCACTATAAATGCCAATGTGTGAGAAAGTTCATTTGTTGAACATATTTTTAATGCTTTGGAGATTTAAGCATGGAATGTACATGATGTTGCATAAAGGTTATTATGTTTTGATTCGGTTGGAATCATGGAAAAATGCTTAGGTTGTAAGCATGTTTTTGGAAAAGCAAGCATATGATTTTCAAATGGTTTTAATGCATCATTTTTGTATGAGCATCCTCACTAAGCAAGTGTGCTTACGCTATCTTTTTCCTAATGATGCAGAGCATTAAGGTTTGGGGCAGCAAGATGGAAGGCTAAGAGATCCAAGGACATTTATAAGTTTGAGTATGAACTCGGTTATATTTCGGTCGATAAGGCCATGTGTTCGCCATGGTTTTTGGGAGTTGTAATTCTATTCTCTTATGGATTTTAAGTATGTTTCCATGCTGGTTTTTAGGATGGTTTGATGTTGCTAAGTTTGATGTTAACCATTGCTTTTAGTTGTGGATGATTGGTTGCCTAGGTATGCATCTATAGCCACCTTATTGATTGCCATGTTGTGATGGTTTGAGCAAGTTTATTATGGTATGTTGGTTGTGTTAGCATGTTGCTTATGCTGAGAATGGTCTATTGGTGCATTTTGGTATGTTTGGCAAAGTGGTTTAGGTAGCATGCCTATAGAGTGATCATTTGATAGTAAGAATATGTGTTGGTTGTTTGATCCTAGCTTAGATGTGAGTTTATGTGTTTATGGTTGATTGTATGCATGTATGCAAGTTGCTAGGACCCAAATGCCTCTAGATTCGAGTGAAAAACTAGCTAAACTTGACATTACAGGCCCAGGCGTACCAATATACGGGACTGTATCGGTACGGCTAGGAAATTTTGGACAGGGTGTTTCTGTACGGGTATAGGTGTTTCGATACGCTTAATGGTTACTGGAATCTCAATTTTTGGAATGAGCCCGAGTACCGAAACACTATGTCACCGTATCGGTACGGTGTTTAATGAAATTAAAAGGTATTTTATTTTCGAAGTGGCATACTAGTACGGTGCTTGCCATATCGAAACAATGGTTGTAATACCGTATCGATACGGGACTTAGCGTATCGATACGGAGACCGTTACTTCTATTAATGTCATGGAAAGGCAATTTTGGTTTCTTTCGTTTTAGTCCCTGAATCTTGCTTTATCAATTGAATGAGCATGGATGATCGTATTAAGATAATTCTTGACATGTAAGCTTGAAATATGCTTAATTAGTGGTTGGTAACTTAAAATTGGGAAAAGTCCTTGAATAATGTTGAATTTTCTATTTAGTCCCTAAATTGTGTTGTGTTCAATTGGATATCGTTTCAGTGGCCGATTGTGTTGAGTTATCACCCGTGGAAAGTATGTAAATGTAGGAAACTAATAATGCATCTAGACAAGATAAAAGAAAAATGGACGTGTTTTAGGTTTCATCTTCCCGGTTTACTTTGGTAAACCTAATGTAGCCTGCTCGGTTCGGTCTTGCGACTAGGCCGGGTTGAGGGGTTACTGACTTGGACCCACTAGTTAGAGAACTAGGAACCCGAAGTATCAAGGAAAGGGTGATGCCACAAGCAATTCTTGATAAGTCGATAAAGTTCTAAAAAGAACAAAGTTTGAGAGAAAATCTCACAAAGTATATTTGATTCAAGAGAAAGAGTTAATTACAAATGAAATAGGATGGCCTATTTATAGTTTACAAGGGGATTTGGCCAAAGAGGCCTATGACTTTTCAGCTAGGCTTGTGTCTTCCTCCAAAGGCTTTGATAACCATTCGGCCAACTCATGTCTCCATCTAAATAAAGTTGCTGCCCATTGTAAGGTTTCCCTCCAAGAATTGCCGCCCATTGTAAGGTTTCCCTCAAGAATTGCCGCCCATTTGTGTTCCCTCCAAAGGGTGATAGACATGTCTCTTGGGAGGGAACATGTCCTTTGAGGTGTTGAGCTGCCATAGTAGGTTTGAGCTGAGATGAGCGCGTGGAGCTGGATTGAGCTGATGAGCTAGTTTGAGCTGATCGAACTTGCAACTTCTTCATTGAGCTTACTTAGCTTCCATGGGCTGCCCTTGAGCTAGGTGAGCTTCCATTTTAAGCCTTTGAACTTCCTCGAGCTAATTGGATCTGATTAAGATTGTTCCATGTTTGTTGAGCTAAAGTGAGCTACTCTTCGTTAGTCTCATTGACTGTGTGAGCTGATTATAACCTAAAAACAATTCAAAAAAATAAGTGAATGCTTATAATTGAAATAAAGGAGTAAGCTAAGTAAAGATGTGGTTTATGTAAGCTATGCACGAATGAACATTACTTAATATGCAAAGTATAGGGTATGATGTACGAAAGTGCATTATAATACCCGAAAATATTGTGCGTAATGTTAAGCATAGTCATAACATAAGCATAAGTGATATGAGTAACTAGAGTGGTGCTAGCATGCATAATTAAGAATAATAGCAATCACTACACCAAACTTGATATATAGCGGCACTTTTAGCGGCGTTTGTCTAACAAACGCAGCTAAAGACTCATATATAGTGGCCTTTTGGAAGAAACGGTACAATACTCGTACTTTAGTGGCATTTTCATGTAAATGCCCCAATTGTTGAGTCTTTGGTGGCATTTGTAATATCAAACGCCCCAATAGCTCTCATTTATAATGGCGTTTCTTATTAAACCCCATAAATACTCGTACATTAGTGGTGTTTAAATTAAAAACGTCGTACTTGTTAGCTCTATAGTGGTGTTTGTAATTATAAATGCCACAAAATCTCTTATGTAACTCTATTTTCACTCTTTAACCCTAATTTCCCAAATATTTTATGATCCCTCGTGCCCCCTCCTCTGAATCTCTACTGTTGCATCGTCCGTTTCTGTAACCCCCTCGACCCGACCTAGTTGCAAGACCGAACCGAGCGAGCTACATTAGGTTTACCGAAGTAAACCGTAAAGAAATTCTGCCTGAAACCTGACCACTTTTTTCTTTTATCTTATCTAGATGCAAAATAGTTATCCTACATGTGCGTACTGGTTTCTGGCAAAAACCCAACTCAATCGGGCGTCAAATTGACATCCAATTGGTCATATGAACGATTTAGGGACCAAATTGCAAATTTTGAAGAATACGAGGACTTAACCCAATTTTAAATTACCATCCTTTAATTAAACGAGTTACATGCTTACACATCAAATATCAGCTCAAAACGATCATCCAAACTTATTCAATTGCATCCACAATATTCAGGGACTAAAATGAAAGAAAACAAAACTTCACTCCATGACATTAACAGAATTAACGGTTAACCTATCGATACGCGGGAAACCGTATCGATACGGTTTTCTAGTATGCCCAACCTTGTTCTGGTACACCATGTACCATACCGGTATGCCTAATTGGAAAATAGGTTCCACTTTAAACAATTTAATACCAGTATCGATACGGCTTCTATGTGTTTCGGTACGCGGGTTTTAACTCAAAAAGCACATTCTAGTGGTGTAGTACCGTACCAGTATGCCTTAACCCGTACCGAAACCCAAAGCTTAAATTTGCCTAGTCGTACCGATATGGTCCCCTACGTATCGGTACGCCTGGGCCTCTAATGTCACTTTTAGTTGGTTTAACATGCTTTAACCATACCAAAACATCCTAACATGCTCCTAACACACAACAAACATAACCTAGGAGCAAACCACAACACTTCACCACAAATCAACATCATTTCATAGCATCTTGCATTCAATGTAAAGCTATAGGCATGCAACCTAGAAAACCAATCAAGCAAAACATGAAACTCCAAACCATCACCAAAATCAACCCATAAAGGCCATTTACAACACAAGAGCATTAAAACAAACTTTCTCAAATAGGGAGTCCAACAAAACATCTCCCAAATAACAACGGAAACCCCATTGCCCTTATTACTTATAGTCTAACTCAAAACATACTTTAGTTACCAAGTCTTGTACCAATCCCTTGCTTTCCATTGCCTTCAAAACTTTTAATTCTCTGTATTGATGGACAAAGAGAGCGTAAGCACACCAGGCTTAGTTAGGAGTGTTAAAAAACAACACACCATCAATGCATTAAAACCATTTCTCATCATTGCATTATAAACTCATTTCAACCATCATTTAAAACATTACCATGCCTTTGAAATCATGCACTTTACATCTTTAAAACCAGCATATTAAACCATATGCAACATGTGTCATTAACGAACAGCAAGTCCCATTGCTCAATCTCAATTTAAGCCTTCCCATGCATAACTGCCATATGCAAAGCTTAAAGAGTAAACATGTATAAATCACATTATACAACATAAACCTTTCCATGATACATTTATAATTATATTGGCTTACAAGTGATCATTAACCAAGATCATCTACCAAAAGAGTTCATCGGATACACGGATTCAACAAGTGTTTACACAACACTTCAAGCCATCTCAACCGGAATAGCGATACAATCACAATCGCGGTACCTAACAACCGGGTACACTTTCAAACCACAGAGACACCAACCCTTACCTCAGTTAGATGCTTAATCCACTAACGAGAGTATACGGTACTGTAAAACCCCTCTACCGTTAGGGTACTTGGATAGTGTTTTCGGTACAGAGATCTAAACCCCTCAGCATCCAAGGCGACTTATTATAGTGCACTATCAATCCTATAGCCGACCAACTATATCTGATAAAAATTTTAAAACCACATCACTTGCCAATATAATTAACCATTTACCGTTGCCTCACTGTTTTTCAACAAGCATTAACCAAGCCAATTTTCCAAAGCAACAACCATGCTTTAAAACCAAGTATAAACCATATACTTACAAGGATCACTTACCATGTGCATCCTTCAGCAATTCATGCTTAAAAACAGTATCTCAAATACTCTAAATCATGCTTAAACAGTAGGCTCAATGTAAATCAAAACAAGTGCATAAAAACCATTTCACACTAGCACGACCGAGAGAGAAAAACCACATCTACTTACTTCTGAGTTTAAACCACACGTTCTCACTCACCGATATGCGAAACCTTGACCCGCCGACACGAAATCAAGAGTCTGAAGCCTCCAAAGCTTCACCGATCACTTCCAGATCAACCTCCTCTATTTTGACCACATTACAACAGAGTATTAATGCATCTTAATACATTCAAAATGCTACAACAACAAATCCTCATAGACTTCCACAATCTTCTAAAAAATACCAAACCACAACAACCGAAATCATCATCAAATCCCTTCCAAGCATAACCCAGCCACAAACTAACACTTCCATAATCACCAATTAACACTCAAAAATAGAATTAATACACCCAAATACTTCCAGCAACTAAACAGCCACTACAACTCCACAAAAAACCAATCTAACAGCCTAAACAACTAGGGATTCAAGAGTTTCGGGATTCTATTGTTAAAAACAACTTGTCAACATAATAATACATCCCAAATATGATTAAAATCAATCTTTATCACTTGAAAACAAATCCATACGAATCTCTCACTATTTCATCAAAATCACTCAATTACATCAATGAATTCAATATAAAAAACATAAAATCAGATTATAAACCATAAATCAAGGATCAACACTTGGGAATATCAATAAAGAACCATTCAATAGAGGAGATCACGGACCTTACCCCTATTGTGTGATTTCTCCCTTAATTGCCTTGTTTAAAGCTAAGAAAACACAAGATTTCAATGAGGTTTTGTAAATCAAAGTTAAAGAATCAATTACAAATCATTAAACTGAGTAAAATGATCTCTCACCTCTAATTTTTGAAGAAAACATGAGTGTTTGGCAGAAGAAAAGTTGAGAGAAAAGTTACGTCAATTTCCTTGAAAATGATAACTAATTTTTTAATAAACAAATCCCTTTTTAATTAACCTTTAAAACATATGTTAAAAAGACTTAATTGATAGGAGAAATCACCAGAAAAAACTTCGTAAAATAGCCCCTTAAGGATTCTAAGACTTTGATCCTTTCCATTTTAGTCAACTTTTAAAATAGTTTTCAAAAATTGCATTTTGGTCACTAACCAAATGTCATACTTCCATAACCCATTTTCCAAAATTGTTTTCACCAATATTAATCATATGTTAAGATATGATTTTGTCTTTTTCCACATTTTTAACTTACCAAAAAAATATTTACTCATGAATCCGACTCGAATCCCTAACCCGATCCACTTTGGACCGTCTAACCAAACCACAAATTTGCTAGGCCCAAAATCGAGGCGTTACAACTCTCCCCACTTAAAAATTTCGACCTCAAAATTTTACCTAGAGAAAACAAGTGCGAAAACTGTTCCAACATATTCGACTTGTGTTCCCACGTGGCCTCCTCAACACCACGGTGCCTCCACAATACCTTACTGCTGGTATCAAGATCCTCTACTAGTTCTTCATCAGAAGATAAATCCGGCCTCAACTCAATATCCTCATTTGGCATTACATGTAGGGATCCGACCGATACCTCCGCAACATCGAAACATGGAACACATCATTAATCCTTTCCAACTCAGGAGGTAACCTCAAACGGTAAGCAACAGGACCCACATGCTCAACAACCTCGTATGGTCCAATAAACCTCGGGCTAAGCTTCCCTTTTCACCCAAAACACATCACTTTTTCCAAGGCGATACTTTCAAAAACACTTGATCGCTAACATCATACTCAACATCCCTACACTTCAAATTCGTGTAGGATTTCTAATGATCCAAAGCTGCTTTCAAGTGCTCACATATCAACTTTACTTTCCCGTTCATGCCTTTCAATACATCAGGCAAGGGAAAATGCTTCTTCCCAACCTCAGCCTAACGCACGGGCGTACTGCACCTCCTTCCATACAACGCCTCATACGGTGCCATCTGTATACTAGCCTAGTAACTGTTATTATAAGCAAACTCGAACAATGCCAATTGCTTCTCCCACATTCCCTGGAACTCAATAATACAACATCTCAACATATCCTCAAGAATCAATCACGCTCCCGACTGACCATCCGACTGAGGATGATACAAAGTGCTGAAATTCAGTCGCGTTCCCAAAGCACGATGCAAGCACATCCAAAACTTTGTCATGAAATGTGGATCTCTATCTGAAACCATAGATTTAGGCACCCCATGCAAACGCACAATCTTAGAGATGTACAACTCAGCCAACCTATCTAAGGTATACATAGTATGTATTGGCACAAAATGCGCACCCTTCATAAACCTATCAACAATCACCCAAATGGAATCCTTTTTGGTCAGCGTCAACGGTAGCCCAAACACAAAATCCATGGTGATCATTTCCTACTTCCATTCCGATATCCTCAATGGTTGCAACAACCCGAATGGAAACTGATGCTCAGCTTTCACCTGCTGACATACCGTGCATCGAGAAACAAAATTAGCCACATCTTTCTTCAGCCCAACCCAATAGTACTCTTCCTTCAACCCACGATACATCTTATTACTACCGGGATGCATAGCAAAAGAACTAGCATGCGCTTCAGTCAGAATGGTATGCCTCAACTCATCATCTTCAGGCACCACAATTCAACCTTTAAAACACAACACCCTATCATCATTAAAATGAAAATCCATAGGATTCCCATCCATGATATCCTTCACATGCGGAACCAAACCCCCATCATGCGATTGCTTTTCCTTAATCAACTACGACAAGGACGGTTTCACTTGCAACTCAGCTAGCAACCCTCCGTCACACGTCACACTCAACCAAGCGAACATAGCTCTTAACTCCACAGCAGCCTTTCTTACAAAGCATCCTCTACAAAGTTAGCTTTGCTCGGATAATACTCAATGGTCAGATCATAATCCTTAAGCAACTTCAACCACCTCCGTTGCCTAAGATTCAGCTCCTTCTGGGACATCAAATACTTCAGACTTTTATGATCCATATAAACCACACATTTCTCACCATAAAGGTAATGTCTCCAGATTTTCAAGGCAAACACAACTGTGGCAAGCTCAAGATCATGAGTAGGGTAATTACGTTCATGCACCTTCAACTGTTTAGATGCATACGCTACTACCTTACCCTCCTGCATCAACACGCAACCAAGCCCAACATATGATGCATCACTATAAACAATGAACTCCTTCCCCGATTCAGGATGAACTAAGACTAGAGCTCGTGTCAAAGCTTTCTTCAACCTTTCAAAAGCTCATTGTCTATCCTTCGTCCACTCAAACCGAACATTCTTTTGCAACAACTTGGTTAAAGGAGCTACCAAACTAGAGAACCCTTCCACGAACCTACGGTAATAACCAGCCTACCCAAGGAAACTCTGAACTTCTGTCATAGACTTAGGCACCTTCCAATGCATCACGGCATCAACCTTGTGCAGATCAACACAAATTCCTTTGGCCGACACCACATGCCCAAGGAAAACAACCTCCTAAGCCAAAACTCACATTTGCTTAACTTGGCATACAACTGATTAGCCAAAAATGTCTGAAGAATAATCCGTAAATGTCCATCATGATCCTCCTCGGTACGAGAGTACACAAGGATATCGTTGATAAACACAACCACAAACTGGTCCAAAAACTCATGGAATACACAATTCATCATGTCCATGAAAGCATCCGCTTCATTGGTCAAACCAAACGGCATCACCGAAAACTCATAATGCCCATACCTCGTATGAAAAGCTGTTTTAGGCACATCCACATCCTTCACCTTCAACTGATAGTACCCGGACCTCAAATATATCTTAGAAAACACTGAGGTACCCTGAAACTGAACAAATAGATCATCTATCTGTGGAAAAGGATACTTGTTCTTTATCGTCAACTTGTTCAGTTGCCAATAGCCTGTACACATCCGTAACGTACCATCATTCTTCTTTACAAGCAACACCGTTGCTCCCCACGATGAAATAATAGGTCTAATAAAACCTCGATCAAGCAACTCCTGCAGTTGGGTCTTCAACTCCTTTAACTCTTTTGGAGCCATACGATCTGGAGCAATGGACACTGGTGCCGTATCCGCAAAGACATCGATGCCAAACTCAACCTCACGATCTGGTGGCAACCCCGGTAACTCTTCTAGAAAAACACCCAAAAACTCACATACGGTGCGAATATCCTTCACCCTCAACTCCTTTGAACCAGGATTCATAACGTAGGCCAAGAAAGTCTGACATCCGTAATCCAACATTCGACTTGCTTCAAAAGCTGAAACAACATTAGACAAAAACTTGGCATTATCACCAACAACTACCACCACAAAATCATCCAATAACCTCAAGGATATTCGTTTGGTCTCAAAATTCACCACAGCCCGATGTTTGTTAACCAATCCATACCCAAAATCACATCAAAACCATGGAATGGCAACTCCATCAAGTCCTCACCAAACTCATATCCCTGAACCATCAGCGAACACCTACGATACAACCTCCTAACCACGACCGTCTCCCCAAGAGAACTAGTAACTCTAATACCCACATTAAGAATTTCAATAGATATATCAAGCAATCGTGCATGCTTACTCAAGATGTATGAATGGGTAGAACCATAATCAACCAAAGAATACAACAGTAAAGACTGTAAGGTAAAAGTACCTACAATAACATCGGTGTCATTGCGACCCTCTCGGTGCACATACACCCTAGCCGGTCCACCTCTTTTAGGCTGAATAGCAACGGTATGAGCTACGGTTCTTTGCCCACCATCTCTGTGCTAAAACGGTCCACGACCATGACCTCTCTGCGAAACAACAACAAGTGCAGCATCCTGCTCACCTCCAGCTAGAAAAGGACAATCACGTCTCAGATGGTCGCCTGATCCACAACTCACTAAGCATTCGCCACAACAGGCGTAGGTGCCTGACCCTCCCTAGCCAGAACAATCTCGCCTCAAATGATTTCGAGATCTACAAACCCAATAGGTTTTAAATGGAGCTCTAACCTAGGCACCCTACCCCTAGACTCCACGTTACACAACACCACCACCATGCCTCGGCTCTGGGCAAAACCTTTGATCACGGTGTCCCTTGGCCTGACCACCTCCACTACTGAAATCGGCTTCCCTCTTACCATAACTAAAACCCCGAGACCCATAAGCCATATCCAGATTCTGCTCAACATTCTTAGCTCGCGAAGCCAACACATCGGAATTTGTGTAATCAACAGCAAGCATGTATGCTTTAACCTCCTACACTAGCCCGTAGCGAAAACGTTCACATCGCGCATGTTCGTTAGGAACTAACTCAGGTGCATACTGACTCAACCTCAAGAACTATACCTTGTACTCAGCAATAGACATATTGCCCTGCACCAAAGCCATGAACTCACACTTTCTATCGTCCTGATATCGGACTCTCAGGTACTTCTTTCGAAAAGTACCACAAAAGAACTCCCAAGTTACATCATCGGTCTCCATACCGGATATCGTGGTAGTCCACCATGTATACGCATCACCCTATAATAGGGACAAACATAACCCACTTACAAGCATTAGAACAGCCCATGTGACTCAATATCCTCTCAATACTAGCCAACCATCCCCTCGAAGCCTCGGTGTGACAAACCTTGAAACTCAACTCCACCCAAACTACAAAGACGCTCTAGCGGAAAACCATGCCCAACTACCTGGTGGTGCTAGCACATGAACACTGCAAATCTGCTACGAAAAGCACCGGTCATATGGCACGAATCAAGCGGTGCCATATCACCCATCCGGCCCCGGTGGTGCGGTGGTACTTGCTCTACTACCTCGGGTGGATTAGGTGAGGTGGTGGCAACCCCTCCAAGAGGTAAACATTCTCCTTAATCTCGCGCCCGGTGGCAGAAAGAATCATACGGATCGTAACTCTCTCATCGGTCCTATCGTGCTAACAATATGTTTAAGGCATGATAATCATTCAAATACAAAATGATAAGGTCAACTTTAAGCAAGGATCCAAGAATTCCATTTCAAAATCATAACATTTAGGACTATAATAATAAGGCAATTGGTTTCCCAAATTCCCCCAACATTGCAAAAAAGCAATCACCGTGCATATTACAATCGCCATGCATGTTAAACATCAGATAACAACTCACAATGACATCACAACAACCAAACAAACTCCCAACTATCGCAAACTTGGCTTTGATACCACCAAATGTAACCCCTCGACCCGGCCAAGTTGTAAGACCGAACCGAGCGAGCTACATTAGGTTTATCAAGTAAATTGTAAAGAAATTCTGCTGAAACCCGACCATTTTTTCTTTTATCTTATCTAGATGCAAAATAGTTATCCTATATGTGCATACTAGTTTTTGGTGAAAACCCAACTCAATCGGACGTCAAATTGACATCCAATTGGTCATATGAATAATTTAGGGACCAAATTGCAAATTTTAAAGATTACGAGGACTTAACCCAATTTTAAATTACCATCCTTTAATTAAACGAGTTACATGCTTACACATCAAATATCAGCTCAAAATGATTATCCAAACTTATTCAATTGCATCCACAATATTCATGGACTAAAATGAAAGAAAACAAAACTTGATTTCCATGACATTAATGAATTAACGGTTAACCTATCGATACGTGGGAAATTGTATTGATACGGTGTTCTAGTATGCCCAACCTTGTTTAGGTGCACCATGTACCATACCGATATGCCTAGTTATAAAATAGGTTCCACTTTAAATAATTTAATACCCAGATCGATACGGCTTCTATGTGTTTTGACGCTGGTTTTAACTCAAAAGCACATTCTAGTGGTGTAGCATCATACAAGTATGCCTTAACCCGCACCGAAACCCAAAGCTTAAATTTGCCTAGTCGTACCGATATGGTCCCCTACGTATCGGTACGCCTGGGCCTCTAATGTCACTTTTAGTTGGTTTAACATGCTTTAACCATACCAAAACATCCTAACATGCTCCTAACACACAACAAACATAACCTAGGAACAAACCACAACACTTCACCAAAAATCAACATCATTTCATAGCATCTTGCATTCAATGTAAATCTATAGGCATGCAACCTAGAAAACCAATCAAGCAAAACATGAAACTCCAAACCATCACCAAAATCAACCCATAAAGGCCATTTACAACACAAGAGCATTAAAACAAACTTTCTCAAATAGGGAGTCCAACAAAACATCTCCCAAATAACAACGGAAACCCCATTGCCCTTATTACTTATAGTCTAACTCAAAACATACTTTAGTTACCAAGTCTTGTACCAATCCCTTGCTTTCCATTGCCTTCAAAACTTTTAATTCTCTGTATTGATGGACAAAGAGAGCGTAAGCACACCAGGCTTAGTTAGGAGTGTTAAAAAACAACACACCATCAATGCATTAAAACCATTTCTCATCATTGCATTATAAACTCATTTCAACCATCATTTAAAACATTACCATGCCTTTGAAATCATGCACTTTACATCTTTAAAACCAGCATATTAAACCATATGCAACATGTGTCATTAACGAACAGCAAGTCCCATTGCTCAATCTCAATTTAAGCCTTCCCATGCATAACTGCCATATGCAAAGCTTAAAGAGTAAACATGTATAAATCACATTATACAACATAAACCTTTCCATGATACATTTATAATTATATTGGCTTACAAGTGATCATTAACCAAGATCATCTACCAAAAGAGTTCATCGGATACACGGATTCAACAAGTGTTTACACAACACTTCAAGCCATCTCAACCGGAATAGCGATACAATCACAATCGCGTACCTAACAACCGGGTACACTTTCAAACCAGAGACACCAACCCTTACCTCGGTTAGATGCTTAATCCACTAACGAGAGTATACGGTACTGTAAAACCCCTCTACCGTTAGGGTACTTGGATAGTGTTTTCGGTACAGAGATCTAAACCCCTCAGCATCCAAGGCGACTTATTATAGTGCACTATCAATCCTATAGCCGACCAACTATATCTGATAAAAATTTTAAAACCACATCACTTGCCAATATAATTAACCATTTACCATTACCTCATTTTTTTTCAACAAGCATTAACCAAACCAATTTTCCAAAGCAACAACCATGCTTTAAAACCAAGTATAAACCATATACTTACAAGGATCACTTAACATGTGCATCCTTCAGCAATTCATGCTTAAAAACAAGATCTCAAATACTCTAAATCATGCTTAAAACAGAGGCTCAATGTAAATCAAAACAAGTGCATAAAAACCATTTCACACTAGCACGACCGAGAGAGAAAAACCACATCTACTTACTTCCAAAGTTTAAACCACACGTTCTCACTCACCGATAGGCGAAACCTTGACCCACTGACACGAAATCAAGAGTCCAAGCCTCCAAAGCTTCACCGATCACTTCCGGATCAACCTCCTCTATTTTGACCACATTACAACATAGTATTAATGCATCTTAATACATTCAAAATGCTACAACAACAAATCCTCATAGACTTCCACAATCTTCTAAAAATACCAAACCACAACAACCGAAATCATCATCAAATCCCTTCCAAGCATAACCCACCCACAAACTAACACTTCCATAATCACCAATTAACACTCAAAAATAGAATTAATACACCCAAATACTTCCAGCAACTAAACAACCACTACAACTCCACAAAAAACCAATCTAACAACTTAAACAACTAGGGATTCAAGAGTTTTGAGATTCTATTGTTAAAAACAACTTGTCAACATAATAATACATCCCAAATATGATTAAAATCAATCTTTATCACTTGAAAACAAATCCATACGAATCTCTCACTATTTCATCAAAATCACTCAATTACATCAATGAATTCAATATAAAAAACATAAAATCAGATTATAAACCATAAATCAAGGATCAACACTTGGGAATATCAATAAAGAACCATTCAATAGAGGAGATCACGGACCTTACCCCTATTGTGTGATTTCTCCCTTAATTGCCTTGTTTAAAGCTAAGAAAACACAAGATTTCAATGAGGTTTTGTAAATCAAAGTTAAAGAATCAATTACAAATCATTAAACTGAGTAAAATGATCTCTCACCTCTAATTTTTGAAGAAAACATGAGTGTTTGGCAGAAGAAAAGTTGAGAGAAAAGTTACGTCAATTTCCTTGAAAATGATAACTAATTTTTTAATAAACAAATCCCTTTTTAATTAACCTTTAAAACATATGTTAAAAAGACTTAATTGATAGGAGAAATCACCAGAAAAAACTTCGTAAAATAGCCCCTTAAGGATTCTAAGACTTTGATCCTTTCCATTTTAGTCAACTTTTAAAATAGTTTTCAAAAATTGCATTTTGGTCACTAACCAAATGTCATACTTCCATAACCCATTTTCCAAAATTGTTTTCACCAATATTAATCATATGTTAAGATATGATTTTGTCTTTTTTTCCACATTTTTAACTTACCAAAAAAAATATTTACTCATGAATCCGACTCGAATCCCTAACCCGATCCACTGGACCGTCTAACCAAACCACAAATTTGCTAGGCCCAAAATCGAGGCGTTACAACTCTCCCCCACTTAAAAAATTTCGACCTCAAAATTTTACCTAGAGAAAACAAGTGCGAAAACTGTTCCAACATATTCGACTTGTGTTCCCACGTGGCCTCCTCAACACCACGGTGCCTCCACAATACCTTACTGCTGGTATCAAGATCCTCTACTAGTTCTTCATCAGAAGATAAATCCGGCCTCAACTCAATATCCTTCACTGGCATTACATGCGAGGGATCCGACTGATACCTCCGCAACATCGAAACATGGAACACATCATTAATCCTTTCCAACTCAGGAGGTAACCTCAAACGGTAAGCAACAGGACCCACATGCTCAACAACCTCGTATGGTCCAATAAACCTCGGGCTAAGCTTCCCTTTTCACCCAAAACACATCACTTTTTCCAAGGCGATACTTTCAAAAACACTTGATCGCTAACATCATACTCAACATCCCTACACTTCAAATTCGTGTAGGATTTCTAATGATCCAAAGCTGCTTTCAAGTGCTCACATATCAACTTTACTTTCCCGTTCATGCCTTTCAATACATCAGGCAAGGGAAAATGCTTCTTCCCAACCTCAGCCTAACGCACGGGCGTACTGCACCTCCTTCCATACAACGCCTCATACGGTGCCATCTGTATACTAGCCTAGTAACTGTTATTATAAGCAAACTCGAACAATGCCAATTGCTTCTCCCACATTCCCTGGAACTCAATAATACAACATCTCAACATATCCTCAAGAATCTGAATCACGCGCTCCGACTGACCATCCGACTGAGGATGATACAAAGTGCTGAAATTCAGTCGCGTTCCCAAAGCACGATGCAAGCACATCCAAAACTTTGTCATGAAATGTGGATCTCTATCTGAAACCATAGATTTAGGCACCCCATGCAAACGCACAATCTTAGAGATGTACAACTCAGCCAACCTATCTAAGGTATACATAGTATGTATTGGCACAAAATGCGCACCCTTCATAAACCTATCAACAATCACCCAAATGGAATCCTTTTTGGTCAGCGTCAACGGTAGCCCAAACACAAAATCCATGGTGATCATTTCCTACTTCCATTCCGATATCCTCAATGGTTGCAACAACCCGAATGGAAATCGATGCTCGCCTTTCACCGACATACCGTGCATCGAGAAACAAAATTAGCCACATCTTTCTTCAGCCCAACCCAATAGTACTCTTCCTTCAACCCACGATACATCTTATTACTACCGGGATGCATAGCAAAAGAACTAGCATGCGCTTCAGTCAGAATGGTATGCCTCAACTCATCATCTTCAGGCACCACAATTCAACCTTTAAAACACAACACCCTATCATCATTAAAATGAAAATCCATAGGATTCCCATCCATGATATCCTTCACATGCGGAACCAAACCCCCATCATGCGATTGCTTTTCCTTAATCAACTACGACAAGGACGGTTTCACTTGCAACTCAGCTAGCAACCCTCCGTCACACGTCACACTCAACCAAGCGAACATAGCTCTTAACTCCACAGCAGCCTTTCTTACAAAGCATCCTCTACAAAGTTAGCTTTGCTCGGATAATACTCAATGGTCAGATCATAATCCTTAAGCAACTTCAACCACCTCCGTTGCCTAAGATTCAGCTCCTTCTGGGACATCAAATACTTCGGACTTTTATGATCCATATAAACCACACATTTCTCACCATAAAGGTAATGTCTCCAGATTTTCAAGGCAAACACAATGTGGCAAGCTCAAGATCATGAGTAGGGTAATTACGTTCATGCACCTTCAACTGTTTAGATGCATACGCTACTACCTTACCCTCCTGCATCAACACGCAACCAAGCCCAACATATGATGCATCACTATAAACAATGAACTCCTTCCCCGATTCAGGATGAACTAAGACTAGAGCTCGTGTCAAAGCTTTCTTCAACCTTTCAAAAGCTCATTGTCTATCCTTCGTCCACTCAAACCGAACATTCTTTTGCAACAACTTGGTTAAAGGAGCTACCAAACTAGAGAACCCTTCCACGAACCTACGGTAATAACCAGCCTACCCAAGGAAACTCTGAACTTCTGTCATAGACTTAGGCACCTTCCAATGCATCACGGCATCAACCTTGTGCAGATCAACACAAATTCCTTTGGCCGACACCACATGCCCAAGGAAAACAACCTCCCTAAGCCAAAACTCACATTTGCTTAACTTGGCATACAACTGATTAGCCAAAAATGTCTGAAGAATAATCCGTAAATGTCCATCATGATCCTCCTCGGTACGAGAGTACACAAGGATATCGTTGATAAACACAACCACAAACTGGTCCAAAAACTCATGGAATACACAATTCATCATGTCCATGAAAGCATCCGCTTCATTGGTCAAACCAAACGGCATCACCGAAAACTCATAATGCCCATACCTCGTATGAAAAGCTGTTTTAGGCACATCCACATCCTTCACCTTCAACTGATAGTACCCGGACCTCAAATATATCTTAGAAAACACTGAGGTACCCCAAATCGAACAAATAGATCATCTATCCGTGGAAAAGGATACTTGTTCTTTATCGTCAACTTGTTCGATTGCCAATAGCCTGTACACATCCGTAACGTACCATCATTCTTTTTACAAGCAACACCGTTGCTCCCACGATGAAATAATAGGTCTAATAAAACCTCGATCAAGCAACTCCTGCAGGTTGGGTCTTCAACTCCTTTAACTCTTTTGGAGCCATACGATCCGGAGCAATGGACACTGGTGCCGTATCCGCAAAGACATCGATGCCAAACTCAACCTCACGATCTGGTGGCAACCCCGGTAACTCTTCTAGAAAAACACCCAAAAACTCACATACGGTGCGAATATCCTTCACCCTCAACTCCTTTGAACCAGGATTCATAACGTAGGCCAAGAAAGTCTGACATCCGTAATCCAACATTCGACTTGCTTCAAAAGCTGAAACAACATTAGACAAAAACTTGGCATTATCACCAACAACTACCACCACAAAATCATCCAATAACCTCAAGGATATTCGTTTGGTCTCAAAATTCACCACAGCCCGATGTTCGGTTAACCAATCCATACCCAAAATCACATCAAAACCATGGAATGGCAACTCCATCAAGTCCTCACCAAACTCATATCCCTGAACCATCAGCGAACACCTACGATACAACCTCCTAACCACGACCGTCTCCCCAAGAGAACTAGTAACTCTAATACCCACATTAAGAATTTCAATAGATATATCAAGCAACTGTGCATGCTTACTCAAGATGTATGAATGGGTAGAACCATAATCAACCAAAGAATACAACAGTAAAGACTGTAAGGTAAAAGTACCTACAATAACATCGGTGTCATTGCGACCCTCTCGGTGCACATACACCCTAGCCGGTCCACCTCTTTTAGGCTGAATAGCAACGGTATGAGCTACGGTTCTTTGCCCACCATCTCTGTGCTAAAACGGTCCACGACCATGACCTCTCTGCGAAACAACAACAAGTGCAGCATCCTGCTCACCTCCAGCTAGAAAAGGACAATCACGTCTCAGATGGTCGCCTGATCCACAACTCACTAAGCATTCGCCACAACAGGCGTAGGTGCCTGACCCTCCCTAGCCAGAACAATCTCGCCTCAAATGATTTCGAGATCTACAAACCCAATAGGTTTTAAATGGAGCTCTAACCTAGGCACCCTACCCCTAGACTCCACGTTACACAACACCACCACCATGCCTCGGCTCTGGGCAAAACCTTTGATCACGGTGTCCCTTGGCTGACGACCACCTCCACTCTCAAATCGGCTCCCTCTTACCATAACTAAAACCCCGAGACCCATAAGCCATATCCAGATTCTGCTCAACATTCTTAGCTCGCGAAGCCAACACATCGGAATTTGTGTAATCAACAGCAAGCATGTATGCTTTAACCTCCTACACTAGCCCGTAGCGAAAACGTTCACATCGCGCATGTTCGTTAGGAACTAACTCAGGTGCATACTGACTCAACCTCAAGAACTATACCTTGTACTCAGCAATAGACATATTGCCCTGCACCAAAGCCATGAACTCACACTTTCTATCGTCCTGATATCGGACTCTCAGGTACTTCTTTCGAAAAGTACCACAAAAGAACTCCCAAGTTACATCATCGGTCTCCATACCGGATATCGTGGTAGTCCACCATGTATACGCATCACCCTATAATAGGGACAAACATAACCCAGCTTACAGCATTAGAACAGCCCATGTGACTCAATATCCTCTCAATACTAGCCAACCATCCCTCAGAAGCCTCAGCTGACAAACCTTGAAACTCAACTCCACCCAAACTACAAAGACGCTCTAGCGGAAAACCATGCCCAACTACTGGTGGTGCTAGCACATGAACACTCGCAACTGCTACCTGAAAAGCACCGGTCATGGCCTGAATCAACGGTGCCATATCACCCATCCTGGCCCAGCTGGTGCAGGTGGTACTTGCTCTACTACCTCGGGTGGATTAGGTGAGGGTGGTGGCAACCCTCCAAGAGGTAAACATTCTCCTTAATCTCCTGCCCAGTGGCAGCAGCAATCATACCAGATCGTAACTCTCTCATCGGTCCTATCGTGCTAACAATATGTTTAAGGCATGATAATCATTCAAATACAAAATGATAAGGTCAACTTTAAGCAAGGATCCAAGAATTCCATTTCAAAATCATAACATTTCAGACTATAATAATAAGGCAATTGGTTTCCCAAATTCCCCCCAACATTGCAAAAAGCAATCACCGTGCATATTACAATCGCCATGCATGTTAAACATCAGATAACAACTCACAATGACATCACAACAACCAAACAAACTCCCAACTATCGCAAACTTGGCTTTGATACCACCAAATGTAACCCCCTCGACCCGGCCAAGTTGTAAGACCGAACCGAGCGAGCTACATTAGGTTTATCGAAGTAAATTGTAAAGAAATTCTGCCTGAAACCCGACCATTTTTTCTTTTATCTTATCTAGATGCAAAATAGTTATCCTATATGTGCATACTAGTTTTTGGTGAAAACCCAACTCAATCGGACGTCAAATTGACATCCAATTCGTCATATGAATAATTTAGGGACCAAATTGCAAATTCTAAAGATTACGAGGACTTAACCCAATTTTAAATTACCACCCTTCAATTGAACAAGTTACATGCTTGCACATCAAATATCAGCTCAAAATGATTATCCGAACTTATTCAATTGCATCCACAATATTCATGGACTAAAACGAAAGAAAACAAAACTTGATTTCCATGACATTAACAGAATTAACAGTTAACTGTATCGATACGTGGGAAATTGTATTGATACGGTGTTCTAATATGCCTACCCTGTTTAGGTGCACCATGTACCGTACCGATACGCCTAGTTATAAAATAGGTTTCACTTTAAATAATTTAATACCCATACCGATACGGCTTCTATGTGTTTCGGTACGCGGATTTTAACTCAAAAAGCACATTCCAGTGGCATAGCATCATACTGGTATGCCTTACCTCATACCGAAACCAGAGCTTAAATTTTCCTAGCCGTACCAATACGACCCCCTGCGTATTGGTATGACTGGGCCTGTAATGTCACTTTTAGTTGGTTTAACATGCTTTTAACCATACCAAAACATCCTAACATGCTCCTAACACACAACCAACATAACCTAGGAACAAACCACAACACTTCACCAAAAAATCAACATCATTTCATGGCATATTGCATCCAATGTAAATCTATAGGCATGCAACCTAGAAAACCAATCAAGCAAAACATGAAACTCCAAACCATCACCAAAATCAACCCATAAAGGCCATTTACAACACAAGAGCATTAAAACAAACTTGCTCAAATAGGGAGTCCAACAAAACATCTCCCAAATAACAACGGAAACCCGCATTGCCCTTATTACTTATAGTCTAACTCAAAACATACTTTGGTTACCAAGTCTTGTACCTATCCCTTACTTTCCGCTGCCTTCCAAACTTTTAATTCTCTGTATTGATGGACAAAGAGAGCATAAGCACACTAGGCTTAGTTAGGAGTGCTCAAAAACAACACACCATCAACGCATTAAAACCAGTTCTCATCATTGCATTATAAACTCATTTCAAACATCCTTTAAAACATTACCATGCCTTTGAAACCATGCACTTTACATCTTTAAAACCAGCATATTAAACCATATGCAACATGTGTCATTAACCAACAGAAAGTCCCATTGCTCAACCTCAATTTAAGCCTTTCCATGCATAACTACCATATGCAAAGCTTAAAGAGTAAACATGTATAAATCACATTGTACAACCTAAACCTTTCCATGATACATTTACAATTATATTGTCTCATAAGTGATCATTAACCAAGTTCATTTACCAAAATAATTCATCGGATACACGAATTCAACAAGTGTTTACCCAACACTTCAAGCCATCTCAACCGGGTATATTTTCAACCCACGGGGACACTAACCTCTTACCTCGGTTAGATGCTTAATCCACTAACGGGAGTATTCGGTACTGTAAAACCCCTCTACCGTTGGGTACTTGGATGGAGATTTTTAGTACACAGATCTAATCCCCTCAACATCAAAGACGACTTATTATAGTGTACTATCAATCCTATATCCGGCCAACTATATCCGATAACAGTTTTAAAACCACATCACTTGCCAATATAATTAACCATTTACCATTACCTCATTTTTTTTAACAAGCATTAACCAAACCAATTTCCCAAAGCAACAACCATGCTTTAAAACCAAGTATAAACCATATACTTACAAGGATCACTTAACATGTGCATTATTCAGCAATTCATGCTTAAAAACAGTATCTCAAATACTCTAAATCATGGTTAAACAGTAGGCTCAATGTAAATCAAAACAAGTGCATAAAAACCATTTTACACTAGCACGACCGAGAGAGAAAAACCATATTTACAACATTCCAAAGCTGGAATCCATGTTCTCACTCACTGATAGGCGAAACATCGATTCGCTGATGCGAAATCAAGCGTCCGAAGCCTCCAAAGCTTCACCGATCACTTCTGGATCAACCTCTCCTTTTTTACCACATTACAACATAGGATTAATTCATCTCAATGCATTCAAAATGATGCAACAACAAATCCTCACGGACTTCCACAATCTTCTCAAAAATACCCAACCACAACAACCGAAATCATCATCTAATCCCTTCCAAGCAAAACCCAACCACAACCTAACAATCTAACACTTCCATAATCATCAATTAACACTAAAAATAGAATTAACACATCCAAATACTTCCAGCAACTAAACAACCACTACAACTCCACAAAAACACCAATCTAACAACTTAAACAACTAGGGATTCAAGAATTTTGAGATTCTATTGTTAAAAAAACTTGTTAACATAATAATACATACAAAATATGATTAAAATCAATCTTTATCACTGGAAAATAGATCTAATACGGATATCTCACTATTTCATCAAAATCACTCAATTGCATCAATTAATTCAATATAAAAAAACATAAAATCAGATTATAAACCATAAATCAAGGATCAAACACTTGGGAATATCAATAAAGAACCATTCAATAGAGGAGATCATGGACCTTACCCTTATTATGTGATTTATCCCTCAATTGGCTTGTTTAAAGCTAAGAAAACAAAATATTTCAATGAGGTTTTGTAAATCAAAGTTAAAGAATCAATTACAAATCATTAAACTGGGTAAAATGATCTATCACCTCTGATTTTTGATGAAAACTTGAGTGTTTGGCAGAAGAAAAGTTTAGAGAAAAGTTACGTCAATTTCCTTGAAAATGATAACTAATTTTTTAATAACCAAGTCCCTTTTTAATTAACCTTTAAAACATATGTTAAAAAGACTTAATTGATAGGAGAAATCACCAGTAAAAACTTGGTATAATAGCCTCTTAAGGATTCTAAGAGTTTGTTCCTTTCCATTTTAGTCACCTTTAAAAACAGTTTTCAAAAATTGCATTTTGGTCACTAACCAAAATGTCATACTTACAAAACCCATTTTCCAAAATTATTTTCACCAATATTAATCATATATTAAAATATGATTTTTATTCATTTTCCACATTTTTATCTTATCAAAAAAAGTATTTGCTCCTGAATCCAACTCGATTCCCTAATCTAGTCCACTTGACCGTCTAACCAAACCACAAAACCTCTAGGCCCAAAATTAGGGTGTTAGAATTTCCATTGGAGCAGCTTCCTCATCACCACTCGTCGCTGGTCACAATTGCTATAGGTTTGACGCTGTCATTCACTTTGCTGGCCTTAAGGCTGTTGGAGAGAATGTGGCTAACCTTCGTCGCTATTTCGATAAAAAATTGATTAGGACTATCAATCTTTTTGAGACCATGGCCAAATATAATTGCAAAAAGGTATGAGAATGATTCATAGTTGCTATGATTTCCACTATTCCTTGTTGAGATGCATATTAATGTTTCAAGTTAGTTCATGTGTTTGATTCTTCGATGAAGGTCGTTTAAGCAGAATGTTCCTTTTTTAAGCTTGATTCTTGTACTTAATTTCTAAACTTTCATTTATACTAAAACTTTTCCCTAAATTTACCAGCTTTTCCTCAAACAAATTGCACGAGATATTCAGAAGGCTGAACCAGATTGGTGTATCATTTTACTGCGATACTTCAATCTTGTTGGTTCTCATGAGAGTGGTAAAATCGGTGAAGATCCAAAGGGTATCCCAAATAATTTCATGCCTTACATACAACAAGTAGTCGTCGGTAGATTGCCTGAACTTAATGTATATGGTCATGATTATTCGACCAAGGATGGCAATGCTGTATGTGTTTTGAAAGTTAAATTTCTTGAAACTTTTTTTGTATTAGTCCTGCTTGTTTGTTGAGTGTGATGAACTTTGCAATTCATCTTATGTGCTTGCTTGATTCTTTGTCGATAGATCCGAAACTACATCCATGTTATGGACTTAGCTGATGGCCATATTACTGCACTTAGGAAACTTTTTACCACAAATAAAATAGGTGATCAATTTATAATCATTCAAGCTACCTTGTTTCAAAGATATGAAGGTCGCTGGCACTTCCTTTCGGGAGTTTTTACAGGTCATTTTCAACTTTTTTGTTCATGTAGGTTACATTGCCTACAACTTGGGAATAGACTGTGGTATATCTGTGCTTGAAATGGTTGCTATTTTCGAAAAAGCTTCTAGAAAGGTAAATTTTCTCATTCTCTCTCCCTCTCTCTCTCTCTTTCTCATATTTAAATTGTTGCTGGTGAAAATACTGTAGAAAATTCCTTTTAAACTATGCCCAAGAAGACCCCGAGATGTTACCGCAGTTTATGCTTCCACCGAGAAAGCATGAAATGAACTTGGTTGGAAGTACGTCTATGATTCCAATCTCTATTCTTAATGTATTATTTAATTGAAATTGCATAGATCATCCGTTGCACATTTCCCGAAAATGCAGCGAACTGTTGCAGCACTAGTTTCAATGGCACTTCTTGCGGCGCTTTCCTAAGCACCGAAAAAGTTTTTAGCGACATTAAAAAGTGCCACTATAGGGCTAAAAAAACGCTGCTAAAGACATGTTTTGCTGTAGTGAATGTATAACAAAGTAAGCGTAAAAGAAGATTAATAAAAACTCTCTTTTCTTTCGTCCTTGTGATTAAAGATGAAAGTGTACTGAATAATAGTAGTTGCTGGATTAGGATCGCATCAACAACACTTATCAGTCATAACTCTTGTCTTCTAACGGTACAAACATAATTCAACCAACCTTTTTTTTTAAAGAGATCCATTATTTTTTGCGCATAACCTAAGCCAAGGAACAAACCCAACGTTACCTCGACAAAAACGTCACACAAATACGTCATCAAAGAAACTTAACTTATACTGTAGAACCCAAAAGGTTGTTGGACAACAAAATCTTTCTACAATTCCGTATGATCTAAAAGAACAGGAGGTTGAGCAGTCATTGTGACTTAAATGAAACGATTCCTCTCGTGGAGTGTTGCGTTATTTAAGTGGAACACAAACGGTGCAAGTGAACACGTCACAAGTAATAGTATAGATTAAGATCATCTCCACAGGGATTGGTGAAATTCTGACTTCTAGCTTCTTGCACTGAAAGAGAATAATATTGAAAGTGATAGGTGGTGATAAATAATAAGTAAAAATAAACTAAGAAAAGTAAATTAAATAGAAAAGAGTAATCGATATGATAGATTAGGCCTGGTTATCGTGAGTAGTGGTGCAAATGTCGAATGAATTACCATGGCTTGTAATTGTCGAGGCAAGTCAATTGACATGGCAACTGGGTTTAGTAGAATGCCATGGCAACTGGTTTCCTAAAATTCCATAGTTGTAACACCCCATTCCCGTATTTGTTACCAAACACGAGTAGACGATGCTACAAAACAAAGTTTAAACAGTTTTCCATTATCAAAACTTAAAATGGCAGCCTACACTGCTCTTGAACAATTTTTTTATAGAGATCAAAAATTCATTCCGTAAATTTTTAATTAAACTAGATTTGCTAATCTTTTTAACCATATAAATTAATAACTCAAATTCATTATATAAAAATTCACAAAAATTCATAAACTCACGACACAGTGTAGTGTTTTAAGAAATCTGCTGCCCTATTTTTCTGACCTTTTATCGATTAAAAATTCATATCTTTAAGTATAGAATGTAACACCCTTAATGTATATTTGATATTCGAATACACATCAAAGATGCTACTAACTGATTTTACATTGATTTCCAGACTTGTAAAATTTTTTATTTTTTTATTAGTATGCAAAACTAATTTGATTAAACAACTTTTTCACGATTTTCATTAAATTACAAATCTGTCTAGAGGCACCTAGTTTCGACCCTGAATTAGTTTATAAAATACTTTAAGCATTTATTAAAATGAAAATATAATCCAGGGTGAAAACTATGTGTGCTGTCTAGACCCTTTCTTGATTTTAAAATAGCTACGCAGTAATCAACCAACTAAGTTTAAAATCATTTGAAGTATCTTTCTAATATTCTTAATTCTTCAAACTAAGTCATGCTTCTAGATCATACAAAATAGCTACGTATTTTACATCTATACATGGCCCACTATACTAGGATGTGGTGATAGTTACTAATAATACCAACTAACTTGATCCAATGATGTGAAACTCCTCCTCTGCTATCTATTATAAAGTACCTAGGTGTGATACAAAACACACATTAAATATAACTTAATGAGGCATAATCATAATAATGTAAAACAATGATTATAATAACACAACTTTGTAGATTGTCAAGCGATTTCCAATTGCAGTTGATAACATTTTAAACATGTATACAACTACCTTACTTGTATAATTTATTTAACCAATATAATATTCAAATCATAGGATTCCATCTATCTTATTAGTCTTGTGTACATTAAGCTTTTTAACTTAAATAAATGCATACCTGCATTTCAAGTATTATAGCCAAAGTATAAAATCATGCCATCTGTAATGCAGGAATAATCATATATCATGACTAACTTAAGAATCCTGATATCAATGGTTCATGATTATCAAGAAGTCGTGCTTTCTTTACGAAATCATTTGCATATCATATTCTCTAATATATTCATACTTTCACCATGCAATCATTTTCATATCATATTCTCTAATGTAGTCATACTTTCATCATGCAATCGTTTGCATTTCATATTCTCTAATATAGTCCAAAGTACAAAATCATGTGATGCCATAGTACGTGAGCCATCATGACACCGTAGTGTGTACAACACCGTAGCATCTGCATCACCGAAGCGATTGAGATGAGTACGTACTTGAGGATGCCCTTTTGTTCCTCGCACAACACTTTAGTGTCTATCTCAGCACTGTAGTGCCTACTTTATCTCAGCACCATAATGCCTACATTGTCTCAGCACCGTAGTGTCTACATTTTCTCAACACCATAGTGCCTACATTGTCTCAACACCTTAGTGCCTACATTATCTCAGCACCGTAGTGCCTACACTGTCTTAGCACCGAAGTGCCTACATTGTCTCAGCACCGTAGTGCCTACATAGTCTCAGCACCGAAGTGCCCACATTGTCTCAGTACCGTAGTGCCTACATTGTCTCAGCACCGTAATGCCTACATTATCTCAGCACTGTAGTGCCTACATTGTCTCAGCACCAAAGTGCCTACATTGTCTCACTAGTACTTGGGCATAACAATATAATACTTTCACCTTCAATATCCAACTCATCAATACTATCAACCATAATTCGATAATGAACATTTCATACCCAAAATCTGTAATCCGATTTATCTCAAATAAATTATTATGCTAAATCCATATATCACATATGTTATTTAATATTTCTTTGGTCAACATATATTTTCGTTATTATTAAAGTTGACTGATTGCAAGTCTTCTTCACATCATATATATATATAAACAGATAAAAATGCATTCATTCATCTCGCATATATAATAAATAAATAAAAAATTACACTCACCTGGGCCATTTATTAGCATGCCTCACTAAATTCTATTCCATCCTTTCCTTCATAGTACCTCGAATCTTCTTTGATTCGGATTTTATTTCATTGTCCACATAAATGTAAACAAACATTTGTTAGATTCATTTCTAACAAAATTTCAATCATGCTATCTAATCATTTAACATAAAAAATTTCCATAATTAACTTCTAATTTATACTAACTTCTTATTTTTCTACTTGTCAATTTAGTCCCATTACTTACTTCAAACCACCAATTCATCATCTTCTTCATCAAATAGTTATTCAAAATAATTCTCTCTAATTTTCTTTCTTTGCCAAAATAGTCACTAAAATGCAAAGGTAAGGATTCAAACTTCTTAAATTTGCAATTTAGTCCTCAAATCAACATTACTACCTTAATTATATTATTTTATCTAAAAAAATCAGATTTAATCCCCATCCAAGAATTCATTTTCCTATTTGGTCACTTGATTTTGACAAATTGCCAAAATGGTCACTAATTCGATTCAACATCGGTTTAGCATTCTAACATCAATTTCACATCTCCAACATCATTAATTACATAAATACACTCCAATTTCATAAAATTCAGATTCGGTCCCTTAACTTTGAAGCTTGCCGAATTGGTCCCTATGTATTCTAATTTTAATTATAACTTCATACAACATATTCGATTCATAAAATCTCATAATCATAATTTTCATAAAATTTTTTCATTATTCTTCCATGTGGCTGAATTGGTCACTTGGCTTCTCTAGGCTCATTTTTCATCCAACAACATTCTAACATATTTAAATAAATTTTCCAACATATATTCTTCATTTCCAAGAATTAACGTTTAAATCCCCAATTTATTCCTACTCGCCAAATTTGGGTGTCTAAACTTTTCAAAGACTTTATTTTGGTCCAAATGCCATAATCAAGCTTATAAATTCATAATCTCTTCAAATCCATCACTAGGATAATTTTCACAATATTTTCCCTAATTTACCAAGCATGCCAAAATAGTCACTTAAAGGACTAGTTGAGGATTTTTCATTCTAGCATCAAAATCAAGCTTCTAATATCATCAATCTTTCATTTTCATCATCAATTTCAAAACCCTAAATAAAATCCCAAATTCTAGGGTTAGGGGTTTTAATCCTTAAACATGAAATTAATCACAATCTAAGCTTGATTTCATATCTACAACACTAAATTTGCATAGTTCAAGCTTCAATCTAAACATGGAACATGAAACCTTATTTTCTCTCTCTTCAAGAACATAATTAAATCTTCATAACTCTTGATAAAATTACTATCAAATGAAAGAGAATCGAAAATAGATCAATTTTCTATCAAAAGCATACCTTGAATCTTGTTCGGTAGCCTTCAAAATGCCTAAGAAATTTTTTTTGTGTATTCCCCCCCATTTTTCTCTATTATTTCGAATTGAAGAGGAGGAAGATGAGCATTTTTGTTCATCTTTTTTAATTTATGCCACATGTAATAATAAATTGAATTTTTTATTCAATTTAGTCCTTTTTCCAAAATTAACCTCCAACTGAATCATAATTTACAAGTTACCATTCTAGTTCAATTCTAACCAAATTCCATTCAACTCTAACCAAACTAGAGTAATGCTTTCACATGGGAAATTACCATATTACCCATGATACTTTCAAAATATTTCAACATTGCCATTGTGACCAAATTACCAAAACTAGTCACTTAAATCACTAATTTTGCCATTTTGTAAAAATCCAACTATTCTAGTTAGATCACAATCCACCAATTAATAATTTATTCATAAAACAATATTTTTATGAATTTTCCGTGACTTATGGTGCAGCCTCTGAAATTTAGATTTGATCATATTTCCCGATATTCACTTACTACTTCTGCGATTCCCCTTCACCGGGCTATCAAATAAATTCTAAAAAATTCTTATTTCCATATATGAAAAGTAAATAATATTATCAAATAAAATATTCTATATTTATGAAGTCAAACTTAAAATTTTGACTCGGTCCAATATACTGATAATTTTACCCAAAATCTTTATCGGATAAAAATTCTCTTAATAATTCTTTATCAGATATCCATACGAATAATATTAACTCGAACTGATTCCTTTTTATCAGTCTCAAGTACTGACATAAGACCTTCCCAATAGGTCACCCATCCTATGCCTTGAGCACGCTCAACTTTGCAGATTAATCGAAATTCGATATCTTTTACTGTATTTTTATTCCCGGGATCTACATCAGATTTTTCTCCATGATTTGTTTAATCTATGTACATGATAAAATAATTACTGATAAATTCTATAAATATTCATAAAATAGTATGTTATAACTCTTCCAAAGTCTATGGAATCATTTTCGAAATTTTAGCTTGATCCAATTTACCGATAAATGCCAAGAATTTTATCGGTTACTAATTAAATTCCTTAATCAAAATAATTATAGGATTCATGTTGATTCGAACTAAAATATTTTCATCACTTGGAAATGAATTTTATAACCTTTCTCTATCATATGGTAAAATTTCATAATTTTTCAGTTTGATCCGGGTGTCCAAATTCCACTTAAACTTTCACTGCGATTTTCTAATAATCGAAATATCGAATCAGACTAGTAATTCCTCATTCAATCCGCACCAATGGGTGCTCTATCTATTTATGAAATAAAACACCTAACTTTTGGGAAATTACAACTTTGGTCCTTCAACTTCTCATATTTCAACTTGTACCACCCAAGTTTTAAAAACTTATCATTTTGATCACTAAACTGTAACCTTGAATTCCCATTCAAATTTTCCTTGGATTTTAACCAAATTTTGCGAGTATCCTATTTTGCTCGTTCTTTATCACATGACACCTTAAAACCTTAGAAATTTCTTTTCTACAGATCATAATTGAGAAAATCCTAACTTTTGCATTTTTTTCGTTTTAGTCATTAAGTAAGCTTTTAAGCCCTTATCTTAGTAATAAATGACCCTTAATCAACATAGAAAATTTTGGGGTATTACATAGACCTCGAAATCAGTTATCGTTTGTTTTAAAAGAATCTAGACTCAATTTGTAGTTCATACATATAAAATCTACCTTCTAATTCGATTTATGGAATTTATGGAAATTTTTTTAAGACTATTTTCATTTATTCCAATTGTAAGCTCATTAACTACTCATAAATCATTCCAACATACATAGTAAATATGCTAAATCATAGTTTAGTTATGAACATTGCAAACCATAAGGTAATTAAAGTTTGAGTTATGCAAAGCTAGTAGGTTTATCGTTATACATGCCACTAAACAAAACAACATATAGAATGTCAAAACATTACTAAGATAACCTGTAGTATGTCCTCGCTCTTGAGGTGAAGCAAAATGTCGTTGCTTATGAACTGAAATGACAACCTACGTGTGCACAGGCCAAACAAACGTTAAGTACGAACTTAGTGAGGCATTGAAAGATAAGCATAAAATTAAATAATAATCAATCTTTAAGAATAACATAGTATAACAATTCCCATTTGAAACTATATCAAATCAATATTACTTTAAGGCAACGAGATCGTGCACTCCCAGAGTACTAGCCATTTCCCCTAAGGAGAAAGGCAAACATTACATTAATACGAGCTCGTTGTGCTCCTAGAGCACTAATCACCGAAGTGACGGTAGTCCCAGACTACTAGATCCGAAGATCAATGTATTCCCAAAATGCTAGCCACCATGTGGCAAGTGTAGCTATAATGTAATTCCAGACTGCTAGTCTCTTATGGCATGCCACTATACTGTAACACTCATGGTAATCTTGGGCAATAAAACAAAACCATTACCTTTGTAATATATCATTTTATATATGGTAAAAATCTCATCATCGATAAATCAAAATAATAAAGAAGTTCTTACTCCATTATACCATAATTCATTATGTAACAATCATCAATATATGATAATAAAATTATCGTAAACAAAACATAACAAGACAGTTCATACCCTATCATGTACAAAACCATCTCTTTCTGCCTGTGAAAAATATTATATTTCACATAAAAATCAACATTACCAATTTGGTAAAATTATATAGGTCGACTTATCGTAAGTCTTCCTAAATACTTTTAAAACATATAAATGCACTCACCTTGTTGCCCGTACTAAATTTCACGAATTAACAGTGTCTCAACCAAACCTCGATCCTTGACTTCTCCTTTTTGCTTAAATTAATCCCGACCTTTATCGAACTCTTGCTTGGGGAAGCTCACGGCAGAGAAGAGAAAATTGAGAGAAATTTTTACACTTTTTCTTTAAATTTATGCCAATGGCTTTATATAATCATTAAAAAATCTCCTTAATAGTCAAATGACTATCTTACTCCTTAATTATAACCAATGTCATGTTGACACATGTGCTTCTTACTTTTCCATAAGTATAGATTTTTATAAAATGCATACAAAATGACCATTTTGCCCTTAATGAATCAACATATCTTAAAAAATGCCATTTAAGCACTACACAAAGTATTGCATTCAATCGAATCTAATTCAACCAAGAAACGATTCAGAACCACAATATCATGTTCCTCAGGTCTTCCTAAAACTTCCATAAAATTTCCATAAAATTTTGAATTCCATTGATTATCCAAATTAAATACCGAAACTTATCTTTTTATAGCTTTTCACACAAATCTCGTACCGAATATTCGATTCCCACCAAAATTCTTATACGGGGATAATCTTTTCATTTTTACAGTATAAAATATATATGGGAAAATTTATATATTGGTCCTTGAACTTTTCTCTGGTTTTCACTTTAGTCACCAAACTTTAAAAATTTACATTTTAGTCGCTAAACTAAAACCACCAACTTTTAATTATTTACATTTCGGTCACTAACTAAATATTGAGGTATTACAATGGCAACTGAGTTTCCTAGAATGCCATGGAAACTGGGTTTACTAGAATGTCGTAGCAACTGGGTTTCCTCCTTCAATATTTGGTGGAGTGTTTTTCAATATCTTCGTGTTATCCTTAACCGAAAAACTAATGTTTGCGCAAGCCTTGGTGATACATCCATGCGTTAACCTTGGGTGAGCAACATCGATCTTGCACTCTTCTTAACCGCTGAAATTCAAACCTTATTCCTAAGGCAGATTAGTTCCCACCAACGATCGTTTAAATTGAAACCGTGTCCACTCGTTTAATGAATCTAGTTCTCCCGAGCCTAGATAAATGGATTCACTCAAGTTCATTTCGCAATTCCCTTAAAGTGAAAATCAAGAACCAAAAATGGACAAACAATGAAATTTATTGAATTAAAAACCAAAAACCATTCATTCATCTCTACACACCAACAAAATTCGATAACCCAAGCCAAATTAAACTAGTTCATGGATGGGTAGAAAGAAATACAAATGAATAAAACCCAAACATGGGATCACACTATATAAAAAGCTAAAGAAGAGGTTGTATGTGAATTCTCTTGTGATCTGATCTCCCCAAATAGACTCTCTCGTTGTTTGATGTTGCGATCACTCTTTATAGGATGGGAAAAACTCCATTTGAAATTCAAAAGATGTGGTTTATCTCTTTATTTTTGGTTGTGGAGATAATTCAAGCTTTATCCCTTATCTAAAGATAAGGAGATAATTCAAAAGCCTTATCTTCTTATCCTTATCTACGCAACACTTTTTTAAAAGGAGATAATTCAGAATTACTTTAAAATATTTTCTTTATCCCTCATCTTTATCTATAGTAGCTCTTTAATTTAAATATGGGTAATTATCCAAAGTGATTAAATTAATTCTTAGAGATAAAAGCTTTATCACGACTTGCTAGGGCATCATTCGGTAAGTGTCTCAGCAAGTTCTCAACTTGTCATGGCATCTTGTATAAAATAAAGCAAAAACAATAGTGATTTCTCCACAAAAATTATCAAAACATAAAGCCAAGCTCGATAGACGAGGAAACTACAAAACTATGCATGAATAACTAAAAATGCAACTAAAATGAGCCCGTCTAACAATAATATGAGTAAAAGGGTAGAAAATATATTACTTTTACACATTTAACACACCCCCAAACTCGAACTATTGCTTGTCCTCAAGCAATGCAACACTAAAGATTACCTGTCAAGGCATTTACCATCAAAAACATGCTTCTTACCTGACTTCAATCTTAAGAATCGTGGCACAAAGAATTGATTACCTTTGATCATTGGAAACCATAGAACATTACTCAAAATTAAACTACATTGCTAGTGAAAATGTGTGTGCGGAGTTGTGTACAAGTCATTTATCAGGATTCCAGGCAAACTGTAGGTTTTATTATTCACTTGTCGAGGTAATTAATTTTGCTAGAGCCAGTTTAGGCACCTCTAGCATTTTTTTCAATCATATCAGCTAGAGCCAGATGGGCACCTCTAGCAATTCTCAATGCCTGACAACTAGAGCCAGATGGGCACCTCTAGTAAGTAATTATCTATATTCATATTTTATTTCATTTTTTGACTAGAGTCAGTTAGGCACCTCTAGAATATTTTCCAATTTCAATAACCTATAGTTTACTAGGTCTCCCTTAATCAACAAGTCACAAAAGTGTCAATATAAGAAGTATCATAGTAAAATTTCAAGTGAACTCCATGCCAATCCTAAAATCTAAAGTTTTCTTATCTAAGTGCAATGGCAAAACTCATCATAGGATATCACAACAAGTTTCGGTAGTTTTATCATATAATTATCATGGCAAGTAACATATGCAAACTAAAATGAGACAAACAAAATGAACGCAAATGATCATGAGACAAACAAAAACAAAAACCCCAAACTTTAGAGAAGTATTTTCCTTAATGCATGCAAAATTAAACAAAACAAAATAAAAACAAAATGCAACTGAACTAATTAGAGAGGTCATCACCTTGAATTTGTAGTCTCCTTTTGGCTATGTGCTTGGTTCGTTTGCCGGCTCGTGGTGGTTGCTGTCGCGAAGCTGGTACAGGGCCATGAGTGTCAACTTCCTTAACCTCCTCAATCGGCTCACCCTTCTTCTCAGCCTTCTCATGTAGGGAAGCTTTACGCTTTGATGGCAAAGTAGAAGGTGGGGACTTCAACGGTGCACAAGTGGTGTCTTCAGAATCTAAAAAACCATGACACAATTCAGTACATTCCGGTTCATGAATTGATTTCTTACCTTTGCACGGGAAAGTGGTTGCCATGGCAATGTCACTTGTAGCAGGCCCAACATCAGTTTCTAGGGCAAGTAACTCAACAAGAAACACTGGAAAGGGTACGGTTGTCTTAGGATCCAAAATGGCATTCTTAAGGGTAATAACCCGATCCTTCATATAACACCAAAACCTTTTTTGCCTTGCCTCTAATCGATCAAATTGTTGTAATAAGGGACGAATTAAATCTGCTAGCACCCGAGGAATTGTCGCAGCAAGTGCACTTGCCGGGGCAAGTCTGGTACCAGTGGTCTTCTTTGTCACCATGGGTGCTTTTGGTGGTTTTCCTTTCCCTTAATAATTTCTGCTAAAAATGATGACACTAGCAGACCAATCAAATCTGGAAATACTAATACGAAATTAATTGCAAGCTAACAAAAATAAAATATTAGGGTTGCCTCCCTATAACGCTTAATTATAGTCTCAGTCTGACAATGGTAGCTCCCTTAGAATTGCTATGACATTCTTTCCTTAAATAATCAACATAGGAAACTGAAGAACTTATTTCCTTTAAGTTCACCAAACTCTTGATTGTACAACAAGGAAGCATGTTTTGTCATGGTGGCTTTGAACAACCATCTTAGGAAATTCAAGTACCTCGTCCCTATAAATCTAGTGAGCCTTTGACTGAACTCAGCACCCCAATAGTGCTTGGGCTCTGGTGACTCTGTTAGAGTATGCCCAAAGACCAATCATGAGATGATTGTAACCACATACTTACTTTACCAATTCTATTAAGGCATTGTCATTTATTATTTTCGGTTATATTTTTGTGTTCTTATATATAAGTTGTATGATAATAAAGTCCATAGAATAATATGATTATTCATAAAAGGTCTATAGCCAAGTATTATCGTAGGCTTGGACAACGATAATACATTAAAGGCTATTGTGTAGTTGATTGATGGCAAAGTGTTGTCATTGCCATAGAGATGTCAAAATCAATACATGAGTATGTTTTAGAGAACAACATACTGGAATGACCCGCTATGAGCATGTTTCTTGGATTATTATATGACAGTCACAAACATGTTCATAGTGATGACTAATTGTATGATCCTTGACTTGAGATCATTATTATCTTGACATCTATAGTCTCATGTTTTGATATAGTTAAAAGTGTGTTGCAACTGTTGCATCATAAAGACTGATATTGTACATGCCACAATATATGTAGTGAGATTTAGGTGATCAACATAGGATTTGTCCCTCCTATATAATAGAGTAATATCACAGGCCACTTGATCAAGTGAGACTAGAAACGCATGGCCATGCTCGAATAAGCTGATATGAGATATCATAAATTATTCGTTTGTTATAGTCTACTAAAGATATCAAGAAACATTAGATGGACTATACAAGTGTGACTATTCCACTACTTGTGTCCAATCTAGATATAAAGGACAAAAGGATGTAATGCAAGAAAGAGAGTTAATCACATAGAGGTTATGTCGAATCATTGTTTGTAATATTAGAATTGTTCTAATATTTACTACTAATGTTATAAGAACCTACAGGGTCACACACTATGGTTTGATCAAGCAATGTTAAACGAATAATACACGTACAAAGTTGTTGTACATAAATGAAGATATAATTAAAATTTATGTATATTTTGATATATATAGATTTTGATTATTCAAATTTAAAGTTTATATATATTTTATATATATAGAATTTGAATTATTCCAAATTTAAAGGATAAGCATTAAAGAAGAGCAATTAAAAGTAATTATAACTCTTTAATGCATGAAATTCGGAAATAGTCAACAACTCTAATTCAAGTTGAGTTAGGGTTATTTGCATTATAAAAGGGACATAAGGGTCTAGCATCCACTTATGCTTTTTACGAAACTCTCTAAACAGTTTAGAGAAGAAAATTATTTGCTTGCAACCGGGTGAACTGAGTAGAGGTTGGAACGTTTTCGTTGCGACAAAGGATTCGAAATGCGTGATCGTGATTACATCCCCGTTCTCTTCTACCTCTTTCCAGATGAACTAAGGTAGTTTTTCTGCATCTTTCTTCCTGATTTCGATTAATTGTACATGGATCACTGGTAAGATCGCCAGAATAATTTTTCCGCTGATCCATAGGGTGTACAGGCTGTCACTACAGTGGTATCAGAGCCACTTGCGCGATACGAAATAAGGTTAAATACTTTTGTGATACGTTTATATGAGATGCATATATATCTGTCAATTTATTTTAACAAATATATGATGTTTGTGCAAATAAATTTGTTTAATCACGATTAATATGTTAATCCTGTTTAACGTGGTTCCTGCAAATTGATGGTTAAGCGTTAATCATCACAGTGGTTACTATTTAGGATTTGATAAATCACACGTTAACTGTTAATATGTTGATTATGGGTTGATGATCGTTGATCATGATCGGCACAGGAACAATGGTTGTTCTAAGGCAGAAAACCTCCGGGATTGAAAATCCCAAAAACACGATTCTGTGGATAAAATTTATCAAATCGTGAGGTTTTTCCACAGTAACGATGAGAGTGATCTTTAAAAAATTCTCAGTCGCTAACCGAGTAGCGGCACCCCCACCGGCCGCATCGGGGCCGCCAAACCCCGCAAGGGGCTCCGCCCCTTGACCCCTTCGTAGGTAACAAAGTTCGTAGGTTCACATCGGTAATTTTAATAAACAAGATAAAACATGTGTATGTTATGATTGATATGCAGTGTTTTTACAATGCATGGTTATAGCCCTAAAGCCCATTTAGTTTTATTTACAAAAGGTTGTAACTTTAAATACGGCCTACGTGCCGTGCCTCTCTATATTTCTATTGTAAATTCTCTTCTCATCTTACTCCCTTGTATGTAAAACGAGTTTATCAACTTGTAATTTACGAAGATGCGAAAGGATTCGAAGGATGGGCCACCTGAAGCTTGTGAAGCGATTATTACCTTAGGACTCCTTTTGGTTCTCCTATTGGCTTGGGATGGGCCGCCATAGTTTTAAGGGCCATAACCATTGCATTTATTTACTGCTTTATATTTTTCATGTATGTGATGCTATGGATGGTATGTTAACATGCTAATTAATTGATAAGCTCAAGTAAAAGATTAAATGGTGAGATTATTATTAAAACCCCTCAACAAAATCTAAGTTAATATAACCTCCCAATATTTACCCTCGTTAAAGCCTCGATCGATATTATGTGGGTTTTGCCAAAGCAAAGGCACATGGATCTATCCCGGTTAAACGCGAAGAATAAATAAGTGATATTTGTCGGTTGAAATATTGGTTGATATCTTAGCTAGGTTACTCTAATAGGATTAGAAACCTAGAGGTTAGTTACTTGGTTAATCATGGGATGATCACCAAACTAAGGAATTACATAAGATGTAATTAGCAAGAAGTTGCTTACCTAAATAACCATTCTCTTAAGAGTTAAATCCAAGGCTGACTTAGGAGAAGGTGAAATATGGATCCTCACTCACTAGAAAAACTTTAAGATGTTTTTCCGAAATTAAAATATGAGGGTTTTAATTTTAAATAAAATAGTAGGAGCCTCTTTAATAAAGACATATTAAAGATTTTAAACTTGGTAAGGATTTACTCCCATATATATTTCTATCGTTGTAGATTAAATGGAAACAAACGCTTTATTATTGCGGTCGGTCCTTGAGAAGGACAAATTAAATGGCTTGAACTTCATTGACTGGTTTCATAATTTGAGAATTGTTCTCAAACAAGAGCGGAAATTACAAGTCATCGAAGAACCCATTCCTGATGAACCTGCGGCTACTACCTCTAGAGCTGACAAAGACAAGTATAAGAAATACATGGATGATATGGTAGACATAGGATGTCTAATGCTTGCTACCATGACCCCTGAACTTCAGAAGCAACATGAGGACATGGTAGCGTATGATGTGATTAAAACCTCAAGGAATTGTATGAGGGGAAAGCACGCCAAGAGATGTATGAGACCTCAAAAGCTCTGTTTCAATGCAAAATGGCTGATGGATCCTCCGTAGGAACCCATGTTATCAAGTTGATGGGCTATATCCAAACACTGGAGAAATTGGCATTCTCTCTCAAATATGAGTTAGCTACTGATATTATTTTGCAATCGTTGCCAAATAGCTTTAGCCAATTTGTCCTTAGTTTCAACATGAATGAGATTAACAAGACTTTTCCACAGTTACTCGGCATGTTACGAACTACTGAAGGTAACATGAAAAAGGTTGGACCTAAGCCCATTCTGATGGTTTGCAAGGAAAAGGGAAAGGGCAAGAACAAAGGAGTGGCAAAGCCTAAAGGCAATGGCAAGGCCAAGCCCAAAGGAAATGATGCATTGAAACCCAAAGGAGGAGTAAGCAAGGAAGGAAAATGTTTCCACTGCAACAAAACCGGACACTGGAAAAGGAACTGCCCTGTTTATCTTGAAGAGGTCAAGAAGGCAAAAGAAAACAAAACGTCCCTTTTAGGTATTTATGTTATTGATATTAACTTATCAACATCTACTTCTTGGGTATTAGATACCGATTGTGGCTCTCACATTTGTACTTTTGTACAGGGGCTACAAAAGAGAAGGAATCTGGTTAAAGGAGATGTGGACCTACGAGTTGGAAATGGAGCAAGAGTTGCTGCATTAGCTATAGGGACATATGTTTTATCTTTACCTAGTGGACTTGATTTATGTTTAGAGGATTGTTATTTTGTGCCCAGTTTGACTAAGAACAGTATTTCTATTTCTTGTTTGGACAAGATAGGCTTTGAGATAATTATTAAGAATAACTGTTGTTTATTTTATCTCAGTAATGTTTTTTATGGATCGGCACAACTGGTTAATGGCCTTTACATTTTAGATCAAGATAATTCCATTTATAACATAAATAATAAATGATAAAAAATAAACGACTCAACTCAAACTTATCTTTGGCACTGTCGTTTAGGCCATATAAGTGCAAAACGTATATCAAAGCTCCATAAAGATAGAATTTTAGATTCATTTGTTTTCAAACAATTTGATGTATACGAATCTTGCTTATTGGGAAAAATGACTAAGGCTCCCTTTAATAGTAAAGGTGAGCGAGAAAGTGATTTATTGGGATTAATACATAGTGATGTATGTGGGCCAATGAATACACAAGCCAGAGGGGGTTTCCAATACTTCATTATTTTCACTGATGATTTCAGTCGGTATGGGTATATTTAACCTCATGCACCATAAATCTGAAGCCCTTGAAAAGTTCAAAGAGTTCAAGAATGAAGTACAAAACCAATTAGGAAAAACTACTAAAGTACTTTGATCAGATTGAGGTATAGAATATTTGAGCTTAGAGTTTGATTAGCTCCTGAAACAATGTGGGATTGTCTCACAACTTACACCACCTGGTACACCACAGTGGAATAGGGTTTCTGAAAGGAGGAATCGAACTTTGTTAGACATGATTCGATCGATGATGAGTCTTAGCGATCTTCCGACTTCTTTTGGGGGACATGCACTTGAGACAGCTGCTTTCACACTAAACTGTGTTCCATCTAAATCGGTTCAAAAGACACCTTATGAGATATGGACTGGGAAACATCCTAGTATGTCTTTTATGAAGATTTGGGGCTGTGAAGCTTATGTCAAACATCAGATGTCTACAAAGCTCGAACCCAAATCTCAAAAATGCATCTTTGTAGGATATCCTAAAGAAACTAAATGGTATTATTTCTTTAATCCTATTGAGAACAAAGTGTTTGTTGCTCGAACGAGAGTTTTTCTTGAAAGAGAATTTATCTCCAAGAAAGGGAATGGTAGAAATGTAGAACTCGAAGAAGTTCGAGAACAAGAGATCAATGAACCATAGATTAAATAAAATCGAGTTTCACAAGTTGTTGAGGAACAATCAACCAATTTATAAACACAACTACTGCAAAGATCTTTAAGAGAACACCACTTGCCTGAGAGATATGGATTTCTCGTTACCACTCATGGTGATGTTCTTCTTATAGATCAAGATGAACCTAGGACTTATCAAGAAGCAGTGTCGAGCCCAGACTCTAAGAAATGGCTTGAAGCCATGAGGTCTGAGATGGATTCCATATCAGAAAACCAAGTATGGACTTTGGTTGAACCACCTGAAGGGTTAAACCTATTGAGTGCAAATGGGTTTTAAAGAAGAAAACTGACATGGATGGTAATGTACAAACATAAAAAAGGCGATTGGTCACTAAAGGGTTTCAACAAATTCATGGTATAGACTATGATGAAACCTTTTCTCCTATTGCTATGTTTAAATCCATTCGGATCTTGCTTGCGATAGCTGCATTCTATGATTATGAAATCTGACAAATGGATGTGAAAATCGCTTTCCTTAATGGGAAACTTGAAGATGATGTGTATATGACACAACCAGATGGTTTTGTAGATCCAAAAGATGCTAGAAAGATTTGCAAGCTACAAAGATCCATTTATGGATTAAAGCAACCTTCTCGAAGCTAGAATCTTCGTTTTAACGATGCTATCAAAGAGTTTGGTTTTATCAAAAACAAAGATGAGCCTTGTGTTTATAAAAGGCTAGTGGGAGCATTGTTTCATTCATAATATTGTATGTAGATGACATACTAATCATAGGAAATGGCATACCTACCTTACAGTCTGTAAAGACTTGGTTAGGAAGTTGTTATTCTATGAAAGATTTGGGTGAGGCAGTATATATCTTAGGATTTAAAATCTATAGAGATAGATCAAGACGACTCCTAGGTTTGAGCCAGAGTACATATTTAGACAAAGTGCTAAAAAGGTTCAGCATGGATGAATCCAAGAAAGGATTTCTACCTATGAGACATGGCGTGTCACTCTCGAAGGAAATGTGTCCTTCAACCTTACAAGACAGAGAACGGATGAATAAGATTCCATATGCTTCGGGTATTGGTTGTATCATATATGCCATGATATGTACTTGTCCAGATGTATCATATACTTTAAGCATGACGAGTAGGTATCAAGTAAATCCCGGTGAAAGTCATTGGGTTGCGGTTAAAAACATCCTTAAGTACTTAAGAAGAACTAAGGATACATTCCTTATATATGGAGGTGAGGAAGAGCTTACTGTAAAAGGTTATACTGATGCTAGCTTCCAAACTGATAAGGATGATTCACGATCGCAATCGGGTTTTGTGTTTTACCTTAATGGAGGTGCTATGAGCTGGAAAAGTTCAAAGCAAGATACAGTAGTTGATTCTACAATAGAGGTTGAATACATTGCAGCCAGTGAAACAGCAAAAGAAGTTGTTTGGATCAAGAAGTTCATTTCTGAACTAGGGGTTGTTCTCAGCATATAAGATGTCATGGAACTCCATTGTGACAACAATGGAGCCATTGTACAAGCAAAGGAACCCAGATCTCACCAAAGAGCCAAACATATTCTCAGGCACTTTCATCTAATTCGAGATATCATTGATTGAGGAGATATGGAAATATGCAGAGTACACACAGATGATAATATTGCGGATCCACTGACCAAGCCTCTAACACAGCAGAAGCATGATCGTCACACTGAGTCACTCAGTATTAGATATATGAGTGATTGGTCTTAGTGCTAGTGAGAGATTGTAAGAGTATGCCCAAAGACCAATCATGAGATAATTGTAACCACATACTTACTTTACCAGTTCTATTAAGGAATTGCCATTTATTATTTTCGGTTATATTTCTGTGTTCTTATATATAAGCTGTATGATAATAAAGTCCAGGAATAAAACGATTATTCTTAAAAGGTCCATAGCCAAGTATTATCGTAGGCTTGGATAACGATAATACATTAAAGGTTATTATGAAGTTGATTGATGGAAAAGTGTTGTCATTGCCATGGAGATGTCAAAATCAATACATGAGTATGTTTTAGAGAACAACATACTGGAATGACCCGCTATAAGCATGTTTCTTGGATTATTATGTGACAGCCACAAACATGTTCATAGTGATGACTAATTGTATGATCCTCGACTTGAGATCATTATTATCTTGACATCTATAGTCTCATGTTTGATATAGTTAAAAGTGTGTTGCAACTGGTTGCATCATAAAGACTGATATTGGACATGCCACAATATATGTAGTGAGATTTAGGTGATCAACATAGGATTTGTCCCTCCTATATAATAGGAGTAATATCACAGGCCACTTGATCGAGTGAGACTAGAAACACATGGCCATGCTCGAATAAGCTGATATGAGATATCATAAATTATTCGTTTGTTATAGTCTACTCAAGATATCAAGAAACATTAGATGGACTATACAAGTGTGACTATTCCATGACTTGTGTCCAATCTAGATATAAATGACAAAAGGATATAATGCAAGAAAGAGAGTTAATCACATAGAGGTTATGTCAAATCATGACTTATTTTAACTTAGGTGACAATGATACATTGCTAGTCATCACTCATTGTTTGTAATATTAGAATTGTTCCAATATTTACTACTAATGTTACAAGAACCTAAAGGGTCACACCCTATAGTTTGATCAAGCAAATGTTAAACGAACAATACACCTACAGGGTCACACCCTATGAGCATGTTTCTTGGATTATTATGTGACAGTCACAAACATGTTCATAGTGATGACTAATTGTATGATCCTCAGACTTGAGATCTTTATTATCTCGACATCTATAGTCTCATGTTTTGATATAGTTAAAAGTGTGTTACAACTGGTTGCATCATAAAGACTGATATTCGACATGCCACAATATATGTAGTGAGATTTAGGTGATCAAAATAGGATTTGTCCCCCTATATAATAGAAGTAATATCACAGGCCACTTGATCAAGTGAGACTAGAAATGCATGGCCATGCTCGAATAAGTTGATATGAGATATCATAAATTATTCGTTTGTTATAGTCTACTCAAGATATCAAGAAACATTAGATGGACTATACAAGTGTGACTATTCCATGACTTGTGTCCAATCTAGATATAAAGGACAAAAGGATGTAATGCAAGAAAGAGAGTTAATCACATAGAGGTTATGTCGAATCATAGTGTTGAATCATTGTTTGTAATATTAGAATTGTTCTAATATGTACTACTAATGTTACAAGAACCTACAGGGTCACACCCTATGGTTTGATCAAGCAATGTTAAACGAATAATACATGTACAAAGTTGTTGTACGTAAATGAAGATATAATTAAAATTTATGTATATTTTGATATATACAGATTTTGATTATTCAAATTTAAAGTTTATATATATTTGATATATATAGAATTTAAATTATTCCAAATTTAAAGGATAAGCATTAAAGAGAGTAATTAAATGTAATTATAACTCTTTAATGCATGAAATTTGGAAATAGTCAACAACTCTAATTCAAGTTGAATTAGGGTTATTTGCATTATAAAAGGAACATAAGGGTCTAGCAGCCACTTATGCTTTTTGAAAAACTCTCTAAACAGTTTAGAGAAGAAAATTATTTGCTTGCAACCGGGTGAACTGAGTAGAGGTCGGGACATTTTTGTTACGACTAAGGATTCGAAACGCGTGATCGTGATTGCATCTATGTTCTCTTCTACCTCTTTTCAGACGAACTAAGTAGTTTTTCTGCATCCTTCTTCCTGGTTTCGATTAATCGTGCATGGATCACTGGTGAGATCGCTAGAATAATTTTTCTGCTGTACCATGGGGTGTATTGGCTGTCACTACAGCCTCTTTTTCCTATTCAGGCTATAACTGAGAAGAAATTATCATGGGAAAGGTGTTATCCTTTCCCACGTAAGCATATTGCAATTGCTCTGGTAATGAATTCAACTCAAGAGAATGTGATTGTTCAATAGAAATTTTAGAGGGTTTAAATTCCTTACTCAAGTGATCAAGAAATTCAAAATTTTTACCCGGTCGATTTGCAACCCAGTTTGCTTCTTGTTGAATTTCATTGTCTAGCCCGTATTCTTTGATGTTCTCAAATTTAGAATCGACAATCATACAATTGTTCTGGCAATATTCCTCCATGTTGATATCTAGATTTATCTCAACGATTCTAATGAATTGGCATTCCTCTAGATCATCCATAGACTTGAGTATTTTGAAAGCATTCAACGTGACTTGCTGATCATTCACTCGCATTGTGACTTGTCCTCTATCGACATCGATCAACGTTCTTCCTGTTGCTAAAAATGGTCTTCCAAGAATGACAGGAGTGAACTCATCTACTTTACAATCCAAAACAATAAGGTCAGCGGGAAAAATAAATTTATCCAATCTTACCAAAATATCTTCAATTTTTCCTTCTGGTTGAACATAAGATCTATCGACAAGCTGAAGCGTGATTGTGGCGGGTTTCGCCTTTCCTATGCCTAATTATTGGAAAACCAATTTTGACATAAGATTTATGTCTGCTCCAAGGTCGTATAGCGCTTTTCCGATATAATGGTTGCCAATAGCACATGGTATCACGAGATTGCCTGGATCATTTAGCTTAGGCGACAATTGATTATGCAACATCGCCATACATCCTTCTATCAAGGCAACTATAATGCCCCATATTTAGGCCTAGCAGTTTTAAGGCTAGTTAGGCGGTCATTCGAGTAGGATTCAGAAGCAAATATTTTTCTAAAAGATAAAAATATGGAAAATGTTTAAAAATCATATTTTAATATATTAAAAATATTGGTGAAATAAATTTTGGAAAATGAGCTTTGGAAGGGTGACATTTTGGCTAGTGACCAAAATGCAATTTTTGAAAACTATTTTTAAAGGTGACTGTTTTGTAAAGAGTCAAAACTTTGAATCTTTAAGGAATTATTTTACCATTTTGTCTAATCTGAGTTTCTCTTAATTAGGATTATTTTAAAAAGAGTTCTAATTAAAGGAATTAAAAAGGATTTAGTTAAAAGGTAGTTATTTTTCCAAATCACAATTTGACGTAATTTTCTTCCTCTCAAATTTTCTCTCAAAATACTCTCAGCCAAACCTTTTTCTTATCAGAGATTCAAGGTAATGATCTTGTTTCTTAATTCTTTGATTTGCTAAATGATTCTTTAACTTGTTTTCCAAAAATCTTATTGAATCTCATTGTTTTTCAAGAGGAAAACATCCAATTAAGGGGAAACTCACTCATTGGAAGTAAGTTTTGTTCTTCTCCTCTAATGAAAGGTTATTTACTTAAATTCTCAAGTTCTTGACTCTTTATATATGTTTTCTAATGGGTTTTAATTAATTAATTATGGAATTTTGTTTAATTGTGGTTTAATTGATGAAATCTTGTGATTTTCGAGTTGGATCTGTTTTTCCAATGTTGAGGATTGATTTCAATCTTATTTTGGATGTATTATAATATGGATAAGTTATTTTAGAAAAGGAATCCCAAAATTGGTTGAATCTCTAATTGTTTAGGTTGTTAGTTAATGGTTTTTGGTTGTTTTTGGAGTGTAATCTTTGCTGGAAGTAAAAGGATGTTGTAAAAGGATTTTTAGATATCATTTGATAAAGTTTGATGTATTGAATCGTTATATTATGGCTGGGTTAAGATTGAGAAGTGTTTGGGGTTGATTTCGGTAAGTTTCGGATGAGTTTTGAGTGGGCATATTGAGAGCTGCAGGATTTTTGTTTGAAACTGAGAGTTGGACGCATTTTAATGCATGTTTCCTCTGGTTTTGTGTGGCCAAAATAGGGGATAATCAAGGATTTGCATCTTGAGGTGGTTTGAGGCTTGTCGGGAGTTTGTTTCGTGTTAGCAAGCAAGGCGAAGTGGAATCAGTGAGTGAAAACGGTTTTAAAAGTCTTTCAATGGTTTGAAAGTGGTTTTGGAAGTTTAGGTTAAGTTTGAAACACTTACCTAAGCTTGGAAGTAAGTTTCCCTCATTTGCTCTTTAATATCGATTCGGATATTAGCATGTGTGATTCATGTTTTGGTCGTAAACATGGTTTGTTTTACCTACTGTAAATGCATGATTTTTAAGTACATATGCAATGGCTTAAAAGTATATTAAATGATAGTGAGCGTTGGTTTTTATTCTGGTTGGGAATGTGGTATTGCTATGGCAATGTGGATTGCATATGTGGGGAATTTGTGTAATGCATTGTAAAACAGTGAGTAAATGGTTTTGTAAATGATATATTGGCTATGTGACAAGGTGAGAAAACATTTGGATATAGTTGGCATGCCATAGGATAAAGTGTACTATAATATGTTTGAAAATCGATCGTGGTTAAGGATCCTCGAGGTATAGCGGTCTGCTACTGGGACTATATTGTTATCACTTGGGTTGAGCAGTCGGTTCCTCTTGTTGATATAAAACTTGTGGTCCGCAAGGTTGTTAACTCATGCAGTCAGCATGGTGTAGTCCTGATGATGGCCGGTCATTAAGGGAGATCTATGTATCCGATCTGTAAAGTTAACGGTCGGCTAATCAAGGATAGTGGTCGACTGTCCGGGGTCACTATAATTGCCAATATATAAGAGTTATTATGTTGAACCTATTTTTAATGCTTTGGAATTTAAGCATGGTATATGATTTAATGCTTTGGGATTTAAGCATGGCAAATTGTTTTAATGCTTTAGTCGTAAGCATGGGTTGAAAGCAAGTGTTTGACTTTCAAGGTTTTAATTGCATCATTGTTTTATGAGCATCCTCACTAAGCAAGTGTGCTTATGCTCTCTTTTCCCTAATGATGCAGAGCATTAAGGTTTGAAGGCAGCAAATGCAAGGTCTAAGTGATCCAAGGACAAAACTATTTGAGTATGACCTCGGTTTTAGTTTCCGGTTAATAAGACAATGTGTTCGCCATGGATTTTGGGATATGCAATTCTGTTTTCCCTTGTTTTTAGCATGTGTAATCCTGTGATTTTGGAGTTTGATTGATGTTGTTATGCATAATATGCATCGGTACCTATGGTTGATGTTATGTGGTTACCTAAGTATGCATCTAGATAGTTTTGCTTGGATGGCTTGCTTTGACGAGTTTAACATGTTGAATAAGGTAAAGTGATGTTGGTATGATGCTGGTGCTGGTAAATGTTTATTTGAGCATTTTGGTGTGTTTGGTGGAGTGTTTTAGGGAGTATGCCTACAGACTAATCCATATGGTAGTATAAGCTTGTATTGTAGCTAAACCATGATGCAATTGTTGACATATGTATTGTTGAATGTTTATATTCATGTATGAAAGTTGCTAGGATCTAAATGCATATAGAATTGAGTGAAAAATCAGAGGAAAATGACATTGCAGGCATATGCGTACCAATACGCAGGGAAGCGTATTAGTACAGCTAGGCAAAATAGGGCATTCAGTATTAGTACGAGTATTTGAGTACCGATACGGATAAGCAAATTAAGCTTGGCATACTGGTACAGGATAAAGTGTATTGGTACGGGGACTCGTTATTGGAAAGTTACTTTTTGAGGAAAAACCCGTGTACCGAAACACCGAGGGCTCGTACTGGTACGACTTTAATATTTTGCAAACTGACGTGGCACATCGATACGGTACATTGTGTAACAGTACGGGAGGTTGCTTCGTATCGGTAAGGCTGTGTTCGTACCGGTACGGGTGGCTATTTTTACAGGTAATGCCATGGATTCCAATTTTTGGTCTCTTGCATTTTGGTCCCTAAGTTTTGCGAATGCAATTGTATGAGCATGGTTGATCATCTTGACCTGAAATTTGATATGTGGGCATGTAAATGGACTAATTGAGGATTGGTAACCTTAATCTCAATTTTGGTCCTATAATTTAAAGTATTTACATTTTAGTCCTCAAAATGAATATAGTGCAATTGGTTCCCTATTTATGATTCGTTTCTTTCGAAAATTCACCGCTGCAAGTATGTACATGTAAGGTTAATAAATTGCATCTAGACAAGATAAAAAGAGCAAAAAATGGACCGACTTTTTGTAACCTTTCTCTGGTTTTCTTTCGGCAAACCTAATGTAGTTGTCTCAGTTTAGTCGGGCGTCTAGGCCGGGTCGAGGAGGTTACAGCAACTGTTTCAAACTCATTCAACTGTGTTCACTTAAAGACAATGTCTTTTAGGAACTTAGCATCATTGGGCATCTGCTCAATTGCCTCAACCAGTGGTAAGTTAATGTGGACTTGTTTAAGGATGTCAAGGAATTTCTTGAATTGATACTCATTCTTCTACTTCCTCAGCCTATGTAGAAATAGAGGTGGTAATCTGATTTCTTTAACCTTGCTCATCTCATCTAGCTTGGCTTCGTTGGATGAACTTGTCGCGGTATGTGAACTTTCCGTGGCAACTACTAAAGGCTTGTCATCTGCGATTGTTGTGGCATCATTTTGAGGTATATCTTTTTGAATAGAGGGTTGCCCTGTTGGCTTACTACTCTCTTCAAGTTGAATAGGAACAACATTCGTCTTTGGTCCACTTTGGATGGTGATCGCCTTACATTGTTCATGTTCCAATCCTCGTACAACCTCAGTATCATTGGGTAGATTGCCTTGTGGACTTGAGCTTAGGATTTGGGCAAATTGCCCAACCTGGGTCTCCAAAGATTTTAGCTTTGCTCCTTGACTCTGCATCATAATCTCAGTCTTATTTATAAAAGAGTAAATCTTTTTCATAAAATTACTAGTCTCAGCCATATAAGACCCAGTCTTAAGCATAAAAGCATTCAACTCACAAACAATCATCTTGGTGCAGTTCGATAGACTCGGGCAAGGCATCAGCTTCCTTTCAGCAACAAAGATTGTGTTTTTAAATTCCAAAGCTCGAAATAAACATTCCAAAGCATTTCCATTTGTCTCAATATATGGAGCTTCGGTTATCATAAAAGCAATAATGTCTTCTTCGGCTCCAATACTCAACAACTTTCTTTCAATTACAAACTTCAGCTTTTGGTGCAACGATGATAGTACTGCGCCGACATAATGAATCCAGGGCCTTCCCAGCAGGCAATTGTAAGTCAGCTTTACATCCATGACCACAAAATCGACGTTGTAAACTACAAGTCCAATCAACAGTGGCACTTCAATCTTTCCCAAAACTTCTCGAGTCATTTCGTCAAAAGCTCATACCGTATTCTTGTAAATCTTCATATGAAAATCATCAATTGGCAACCATTGCAAAGTCACCATCGGCAAAACATTCAACACCGACCCATTGTCAATTAATACTCCTGGAACAACATGCCCCTTACAGAGAGTTGTGATATTTAAATCCTTAACAGACCCCATCCCTCCCTCCGGGATCTCATCATCAGTAAAGTGATGTAGTTATCAGCAGCTATGTGGTTCACAATCCTGTCTAACTTATGTACCAATATGTCATTCGAGACAAAAGTCTAGCTGAGCACCTTAGTCAAGGCATTACGGTGCCCTTTTGAACTTAGAAATAGTTTAAGGATAGAAGTCCTAGCTTGCTGTCTCTTTAATTGTTCAACAATACTATATTCACTATGTTTCAAGAACTTCGAGAACTCTTGAGCCTGCTCCTCAATGACGGGCTCATTTATTTTTGAGGTTGGTTCCTCCCCAAATATTTTCTCTAGTACCATCAGAACCCTTGCTTTCTCTTTTTCAGATTCTTTAGAAACTTTTGGAGAGTAACATCTACCACTCCTGGTGAAATGCCCAACTTCATTCATCATCTCCCCATTAGACTTTTCCACTTTCTTCGCCTCTTCCAAAGATTTTACCTCATCTTGAAACTTTGACTCTTTGGGTATTGTCACATTAGCAGCGTAATTCCATGAGACCTTTCAGGTGTCTTTAAATGCAAATGGTGTTGGAGGAGAGATCACCACCTTAGGAGTTGCTATCGGCCTCACATTACTGGAGGAGTTTCCTACCTTTGGTCTGTCAGAAATAACCAATGGCATACTTACTCCATATCTGACCCCTGAACTTTCAGAAGTGCACACCTCAACCTCTTTTCTTCCACCTGTTTTCTCAAAGAACTGAGTCTCCTTGTTATTTATCATCTTCTGGATCAAACATCTAAACTCAGAACAATGTTGAATTTCATGTCCATCCAGATGATTATATTCACAATAAATGCCCGACTCCACTTCTTTTTCAACCTTCATGCCTATCTGTATCATTCCAGCATTGTATAACTGTTCAAACACCCATTTCAAAGGATATCTAATTTTAGATACATCAATCTTCAGCCGCTTGGCCTCATCATCTTCTTCTATTTCTATAATCACTAATTTTATCTGGGGCTTTAACCCATTTTTTATTTTAGTTTTTCTTCGAATAAGAATGGGCTTTTTGTTAATACTTTATTTATATTAATTATTAGTTAAAAAACCAAAAATATTATTAGTATTGTTTTATTAATATATTACTATTATTAGTATAATTAATTGCTATTAATTTGTTTTGATTATATGTTATTATAATTTGAATAAAAAATAACAACAAAAAACACTATTGTAATTAGTATTAGTATTCTATAGCTAGTAAGTATTACTACTGTTAATATATTACATGTCTCTATATTAGGATATCATTTTTATTATGTTAGGATTTAAAAAGAAAAGGAAAAAACACAAAAATATTATTAGATTTATTTGTATTATGTATTAGTATTCTTATTCGTTTTGCATTATTAGTATTATATATTATTATTATTATTGCTATTATTATTATTACAGTTTTATATTATTATTATTATTTTCATTTTATTATTATATTAGTATATTATATTAATTATATTACCACTATTATTACCTCATATTATTCTATTATATTATTATATTATTATTACTTTTGCTATTATTAAACAAAAACTCAAAAATATTACTAAATACTAAATAAAAAGCCCAAATAAAATAAATAAGTCCATACTGTTTAAATATAGAGTCCATTTATACAAAAAACCAATAACCCAAAAATAATAAGTATGTTACATATAGCCCAATAGGGTCTAATATCAGAAAAGCCCTAATTACATAAAGTTAGAAACCCTAATGATCTTTTTATCTTATGCGCAACTGATTGTTGACCGTTGGATCAAGATTAGATCCAACGGTCCAGATCAACCCTCGGATGGAAATCCTAATGAAGCCTTCTGCCCTTGCGCCGCTCCTCGTTGTAGCTGTCAGATTGTGAGCGCATCGAACGATCAAGATTGAGTCCCGTGCGCGCGACTTTTGTGTCTCCCGTGACCATCTCTGCCACACTAGCCGCCCTTTCAATTCTAGCTTACCCGTTTGAGCACAACAACAACATGCAGCAACCAAAAAACAGAGATTAGCATAAGGCAAAAATTGCAAGCCAAAAAACAAGATTCATAACCGGCATAATAGAAATTCAAAGCAACCAATAGGATTAGCTTAGTTTTTTACCATTGTATTTCGGTTATATAACCAAAACAAAAAAGATTGTAAACCCATTCTGGGCATTGAGATATTAATACGAAAAAGAGAACAACTTTGAGGTATTTTGTTCTTCGAATCTTTTGCATGCATGCCTTACAATAAACAAAAGGGGGATTAGGGTTTAGACTTGGTTACCCTCGAAGCGCGGCCGTTGCAACCATCGATTAGTTGCCAAGGCAACCCCACCGTGCAAGTTGCCACGGCAACTGAGTTGCCCTTGCACTCTTTTACCAAGACGATCCAATCGGCTATCACACCTCAACTCACGATAACATGGCCTATTCTCTCTCATTTAATTACATCTTATTTTACTTATTTGCTTTCTAGTTTAGTGTTAGTTAAAACTCCTACAATCACCTACTTGTGTTTTTACTTTTTACAGTGCAAGAGATTAGATTCTTGAAGTGGCACCAATCCTTGTGGAGAAGATATCTTTTATACTATAACTTGTGACGTGTACACTTGCACAATTGTGGAGCACTTATTACGCGCAACAAGTTTTTGGCGCCGTTGCCGGGGATTGGCAATAGCAACTTTGTTTTTATTTTCTTGCACTTTTTATTTTTCTTGTTTAAGATTCAAAGGGCTAACAAACTTTGGTTTTGCATTGGTATATGACCAGGGCGAGACCGATTACACCAGAATATCCCTTTGATCCAGAAATTGAACGAACCTTGCAAAGACTTAGACGAAGGTTAAGAGTAGCAATGGCTAATCAAGATGGCAATATGAATCAAGATGTTCCAGCAGGGGGAGGAGTGATTCTTGCACGAAACAGAACTATTCGAGACTATCTTGAAGAAGATCTTGATGGACTTAATCCAGGAGTTGTCACGCCTGAAATTGAAGCCGACCACTTTGAGTTGAAACCGGTGATGTTTAATATGATCAACACAATTGGTCAATTTGGTGGCTCAGCAACTGAAGATGCACGACAACATCTTAAATCTTTCCTCGAGATTTGCAACTCATTCAAAATACAAGGAGTCACCCCGATGTTTTACGACTAAGATTATTCCCCTATTCACTGAGGGATAGGGCGAAAGCATGGTTAAATAGTATTCGTGTCGGATCAATAGGATCTTGGACCGATATTTGTCGTGATTTCCTTGCTCGATTTAATCCTACAAATTTGACTGATAGGCTTCGTAATGAAATTACTTCTTTTTGGCAGGCAGATGATGAATCCATGTTCGAGGCTTGGGAGAGATATAGAGAACTTCTACACAAATGCCCCATACACGGATTCCCAGTGTGGACACAAGTAACAATGTTTTACAATGCTGTGAATACACCAACAAGGATGATGCTAGATGCCTCGCCAAACGACATACTCCTAGATAAGTCGCCGGAGGAAGCAATGCAAATTTTGAACAGGCTTGCCAAGAATTATTATCAATTCCCATCTCTAGAAGAGGAGGAGTTAGACGCCAAGTCATAATACATGAACTGTGATCATCAGACTCAATTTCGGCACAATTGGCCACTCTAACCAAGATGGTCCAGAACATACAGAAACCAAACAACACACAGTAGGTCAAGGTAATGGATTCCTTTTGTGAGTTATGTGGTGGTAACCATGATTCTTCTAAATGTATGCAGAATTCGGAATCCAGCTTTTATGTAGGGAATTACAACCGGAACAACAATGTGATGTCCAACACATATAATCCAGCTTGGAAGAAGCACCCAAATTTCTCATGGAGTAATCCCAACAATGCTCTAAACCAGAACAATCAGAATGCACAAGCATCGGGATTCCAGTAGAATATGCCACGGCAACAGTTACTGCAGCAACAACCGACAACATCTAGTTCTTTGGAAAATTCTCTCAATGCTTTTATGTTGAAAACTGAAACTTATATGACTGAGAATAGTAACTTCGTAAAAAGAACCGATGCTTTTATTAACAGGACCGATATGAGATTGCAAAACCAAGTGGCGACAATCAAATCATTGGAAAATCAAGTCGAACAATTTGCTCAAAACCTGAATACTAGACCGCAAGGAGGTTTACCTAGCGATACTAAAGTCGCAAGAGGAACTGGCCATGAGTAATGTAAGGCGATCACCACTAGAAGTGGCCAACAACTTAAAGAGGCTCAAGCTCACTCATCAAACAAAACTCCACAAAAAGAACAAGACAAACTCAGCGGAAAAGCCTCGGATGCTGAACCAAGAATTGCCGCGGCAACCAGTGATAAGCATGCCTCAGCAACCGGCGATAAGGATGCCTCGGTAACCAACGATAGGCACGCCACAACAACCCCAGTTGACAATGCCTCGACAACCTTAGTTACCTCGGCAATGCCGTCAATAAGGTTCCAGACCAATGAAGGGTCAAAGATATCCGACTTCCACCACCATTCCCACAAAGGTTGAAGCAACAAAAGCAAGAATATCAATTCAAGAAGTTTCTTGATATCCTAAAGCAAGTCCACATCAACTTTTCATTGGTTGAAGCAATTGAACAAATGCCGAACTATGACAAGTTTCTTAAAGACATTGTGTCCAAGAGAACAAGGCTAGGAGATTTTGAAACAGTTGCCGCAACAGAGGGATACATGGCCATGTTTCACAATCGCATTCCACCCAAGTTGAAGGATCCCTGAAGTTTCCCAATACCATCTTCCATCGGAAACCACTTTGTCAGGAAAGCATTATGCGACCTTGGAGCAAGCATAAACTTGATGCCTAAATCGGTTTTCCAAAAACTAGGAATCGAGAAGGAAGGACACATAACAGTTATGCTACAGCTAGCCGACAGATCCTATGTGCATCCAGAGGGAAAATCGAAGACATACTAGTAAAAGTTGATAAATTTATTTTTCCCGCTGACTTTATTGTTTTGGATTGTGAAGCAAATGAACATGCACCTATCATTCTTGGGAGACCCTTCCTAGCAACAGGGAGAACCTTGATCGATGTTGAAAAATGAGAACTCATAATGAGGGTGAATGACCAGCAAGTTAAACTAAATATGTTCCAAACACTAAGCATGCTGATGATCCGGAAGAATGCCAACTTCTTCATGCCACGGCAGAGTTTAACTTCGACGAGGAATTTAGTTGCCTCGGCAACTACATTGCCGATCAAGAGAAACCTGAGGTGTATAAAGAACCGATCGATGAGGAACAACAAGAAGAGGCAAATTGGTTAGTCAATCGACCAGGTACATACTTTGAACCACTGGATTACTCAGGTAAGGAAGGTAAGCTCGAAAAGCCCTCTATTGAACAACCACCGATTCTTGAGCTAAAACAGTTGCCAGAGCAACTAAAATATGCTTACTTGGGAATCGATAAAACATTTCCTGTAATTATTTCCTCTAAGTTATAGCCTGAGCAAGAAAAGAAGCTGATCAAAATGTTGATGCTACACAAGAAGGCAATAGGGTGGACAATTACCGACTTGAAGGGATTTAGCCCAGCGGTGTGCATGCACAAGATTTTGCTGGAAGATGATCACAAACCTTCGATTGAGGCTCAGAGGAGACTGAACATGCCATAAAAAGGGTCGTAATGAAAGAAATCATCAAGTGGCTTGACGCCGGTATATATACCCTATCTCTAATAGTACATGGGTAAGTCTGGTACAATGTGTACCGAAAAAGTGAGGTATAACGGTGGTAAGTAATGAAAACAATGAACTCATTCCAACCAGGACTGTGACCGGTTGGAGGGTTTGTATGGATTATCGAAAGCTAAACAAAGCCACTAGGAAAGATCATTTCCCATTACCCTTTATTGATCAAATGCTTGACCGTCTTACAGGTAAACCCTTTTATTATTTTCTTGATGGTTATTCAGGTTACAATCAAATTGCCATAGCACCAAAAGATCAAGAAAAGACAACCTTCATATGCCTATACGGTACTTATGCTTTTAGAAGGATACCGTTCGGATTGTGTAACGCCCCGGCAACCTTCCGAAGATGCATGATGGCACTCTTTTCAGATATGGTCGAAGACTTCCTTGAGATCTTCATGGATGATTTTTCCATTTTTGGTAATGACTTCGACAGTTGCCTCGGCAATTTAGAGAATGTGTTGGCAAGATGTGAAGAAACCGATTTAGTCCTTAATTGGGAGAAATGCCATTTTATGGTAGATAAAGGAATAGTGCTCGGCCACAAGATTTCATCCAAGGGAATTGAAGTAGACAAATCCAAGGTGGATGTGATCGAGAGATTACCCCCACCAAGTTCGGTTAAAGGAATCTGAAGCTTTCTTGGACATCCAAGTTTTTACAGGAGTTTCATTCATAATTTTTCTAAGATTACTAAACCCTTGTGCAATTTGCTTGAACAGGATAAAGTCTTCAATTTTGATGATTCTTGTGCCCAAGCATTCGAAACTCTAAAGGAAAAGCTTGTCTCGGTACCCATTGTCTTTCCACCTGATTGGACGCTACCTTTTGAGCTCATGTGTGATGCAAGTGATTTTGCGGTAGGAGCAGTCCTAGGCCAATGCACAGGTAAGACCTTTCATGTGATATACTACGCTAGTAAAACTCTTAATAGTGCTCAAGTGAACTACACAACAACGGAGAAAGAGTTACTAGCCGTAGTTTTCGCATTTGACAAGTTCTGATCCTATTTGATTGGTACAAAGGTAATTGTTCATACGGACTATTCGGCAATTAAGTATCTATTTGCTAAAAAAGATGCCAAACCTCATTTGATTCATTGGATATTGCTTTTACAAGAGTTTGACATTGAAATTAAGGACAAGAAAGGAACAGAAAATTAAGTGGCCGATCATTTACCACGCTTAGAATGCAATAGGGAGGAGGACGCAGATTTAGAGATATGTGATGCATTCCCGAATGATCAACTGTTAGTTACCTCGGAAACCATGGATGCGCATACCTTGGTAACCATGGATGCGCATGCTTTGGCAACCCTCGATGCCTCGGCAGCTCTAGACGCGCACGCCTCAGCAACCATAGATGTGCACGCCTCGGCAACCCCTAACGCCTCGACAACCATTGACGCGTATGCCGCGGCATCCATGGATGCACACGCCCTGGCAACCCTTGACGCGCATGCCGCGGCAACCCTTGACGCGCACGCCTTGGCAACCCTTGACGCGCATGCCACGACAACTCTAGACGCGCACACCTTGGCAACCATGGAAGCAGTTGCCACGGCAACACATGCCTCAGCAATACCCTGGTATGCAGATTTAGTTAATTTCCTTGTTTGTGGTATTTTACCTTATGGACTTACTCA